>JAPXFQ010000710.1:0-630833 GCA_028564705.1 Apricaphanius iberus | reverse complement strand
CCCTCTTTGTGAGCTTTGCTGTCTGAGTTCGGGATGTTTGTGGTTAAAATCTGTTCGTCTGTGCTGCCTCGTCATCGTTGTATTGCCGCATAACCACACACACTGTAGATCCAACACAGGAATAACCTTAGTTTTATTTTTCATGGTGTGTGGTTTGAAAGTCTTGCAGGATTTGTAAATCCTTTCATGTGAACCAGGCCTTACTCGAGTAAATTTTTGGGGTACTTTAGCTCTATCTGCCACCGCCATTCTTCTCCATGAGGATTGGTTTTCAGGATAATGTGTTGTTTTTCTGTTACAGACAGCATTTCGCACAAGGGCCAAAATGTTTAATTTTATCTTAGGAACTTCTTCCACCTGTTTTCTGGGTACAATTCATGTTATTTGGCAGATCTTCACAGAATTCTCAAGGTTTTCCTCTTGTAAGTATATTTTCTCCACAGCTCCTCCAGATTATCATAAACCATGTTGCTTTGTTTAACACAATGGTTTTCCAGGCTTGGTTTAAGACGACAACCGAATCTTGGTATTTAGAAAAAAGAAAAAAAAAAGTATCTGATAAATATTTAAGACTTGGGATAATGCATTAAAACTTAACACTTCTTCAAGCATTTCAATACCTATAATCTTTTTTTAACTTCACAAGGATGCACTGCTTGCTTCGGGTTCGTGTATCGCACAAAATTCAGACAAAATACATTTCAGCTTGTGGTCTTAATCAGTGTTGAGCTTTTATGATACACAATACATTAAGAAGATAGCAGTAAAGATTGAGAAATATTTAAAATTTACTGAAAGCACAACAACGTGCAGCAATATTTATATGACAGTATGGTGTAGCGTGACATATGTGTGGCGAGAAAAACGGAACCCTGCGAGCGACACAGAAAAGATTCACTCTGAGGGTTAGAAAAGGGAGTTATCAAAGAAACATTCAATCCCAGTTAAAAATAGAGCTTCATGACGTGTCGATACTCACATGTGTCCATGACATCAAGCGTTCCTTCATCGAGTTATTTGCCTCTGGATACCACAGAAAGTCCTGGAAATAGAAGCAGGACAGGCAGTTTCTTTACTTTGATCAATAGTTCTTGTTTACTGGGAAAAGAAAACAGTGCATTTGTAGAAAGCTCACCACATTGAGAGAGGACTTCTCATCTTGAAAGAAGATGTCCTCATGCTGCAGGCGTTACATGCAGGCAGGCAGACAGAAAGTCTGTTCAAAAATGACATTTCTTTCCCCCACCCTCCTGAATCATCATAGTCATTTATCAAACGTAAAAAAAAATAATAATAAATAAAAAAAGGAAATATTATTTTCTCAACATTTAAGGTAAAGCTGCCTATAAAACTCAAAATTTTATCTAGGTGGAATTCTGAAAGTTGATTGGCCTAAGTTTTGGTTGTAATAGCTTGACTTCGTATGGCATGGGAAATTATCGGAGTCAGGGATTTCAGGGAGGGAACCCGTTTTACCTTTCTGGAAAAGTCAAGAGATTTAATTACAGGGCTTTAGATCTGCACAATCTAAATGTATTCCCTGCGAGTGATACAGGCAGAAATGAATTCTGCTAAACTGGAATGCAAAGACTTAAAATAGCCCTGAGCTTAAAACACGCAGCGCCTAGCAACCATACCTTGTTTCCATCTTCTTTCCGCTCAGGGTCGACAATTTTGACAAAGGAGTAAAACAGCTGCCTGATTCGTGAGTCACCGGCAAAGACAATCAGTTTCTTGGAAAGGCATGTTTTGGCTTCACTGAAAGACAAAAACACCGGTGAGGAACCTGAAAGAGTATTTGTAGAAGATTCCTGGATTTCACCAAGTTAATGGTAAGTGGCTAAACTGTGTGAATATTTTAAGAATAGCAGTAAAATCTAAAAGGATCAAATCAGAGCTAATGCTTTGCTTTGACAATCAGGAGTGAGTGAGCATCCAGTTTCATGAAAAGAACCTTTATCAAAGTCCAATCTAGGAAACAAGTTTTAAGCAGCTGATCACTGCATAAAACTATATATTTTTTCATAAATCTGAGGAAATGTGATTGTGGGAAGTGGGGTGTCAGAGTTTTATCAGCTTAATAACAGGCAACCAAAAAAAAAGATAATCAACCTTGGATAATCCTACTGAGAACGAAGGTGGTGGTAGTGTCATAATGAGATTCAAGCCAAACTAGTTTGAACTTTGATTTTTTTATTTATTTATTAAAAGGTTGTAGATAAAGGTAACACCGCCAGATGGTAAAAGCAAAGCTTCATTCAATTATGCAATGTTGGAACATTGACTTACTTTGCTTTTCATTCATCTTATCGACTTGATAAAAACCAGTAGAAATGTTTGCAAAGAACCTCATAAGCCCTTTCAATTTTCTTTGGATCAAACCACCCTTGCAGACAGACAAACACCCCTACAGCTTACTTCTGAACACACAGAGGATCAACTATTCGTAAGACTCACATGCTTTTGTATTTGTGCATCATACAGCCATAAGGCTGCCATACATTCTCCCCCAAGTAGCGTCCTCTGGACAGCAGCCATTCACATGAGTCTCCGCCTAGGACACACACACACACAGAGAATCTGCCAGTAAGTGACAACAACAAAAAACCTCTTTTTCTTTTGCTCATGTTTCCGACCTAAAACAAGAACTTCATGTGCATACAGTACCGTGGCATTTCATTCAGCACGGTGCTGTCACAGGACCATACATCACACAGCTCAGTTTGGGAGTCGCTTAATTAAATAAGGCCTTGGGCAATTCAGTTAAAGCATAATTCACTCCAGGCTATTCATTTGTGCACAAAATGAATGCAGTCATCTGCAACTGAACCAGTCTGCAGAGACTTACGAAAACCTGAAGGAAGCAAACTGACGACACACACACACTCAAGAATTTAGTGTCACCATCTATTCAAAGCAGCTGCTCAGTATACACACAAATGTGTCTTTAGGCTGCTAGCAGTATTTAATTTGTTTGCTTACACCAGCAGGACTCTTTCAGGTTTTAATGTGCAAATATTTCCCCATTATGTAATTCAAAGAAACTTTATGGGTGGTTTTCTGGTGCACAAATCCATCCATAGTTTTATTTATTTTTTAAAGTTAGTTTAGGACTCATTCACTGGGAAATAAAACACAGTCATTTCTGATTGTTTTTAAGTCACTTCAGCTTGCTCATAAAATATAACTAATTTTATTATTAATATTATGTAGTGCGTTTCCAGTTGAAACTACAGAATATTACATTTAAGGCTATATATCACGTTTTCTGCGCTTTGCCACCAGGAAACTGGTTGCCCTACAACACCTTGCAACAAGAATGCTACGGATAATTAGAATTGACGTCTGATTAATTCACCTGGCGTTTGCTTGATGAATATTTTATTTTACGAATATTAAAGTGGGTTTTGAGTTTCAGTAAATAAAGCTACAGTGTGTTAGCTTCATATTTAGCTAGCGTCTTAAACGTCCACGGTTCAGCTGGTAGCCCCGTCTAGTATAGTCTAAACAATATTGAATCAATTTTATGCCGTTTGCCGTCTTCTTTTTTTATTCCCATCCAAAAAGCAAATCCTGCACTGTACCAGCGAGCCGAAGCGCCCCCAGACACAAACGCTGAGCTAGCTCCTGTTAGCATGTGGCAAGTGTTACGAGCGGTCAGCTCTAATAGCGGCGGCCCACTTACCTCCGTAATGCCGCAAAGCCGTGTGAAACAACAGCAGAAAAAGAACCGCCGCCAGCGATATCAATTTGGCATTTTTGATCGTGAAATGATGATTTATTTCTCGTTTGCCCAGGCTATAGGCCAGGACCGCCATCTTTGCTCCTCCATGACAACAGGCAGCTGTGTAGTCCAGCAGCGGCAGGGCAGCACCACCTGTCCGCTTCGGCTCCTGCAGCACTGCCCCCTCTTCGGTCTCCATCACCGTCACAGCAGAACCGCTGCGTGTGTTTATGAAGGCTGTTTAAACTCCTAATGTCAATTTTGCCAAAGTCTGAGTTCAAAAACTTTGCCCCACTCACTCTTGAGACCAAGAGAAGTTTTAAAAAATACCAATAGCGCAGTTTTTAAAACTTAATTGTCTCCTTGCTTTGTTGCGCGTCCTCCCTCGACAGTGTCATTTAAAATACTTCGAGTATAGTTTAACATGTGCAAACTGGATAGACCAGGTTTTCCTGTTAGGTGTGCAGATATGTGCAGTGTCAGTTTCTCTGAATCTGGGAGTGGAACTGGAACAACTCCAAAACACACAATAATTATTGTTCAAGTAATTGAAAATGTAATCACCTACTGGGTGGATCAATTCGTTTTGTCTGTTATAAAGCATGCAAAAACTATTGGGTAAAGTCCAACATTAAAACTGGAGAGGTTGTAAACTAATTTAACTGTTAACCTGGCGAAGTATGGCAGATTTGTTAGATTAGTTTTCATAAAACAAGTTATCAATTTATTAGTCAAATCATGATTTTCACGTTTTTCCTGAAGACAATGATCTAGACGTCCACAATACCGTGCAAAGGTTGTCATATGGTACACAAGTGACAGTCGCAACAGAGGTTGGTTACAACGTAATTTTCCATCAATCAGAAACCAGCTAGACTAGACTGATGACACTCAGTGGGGAGCCTAAGTTTCCTCCCCTTCCGGTGGCCCGTAGGCCACCCAAACAAAACAAAATAATGAATGGAAGTCAATGAAGCAATACAAGTTATTTTCTGGTCCACTTTGTCTGTGTAGTAGGACAGACATAAATATTATTTCCCCATCCTAGTAGTAAGCCAGGTGGGTCTGCATTACACTAATTGTGGGGCGGGGTAGGCTGCCTTATTAATGGATAGCCTAAGTCTCCTCCCCTTCCGGTTGGACCATTGAGCGATAAAAGTTATTTCCTGGTCACGTCCTGAATCACACATATGTTGTAATTCGATATAAATGATAACTAACGATGTACATTTCGACTGTGTTTGTCCAGTGATTTGGGATTTATTTGATTGTAAAAATTCACTTTTTTTTTTTAACAAATTTTTTACAGCAAAGAATATACAAAATCTCTCGAAGGGAGATATAAATGAACAACAAACAGCAGTTCGATAAAACAACGTTATGACAAGGAAAAAAATAAATAAAAATAAGAATAAAAAAAATAAATAAAAAAAGGCCCTTTAGTCCAACAGTTAAGCCAAAGCGAATGCCATAAATTTTCTTCAGTCATCATACTCTTAGTAGTAAAGTTACATGGAAGCTTTACAAATCAGAATGACAAATATTCAGAGACATCTTCACATAGAGAGTAAATTATATTACTTGAGTCTTTCAGTAGTTTCAGAGCAGCAAAAAATTCCCTCAGTTCAATTTTAAACACGATTAGGGATGGATTTTTGTTTTGCCATTTACTTTTATGAATATAGTATTTGCCCATAATTATTATGATATTGCAAAGTCTGAAAAGTTCTTTCGGAAGGTCATCATTACCAAATAGAATTTGCTGTAAGTTTTGATGTGTAATTTTCCTCATTTTTGTTTTCAGCCAATTTACAACGTCTTGCCAAAATGTTCTTATCACTGAACAAGAAAAAAACAAATGTTCAGTAGTCTCTTCTTCCTTTGAACAGAACACACATGGCTCCACCACAAAGCCAAATCTTTTTTTGAGCATTACTGCTGTTGGGTAGTAACCATTTATTATTTTGAATTGCAATTCTTTGACTTTAGGAGGTATTGGCCATTTCATAAACTTAATATATTTGTTAGTTATCTTATCACTATAGTGTCTTATTTTTTCATTCTGTTTAAAATTATGAAATAGCTTGGATTTAAATATTTTACAGATATAGTTATTGTTGCATTTTTTGCTATTTAAGGGAATTTGGTTTAAATGTAGTTTAGGAAAATTTATTTGTCTTTTGGAATATTGTAAATAATTTTGTATCAAGTTTAATAAAGCCGTTGGTATTGCTTTACACACCTTATTGTAATCCTTTGTTGAACACTGAATATGAAATTTTGTTTTAAAATCCGTAAATCTAAGAAAATTACCTTGTTCATCTAGTATATCTATGATAAAAACGATTTCGTTTTCAAACCAACTTCTGAAGAAAAGTGTTTTACCATTTATTGTTATTAAAAAAAAAAAAAAAATCGCATTTTAAAAATCAGAAAATCATATCAGAAGTCTGAAGTAATGACGACGTAATTTTGCTAACGTGAGCTATAGCACTAGCTATAGCACGTAAAACCTTCACCTAGAGCTTGTAGAGCTTCTCCTGCATGCTGGCTCTCACTCCACCGACTGCTTTACCCCCGACATGCCACTTTCCACATGGTCAGATTTATAGAGGTTTTATCCGTGTTTAATGCTCCTTTCTTCGAAAATCAGCGTTTTCTCTGCATCAAAATTAGTTTTTAAAATTCACTGACATCATATCTTTGATCCACGGCGCATTTCAAACTGGATCAGAAAATAACTTTAATCGCTCCATAGACTGATTCATTTTTTTTGGCATTTGGGGACCCATGGACCGGAAGTAGAAGGGCGTGACTTAGGCTCCCGATAGGCATGTGTTTGTCCCTCCAGCGTACTTATGTCACTTACCTAGATCTTGTAGAGCTTCTCCTCCATGCTGGCGCTCACTTCACCAACTGCTTTATCACCAACATAGCTGCTACTTTCCACATGGTCAGATTTATAGAGGTTTTCTCCATGTTTAATGCTCCTTTCTTCATCCTGGAGGCTACGACCCTCTCCTTCTTCTTCTGCAGTTGTAGTCCGCTAAACGTTTTTACACAAAACCTAAAATAACTTTTGCCTCCGGTCGAATATCTGTGTTTTCTCTTCATCAAAATTAGTTTTTAAAATTCACGGACATCATATGTTCGATTCAGGGTACATTTCAAACTGGACGCTTATTTTTTTGGGGGCATTTGGGGACCCATGGCCCGGAAGTAGAACGACATGACTTAGGCTCCCCATACAGAGAAAAGGGGGGGAAATGCAAGAGCCTCTTCAAGATTTATTGGGAAATAACTGTTCTGGACATATTAAAGTATTTTTTTTCCCCTTGAGATTTGTTTTCTGTTATAGTGTTGTTACTGTGTTTATGATTCAGCTCAAAGATATATGGTTTAATAAAGGGAAGTGTGAACTGTTAGCTATATTGGTTAGCATCCCCCAAGGTTTCTTTGTTTAGCTATAGCACATAAGGTTTTATCATGGATTACACAGTCAAGGGGACAGTTGCAACAGATGTTACAACTGTCCCCATATAATAAATTAAATGCTGTATAATGCACTAGGCCTAACATAAAACAGAGCATAACATAACAGTTGTAAAATTGATTCATGTTAAATAATTTTAAGTAATCATATTAAACATGATTTGATTATTCACAAAAGTTCTAACATTTACTCGATCAAAAGTTATTGCCCTTAAGATATTTTAACCATTTGCAAAATGCATTAGATTAAAAATTATTTTTTGTATTGTTATCATCAAATGTTTATTTTATTTTTGTCTTTATGGCACTTTGATACCTTTTAAAGATTAATTTTGTTTTTGTGTTTTTCCACAATGGTTTTGGAAGCCCAGTTTTGTTAGGGCTTCCAAAAGTTAATCTTGTAGTATACGTTTCCTGTCAGTCGGCAAACTAAAAGTAGCCTAATTGCCTGATTAAATGTTCTGGAAGTATTTTATTCAATTAGAATCTTTGATAAGATATATCTAGGATTTTCATCCGATCAAGGCTGATAAATAACAATTTTGTATTATCATAAATTACATTTTTGATTATATTATTTAATCAATAACTAATAAATATTGTATTTTTAACATGTTACAACCATCCCTGAACAGTGTTGCAACTGTCCCCGGGCCCGGGGACTGTTGCAACACTGGACCGCTTACATTTTTATCCAAAATTTGAATAATCTGTTCATTGTAGTAATTTTTAAATAGTTTTAACTATTAACAGAGGGATTAAAATATATTATTCAAAAATATGCTTTGTCTAATCCAAAATGTTTTTGAGTAATGGAGCCAAATGCAAAAAGTGTTGCAACTGTCCCCGGCCTCCCCTACCACTTGGACATTTTTACATCTTGTCTCAAAACTATACAGACTCCAGCGTTTTTTGTTTTTGTTTTTTTGTATTAGGGGTTAATTTAATATGCCAGCACAAAGTATAGTGCATAATTCTAAAACGTAAGGAAAATGATAGAAAGGTTCATGTTCAAATTTAATTTTGAAACACAAAAATTTGAGAAGCCTTGCGCATTTGCAAACTAACAATTTTTTTCAATCTGTTCAAACTAGTGATAGGACTGGTATAGCTTAACATCATTTTCAAGTCTAGTCACAAATTCACAGCTATACTCTATTTATGCTTTGACTGAATGATTATAACACTTGGATATATTTCGGATATCATGTTGGTGAGCCTCCAACCCAGTCTTCTGTATAAAAGCCCCCAAGAAGTTCACTTCCAGAAACGACTTGTTTGTAGCTCCACCCATTATTCTATCAACAGTGACCAGGTTCCCTCTTTATGCTGAACGAAAATATTCTTACAGCATGATGCTTCCACCACCACGTTTCATCTTGACTATTGTGTGTTGAGTGCAATGTGTTTTTGCTCAGTTTTCTGCTGACCATAGCGGGGGTTTTTTTATCGGCAAATAACTAACATGTTTTTCATTCAAACTGAGCTTCTTCTGTCACATGCAGCCTGTGTCTCTAGTATTGTGGGAAACTATGAATTAGGTTAATTGTGGCTTCTTATCAACTGTTTTTTAATTTCAATCTTTGATGAACAGCAAATAAGCAGAATGCCTGAATGATACTCCCTAGAAAATCCTGGGTTAAAATTAAACATCTCATTTTAATGCTGGGTCAAATTAATATCAGTCCTGGGCTAATTCTTACCAGACACTGTCAGTGGTGCTAATGTCTTGTCCAAGAACACAATGACCAGGTCAGTCAGAGCCAACCCTCCGATAGACGAACACCCAACTCCTGAGCCACTTCCTTCTAGCTGTCAGCCTAGCAAAACAGCGGCTTAGTTGGCGAATTCTAACATGACCAAAAGCCCAAGAATATGGACTTTTCATTAACTCATTTTGTAAATGGTTAAAAACCAGATATACTGCATCCATATATGTTTCCATGATTTATTTATATAGCACTCTTTTAACACAAGGCTGATAACAACATAAAGATACTACTTTAATATGTAACGCTAGAGACATTGTGAATTAGATAGTGTGCAAAACTTTAACAATGACTTGGCTCGCCACTGGATGATCTGTTTGGAAAATGAGGAGAAGTCGACGTGATGATGCATTGACTTTTAAAGCATAAAAAACCCTCATTTTTTGTTTATATTTGTTGTATTTTACTTTTTTGGGGCTATTTTTATATACAGTTTCGTAGTACATATGTTTTAAATATCTTTAGTAAGCATTCAGAGGTAAAAGTCTGTTTTATGTTATTCATGGTTGTAAAACACATTCTTTACCAGTATTTTAATTGGGGTAAGGTTTTAAGCAATAAAACTCTTGGGTAATAATTTACTGCATGTTGTAAAACCAGGATGTCTGTAGATTAGGATTTAAGATAGGACCCGGGACCATAAAACCATAAAACTCAGAATGAACTTTTGACCTGGACCCAGGAAATGGCAGTTGTAAAAGCAAAGAGGAGGACACTTCCATCTTATGAATGCATAATTCTTGACGGACCAGTCGGTGTCAAGACACTTTTTAAAAACGTTCTGATTGGAGCAGATTCCGAGGGAGAAGAGACGCCCAGATCCTGGGAAGTTTTGGATGTCTATAAAAGTTATGGCATGAAAACCATTCGTTGTCAGATGTCTTTAATCTGGCCCAGAGAAAATGGGCATGTTTCTCTGTAAACTGCATATCTTAATCTGTTTAAAATAAAACTGAGAACTGGAAATTGGCCCCTTTGTCTCTGCTTGAACATGCACTGAATTATTAAAAAAAAAAAAATTCTACAATACTTATTGTTGTTCAATGGAGTTCTTTAAAAAATGAATGAATAAATAAACCATTTCCTGAATCAACCGATGCTTCTTGGGTTGATGAATTTTAACCAACTGTGTTCAACCCAAGGCTGCACGGTGGCGCAGTGGTTAGCACTGTTGCCTTGCAGCAAGAAGGTTGTGGGTTCGTATCCAGGCCCAGGGTCTTTCTGCATGGAGTTTGCATGTTCTCCCCGTGCATGCGTGGGTTCCCTCCAGGTACTCTGGCTTCCTCCCACATTCCAAAAACATGACTGTCAGATTAATTGATCACTGTAAATTGTCCTTAGGTGTGAGTGTGTGCATGGTTGTTTGTCCTGTTTGTCCTGCCCTGTGATGGACTGGCGACCTGTCCAGGGTGTACCCCGCCTCTCGCCCGTTGACAGCTGGAGATAGGCACCAGCACCCCCGCGACCCATAAAGGATTAAGCGGTTAAGAAAATGGATGGATGGATGTTCAACCCAATGGATGGGTTGCACAAAAATAACCCAAATAATAACCCATGACCCATATAAAAACCAAAAATGGGTTACACATTTCACAACCCAGCAGTAGGTTTGATGAAATAACCCAGCATGTTATTTGTGTGTGTAAGTTTTGTATCGACAGACTTGCTGATCTGAGTCTCCTCCAGAGTTACCATGGGGCCTTTTGGCTGCCCCTGCGATTAATGCTACAACCCAGCTTCTCTGCTACCATTCTATTGTCACTGGTTGAAAGTTTAGCATTACTGTCCTATTGGAATGTAAGCCTGCATGCTTGTCTTTTACACCCTCTAACAACTTCTCAACAGGTCTTTTTCTATAAAACTCTGACATACTCCCCCACAGCATAATGCTGCCGCCACCATGTTTCATCTTGAGTATGGTGTATTCAGGGGGATGTGTATCATGAATGAGTCTTTCACCACACAAAAGTTGTGAAGTCTGTCATGTAGGCGGAAATTATTTTATTCTGAGCAGAGACAACATATTTCCTTCACACATCACTTTATAGCACACAGTAAACATAGTATTCACTTTTACAAGTGAAACACTATTAACATTAGGCTTGAATATGCACATAAAGATACTGTACATCTGAGTGTTTTATGATTTTCTGTTTGCACACAAACAGGGATGTGCAGTAACCACCTTAAACAAACACACACTATCACATATAACAGGACAGACACTTATTCTTTGTGTCGTTATGTAGTACGCTTAGCACACTTTCCCTCCTTGAGGATGGGCTATAAAGCAACATTGAGAGATAGGTGTTGGCCTCTCAACCAAACATAGCTGTAATTGGCTCTTTATCAGTTTATCCCGTCAAGAAAGACATTCTCAAATTAGCAGGGCATTGTTTGCCATAGATTTTCTCAACTGGGTAATTTTTACACCAAAACCCAAACCGCACCTCCGTTACCAATTCATCACATGCGCTTACAGGCCCCATCTGTGAAACCAAATGAATTAAATTAATGACAATTTTGTAAATGAGTGAGGATAGTTCTGTTTAAAGTTATGCCAAGCTTTGCGAGGTTGAGAGGTTCCGACTGGACATCGTCGGCCCAGCCTCGACGCACGGCTCTGGAACCCGTCTCCTTAAGAGGGGTTGGACTCTCTTCCACTCTGGAGTTGCTCCCGGTGAGAGGCGCCGGGCTGGGGTGGGAATACTTGTTGCCCCCCATCTCGGCGCCTGTACGTTGGGGTTTACCCCACTGAATGAGAGGGTAGCCTACCTCCGCCTACGGGTGGGGGGACGGGTCCTGACTATTGTTTGTGCTTATGCACCAAACGGTAGCTCAGATTACCCACCCTTCTTGGGGTCCTTGGAGGGGGTACTGGAGAGTGCTCCTTCTGGGGACTCCCTCGTTCTGCTGGGAGACTTCAATGCTCACGTGGGCAATGACAGCGAGACCTGGAGAGGCGTGGTTGGGCGGTATGGCCCCCCTGATCTGAACCCGAGCAGTGTTTTGTTATTGGACTTCTGTGCTCGTCATGGATTGTCCATAATGAACACCTTGTTCAAGCATAAGGGTGTTCATGTGTGCACCTGGCACCAGGACACCCTAGGCCGCAGCTCGATGATCGACTTAGTTGTCGTTTCATCTGATCTGCGGTCGCATATTTTGGACACTCGGGTGAAGAGAGAGGCGGAGCTATCCACCGATTCTACCTGGTGGTGAGTCGGCTCCGGTGGTGGGGGAGGACGTGGGACAGAACTGGCAGGCCCAAAAATGTTGTGAGGGTGTGCTGGGAACGTCTGTCAGAGTCTCCTGTCAGAAGGAGTTTCAACTCTCACCTCCAGCAGAACTTTGAACACGTCCCGGGGGAGGCGGGGGACGTTGATTCCGAGTGGGCCATGTTCTGTGCCTCCATTGTCGAAGCGGCTGACAGTAGCTGTGGCCGTAAGGTAGTCTGTTCCTGTCGCGGCGGCAACCCTAGAACCCGCTAGTAGACACCAGCGGTGAGGGATGCTGTCAAGCTGAAGAAGGAGTCCTATTGGGCCTTTTTGGCTTGTGGGACTCCGGAAGCAGCTGATAAGTACCGGCAGGCCAAACGGAGTGCGGCTCGGATGGTAGCTGAGGCAAAAACTCGGGCGTGGGAGGAGTTTGGAGAGACCATGGAGAACGACTTCCGTGTGGCTTCGAAGTGATTATGGTCCACCATCCTGCGTCTCGGGGGGGGGAAGCGGTCTGCCGCCAATACTGCTTACAGTGGGGATGGTGTGCTGCTGACCTCGACGTGGGACGTTTTAGGTTGGTGGATGGAATACTTCGAAGACTTCCTCAATCCCACCGACATGCCTTCCTGTTTGGTAGCAGAGTCTGGGGACATTGGGACTGGCTCTCCAATCTCGGGTGCTGAAGTCGCCGAGGTTGTTAAAAAGCTCCTCGGTGGCAAGGCACCAGGGATGGATGAGATTCGACTGGAGTTCCTCAAGGCTGTGAATGCTGTAGGGTTGTGTTGGTTAACGCGGAACTGCAGTATTGTGTGGACATCGGGGGCAGTTCCCTTGGATTGGCAGAATAGGGTGGCGGTCCCGCTCTTTAAAAAGGGGGACCACAGAGTGTGTTCCAATTTTAGGGGGATCACACTTCTGAGCCTCCCTTGTAAGGTCTATTCGAGGGTTCTGGAGTGTCCGACGGATAGTCGAACCTTGGATTCAGGAGGAATCCGAAGCTGTGGAATACTGGATCAGCTTTACACCCTCAGCAGGGTCCTGGAGGGTTTGTGGGAGTTCACCCAACCGCTCTACATTTGTTTTGTGGACTTGGAGAAGGCGTTCTTACGTGTCCCTTGGGGAGTCCTGTGGGGGGTACTCCGGGAGTATGGGGTATCAGGCCCTTTGATATGGGCTGTAAGGTCCCTGTATGACCGGTGTCAGAGTTTGGTTCGCATTGCCGGCAGTAAGTCGGACTCATTCCCGGTGAGAGTTGGACTCCACCAAGGTTGCCCTCTGTCACCGATCCTGTTCATAACATTTATGGACAGGATTTCTAGGCGCTGCCAAGGTGTTGAGGGGATCCGTTTTGGTGACCTCAGGATCGGGTCTCTGCTTTTCGCACATGATGTGGTCTTGTTGGCTTCATCTGAACGGGATCTACAGTTCTCGCTGGAGCGCTTCGCAGCCGAGTGTGAAGCGGCTGGGATGAGGATCAGCACCTCCAAGTCATAGACCATGGTCTTGAGCCGGAAAAGGGTAGGGTGCCTTCTTCAGCTCGGGGATGGAGTCCTTCCTCAAGTGGGGGAGTTCAAGTATCTGGGAGTCTTGTTCACGAATGATAGACGGATTAGTAAGGCGTCTGCAGTTATGCGGGTGCTGTACTACTCTGTTGTGGTGAAGAGAGAGCTGAACCGAAAGGCTAAGCTCTTATCGGTCGATCTACGTTCCTACCCTCATCTATGGTCATGAACTCTGGGTGGTGACCGAAAGAACGAGATCGCGGATTCAGGCGGCTGAAATTAGTTTCCTTTGTAGGGTGGCTGGGTTCTCCCTTAGAGACAGGGTGAGAAGCTCGGTCATCAGGAGGGAGCTCAGAGTAGAGCCGCTGCTCCTCCACATCGAGAGGAGCCAGTTGAGGTGGCTCGGGCATCTGGTCAAGATGCCTCCTGGACCCCTCCCTGGTGAGAGACCCAGGGGAAGACCCAGGACTCGCTGGAGGGATTTTGTCTCCCACCTGGACTGGGAACGCCTCGGGATTCCTCCCGAGGAGCTGGCCCAAGTGGCCGGGGAGAGGGAAGTCTGGGTCTCTCTGCTTAGGCTACTGCCCCTGCGACCTGATGGATGGATGAGGTTATGCCATGCTACAAAAGGACTGTGGTCTAAATATTATTTATTAAGTATATCAGTGTGGATGTATTTACATTGGCATCTTCAGGCTCTTTCAGATCCATGATCAGTCCAATAAACTCCTGACCACAACTTTCTATATGGTGAAGAAGGATCATGCTAAAAGTGTCAACAGAAAAAATAAACAAAGTATGTTATATTTTTGTTTAGATAATTAAGGTAAGTAAGGTTATTAAGGTAAAAGAGTACTTTAAGAGTGAAAATAATCAATATGTTTTTCCTTTTGCAAAGTCAATGTATTAACAAAAAGCTTTACTGAAAAAAAAGACTGTACCTTGTATGCCACTGCAACAAAGCTTGAAATACAGGCATAACCACATATGTATTATCCATAGAGAAAAGGCAAAGGTTATACATACGCATGAGACAATTGTCAACACTAATCCACATTAGAAAAGAACGATATGCTTGATTGACAGCACAATGCAAAAATAAAAAACCTCACTGTATAATCAGTACAAACAAGATTCCAATGATTGCTATGCACAGGTTTGGCTTACTATTTCATAGTCATAGACTGTCTAAGAAACCATCACCCATTCCAAACTCAGTAGGGTGTGACATCCTTTCAGATCAGGATTCAAAGGTTGATTCGGCACTGAATGAAATTATAATAAACTTGTTCTGCAAAATGTCCGTCCAAAACTGTTGTAACTGGGCTGTCTGACCAGCACAGGGTGGTATATGACATTAAGGCAGATTCCATACATGTTTTACTGGAGAAGAACTTGATTACTTGATTCAACATGGAAGAACTTAAACATGACAGATGGACCATGTAGGCCTGTTAAAAAACCCTACCATGACAGAAGAAAGTCACTGAAGTAGTGGTGTGCCATCAAGGAACCAGAAATCATGACAAGAGGTGGGATAACAACAAGCCTCATATCCCATGATTCCCTTCACATTGTTCTCTCAAAAAACAACAACAAAAGTATTAATACTTTTTTGTGTTAACTAAATCACATAGTGGTAATCTGCAGTAGAGAACCAAGATTAATTGCTAACCATGATATCTTCCAGGAATGCCAAAAGTATATACAGTCATACTCAAGTAGAAGTAGTACAGATAATAGGGTTTTAAAAGACTTCTATAGAAGTTGAGGTATCAAGTTTTTTGCTGACGCAAAAGCAAAAAAGTATTGGAACTGCTTAAAATATAAACGTTTGCCGTTAAAGACTTAAAAAGACTTAAAGCTTAAGCTACAGCATAGCACTACAACACCTCACCAAAAAACCCTTTTACTAAAGGATGACTAGTTGGCTATTTATAATGGTGTATTTAACCAGCCCCAGTGGTAACAGTCATGTTCCAAAGCCTCCTGGTCTGAAATGATGCTCAGATGTCTAGATGGGAATCTTTTTACTATTAATTTATTGATTCAGTTACCTGTCCACAAGTAAAGTTAAAACAGTCAGGGTGTCTGCCCAAAATAGTCAAGGGTGTAAATTGCAATCTGTCAAAAACGATGAGTCGCCTTCAGATTTTTCTTCCATCGTTTTAAATACGGAAAATATTCTGTTGGCATGACCCCTGTGCGCGGAATATGCAATAGATCCAACGTTTCATTACTTCACACACTATCAGTTCAATTCTCTTGATTGCAGCATCTCTCCAAATGTAGTAGTCTTCTCTGGGGTTTGGTTACACATACAAAAGTGAACTCCAAATCTAGCCGATGTTTGTCGTGTAGGGGTGGCATGATGTGGCTTTGAAGACTCTTGTGTGTGTGTGTGCCAGTGTCGTGGAGATCTGTAAGGCTTTGCCATGGTCTTTCTTGGTTGATCACTGTGAAATCTGTGTGCCCCATCTGTAAATATTAATGGATTATTTAATTTGTCCATGCAATATCATAAAGACAAACAGTGAGACAAACTTACCTAAACTGTCGGTATAACTGTATGGTGCACTGCCAGTCAGTCTTTTGCATTACTGTTGGATACTCCTGCAACAGTCTGTGACATAATACTCTCCACCTATGATGCCATCCGCTATGACCCTCACTGCATGTAGCATAGCATAATTTTATTCAATTCTTCTGCATGCATGTAAATTATGTCCAGTCCACTGAAGTATTCCACTTTGCTTATCAGTTAGTGTGTTTGTTGAGCATATCTTCTGAGGTGGGCATGCTATACCACCAGAGTTTGACCAAAAGAAAGCTGGAGGGTACATAGGAAAAAAAACAACAACAACAACAACATGTTCATCAGCACAAAACTCAGTGGAAAGGAACCAGTGATAGGCATAGTACCAGTTTCAGCCAGAAAAGATAGATGGGTCTTAGTAAGGTTTTCATTACAACACATCCCCAGCTATATATCTCATTGAGGTATCCTAACTATTCCTTTTTTTAAACCATTTATATGTCATTGTGTATTAAGTAATCAGTTTCTCAAGCTGACAGCATGTTGGAGTAACTATGTCACTTTAGCTATAATTTTTACTGCCAGAATTTTAGGTTATGTATTTTATTTTGTACATACTGTTATGTGATCTGCATTTATTGTGAAATTCTCGAGTAGGAACTATTATGTTGTATGTTGGTTCTGCTGGTGCACCTGAGAGAGCTGCACGTGTAATGAAGCCTGGTAATTTAAGTTATGGCAAGAAAGGCCAGTTTAAGTCAAGGAATTTTCATTAAGTACTTAAAGTCCTCATTTCTTCCTCTAAGAATGGGTCAGCCAGCGAGGTATGTGTTTATATGGTTTAATTCTTTTTAATGTCACTATTTTAGTAGATATACTATCTCAGCACATTTATGTTTTGTTTTAGTTCGACGGTGGCGTATTATAAATCAAGATGATGTAACAACTCCAAGACTTCAACTTATTAAAGTGAACTTCATGCCATCAGTAAAACGAACTCTTTATTGACTTAAGAAGAGGTAGAAGTGATAGTCGAACTCGGACCGCAATAATTCCCGGCCCCCTTGTGGCGACATTGTGTCATTGCACCAAGGACTATGCTGCAAATGTTAATGGACACAGATTCACTGTTGCTCCCTCATAAAGACGTCAAACGGGCCAGATATCAAAGTATTCATTTGGAGAAGCGACACAAGGAGGGAGAAACAATAAGGAACTGCTCAAAGCCTGACAACATCAGCACCACAAAGTAATAAGAAGGGAATTAATGCAATTAGGTTAATAAGTCATTTCAGAAGTCAAGTAAAAAGGAGATTTTCGTCAAGTGATAAGTGAAAACCATTCAAGAAAATCAGAAATGTCAGAAACTAATGAAACAGAAATTGAAGTTACCAACACACAACAAGCTGCAGAGGCAGAGCAAGTGGATGAAACATGTTTAGGGCAAACAGCGCAAGTAGAGCAGCGTAGAAGTGAAAGGCCTCGCATCCTCACAGAAAAGGGAAAAGAATTCCATAAAGGAAAGCTACAAGGGTTGCAACGGCGCTTTTACAGTTCTTATGAACGATGGAAAGCATTAATCAAGGTTGCTAAAAAATCTGTCGTAAAGGGAGATCCAGTTGAGATTCTTGAAGATCACATGGATACGGTTCAAAAAGAAGTAGCAGAGCTTATTGATATTTATGATGAATACAGAGCAATGGATGGACCACCTCATGATATCCGTTCTAAGCTAGACAAATGCACATCAGTGACTAAACTAGTTTCACAAAACATTAAAAGTCATGTTGAAGAAAAAAATCAAGAGGAGATTATATGGCCTGATGGCAGCTCTATATTTACATCCTCAAGCTCTGTCAGCGTCTCCGTTCATAGCCCGTTAAAGGCCAATACAGTTATCTCCAATGGTGGCTCCTCCTCAAAAAGACAAGAGGCTACAGCAGAGTATGAAGCCACAAAGGCTGTGCTTCAGATAATGACTGAACAAGAAAAATGCAGAGAAAAAATGCAAATACTCGAAGAAGAAGACAAACGTATAACCGCAGAACAGGAAGCTGCTGCAATAACACAACGCTTCCTTGAGGAGAAGGAGGAAGCTGAGCGCAAGTTGAAAAGAGAAAAGGATAAAGCGGCTATGATACGGAGACAACGAGAAGAAAGTGTTGCAAGGAAAAGGTCAGTCGAGGACTTAAAAAGAGAAATTGAAAGACTGCAAAATCTCAAAGAATTCAAAGCAGCAAAAGCAAAACTACAAGTTTATGATCAAGAGTACCTTTCAGTAAATCAAGAAAACTTCACTTTAAACCCTGCCAGCAAGGAAGAAAGCTTCGCTCAACACAAGGTAGAAGCAATAAAGTTCATGACAGATGCCAAACAACCTCCAGGCCCACAAGAAGAGCTAAATACCACTCAGGAGAGTACAGGTGAGCTGGTGAAGATTTTGGCAGAAGCTATGTCAGCTAATAGACTACCTATTCCAGAGCCTTCAGTATTTAGTGGGGATCCACTTAAGTTTAAACATTGGAAAGCATCTTTTCAGACTCTGATAGAGAGAAAGAACATTGCCATTGCAGAAAAGATATTTTTTCTACAAAGGTATGTAGGTGGCTGTGTTAAGGAGGCCTTAGATGGCTATTTTCTGATTGGCTCTGAGGATTCATATGAAGCAGCATGGAATATGTTAAATGAACGTTATGGAGAGCCATTTGTCATTGCTAAAGCCCTTAGGGACAAGTTGCACGCATGGCCAAAGGTCACAGGAAAAGATTGTGCAGAGTTAAGAAAGTTTGTGGATTTTCTACAAAGTTGCCAATCTGCAATGAATAATAATGACAATCTGAACATCCTCAATGACAGTATTGAAAATCAAAGACTTGCTGCTAAACTACCAGACTGGTTAAGTAACAGGTGGAATCGAAAGGCTACAGAGTACCAACTGGAGTACCAAAGCTTCCCACATTTCAGTTACTTTGTAACATTCCTGTCAATGGAGGCAAGTATTGCATGTAATCCCATTACATCATACCAAGCTATAAAACAAAGTGCCTTTGATAATCCAAAGACAAAGCTTCAGCCTACATTTGTTCATAAGAGACAAGATACAGCAACAATCTTCACAACTAACTCTACTGAAAGAACCATGGTCTGTTGTGTGTTCTGTAAAAGAGCAGGTCACAGCTTACGTAAGTGTCGTAAATTCACTGAGAAACCAGTTACTGAGAGATTAAAGTTCATTCAAAATGAAAAACTATGTTTTGGCTGTTTAACTGCTGGTCATCGCTCCAAAAACTGCATGAACCGGATGATATGTGACACGTGCTCAAGATGCCACCCCACATGCCTGCATGAAGAGAGACAAAAACAAGAACCAAAGAAAGAACAGCCTAAAGAGCAACATGTAAGTGAACAGAAAACCCATCATCAGGTAATACAGTTAAAAGACACAGTCCATGAGAGCACGTCAAATAGAGTAACACACGAAAGTAAAAACACACAGACTTCTGCAATAGTACCCGTTTATGTCTCCACAAAAAATGAACCAAGCAAGGAAGTACTGATCTATGCTCTGTTGGACACACAGAGTGATTCTTCATTTATTCTCAATGAGGTAGCAAACAACTTGGACACAACCAAAACCCAAGTAAAACTCAAACTATCTACAATGTCATCAAAGAAAACAACTGTTTCATGTGCAAAGCTTGAAGGTCTGCAAATAAGAGGACTGTTTTCCAAGAAAAAACTCACAGTGCCAGTCGTTTACACACGTGACTTTATACCTGCAAATCGTAGTCATATCCCCACTCCAGATACTGCAAGGGCGTGGCCGCATTTAGAGCATCTCACTGAACACATTGCCCCCCCACTGGATTGTGAAATGGGACTCCTGTTAGGATACAACTGCACACAAGCCTTAATGCCCAGAGAAGTCATATGTGGTGAAGAAAACCAGCCATATGCCCAGAAAACAGATTTGGGTTGGAGCATCATAAGTTACTCTGATTCGTGTGACACAGGCAGTGATGTGATTGGAGTAAGTCATCGCATCATTGTAAAACAAGTATTACCACAAACCGAGCCAACCGCAAGGTTCAAGAATGAAGTTCATTATATCTGCAAGACACAAATAAAGGAAGTTACATTTCCAGATATAATCAAAGCACTTGAATCTGACTTTAATGAAAAGGGAGTGGAGACCACGAGCATTTCACAAGAAGACGTCCGCTTTATTGAAAGGCTACAAGAAGGAATAAAACAAAAACAAGATGGACATTATGAAATGCCATTGCCTTTCAAAAACAACAGACCAAATCTTCCCAACAACATTTCAAGTGCAATGCAGCGTTTAAAAGGTCTTGAACGCAGATTCAAAAGAGACAACAATTACTACAAAGACTATTCAAATTTTATGGAAAACATTATTAAACATGGTGATGCAGAGAAAGTACCAGAGAAAGAACTCTGTAACACCCCTGCCTGGTATATTCCCCACCATGGGGTATACCACCCTCACAAGCCCGACAAGATACGTGTAGTGTTTGACTGCTCTGCACAATATCAAGACACCTCGCTCAACGAGCACCTGCTTACAGGGCCTGACCTCACAAACACATTGGTGGGAGTGCTCTGTAGGTTCAGGAAAGGCTCAGTCGCTGTAATGTGTGACGTGGAACGTATGTTTCATCAGTTCCATGTAACACCTCAAGACCAGGACTACTTGCGCTTCCTATGGTGGGAGCATGGTGACCTAAGCGCTCCGCCTTCAGTTTTTCGGATGAAGGTTCATCTTTTTGGTGCGGCTTCTTCACCTGGCTGTGCCAACTTTGGTTTAAGACATCTAGCCACACAAGGTGAAGGGAAGTTCACGTCACATACAGTGAAGTTCATTCAAAGGAACTTTTATGTAGATGATGGACTTGTAAGCGTTAGTTCAGAAGCAGAAGCAATTCAGCTAGTCAAAGAAGCAAGAAAGCTGTGTAGTACAGGGAAACTAAGATTACACAAGTTCATCTCAAACAGTGAAAATGTGATGAAGTCGCTGCCAAGAGAAGAGTGTGCTGAAAGTATTAAGGAGTTGGATCTGGTACTTGTAGAACCGCTGATGGAAAGAGCTCTTGGTGTTCAGTGGTGCGTTTCTTCTGATGAATTTCAGTTCAGAATAACAGTCGAAGAACACCCAATGACAAGAAGAGGAATCTTGCGCACAGTAGCATCCGTGTATGACCCACTGGGATTTGCAGCACCCTTCATTCTAAGAGGAAAACAAATCCTACAACAGTTATGTCAAGAAAAGGTTGGATGGGATGAGCCACTCTCAGATCAACTTCGTACACTGTGGGAATCCTGGCTCCTAGATCTTCCAAACTTGTCAAAGGTGAGAATTCAAAGATGCATCTTACCTTTTGACACGGACATTGCACAGTATGAATTACACCATTTTTCAGATGCTAGTGTGACAGGCTACGGACATTGTAGTTATTTAAGAACAGTCACATTGAAAGGGGATGTTCATTGTGTCCTAGTCATGGGAAAGGCACGCGTAACTCCAACCAAGGTCGTCACAGTCCCTAGGCTTGAGTTAACGGCTGCAGTAGTTGCAGCAAGAACAAGTGTGATGTTAAGAAATGAACTGGAGATAAGTGATCTTAAAGAACATTTCTGGACAGATTCCAAAGTGGTTTTGGGATATGTGAATAATGATGCAAAGAGATTTCACGTGTTAGTGGCAAACAGGATCCAAAGGATAAAGTCACTCACAGATCCACATCAGTGGCATCATGTACCATCTGAAAATAACCCGGCAGTCCACGCATCAAGGGGACTAAGTGTTCAACAGCTACTCAACTCGAACTGGTTTAGTGGTCCAGAGTTTTTGTGGCAAAGTGAGCTACCTGTTGAAAAGGAAATGGTTACCGAGGTGAAGCCTAATGACCCAGAGCTGAAAACGGTGCATGTGTTCCACACCAAGGTACAAGAAAAGAGAACAATACTAGACCGTCTCACCAAATTCTCAGACTGGAGAAGAGCTGTTAAAGCAATTGCTCGTCTGAAGAAATTTGTTAAAGATTTTAAAGGAGAAACACAAACAAAGGGTGAAAACACAAGTGTTGAGGACAGACAACAAGCAGAACTGTTCATAATAAAACTTGCACAGGAAAACACATTCAGCAAGGAAATCAAAGATTTAACCCAAGGACAGAAAATTCACCTCAAGGATAAGACACACAAGCTTTACTGCTTAAGTCCATTCGTTGATGAATTAGGAGTACTTAGGGTGGGAGGACGTTTGACAAGAGCAAGTCTTCACCCACATATTAAACATCCTGCTATTATTCCCAAAGCGAGTCATGTATCATCCTTGATGATTAAACACTTCCATGAGAAGGTGCAGCATCAAGGAAGAGGAATAACTGTCAACGAGTTGCGCTCCAATGGACTGTGGATTACAGGATGCAGCAGTGCAGTTGCTTCTCACATTTACAAGTGCACGACCTGCAGAAAGTACAGGAGAAATACTCAAGATCAACGGATGTCAGACTTACCAGAGGATAGGATGGAAACAACACCCCCATTCTCTTACTGTGGTATGGACTGTTTTGGTCCTTTTTATGTAAAGGAGGGTAGAAAAGAACTTAAAAGGTATGGTCTTCTCTTTACATGTATGTGTTCTAGGGCAATACATATTGAAATGTTGGATGACCTTACAAGTGATGCTTTTATTAATGCATTGCGTTGTTTTATATCTATTCGTGGCCACGTAAGACAAATCAGGTGTGACCAAGGTACTAATTTTGTTGGTGCTAAGGGAGAGTTTTTGAATGCAATGAAGGATTTTGATAGAGAACAGTTGAAAGAATATGGTTGCGAGTTTGTTCTGAACACCCCCTCTTCCAGCCACATGGGAGGCGTTTGGGAGAGACAAATTAGGACTATTAGAAGTGTTTTAAATATTATTTTAGATCACACTTCTAAGAGGCTTGAGAGTTCCTGCCTCAGGACCTTTCTGTATGAGGTTATGGCTATTGTGAATAGCAGGCCATTAACAGTGGAAAACCTAAATGATCCAAGTATAGAGCCTCTTACACCCAATCATATTCTTATGATGAAGTCCAATGTTATTCTGCCTCCTCCTGGCAAGTTTGTCAGTCAAGACCTTTACCTAAAAAGGAGATGGCGCCGAGTTCAGTTTCTAGCGAATGAGTTCTGGACAAGGTGGAAGAAAGAATATCTTCTCAATCTTCAACAAAGACACATCTGGCAAAAGGAAAAAAGGAGTGCCAAGGTGAACGACATTGTTATTCTTCAAGAGGACAATTCTCCAAGGAACAAGTGGAAACTGGCAAGAGTAACAGACGTTTACCCAAGTGCAGACGGAAGAATTAGGAAAGTTAAGCTTTTACTCAGTGATTCTACATTGTCCAAGGATGGAAAAAGGACAGTCAAACCAGTGTATCTTGATAGACCAGTACATAAAACAGTGTTATTGTTGGAAGCAGAGTAAATATCAAAATGTAAATATATTCCTATTGTAATGTGATAAGTTTACGGTTAAATCACAGTAAGCTTGTGATTTGGTGGGAGTTTTACTGCCAGAATTTTAGGTTATGTATTTTATTTTGTACATACTGTTATGTGATCTGCATTTATTGTGAAATTCTCGAGTAGGAACTATTATGTTGTATGTTGGTTCTGCTGGTGCACCTGAGAGAGCTGCACGTGTAATGAAGCCTGGTAATTTAAGTTATGGCAAGAAAGGCCAGTTTAAGTCAAGGAATTTTCATTAAGTACTTAAAGTCCTCATTTCTTCCTCTAAGAATGGGTCAGCCAGCGAGGTATGTGTTTATATGGTTTAATTCTTTTTAATGTCACTATTTTAGTAGATATACTATCTCAGCACATTTATGTTTTGTTTTAGTTCGACGGTGGCGTATTATAAATCAAGATGATGTAACAACTCCAAGACTTCAACTTATTAAAGTGAACTTCATGCCATCAGTAAAACGAACTCTTTATTGACTTAAGAAGAGGTAGAAGTGATAATAATGTTATTCTATAAAAGAAAAATACTTTAATCTCTCTGTTTCTGATAGAAACATGACTTTTTTGGACAACTGTTCTCTTTGGTTTCAAATGCTGTGCAGCTGGAAAGACTTTTAATCATATTTCATTTTTAGCTTTTGGACATTTGTTATAATGCATAACCATAGTAACAAATTGTTTTACTACTGGAAGCAGCTGAGATTATTGTCACAAAAGCTTAAACAATACCTAAACCGCTGACACAAATCTCAGATAAATTGAAAAGGAAAAGATGGAGCACAGAAGAGAGAGAAAAGGAGGACGTTCAAATCATCTCCACCATCAATCATTATTGACCCCTGCCAGGAGTTATATCTCTGTCTGTCTGTCTGTCTGTCTGTCTGTCTGTCTGTCTGTTAGCAAGATAACTCAAAAAGTTAAGGACAGATATCAGTGAAAATTTCAGGAAATGCCAACAATGGTACCTGGATCAATTAATAAAACGTGGGGTTGATTCGTCATGAAGCCCGTATCCACCCACTGACCAGGGGTGCCATCTTGGACTCTGCTTCCATCTCAGAGCTCACAGACGATTGAGTTCACGCTGCAGTTCTGTTAAGATTGGACCACACAATAAATTAATCATGCATGCATGTGTCTCCCCTCTCGTCTGGAACAGCAACAGCACAAACACAGATGAATGTTTCATTAACAGACATTTCAGATACAGAAAGTAAGAATAACATCACAACATGGGGATGAGAGGTATGAGTGGCCCTGGCAGAGGTCTGTGCTCTCTGAAAGATTTTCTATTGGGCAATGTTAGATTGTTGGCATCAAAGAATTATATCAAACAGGATGGATGCTGTGGAGCCACTGGAGATTCAAAAGAGGATCCTTCATAAAAAGAGGAACATTATGGACAACCACGAGCATTCTCTTCATCAGACTGTCATACAACAACAGTTTCTTCTTCAAAAGGTTCTTCAGATCTGCAAAGCGCTACAGGAGACCGTCCCTCTCCACAGGCATAAATTACACTTATTTTCCCTTTGGGATTAATAAAGTATTTTTGAATTGTACTGAACTGAATTGAATCACAGAAACCCCTCTTTTAATTTCCTATACATTCGTTTTTTTTTTTTTTTTTTTTAAAGAGCCTCTGTATCTAAACTGTACAGCTGTGTGTCTAATATAACTGATTAGTATTTTGGTATTCTGGTGCATATTGGTAAACATATAAATGTTCTGCCTAAAACTATCAGTGTGGCGCCCTCTTCAGGTTAAAACTCTATACTGCACTTGAATTTGAATTGTCTGATGAAGAGGCTGGAGGAAAAAATTCTCCATCTCAGAACGATCACTCTGAGACAAAGGAGCTCACATTGCTCTCCAACGTTCTTGCTGTCTGATCTGATCTACAGCAGTGCTGCTGTTGTCAGTCACACCCCACACCACGGCTAGCCCTCTCCCACTGTGTGTCCGCCAGGCAGCACCTATTTTTGCTGCAGTTTTCAAACAGGAAATGTGCACGGAGATAGACTCTGGTAAGGGGCATTGAGTTGCTCTTTATTTCTCTTTGCCTCCTAAATTATAGCCCCCTTTTCTGTCACAAAATATCTTTTGAATATTGCTCGAAGCAAATTGCTTCTTGGTCTGAATATAATTATTGTCATCTTGGATTTGATCCAGTTGGCCTGTTGAAATGCTTGTAACTTTACATGGAGAGAGTTTGTGATTGCTAATTTTTGTGCTGATTGTAGGTTTTTGATTAGGTGTTACCCAATACCTTCTCACAGTGAGTAGGACATAGTTCTACAAGGGAATTTATTACTGCTTTAGATATCTGTCAGTCAGACCCACATGCACAAAACTCTCATTAGAACAAAAAGATTTTAAAATGATTATTTCAATTATGGTGAATGTAGATCTGGGAGGTTAATCAGCAAAGTAATTTGTCAGTGTTACGGTGTGTCAAGACCGAACGCGATCGGAGTGACTAGTTTACATATAAAATCAATGGAGGAACGCGATGAAGCGCGACTTGGGGTCCCGCAACACTTCAGAAGCAGATTTCTTCGCGATAAAGCTTTTCTACCTGATTTGCGTGAACAAGTCGCGCTACAGATGCGATGGAAAACTCGCTCGGCATTTTATGTGGTGCATATTGTGCATTCGCTTTCATGGCATCTACAGCTCGAGTTGGAAAAATCTGAACTCCAGCTTCAAATCGCGCCGCGCCAACCAATCAGGGGAAAAAGTTTCAGTGATACTGTCATGGAGTCAGCCTCAGCAGGACATGGAGGAAATACTGATAAACATCGTGGCTAATCACCCCGAGCTACATGACACAAGCAGTTTTCAATACAGAGACAGCAAAAAAAAATATTTAAGAAAAAGGTTAAACTATTTAGACAGGAATGCTCTTAAGAGGTTTGTGGGTGGCTCTTAAAAGAGCCGTTGTGGCTATAAAAGCACCTCTCAGCATTGAAGTCAGCCTTGAAACAGCCTCACCTGGTTTCCTGGTAACAGCTCCCGCACCACTCTAGCTCCAGCTCCGCTGAAGCCCGGGCCAGACACGCAGTCCTCCATCAGCTCGGTCCATAATTCACCGGCAGCTGCACTCTGGCCCCAGTTCTGCTGAAGGCCAGTTCGCGCGTGAAAATACCATATTTGAAGCGCGTCCAATTCGCTTTGTACACCCTTCAAGGTGCAAATGTGCACGCAAACAGCTAGGCGTGTGTCACGCTTTTTAGTCACCCCTATCGCGTTTGGTGTGGACACAGGGTTACACCCAACACTGGATATAACTGAATTATTCTTTTTCTCTTTCTGCATTTTGGGCCTCTTGTCGTTCGTCTCCAATTCCCGCGGTTAGACCTGTCTGTCAGCCACACTTTATGACAGACGTCTGCAACGTAAGTTTGATGTCTCAGGGCAGAGCTTTCCAGCGCCCCAAATCGTCCTATCTCTTGTATTGAAGAGGAGCTACTGCACATGTACAACTTTTAACGAGAGTCGAGAGGCAAAGATTTTTGTGGCCCAAGGTAGAAGTATGTCCTCATATCAGTGAATAAACTCAACTCACCATAAACCATAAAATAGTTATCTTGCACATCTTAGAGTAAACACAAATATATTTTGAAATATTTTTATGTTATGAAAAAAAAAATCCACATTGTATTCAAGGTAATATGGCAAGTTGTTAGTGGTGAGACGGTGCCCTAGCGCTCTCTATTGGCCAGCCGCCACTATGCTCTTTGATCAGTCTCACTGCGTGCTCAAGTTGGTGGCACAAATATTACACCATAATTTGAAGGCTGGTGGTAAATTGAGTAGGTGAGCTGGGAGATTAGTAACAATTAGGCTGGCTATGGAGAGTTGTCTTCTAGAAGGTTTCGGAGGGCAGACAGGAGGCTCACTGATGATGATGATAATGATGATGATGATGATGATGATGATGATGATGATGATGATGATGATGATGATGATGATGGTTTAGAACAAGATGAATTAGATGAAATGAGGAAGCTGGAACCAGTCGTGGAGATTATTAGCCAGGTATTCCTTGAAAGGAGGTATGGGAGAGAAGGGATCTGGAATCCAGGAGCAAGAAGACTTGAAAAGGTACCACAAAAGCAATCTCTCAAGCAATGAGTAAATGGTTTCCAGCTCCATGTTTTCTCCTGCGGATCTTCTGATGACCTATGTGAGCAAAAGCACATCTGCAAATCTCCACCAACCGATACGGAGAACTGAGAATGGTGCTTCCACAACACCCTCCAGTGGATCACTTGTGGAACTGATGTCAATTCTCACCCACCATACAAACCAAACCTCCAGGATCATAACAGAATTATACAGAATATTACTTTTGGTCCACTGTTACACCCAAAAAATTTGTTTTCATATACTCCTTCAATTTCAGTTTTATGAATATTTATCAGTTTTTTTTAATCCTCTGGTAGTTTCAAATTTTCAGCTCATGTTTTGGTTTTATTCCAGTTTAATGTCACTTATAAAACTAATGCCAATTATATTTGAAGATCAGTGCTCAATAGGCTCTTTTTGGCAACACTTTAGTAAACAATACAGCAACGTACAAATACGCATGCTTCAATGCCATCCTGTGGTTGCAGTTATTATTGCAGCTGATTTGACTGTACAATACAAATTTGGACATTTTCAGCTATAATGTTTGGAGTGGTAGTTTTAATAAATTCTTTATATGCCACTTTCAATGCAGCTTTTTCTCCTACTTCCTGTCCTGATTATGGTACTGCAGCCTAGCCTATCCCAGCAGTCTTAAGGAGGCAAAGTGACCGCTGACAAGTCTCCCATCTGTCAGGGTCTGTAAATATCTGTCCCCACTGCTTCTAAGTCAATTTAACAACAACCAAACAAATAAAATATCTGCAATGCTGAAAAATAAAGAAACTAATGACTATATTCATGCATCAATGGAGTTTATGCCTTGATCCAAACTCAGAAATTTATTTGGATGGAAAAGCTGTTTTATGCAAGAAAAAAAGCTACATTGCAGATTGCATATTTACAAGAAAAATGCACATTAGAAATCACACAATGGACATGGAGAGTGTAAACAGAAGTTTACTATACATTAAAGTTTGATGTTCTGATGAGAGGCAACATTAAGGGGGGAGTGACTCATGATAGTGTTCTGCTTCCACAATAGGAAGATGTTTAAGTCAAAGCTGATACATACATCATCAGCAAAATCTAAGATCAGATGAAATCTTAATTAAAAAAAGAAAATACAGTGACACACCTTCAATGATGCCATTAAAACATAAAAGTCACTGCATAGTTTGTGGGTTTTGGAACATTGGACATGCTTTATTTCAGAACTTTTCACAATTTATTTAAACATCTCACATATACAAAATAGGTACAATAGACTTTGTGGTGTCATTGTTTGAGAGAGAGAGAGAGAAAGGCCGCCTGAAAACCATTTTGGACTGGAGGAGAAATGTGCTGTCAATATGAACACTGAGGGTTGAACTGGGAGAATGAAAAACTAAAAGCCTGAAAAATCGTTGGGGTAAAGAAAGTCAGAAAAAAACAAAACAGAAAACACACATTAGACATAAAGGTTTGGGAGCATTCCACCTGCTTAAAGTGGGGGAGTATCAGCGGGATTAATGTAAGACTCCTCACAGGTCAATACAAAGTAATACAGTAAAAAGTGGTTTGTTCCACAGCTGCATATTAGCACCATAGGTCTCTGCTTCAAGTAACTGAGCACCTTCCAAGCAGGACAAAGCTTGAAGCATTAGAAGTCTTAACATCTCGTTTGTGGACTCAGGTTTTTGTCAATACTATTTTCTTTGAGTACAGGCATGAGGTAGTTCAAACCTTTTTTGTTCTTGGAAATTGTGGTTTTAAACCTCCTCTTTGGAAGATATACAAAGACCACAAAAAGTGATGCATACTTTCAGCATTTTTATTACACTTCTTTTATTTTTTACAAAAAAAGATGCCATGATGTCCCACAACAAGGTGTTTTCCCGCGTCCATTTGGGTTTGGCTGTATTAATTTGCATTGCACAAAATCTCTGTTCAGTCCATTCAGTCCTCTCCGATAGTTGCCCATCTTAAGCAAGTGGATTTGTAGAGAAAAGTCAGCATTCAGTACAAAAAAACACAGAAGGGCAGAGATTTCTTTTTTTTTTCGTTCTTTCTCTCGCTTTGGTGTTAATTTATCATGAGTCTATTTATTTGAAACAGACTGGGCCAATGTCCAAACCAAACTCCTGATCAGGTCCACCAATGTCCAAAGGTGCAATGTCGAGGATGGGGAGGCGAGTTGGTTTATTTGTTCTGTACTCAATCACTGTCTTGCTCCACTCACCAGTGTGTGTCTGCAAAAGATAAAGAGGAAACATTGGGGATTAGACAGCAGAAAACATTCAGGTTTGATGTCTACAAAACACCTAATAAAAGCTAAAACGGTACTTACAGTGCAGCCATCCTCCAGCACGGAGAAGGTGAAGCGGCTGTTGCCCTCGGCCCTGAGCTCCACGTCGTTGGAGCCCTGGAGCACCACGGCCTTCTTCAGGTTGCCGCTCTCACCATCCATGTAGGCAATGCTGTTCTTGCAGTGGTAGGTGAGGTTCTGGCTAGCCTGGTTGGAAAGCAGCCGCATGAAAGCCAGCTGGGTGGCCATGCTCTGAGAGCTGAGGGTCTCGTCGTTGTAGGTAAACTACAGGACAGAACCAAACAGAGAAAGTCAGAATTTGAAAAATTGGCCAAATCAAGGTGAGCCTTTCTAGTCCTCATTTGACTGTATCCCTCACACACCTCGGTACCACCGTTGATGGTCTCTCCGAACCACACGTGCTTCCTGTTATCTGTGCTTCTGTACCAGTTTTTGCGTGCAATGCTCTCAGGCTGGGCGTAGATGCAGGTCTCGCGGGTGGTAAAGTCACAGAAGACTTTGATGGCATCATTGATGCAGCCCTGGTTAGGGTCAATGTAGTAGAATCCTAAGGAGAAGGTCAAGGAGATCAGTAAAACGTTTGGGATTTGGAGGAGCATGGCAAACTAGCACAAATCCATCTTAATAAAATCCGAGTCTAGCTTACCACTGTTCCAGTCAGGGTGGCTGAGCTTGATGTCGCGGCAGGTACGGGCGGGGTTCTTTCTGGATCCTTCAGGGGTCAGCAGGTTTTCAATCTGACCGTTGAGAGACTTGATGGTAGCATCGACTTCATAGTCTTTGGCTCTGAGGGCTGGCTGATCAGCTCTGTACTCATCATATCCGGAGACGTCGTATCCGCCACCAGCAGGGCCAGGAGGTCCAGGCAGACCAGGAGATCCAGGAGGACCCTACAATAGACATGGCAGTATATAAATAGGCTGTAACCAATAGCAAATGAACCTTCTGCTAAAGACATAGCACTAGATGAAGCAAACTAATCAAAGGTTAATGATACATAGGCTATGTAAGGTCAAACTTACAACTGGTCCAACATATCCAGGAGGTCCACGGGAACCAGGAGAACCCATAGGACCATGTGTGCCAGCTCTACCATCTTTACCAGGAGATCCATTAGGTCCAGCAGGTCCCTAGAAATGAGATGATTATCTGTTTATAGTAATTTGAACTAACGTACAACTAACAATTATGCTTGGAACTTGGACCCCCAGTGTCAAAGGAGTCTTTTAACATACTATCCAGTCATTTTTCTACAAGATTAGATTGTAAACAATTGTAAAAGAAATGTACTAAATCAGTGGGATTTCCGGATTGTTCTGATGCTAACGTCTGGTAGCATTACAAGCTTGTGACAATGGATTTAAATTTAGGTGACCACATTTTCCTTTCCAAAAAGGGGGAACATGGTGCAGTCCTGAAAGTGTTTCAGGACTGCACCAAGACTTTTTATTGTAACATACTTAAAGCATGCATTCTCCATAAAAGTAATAAAATTACTCTTCAGAATTACAAAAATGTACTAGTAACAATACCAGTTCATCTTAATAGTCATACTGGACAAAACCTAAACAACAATCTGAAATATCATTCTGAGAAATGGAATATCATTTTCTTTTCAATGTAATAATACAAGTAAAGCAGAAATCTCAAAAAGACAATATCATCTTCATGCTCCTAAGTTTATAGATAAACTCTCATGTTGGACAGCAATATTATAGCTTTTGTGTCCATGTGACCTACAAGGTCTTTGCTACTTCTGTCACAAAAAAACACATTTGCAAGCTTTGCCAGGAGAAGAGCAATGCAGTGTGCCTTACTGCAGTCAAGCACTGCCCATTGTCATCTATGAATGGATCAGAACCACTAGGCAGCGGCTCAGGGAGGACGTAAAATTAAACAAAGGGGTTTGATGTTCCTACATTGCACCGGTTGCTTTATGTATGCTTTTTGGTCCCCTAAAAACACTAAAAACTCAGACATTTTCATTGATTATCAATTTCCCACGGATGAATGTGAAAAGAAGAAATTTCAGGGGAAAATAGGTTGGTTGGTCACCCTACCATATTTGCAAACAGAAATTTGAGACATCTCAAGACTTTACCAGGAAGATTTTTGAGCTCCGGGGTCATTGTTGCCACATTTCTGAATGGATAGTTAGAATAAGTTTATATTCAGCATTAAACTTACTCTGGGTCCAGCATGTCCAAGTGCTCCAGCAGGTCCGGGCTCTCCAGGAGGTCCCTGGAGAAGAAGTAAAATCACAGATTAAAGACTTTTCTGTATGCCCTCCATCTTGCAAAATTAATACCAAAGTCTGGCCATATGTTTGTTATCTTAGTAATGTGTCTATATATTTTTAAGATACAGTTCTTTAGTTGTTGCAGATACTCACAGAGGGTCCAGGCATTCCCTGGAGACCAGGATGTCCACGAAGACCCTTCATGCCTCTCTCTCCCTTTTCTCCAGCGACTCCCTTCTCACCACGGGGTCCAGCAGGTCCCTACAGCAATCGTCACATAATGTCTTGTCAATGTGTCGGTGCTTTCATTGATGGAACCAAATATGTCTAATTTTTGTACTTACAGGGGAACCTCTAGCTCCAGCGGGGCCAGAAGGTCCAGAGGGACCTTGTGGACCCTAGGGAAATATCAAGTCAACAGAAAAAATATGAATGGAACAAGCAGATACATTTAATGCTAAATAATTTGGATAGATGAAGAAGAAGGATACTTACCGACTCTCCACGGTTTCCAGGTCTGCCAGCAGCTCCAGTTGGCCCGGCAGGTCCGGGAGCACCAGAGAGTCCCAAGGCACCAGGAGATCCAGGCTCACCACGGTCTCCCTAAGCAGAATAAACAAGGAAAAATGCACCTAAGTGCATAGTGTATGTTTCTCCTGCAAACAAGCATGTTTAAAGGAATCCTCAGGACACATACCTTGAATCCAGGGGCACCAGGACGACCAGGAGGTCCATCGTTACCAGGGCTACCCTGTGTCAGACAAAGAGTGGATGTAAAACATTCATTAACAAGCCTGCTCAAATGTGCATATGCAATGTTAAAGCAAGTGATACAGTATTTGTCTGATTGGTTCTACTTGGCCAGATCTAGTTGCTCTATGTAAAAATCTAGTGTTACTCTACAAAAAAGAAAGTCAATAAAAACAACATTATTACGGAGTTAAAGAAAATAATTAAATCCTAGGTACATCTGAAATACTGATTCAGTATAAAAGCAGAAAAAGACACAATCATGTAGTTTGTTTGTATCTTATTTCAATCCAATAACAATTGTTCATCATAAGGAGTCTGCAAACTAATTTGGCGAAATCTTAAAGGGTTGCATTGATGGATTACATTGCAGCATTATCTCCCATGTTTCAGCATGGGAGACCATGCTTCCTTCAGAGCCAGAAGTGACCAAAAATTATTTATCCTAGTACAAAACAGTTAAAGTAACAGTTTACTTTGTTAATAACTGTTTCTCTTCGGTACCTTCTTTTTTTAGAGACATCATTATCATACTCAATGATAGAAATATGGTACATGCTTGTATTTTCTTTAATGCACAGAACATCAATTGTTGAACAGTTTCTGATCTCCTTAATCATGACCGAAGTCAGATTGAATTACTGCCTTTATTGTTGCCATCGTCTATACTTATTAAGACATGAACTAATGGAAGGAAGTCGTATGTAGTTCAATATGTAACACATTTCTTTCCAAAAGTGTTATGTGAAAAAAAAAAGATAGATTCCATTTAAGTTGAATTGATTGGTAAATAGATAATGACTTACCTGCTTTTCTGACATATATACAAATTCCATAAATGATTTATTGACTTTGGCATCTATGCTATGGAATATTATCAGACATATCCATTTTTCTTAGTTTCTCAGTATACAGTCGTGGTAACAAAAATGTCTCAAGTGTTGAAGCATACTTTTAAAGGCTGAAATTTACCTTCTAAAGTTTCTTATTCTGAATATTTTTGACGGAGTTTAAAACTGGGAACAAAACTGCAGCACAGTTTGAAGTACAAGCTGCAGAGATGAAAAAGGTTATCTGTGATTGGTCTAGCCAATCAAATGACACAATCGCATTCATAATGTTTTCTATAGATCACCCACATATGGCAAGTAGGGTTATATATTTTTCTTAAAGCCTGGAGTTTTATAAAATGTACACAATATAAACCTTGTGCTTTTTGATCATATTTAGATACCAATTTTTATTATTTGAGAAACAAAATGGTTCTTCTGTAATTAAAAAATGACAAAACACCACCAGAGGTAAGACAAATTAAATGTTGTTTAGCTCAAAGTGGGATAACGATTTGGTTCATGTGGGAGAAACAAAAGGTTTTTTTAGTGTGTGCAAGACAGGAATGCATACTCAGAATAAGGATTATGTAATAGCCGAGCATCATATACAGTCTAACCATAACTTGGCTGCTTTGCTGAAGTTCTCAGGAATGAAAAAAAATCCTTTCCCTACCCTATAGCTCTATTGCTTCTAAGACAGGATTTTGGGAACCAAAACAAAGGAGGCTTTAGTTATTGATGAAGAAAGAATCTGTTTAATAGTATGCAGGCCAAATGAAAATTCTGAGTTGGGTATTACCCTTTCCATCGACACCCTCGGTTTGAACTGTTGTGAATGTGTGACCTTTTAAATCTCCATCGCCATGTCAGTTGCTCAAATAATGTAGTGTTTTTAAAAATATATAAATTCATTTGCTCAGTGAAAAAAAGCACTGTTGTGTGGAAGCTGGACATTATAGGATGCTTTACCTAACCAAAAGGCTTAGAAGTTATCTCCATCTTCTATTAAGTGACTTTCACAGTTTTTCAGTTGGTTGATTGACTGAAAATAGTGTCGTCTTTGAACTCTTATGAAAACACAATCCATGCGGAATTGGTGTTTTGCTCCTGTTTGGCTAGCTCCATCTCTCTTTCATTGTTCTTCAGCTGTAAGGAGCCTTATTCAGCTTCACACTGCTTGCAGTTATGAGGAGAATACAACTTTCAAGTATTCTTCCTGTTTAATGTACTCTGGTTTAGTTGCTTTTCTGAGTAAGATGAGTAATACAGGATAATTTTATCAAAAATGTTCACTATATATTAAAATATGCACAATATGACAGGTTTCTACTATGAATAAAAAATGCTGTTGTCATACAAGACTAAACCAGCTAAGTTTCTGAATAAGTCTTACCTCACGTCCAGCCTCTCCTTGAGGTCCGGTCATTCCAGGCATGCCAATGTTTCCAGGGGGACCACGGGCTCCAGAGGGACCAGGAGGTCCAACTCTACCAGGCTCTCCCTGTTATGTCATACAACATAAAATATGGTGAATCATGGACCAAAACACATGTTGGAGCAAATGGGGTGCTAGAAATTAACGTACGTAGATTCCATTCTATCAGAAGAGATTACATCTTATTACACCTTGCATGTTTATAGAGCCATTTTTCTTTTTCATCGGACTGATTTATGAAATGTCTATATAATTGAGATACCTTGGGTTTAACTTACCACAGCACCACCAATACCAGGTGGACCACGATCTCCTCTACTACCAGGCAGACCAACTAATCCAGTAGGTCCAAGAAGTCCAGCCGGTCCAGGAATGCCGGGAGGTCCCTGAAGACATGTACAAACATCCATGGTTAATCAATATAAATATTTCAGGTGATGTTGTTAAATTCAACTATTTTTAGTGCACCCTCCCAAATTTCTTCTATGTGATTCTGTAATACTTACAACGGGGCCAGAGTCTCCAGAGGGGCCCTTCTCCCCTGGGGGACCAGGTGGTCCAACCATTCCTTGCTCACCAGAGGGACCAGCAGGACCAGGGTCACCACGGAGACCACGAGGTCCATCTTTGCCAGCTTGACCAGTGGGGCCAGGAGGTCCCACAATACCCTGGGAGCAAAGAAGACAGTGTTACGATGTTTAATGTTGGGCATACGTTTATGTGTTTTTTTATTTTTACGTATTGCTAAATGTAAAACAAATACTCACAGCAGGACCAGGAGCACCAATTCTACCAGCAGGACCAGGCATGCCAGACATACCCTAAGCAAACCACACACACAAAGAGGTCAGACAGAGGTCAGAGGAATAATCCATTGGGTCTCTATGTGCTTTTATCTTTAATTTTTAACCAACAACACTGGACTTAACACAAGTATTTAACACAATGTGTCTGAACCAGTAGGTGCCTTAAGCAAAATCCTAATTATTATTAGAAATGAGTAGGTATGCCAAAAAACGGACATGCAATTTGATGATGAAATGTTTTTTTAAGCAAGTGCAGGTTTATATATATATATATATATATATATATATATATATATACATTTTTAAAAATGTATTCGAGCTTTTGTTTGAATACTCACTGGAGGGCCAGTTTCTCCACGAGCACCGGGAGGTCCAGCGGGACCAGCAGCACCCTAGATAGCAAGAAAAAAAAAAGAAGAAAAATGTCTCCATTTACACCCTATTAAACCATTCAAACTGCAGTCTTAAAAAAAAGAGAACAGTGTGTGTTCCTGCTTACAGCAGGTCCAGACTGTCCAGAGGGTCCAGGGGGGCCAGCGTTTCCAGCTTCTCCCTTTGCTCCAGCAGGTCCACGCTCTCCTCTGGCTCCGGGCTGACCATCAAGACCCTGTGGGAGAACCAAGGAGAGCTACGTAAATGTCTGAACGTGAATGTTCGACAAATTTTCAATTTTTTTGATAAGCCTAATGTCTCTCTGATTCAAATCCATCAAAGCATCAGACTTACAGGGGGTCCAGCAAATCCGGGAGGCCCGGGAGGTCCAACCTCTCCACGCTCGCCCTGTAGAGGACAAGCATTCGGTCAAAGAGGCTCTCTAAGTTTTATGATGAGACAAGATCTAAAAGTATCTATATGCAGGTACACACAGAGGGTCCACGAGATCCAGGAGGGCCAGGAGGTCCAAAAGAACCCCCCTCACCCTAAAAGAGAGAAAAAACAGGCTAAGTATCATATTTTTATATACATTACTACCAACTAGATAATATGTACCAACTCATCTGATTATACTATATAATAGATATACATTTATGTAAACTACTTATACATTTATGTAAAATACTTATACATTTTAATTCAAACAAAAAAAATAAAATGGATTGATTTCGGTAAATAGAAGCTGAAATACTACACAAATTCATAAAACAGCCACTAGATGGCAACTGTGAGACTCATGCTTTAAACATGACATTATGTTGCGGGTTTAATGTTATTTTGCAAAAGAGAAAAGTCATGGATTTGAAAGTGAATTCTGGGTTGTTCAGAATTATTACTTTATGTTATAGTCATATTATAAAAAATGGTTCAATGCTAACTCCTTCGTCTTGTTGTAGTAGCTGTGGCTTAAAGGTACAATGTGTAATATTATTTGGCTATTTAGCACCATGCAGTTCAGAGTAGGTATTGCATCTACGGTACACTAAATTTAAGGATTCTATATTGAGAAGCCTTGGCAAATCTCCATTGTAAGATGTACACATTTCCCCAATATCTGTTTGGTAGGAAGAAAAACCACACTGATTTCATCTGTCCCCAATATGTTTTTTTTTTTTTTTTAGCAACTAATACACCGACTGACCTTATCACCGTTGGCTCCGGTGGGTCCAGGAGGACCAGCAGGTCCAGGAGGGCCCTAGAAGGAGATTAAATGGGATAGTAAGTAACCAAAACTGGCTACAAGTATTGTATTTAGATTCTGCGTGTGAAAAGAACAGGAGAGTTTAACCTACACGGGCACCGTCTCTGCCAGCGTTTCCATCGGGGCCTCTGTGTCCAGCCTCTCCCTGAAAGGGAAAGCAGTGGTTAGACAGGCTGTACATTTAGAAACCTAATATGGTGAAAATTTGGAGAAGGTAGTTTAAAAAAATGTTTTCTCTAAAACTTACCTTCTCTCCCTTGCCTCCTGGAGCACCAGCTACGCCACGCTCACCGGGCATGCCACCAGGTCCTTGATGTCCAGCAGCGCCGGGAGCTCCAGCAGCTCCAGGCTCTCCCTGGCAGCAGAAAGAGAAAAATCCAAATCCTTTGTTTCTCAGCTGTACATTTTTATCAGAATATGGTTTTGACAACTTTAGCTTCCTTTGCGTTACCTTGCCACCATCAGTTCCAGGGGCTCCAGCTGGACCACGGGGTCCCATTTGTCCCTGAGGCCCAGCAGATCCAGCGGAACCTGGGCTACCACGCTCTCCCTGCAGAATGTACATCGCAATATTCTTTTAATCACAGACCTATTTGTTGTTGGACATCCATGTAAAAAGCAAAGTGATCCCACCTTGCTGCCAGCTTGTCCAGCTGCTCCCTGCTCTCCTGGGATACCCTACAAATCCCCACCGATTTGGTTAGATTTGGTTAGACTACAGTACGATTTGTATTGCATCTGTGAGACTTGGTTTGTCTTCATTTGCTTACTCTTTCTCCAGGCTTGCCAGCCTCACCAACTGGTCCAGCAGGTCCAGGCAGACCCTACAAACATCGGGTATTAACATAAGATCATAAAGTGCCAACAGGAAGCAAATTAATTTATTTTAGTCTTCAAAACATTCACAGAAATCAGTATCAACAGGGATTTTTACAGGAAGATTATTTCCTTGGACTCACCTCAGTTTTCTTACATTAAATAGACAGAAATTCCGATCTAGCTTTGGTTGTAAACCACATCAATCATGGTTGAGAACCCAGAGGTTAATATGGTACATTTGGAACGTACTGTATGGATAGGCTAATAAAGGCATTTTGTTTTGGCTAAATTAAGACCAGGTCTGGCCTGCCTTGAGTGGCTGTAAAGAAAAATGCCTATGTACACTTAATGTTTAGAGAGTTCATAGCCATCAGAAACACTTTTATCACCTGCTATTGCCTCAAAATTGGTAATCCGAGAACAGAAATGAAGGTTCATACCTGGAAGCCTGGACTTCCGGCTGGTCCCTGCTCTCCTTTCTCACCAGGACCGCCCTATATTAGGAAGGGGAAAACAATCTGTGTATAATATTTATGCCAAATTTATATCACCTACAGTCCATTTGCTGGGATGTATATGACAATGTATGAGGACACTTACAGCAAGTCCCATGGGGCCCGTGGCTCCGTTGTTGCCATCAGGTCCAGGGGGGCCCTTATGACAGAGATAGACACTTAATAAACCAAAAACCTCAATTATGAAAACATTTATTTTTATATAACATTATATTTCATGACTTACTCTCAGTCCAGTGGGGCCAGAAGGTCCTTTCTCTCCTGGTTTACCAGGTTCTCCCTGGGGGAAAAGAGGATTTAGACATAAGAGGTAGATGAAACTATGTGTACAAATCAATCTGCAGATTTTTCTCAGGTCCTGCATAATGTCCACTAACAGAGGGTCCTTTGGGTCCCGGGAAACCAATGCTTCCAGGCTGGCCTCTTGGTCCAGTTGGGCCGGGAGGTCCAGAACGGCCATCTTGTCCAGCAGGACCCTGGAAGAAAACAAGGTGTTACCTCCTTTAATTTGAGAAATCGTCATGAGACCAGCACTGAATCTCAAGAGGGTAAAATTTAGGTTTCCTCACAGCAGGTCCCTCCTTTCCTGGTGGTCCGGAGCTTCCAGGGCTTCCTGGGAGACCCTTGAGGAAAACACATATGGATGAGTCAACAAGATGTACAACTATTGTTGTTCTATGTAGATACTCTGATTAACTGTCAATCAAATGTTAGGTCTACCACCCCAACTTTACCTCTCTAAGATGTCCTATTCTCCCTCTACCAGCAGAAATTAGCAAAAAGACTCACTCTGACACCAGCAGGACCAGGCTCGCCAGCACGACCAGCATCTCCAGGGGGTCCACGAGGTCCAGCAGAACCAGTGGAACCACGGGCACCAGGCATACCCTATTATGGTCAGAGAATGGGCAAAATTGGGAGCAGAACATTTCCCTGCATTTACAAATGTATGAGTGTACTGTACATGGGTATAATGCTCACAATTGGGCCAGCTCTTCCATCAGAACCAGGCAAGCCACGGCTTCCGGGAGCACCCTGGGGTTCATACACAACTGTTAGCGGCTGAAGCTATGTTAAAGGTGAAACAAGGCAATCCACACCATAGTACAGTAGGAAACTTACTCTAGCACCACGGTTGCCAGCAGGCCCATTAGAACCAATCTCACCAGTAGGTCCTCTCTTGCCCTCCTCACCTTGAGTTCCGGGAGGTCCCTGAGGACCAGCGTTACCCTGAGGAAGGCAGCATTAAAGGTGAGCGTCTGAAACTGATTGGTTTTGCATTTTGGAACTAATTGTCACATGTACTTACGGGCTCTCCCTTGGAGCCAGAGTCTCCCTTAACACCCTGAGGACCAGGATCACCCTAAAACAATACAGATAAAGAGATGCACCTCAACCAAAGAGAAATGATAAATCAACTGGTTAATATTTCCTCGAATGTTTTCTCAGCATTTACCAGTAATGCATCATAATGTGTGATAAGCTTGCATGACTAACAAAATATTCGTGTCTACATTTGGACCTTCTTTTGTACAGTTCCTACGGTACAGGCACTGTTTCCAACGCCTATTACCGTAGCAATGCATGTGTAAAGGGTTTTGACCAAACCAGACGGATAACATGTTAGAGTGTAAGACCAGCTGGAATAAGGAAAAAGTCAGAACCAGTCAAGGCTCAGATGTGCAAGGCCGGTGTACATGGATGTAATCAAGTGAGATCTGAAAAAGCTGACGCAATGGATGAATCTCTCTAGGGTGGGGGGGGGTTATACTCACAGAAAGTCCTCTTGGTCCAGCAGCACCCTGAGGTCCCTGAGGTCCAGGTCCTCCTCTTGGTCCGGGGAAACCAGGAGATCCAGGAAGACCAGGGGCGCCCTTTGCAATAGGAATGGTGACAGGTCAGTATTGGAGCTTGTTGAATGGTTGAAAACCACAATGGTTTCGAAATGACTATTGGTTTTGAATCAAACTGATCTTCAACAGAAATTTTAAAAATGTTAACGTTTTTATGTAGCAGTTGTGTGAATCAGCTTGATTGTTTTTAGTTTCAATAACTCAGAAGCTGACAGATAAATCTTAAATCTAACTTAGGTACAGCGCAGCTAATAATCTAGTGGAAGCTCACACTTTTCTTTTAGAGGGTCTGGATGTCGTGAGTATCTGGTGTATAAACCTTTCTACGTCCTTAGAAGTGTGAATCTACTATACAATTATTTCAATATATGTGCTATTTATATCACAGAATATGCAGCAAGGTACTTACAGCAGCTCCCTTGGCTCCATTCACGCCATTATTACCGGGGTTGCCCTAAGGGAGAATAACACAAAAATTCATTCAATTTGATTATGTGTATTCATATAGCTCCAAATTACAAAATTTTTTTTTGTATTTCTAGTACAATGTGGTCATGTAGTCGGATTCAAGCCAATTATGTACATTGCTAATCAATTCTAATTAGTACACATTTACAAAATAATCTTCAAATAAAACGTATTTATGATATTAAATATTTTCAATCAAAGTGACAATGTGATGAGTGACTTAAATTCCCAAAAAGTGCAACATAATTAAGTAACATTCAAACACTACTAAAAGATTATACTATTATAGTTTTGTACATTAAGTACCTAATATGGGTATAAGAAAATAATATAGTTCAAAACAATACATATAGATACACGCTATGTAAGTCCCCCTAGCTTTTAAAGGGGAATTATGTATTTATTCTCTACAAAACGAGCCACTTTCCAATACTCAAGACTATATAAAGAATCTACAGTCACCTGCCAGAATGATAACACTTTTGAAAATATGCAAGTTGACAATCTCTTTTTATTTTTCACTTACAGGGGGACCAACTGGGCCAACAGCACCGTTGGGTCCAGGCTCTCCTCTAGCTCCCTGAGGTCCAGATGGGCCAGTGCTTCCAGCTGGTCCAACCTCTCCCTGTTGATGACAACATTTAAATGATTTTACATTTTGTGGTGATAGAGGTAAGCCAGTGATTAGGAATTGAATCTTATTTAAAGATGTGGGCATTGAAAAACAAAAATATAGTTGGAAATATAAATCTGTGCTTTGTATTTGGAGACATACAGTATTGAAAAAGAAAATATAATGTGTTTAGGGCTTGATTGTGTTTACATCTATTTTTTTGTGGGAGTAAATATAAAGAAGTCAGCGATGTAGCAGGAAGTGACAAAACAGGTACCTTTGGTCCGGGACCACCTGGGAACCCTGGGGCACCAGCAGCACCCAAAGGACCCTGGGTAAAAGAGGGAGAACATTCATGGTGTGAGGATTTCTCTAACAACTGCAGACTCTCCTTTTTTGAATGTACTGAAAATAAAAATTGGATTTACTTACAGCTGGGCCGGCGGGTCCAACGTTACCATCAGCACCACGAGCACCAGAAGGACCAGCAGGGCCGGGACGACCTCTCTCACCAGGCTGACCACGTTGTCCCTGAAGACAGAACGTCAAATAGAAACTGCGTTATTTATAAGCTCTGTTGTGTTTACATCGCTGGGTTAATTACACCTTCAGCTGGTGGAATTTAAGATGTTAAAATTAGAGTTTTATAATAAACTTACAGCCAGTCCAGGACTTCCAGGAGATCCAGAGGTACCAGACTCACCCTATAGGGGAGAGAGAGAAAAAAAAAACATTAAGTATATATTTATGTGTTAACATTTGAAGTAGATATACACGAATAAAGAGGCAGGCTTCCAATATAGATGAAACATGTAAATAGAATATGAAATGGTAATTTGGGCGTGAAATGGTACCCTACCTTGGGGCCAGCAACACCAGGTTCTCCCTTGCGACCATCAAGACCATTGTAACCCTACGAAACAGACGATAAGATATGAAAAAAGCTCAAAACATAGGTCAAAGCTTAAGGAAAACCCTTATACAGTAGTTAGGATTTTCAAAGGATTTATATTAGTTCTCAAAGGAACGTAGAATGAAATATAAAGTGGTTATCTCTTCTAATGGCCAAAAGTCACTTAAAGACTCAATCTAATTGAGTTTCTTAGAAGGCCTTCATGTCTGACGTCAATCAATATGTAACTAACCAGCACTGAAATCTGGCCTTTTCCAAATATCCAGGAATTTCTTTAGGCAAAAAGAGAAGCATCAAATTCTAATTACTGTAGCCACCATAAATCCCACTTTCCAGTTGCAAGTTTGGGTTCAGGCCAAGAGTCCAAGAGACCAAGAGTGAGAAGGTTAAATAAGGATAAAGCACTCACTCTGTGTCCTTTCATTCCTGGAAGTCCTGGTGTTCCTGGGAATCCACGAGCGCCCTACAATTCAAAAGCAAAGAAGGTTAGAAAGCAGCAGAAGGCACTGAATTTGTATTCATGCCATCACTCCATGTCCCGGAAAAAGCATATCTACCTGAGGGCCTGGGGTACCTCTGTCTCCGGGCTTGCCAGGCCTGCCATTGTTTCCCTAAGAGTCAAACGGAAAGAACTCATCATGGATATTTAAGGACAAAAATAGACACAAAAGCAACTCACAACAGATCAAATGAAGTGGAGGCAAAAAAAGGACACAAACGTACATCTTCTCCGGGCTTTCCAGGTGGTCCAGGGGGTCCACGGGCACCAACGGGACCCTAGAAAATAGAAGCCAAGCATTAAAATCTTAAAGACTGTCATAACAACTCTGCCTAGTGAGAGATTTCAGGGAGTGTACTTGCATCATGTCCAGGCTGTCCGGGTTCGCCAGGGTGTCCTTGCTGTCCATGAGGACCCTGTTGAATAGAACATGCAGCCCTGAGTAATGATGGTAAAACGTTTCTACAGACTGCTTTCCTTCCTTAGGCCCTTAAATTAAATATAACTTTTTAATTCCATTTTCAGAATATAAAAGTCTTCTTGGATTGGAATAGAATTCGAATTCAAAGGTAGGATTTGAACTATGAGGTTACCTGAGATCCAGGCAATCCGGGGGGACCTCTGGGTCCAGGCAGTCCCTGATAAAGAGAAGTAAGAGATTATTCATTTCGAGTCATGCTGTGAGGGATTTATGTTAAAAAGTAATGCAGATCAATTAGTTTGTTTATGTGGTGTTATTGTGTTGAGAGAAAATATGAGGTATGGCAGAAGGGAAGGGAACTTACTGGGGGTCCAGGGCCAGGATCAGGGGCTTTCACACCCTCATACTGAGCAGCAAAGTTCTGTATATCAGTTAAAAAAAGCAAAAACACAATAGTTAATTATTTTCAAGTCATTAGTAAACCATGCAAAACTACTGTAAAGTGCCAGGGTTAAGATCAGCCTCAACCTGGTCATAGTAAAAGTCTTCATATTGGATTGGTAAATTCTATGAAAAAAATAAATAAAACAATTACATCACTATTTACCAAAAACATGATGTTTTAGCTTTTATAAACCTGATTTTCACTCAAGTTACAAACCAGGGATCTAATTCTGCCTCACACGTGTTGTCTTGTAAAAGTTCAAAACGGTAAAGGGAGCAAAAGGTCAATGGTTAAAATCAGGCACACGTTTGTTTTGTAGCTCAAAGAAGCCATCGTTATTCAATTAAAGATGTACTGGTGTTTTATTGGAGCCTATTATGGAAAAAAACAACAACAACTGACTGTTATAAGGTGTATACTTTTTTTTTTTCAGAGTAAAAGGCAGACTTACTCCTCCGAGTCCAGGGGGGCCTGGGGGACCAGGGGGGCCAGGGAGTCCAGGTTTGCCGTCTTTTCCATTTGGGCCAGGAAGACCCTGGAAGATAAAGACAACCCGAGTGACGACATGTTGAAGATTTTCTGAACAATTGATGTTCATAATAAGATGAAACTAATACAACATTGAACTTTTTTTGGGCAAATTTGTCTGAAAAAGCCTTAATGATTGTCGCAGCAAAAATATTTTGTAGTGAATTAAGTTTAATGGAAGCAAAAACTCAAAATGTGGGTCCTCTAAGCTTTTGCTGTAATATTCCCACCAGAGGCTAGACTAATCATATGCCTGGTAAACAAAGGGGTGTGGCAAACTGAGGTTAACAGGTCAGACGGCGCCATTAAACTCTTCACCAGTGATGCTTCATAAAGAAGGCCCTCATCAAAGACAGTATTTATGAATTCACGTTACAGATCAAAGGGACCAGAGTTTTAGTTCATCTTACCCTGTCACCTCGAGGTCCTTTGTCTCCTCTGGGACCCTGCAGTGCAGAAACCAGTTGTTCAGACCACAACACGGATTAGACGGCTTTAACATGCAAGTAGTCATCTCAGGAAACAAGCAGAACACCTAAACTACATTGCACAAGCTAGATTTCCAAAACACTGAACATGTCTGCAGGTAATTGCGGGGGATAGAAAAAAGTTAAAGCACAACTTAAATAATCTGCTAAAAAAGGTTAAAACGGCACAGTTTTTAAGTCGAACCTGTGCTTTATGGATCTAATGCTCTACATTCTAGGCAGATAGATGTATCTTATACTATGTGGTTATCTAAATTCCATTACAAACAGAAGGTAAGTAAATAAATGTGATTGTCCTTCTGCATGTATTTGTCTCACTCTCTGAGAACCTGTGATTATTATAAGCCAATAAACTCAAAAAACTATGACTTACATTTTACCCCATGTAGTAAAAGGGTAATTACAAAAGGTGAATTGAGTATGTAATATAAGTCTTCAACATAGTGCACAGTAAAGCTGAGCAGCAGTGCAATGATTTACTTGCAAGACAAGAGAATCCTCTCTAAGCAAGTAATATTCAACAATTATACCAAAGCCACACAGTCCAAGAAGCAGCTTAAGACGCTGCTGCCGCTAAAGCTCCAAATGCCAAATTTTAGTCAAAACCAAGTCCATCAAAGCAGACTGATTCAAAGAGAAAATCTGATTTCTTTCTTTTTATCCAACTTACAGGCCTGAGATCAGATCTTGGTCTTTGGATATATATCAAATGAGAAACAGAGATAGACTCCAAACTGACCCAAAGTCAGCTATTTGTGAAAAACCTCCCTATGGCCCCCACTCTGCTGTCCTCAGAAAGGATCCTTTGTGTCAGGCTCTCACGGGTGCCTCAGCACCTTGGTTTTAACTTTCATTGACACAATCTTGAGCCAATAGGACCCTTAACTTGCCATGGACAGGAAGATAGAGAACAGGCTGAGAAAAACAGCTCAGCTCAATCTACAAGAAATCCTGTTACTACGATTAGGATAGCTCAGACCGGTCAACAGTAGCAGACAGTGGCTTTGCCCTGAGAGTTTTAAAGGGATTTGGATTACGTGGAAAGGTGGACTTGACAAGGTAAAGTTGTCTTTAAGACATATTGTTTTGATGATAGCATGCGTGCATACTAACCGACACTGTGGCATTGTAGAGATGATGATGCAGACGAAGAAGAAGGACAAGAAGAGGGCAGGGGGAGAAAAGGGAATACTTCGTTAGAACATTTTAAAACTTACACAGCAAACAAACTTAATGTATTCCACCTAGTTTTAGTTTGATATCATATTATCCATTAAAAAAAATGGTTTGTTGAGTGAAGATAAAAAAATGAAATACAGACTGGTAATATTTTGTACCTTGTGAAACATAAATTATGTCTTTTTGTGTTTCCTGAACATAAGATTGTTTATCTTCTACTCGTAGCATCCTTGACAGATTTAGGCACATAAAAAACAAAATAACACAGATCCCCTCATATTTACGTCCACACAACCTGCATGCAAACTAACAGCCCAGCCAAAATTAGGAGCTGGAGGCCACATGTGCTCCAACAAACTCAGTGAATCACTGTAACCACTCTGAGCTGCTTTAACTGTGTCATGGATGTGAATCTTTAGGAACCTGCAGCATTCCAGATATCAAAGCTTGCAGCTAACAGGTCTGAACTAGCAGTGTATGCCTTCTGGACTGGAATATTTTGTCTGCCAGTAAAAACAAGACGATGCAGGTAATTTCGTATGGCATCTGCGACATCCAGTATACTGCAGTGTGCTTTGATCCTGTTAATGAGCTGATTGAAAAAGAAAAAGGTGAAATTTTGTTTGCTTCCACTGACAGCTTGCTTCTCTTGTTTATTCTCCGAAGCAGGTGAACATCGGATCCTCCCTGGACGGTTGTGGGTCAAGTGGTCGTGGTTGGGACTGTAACAGCTGGGGGGGCCTCCCTGTGAACTCTGGCATGTCATATCCAATCTTTTCCACCAGGTGGCATACTAGAGCGTTAATGTGAGACTCCATGTCTCATTTTCCTTTTAATCCTGTAATGTAAGTCACACCTTAAATTAAAGTTAAGTGAACTGTTTGTAGTATTTTATTTTACATATTCTGTTTTTGGGGTAATTGTCAGCCTTACAAGTTTTAGGAGACACAATATAGTAGAAAAAAATATATATTTAGTTTTCTACTAGTTTAGTGCTCTGTTTACTTATGCTCATTCTTATTGAGCACACTAGCTTGTTGAATTATCTAAAAAAGAAGTCTAAAATCGTGCCAGATTTGTGTTTGCCTCTATGGCCACCAGGGGTCGTCATTGCAATGTCAAAACGCAAAGCTGAATTTCTTGGCCGTGTGGATGGAACAATGTGTCCAACGCCCCACAAATCTTTCCATCCTTTCCCCCCCTTCTTTTTAAGATAGTGCTAATTTAGAGAATTTTACTCAAAATGCATCAAAAGATGGGGGAAACTTATTATCTCACCCATATACATCTTTTTACTTATCCCTTTTAAAAGAAAACTAATCACATCCTTTATGCTTTATCCTTTGATAAAGTGAAGAATCCTCTGCATGAGCTCAGTCCGTTGGGTTCAGGTTGACCATCATCATATAAGTCCCAAATAAAAACCAAGCGAAAGCGTCCTCAAGCAGTAGGGACCCAGAGGAAAAAAGTATAGATCCATCACAGAGAAAGAGTAGACAATCAAAACTTACACTGGCATGACGTTAGGTATAATGTTACTGCAAGCAGCAACAGAATCCGAGTATCCACAAAGCTGAGCATGTCTAAGCAGACATGCAGACTCCTTGTGCCGCAGAGCCCCTGTCTTTAAACCACCTTTAAGCAGGCATACAGTTGTGGTGACACGAGTAACTCCAAACTAAGCAGATGCCTGCTGCCGTGATGCTAGAATAATAAAGATCTATCAGGCCTATTTATACGGCAGGAGGGTCCCTGGTCTGCGTGTCAAAAGTCGACCCGTCAGCCAATGGGAGAGGAGAAACCCAATGTGATTCCCATCCCTCTGCAGCTTGGAGGCAGTCATGTGGTCCCGCATCTCCCTGCCTTTTTCCTCTCCACCAGAAACTGTTTGGCAGAGGCTTTGGCGATGATGACGAGTGCAACGTTTTAATTAGATCCATTCTTTTTGAGGACGTGGACAGCGTCGAGCTTTATAAGGCAGATGAAGGCCTAACTCTACTCTCTTTTCACAGAGCGTCAGTGAAGCCCAGGTCAGTGCGCGGGGCTCTGGGCGTTTGACCGTCCGCGCTGGTACTTTTGTTCGTAAAATGCGCACAGGACGACCAACCTCAGTGGGGATATTTCACCAACGAGAATATCAGAGTCCATCTCTTCTAGATTGATTGATTTTAGGCGGTTGCAGTTTTTATAGAATTCCTCGTTATTTGTTCAAGTTTGGAGTGGGCGTTTGCGTCAAAGCTTTACGCACGGAACTTATTTTCTCCCCTATGATTTTATTACAATTAAAGCTTCAGTTTTCAAAACGTTATTATTTTTAATTTTTTTACAATACTTAATTTTTAATCAAGTCCCAATAAACAAGCTTTAATTTCTACTGTTTCAGAGGCGAGTCAGAATCACTGTAAAAGCTCTACCAGAGGAATGCAGTGCTTCACATACAATACTAATGGGAACCTTCAAACTCTCAAAAAGGCAGATGTGAGAGACTATCTCACCAAACTAATCAAAACTTTCCTCCTCCCTTTGCTCTCTCTTTGTGCAGCTCTTACTTGCCCACATGACCAGACATGTCATCTGCTCCACCATAGCTTCACTATTCAGCCAGGGCCACATTCAGCCTTTTATCACATATGCACAGCTCATTGCTGTCTGTGCAAGAATACTTACGTATATTTTTGAGAACAAAGACCCCCGCACACACTAAATAACCCTCAAACGATGCATGATTTCTTTGCCCTTTGGTGTTTTTGCAGCCCTGGAAAAAGTATCTTGATAATTGTCAGTTTTGCATCCTCTCCTGCACCTAACATTTGCTGACTGATTTGAGTGCAAAGTTCGCTGGCCGTTCTTCAAGGGGAATTAAGGAAACCTACTTACAAGATTTTCAACTAAACTTTTTTTCTTCAGTCAATCCTGAGAGATACAACAGAAAAAAAGGAAGAGGTGGAGCAAAGGAGATGAAATGCGTTTTAAAGATGACTGAGCCCCCAATTGCTGCACAGCTACTCTGAAGCCCTGAAGTCGGTGGAGGAGACCAGACAGGCGGGGCAAGGAATTAAAGATGGCTGAAAATCTCCACATCATCAGCCTTTAGAGCTCTTAAAAGTTTTGTGATTCTGGTCAACAAAAATGTGTACAAATATATAAATATGATTACACAGCTGCACTCTAGAATTTCACATGGACTAGTTTGGACATGTGACTTGCCACCAGAAATTATAAACATTTAAACACAAGACTTTCAGCTCTTCTTCATTGCTATCTTTAACAATGCTGCAACCTGGACTTGGATGCAGGTCTCTGACGATTCTTTGCTTTCGGTTCATCCTCACTCAGTTCATTCTGTCTGTGTCCCGTAATTCAGGTTGACTAAGGAATAACTTGAAATCAGTTCCCAGAAAAAAATTAGAATGATAATAGAAATTGTACTTGTGCAGTTTTATCCCGGATTAAAGGAGAAAAGACTGAATGTTAAGTATTTACATGGGAAAATGAGCTATTGTGTGCAAAGATTAAAAAAGAGATAGTGGGAAAGGATAGAAGCAATGTTGCCACTATGCTCTACAAAAGTATTTGTACCTGTTCAAGTTTTCCACATTAACAAGACGGAATCCCTGAATCTGAAACATTATGACAAATGACCAGCTTCCCTGTCGCAGCAGTGGAAAAACGTACCCAGAGCACGATTCAGTCATCACTGTGTAGAGATGCTGCTGTGAATGTGCTTTGCAGCGTTTAGTTTCTGACAGTCATAATAATTTCCCTTTCAGTTTTAGAAAGTCGGAAAGACGAAAAAAAGTATTTGGATCTGATTGGACCAGAGTACTGTTACGCAAACACACTTCTGAGGCCTCCTCAGATTATCTGTTATTATACAGTTTAAAGCACACAGATATCTCTCTACTCCATATTTACCAATTAGGTGATTTGAAGACAATTAGGTTTTATTTAGGGGTGTCAATTATAAAGAGGACTTGATGCAAATGCAAGCCACACTTTTCTGTTTTTGGCAAAATCTCAATGTAATATTATTTATTCATAGGATCATATTAATAACTCACAGGAGTCTGAAAGATCTAAACCCAGTATCCTTACTCCAGTTGGTTCTCAAACTCATGTTCTTTTTACAGCTCAAGCAGTAGCCTAAGAGAAAAAGAGACAAAAGCAAGAAAAACATATTTGGAGAGGAAGAAAGATAATTTCAGAGACATATACAGTGTTTATATTGTGAGATAAAACGCTACCCTCTTTCATACAGAAACAGGCCCTAATTAAACAGGGCACTGCATGTGCACACAGATGCAGACATGCAGGGGCGGATGAGGTTTTTAAATTACAGCCTGTGTTCCAGGCGCTTCTTTCAATTCAGTCTCCTCCATGAAAACCCTAAATCGACTTTCTTCACAGGAAAGAAAATTACTCTGTCTGGTTTAGAAAGTGACTTTGGTTCAGTTCAAGTCATATAAATTCAATTCAATTTAAAAATACTCGATCAATCCCAATGGGATTTTAATTGTTGTAGCTCATACTAATTCATTCTTTAGGTCAAGGTCAAGGTCCACTTTATTTATAAAGCACGTGTTCGACAACCAAGGTTGCCCCAAAGTGCTGTACATGAAATGTGTTAAAAAACAGATAAAATCATCAATCATAACAATTCTTAAAAGGAATAAAATTGAATAAAAAGAAGAAGGAGAGAAAAAAATAGAATAAACTGGAGTAAAAAATGATCTGTTGCAATGGAAAGCCAGTGCAAAAAGATGAGAGTTTAAAGGGGATTTAAGGAGTTTCCTCCTTTAAGGAGTTGTTGTACATTATGACGATTGTAGGCAGAAGAGAATTCCTGTGTTACAGCACAACTGAAGAAGTCCCCGACTGAAGAGAGTCTGTGGTTGTTGAATAGTTTCATGAAGAGGATGCTCAGGGTTGTCCATAATTTATTTTATCCAATAAAGAATCCGTTTTTTTTATCATCTTCTCCAGTGGTTCCACAGGGTTAGGTAGCAAAAACTTCTTTATCAGGTTGTTGAGCCTTCTTAAGTCCCTGGCTCTGATGCTGCTACCCCAACAGATGATGGCAGAAGAGATTACACTCTTCACAACATACTTTTAGAATTTTTGCAGCATCTTGCTACAAACCTTGAAGGACCTGAACTTCATGAAAAAATACAGTCTGCTCTGTCCCTTTTTGTAGATGGCTTCACTGTTAATTCTCCAGTCCAGTCTGTTGTCCAGGTGAACTGCAAGGTATTTATATTCCTCAACCACCTCCACTTCTTCTCCCATGATGGAAGCAGTGTTAAACTTAACTCAGCCTCCTCTGAAATCAACAGTTATCTCTCTCGTTTTGTTCACATTCGAGGTAAGAAGTTTCCACACTATGCCACACTGTCTGCTGCCACACTATTCAGCTCCTTGTCCAACATTCATACACCCGAGGACTGCAGAGTCATCGGAGAATTTCTGCACATGACAGCGCTCTTATTTGTACTAGAAGTGTGAGGTGTACAGAGTGAAAAGGAATGGTGCTGTCTGGAGACAGGAGAGGAAGATGCTATTGAAGAATGTGTTCAGACTTGCATCTATCCAATGCTTCCCGTGCATAAACCTTGTGGTCCTTTTCCATTTCTGATCAGACATCTCTAATATTGTTCCGGTGTAGTTTGCTCTCCCGCTTCTTGTTTGACTCCTTGGTGTCTTGGGTCTTGACTTTAAGTTGCTTCTGTATATTCCTCAATAGTTCACCGTCTCTCTCCCTTAAGGGTCTTTTTTTCTTGTTTAGCAGTTTCTTCAGCTCACTGGTGATCACAGGTTTTTCTTTATCAGGGAAGCATTTCACTGTTCTGGCGGGGATGATATTGTTTCCACAGACATTTATATGGGCAGTAACATTCTCAGTCATGGTACGGATGTCCTCTTTCTGTGCTTAGCAAAAGAGTTGTCCAGTTTGTGGTCTCAAGACCAGTCTGCAGGGCTTCTTCAGCTTAATGTGAACATTTCTCACTGTTCTCTTTGTCACAGGTTGTCTCTGAACAATTGGTTTATATTCCTAGCAGAGAAAAACAAAATTAAATTCTGATTGTCCCAGAGGTCTTGGTTTGGACTTGTATGCATCCTTTAAATTTGCAAAAAACAAATCCAAAGTACCTTTTTCTCTTTTGGAGCAGCTGAGAAACTGTTGAAATGTTGGAGGTGTAGTTGAGAGTGAGGCATGATAAAAATTACAAGATATTTTCACAAACGCATCAAGGTGCTTGGACTCTACCTTAATGAAAACAAAAATTACATCACATGCATTTTTGGCAATGGCTGAAGGTCTCTGTAAATCTTATGAGTGAAAACTTACTGCCAAGAGTTCAATACCTGGGCTTCAGAGACAAGACTTTACAGTAATATGTTATGGATGACACCCTCTGTTTTTGGAAAACACTGCCTGTTCAGATCTCTTTCTGTTTGTACAGTCAGGAAGCCTGGCAGAGAGACGTGGGAGTCAGGCATATGATCCTACAGCCATGTATAAGTGAAACACATGTCACTGCATTCATAATACTCTGGTTGAGTTCCTGTAAGAGCTTGGACTTCACCCATCTTTTTAGTGAGTGATCTCACATTGCCCATTATGATTGATGGAAGAGAGGGTTTGAATTTCCTCATCCTCTGTCTCCTTTTTGCTCCTGCTCTACATCCATGCCCCCTCCTTCTTAACTCATTGGGGATTTGTGGCATCACTGGAGGTATTATTTCAGCATTTTGAAAGGTTAATCAGCTGCTCCTATTTGTTAACCACCTTGTTGCCATGATTACGCATCACAAGTAATTATCAAATGTTTTATAATTAACAGCAAAAATCCTTCCAGCTTCACAGCAACAACAACTAGATGCAGTCCTTGGTTTAAATCCCTACTTAGGTTCTTTTTTCATAGACTTTATATCGTTTCCCTGTATATGCATGTGTTCTCTCTTGGTGCTCTGACTTCCTCTTGCCGAGTGACTACTGGGGATAGGTACTGGCTACAATGTGTGGATAGATGAATGGATGGAGGAACACCCTTAACCAACAATTCAACCTTAACATCAGCTTCTTGGGGAAAATAATCGTCGGGTGATTTAATCTAGTGTGGCTCATGTGAAAGTTTTGGTTTAAGCCTTTTAAAATTGCTATAGTCGGCTAAAGCAGGACTGTGGATATCTGTCTATCTGACCATAGCATTTCAGTGATTTTAGGAGGCAGAATATATATTTCTACTATGAGCTAAATAAAGGACCTGAATAAATTAAATTATTAATTTAATTCTACTAATATTACCTTTTAGCCATTAGAAAATAACTGCACCCTAATTTAACCATGATTTTGCAAAAATTGCTCAAATGTTTCAAACACAGATGATGTTCATTAGGGAGATGTGTCTTGTTAAACAGTCTGAACCGTATTTTTTTAAGCATCATTAGTACTAGAAACTGATTCTATTTTAAATATAACAATTTATTTTGCCCTTATTGATATTGTGCACTTGCTTTCTTATCTGCTCTATACAAGGCTCGAGGCACAGTTAAAGTGTGATGGAAAGCGCAGGTTGGTTTTAAGAATTTGGATGACTGGTTGGCTAGACAGGCCTGAGCGCATATCAGCATGCTGAGGCGTTTGGTGAAGTTCAACCTACTGTCTGTCTGAGCAGCACACAGCGTGGAAGAAATTAAGGGGAATCAGTTAAAAACAGGCTTGGACTTAAGAAACAGTCATTCTGTCTTAAGTACCTGAAATTATAATTCATCTCAGCCAGGATTGTGATGTATTATTGTATGCATGCTCCCTCTCTGACAAGGTTTTCCTTTATGGTGGAGGCAGGGAGTGTCAGACGGGATGAGGAGTATACTATAAATATATTCTAGGGGACGAATCTGGAATACTGAAAAGGCATGAATCTGACTGAAGACAATGTTGTATTTCACAATTAAAAGTTTGTTATTAAAATTCTGTTTGGAGTTTGCAAGTTGAGTAGATAGGAAGAAGCAAAACTCTATCGACAACAAAAAAAAAGGAAAGGAAGAGCATGAAAGTCAGAGGCATCTCCCTTAAAGGGAAGCAGCACTGGGGTATTTGCTCCTATGCCTAAATGACTCACAGTCTGGTCAGCAAACGCATAATAAACGTGACAGAAATATCCCTACACAATGTCACCAGAGTCCATGGCAGGCAGTTAATTGCTGGATTGAGCTGAGCCGTGGTTTGAGAGAGAAGAAAAAAAAGTCAAGCTCTTTTATCTGGAGAACGAGTGAACGTCCGCATATGTAGTTTTTTTTCTTCTTCCGTTTGAGACGCCATGTGAATGTGTAAAGAGGGACTGGAGGATTTTTGTAACGTTCCTTACTATTATTATCTGCTGAAAACATGCATTCCCACAGCATGATGCCATTACTCCCATCTTTCAAGGTGATGTGCAATGTAAGCTTTCTACCACACTTAGCACTTTTAATGTGGGCCAAAAAGTTAATCTTTGGTCTGTTCTGCCCACAATGCCTTCCTTTGTGCACGCTTGCTATGTCCCGTATATGGCTTTTGCAAAGCAGGACCTCATTTGCATTTCTTCTAGACATCCAAACGTTGCTTTCTTCTTGCATTTGGGCTGATAATATCTGCAGCTCCTCCAGAGTTTCCATGACTCTCTTGGCCGTTTATGTAATTAATGCTCTTCACACATGGCTTGTCAGTTTATTCGGATGACCATGTCGTGATAGGTTTGCCCTTTCCGTTTTCAGATGACAGATTGAATAGTTTTCCATTGAGGGTTCAAAACTTAGGACAATGTTTTATAACCTAGCTGTCTTAAAGTGCTTTACAACAGTAAGCTCACTTTGCCGGACTTCCTCATAATGTTCATACAGAAGAAAAACCTTCTTTACAGCATTATACTTTCATCTTGTGGAGAATGTATTATCGATGTTATGGCCAGTGTTAGATATCAGCTGGACAGACTTTTGTATTTGGGTGAAAAAAAAGGTAAAACACTCAATGGATGCAATCACATTTTCACAGTATTTTCTATAAATCACTGAGGCCTTCACAGAACAGCTGATTCTGATAGAAAATGATACACAGCTGGACCATTCTTACTAGCTAGATTTGGGTTAGCATGGATTCCTTTTTAGAATTTAACTACTACAAAGTTTTACTTTTTAAACTGATTCAGAATCAGTTTTGTTGGCAAAAAAAAAATCACTCTACAATTGAGGGGGGGGGACAATTTTTCGGGATTCCCACGGGTCACGTGATTCCTGCGGGATTCCCGTGGGACGGGAGTCAATTTCACTGTTGGTAACGTGATCGGGACGGGACAGGAAATAATCCACGGGATCGGACGGGAAATGGGAAATTATAATTTATTTTTTTACATTTATTTTATCAGATATCAGGGAATTAGCTTTACAAAATGACGCTGCGATGCGGTGCCAATGTGTGTGGTTATTTACTCCGCTGCAAAAAGCAATTCCATCGGGTCTACTACACTGCACGCACCAAAACTGAAACTGTTACGTTGTTGCTACACCACCTGGATAAACTGGTAAGCATATGATATCTGACTGAAAATGCGTGTATCTTAATAGTTTGGTAGTCAGACGAATCGAGTCCATTCATGACGTGGTAAGGTGGCCAAACGAGAATGCAGGATATGGTTAAAGATGGCGGATAAAGCTAAGTAGATGATCTTTGATACTGTGCTACGCTATGGATTAAAGGGGACAGGGGGAGCGAGCGCCATAGGAGGTAAATTACTAATCTACGGGATTCGGATCGGGACGGGAACGGAGCAACAATTGATTCCCGTGTCACCCTCTACTCTACAAGCAAGGAATTGGATTTTGGGTCTACATGCTCACAGCATACAGACGTTAATTAAGTTTAAATATAAAACCTTCAGTGAAATAAAATAAAAATATAGTACAAATATTCTTATTTTTGACCACTCAGGCTGTAAGGTGGTAATTGTGTTCATCAGAGAGACAGTCTGAGAGCAGTTGGTGTCCAGAATGTGTGGGGTCTGCAAAGATTTTAGCTGCTGTTTTTCCTGATCATAGATCTTTACAAGCCCCAAATGGGGGGGGGAGGGGGTGACCCAATGAGTCACTGTGAAGACCTGATTGTTTGTTTCATGGATGAGCAAAACCACACCGTGATGGATGTCCACAGGCCAGACTGAAGAAGACCAGAAAAGGACCAGCAACTCCTGTGGCAGCCTATTGAGTTGCTGTAGAAGGTACAGTGAGGACTATCTCAAGTCCAGAGAAAGGCTGGTCCCCAGGAACCAGAAGGATAAAATATATAATATAATAATACAAATATATAATCCCAATAGAATTAATTGAAGTTTGTTGATGTAATGTTTCAGCAGTTTTTTTATGCAAAGATATGTTTTTTTATCAACCTCCTCAAAGTTTCACCTCGTAAGAAATAATGTGACTCAACACGACCTGCTAGTTCTTATGGTTGCCAATGTTTTAAAAAAAACTCTCAAAGAGAAGAACAGATGCTAATTTAGACTGTACAATGTTTAATATGATCAGCTATAGAGCTGTGATGGGAGGGAACTAACAAGCAGCCTTGATCATGTGCAGTCTGGTGTTGTCTGGTTCTTCAGGGGTTAAAGCTGTGCTCAGTTATTGTGAGAGGGAGAACACTGAAATCGTTTCCACATTAGAGCACACATGAAATGAGTTCAGCTGTCTGAACAACCTCTCTCTCGCTCTCTTTCTCTCTCTCTCTCTCTCTCTCTCTGGCTGGTTTGGAGTAAGTTCAACACAGCTGTATATCATTACACATCTGGGATGGGGGTGGGGGGGCACGGAATGACACACCAAAGTGAGCAGAGACAACAGACTCTACGCATAACCAAAATAAAACATAAATACTCATAATTCACAAAGGCATACATTACAGCAAAACAAGTTTCGGAATTGTAAAAATGTGACCCGTATAAGGAAAAATGTAAGTCAATAGCTAAAGCTGTGTGAATTTATAGCTCCTCCTATCACTTCGCTACTTAAGCTCCACCTATTGCAGATTGCTCTGGTTTCTGCTCTTTTATTTTAGTTTAATGGATGTCAAATGGCAAAGGTTTCAAGAGGGAGAAAACCTGTTCTGTTTTTTTTACCAGCATGGAAATCATTGTTACTATTTTGTTTTAGCTCCACATGCCGCAGTAATACAGCCTCCAATATTTCAGCAAGCTCAATACACTGTTTGAATCAAGAAATGAAAGAAACTATTTTGTATCATCTCTGTTCAAATTATCTTCATCTCTGATTCCGTCCAGATAAACCAGCCTCACAGACGGGCAGAGGAGTTCCTCCAGGAAGAATGATGCATGACACCTTAAAGCAGCAGGATAGAGCTCAAAGTTAGAAGGGAGGGAATACAAACTTTTTGTGAGTGCTTGGATATTACCATATGCCAGCCCCTTCATGCCTGACTTTAACTTTCCCATCTCCCACCAAAAGAATGGGAGGTATTTAAAGACATGCAAACTACTTTTTCATCTTCCACAGGTATTTCTCATCATTTATTTGGGATCAACATGTCATTAACACCTGTTATTTCTTCTAAAATCTATAAGCTTCAGCAATAGTAAAAGTCGAACATTTCCCATTTATTAGGAAAAGTTTTGGAAAAACCTCTTTGGAGAAGGTTTTTGGATGGAAATGTGCTTCACTATTGATGCTATACCATTCACTTGCTTTATGTGTGAAGTCTGTGTGGTATTGTCAAGGATGATCCTTGCGTCTGGCTTCACTTACTCTCTACTGCAGTTGTTGTAACGACAAGGAAGTAAAACGACTCCTCCAGACCTAAATGATCTCACAGATGGGAGAGAAAAAACAGCTGGATCCAGTATCTGTAGACCAAGGCCCAGAAGCAGGAGGGGAGGTTTGGAGTTTCAACCTATTTCATGCCGCTGTAGGACTCTCTACCTGATTATGATTAATCATATTTTCTGTATAAATTATTCCTATTTCTATCGAGGCTACAAGTTTAGTAACAACGTAACCAAAGGACCCCCCTCACATAAGGGGAGAGAACATGAAAACTCAACACTGAAACTAGGTCAGTTAAAAAAATTTAGTCTCTAGGGCATCCCTTAAACAACTTATCTGAAAGCTAAACTTAAAAACAAACGTGGCCCACCTCTTCCTATTAGGCCCATTACCAGTTATGGTAAACTGGTGTTTAGTTTTAATTAGAAAATTGATTTGAATAAATTTGAGGCCATTAAAATAATGATACGTGGTCTATTTGCAAGTAAAGAAACATTTGTCTCAACATGATTTGCTTTTGCCTCACAAAATGATTTAGCAGTCTTTAACCTGTATTTTAATCCTATTTTTCTTTAGAGGTTTGGTCAATATCAGTGATAACTTTCTGTGAAAGTTTACATGCTAGCAAGGAAGGAGCCATTATTCCAAGAGCAACATGTGAAATACAGATAGTATTTTGCAAAGGCATTCAAGGAAAAACGTTTTGTTTGTGGAGACATACACAGTGGTCAGTGAAGCTAAATTGAAGTTTTTGCTAAATTGAATGTATCTGCAAGAAAAAAAGGTAAAATTTCAACCCTGAGAACATCATCCCAAGTATGGACATAGCACCATTATGTTTTGTGGGTGTTTTGCTGAAGGAGGGACTGGTGCACTGCACAAAATACATGGACTCTTAAAGAAATAACAATTATGTGGAAATTTTAAGCAACCTTATAAGACATTAGCCTGGGGAAATTAGCCTGTATGTTTTCCATTCTTAAAGCACCGGCACCATTTCAAAAATGCCCGTTTGGCACTGGTATCGGATGATGGTGGTGTGATGGTCTGAGGCTTCCTTGTTGCTTCAGATCCTGGATGACTTACAGTAACTGAGGGAACCATGAATTTAGTTCTCAGGCAGAAAATAGTTAAGGCTATCTTTTTAAAACCTTAAGTGAAAGCACACTTAGTCAACAACTCTGAATGGCTGACAACATTTTTTTCTCAAACAGGTTTCTTGTGCTTGAAAATTCTCCAATGTGACAGTAAAAATTCTGCAAAGAATAGTGGGTCTAATTTCCTCCACAATAATGCAAAAATAATAATTGTTTTATGTTCGAGGGCCAGTTATTTTTCCCTCAAGACCAGGTTATTTGAATACCTTTTTCTCTCAATAAGCCTAATCATCTTTTAAAACTACATTTTGTATTTACTCATGTCACTTTTTAAAAATACTGTTTCAGAATGTTGTGTTTTATTTAACATATCCTGCATCCTAAATGTAGCTCAGAATCTGAAATCTTCCCTTTGGTCTCATTTGATTGCTCTGTCTGGGACTGCTGTTATCTTTTTTATTTCAGTCTGCAGGAGTGTCATTTTTTCCACCCGCAAACCCTTGTAGGAGAGTGGCTGCAGTGCTGCAAGGGAAAGCCTCAGCTGAGAGGAAAAGATGTTTCCCTATCAGAAGGAAGGACAGCTTGAGATAAAGCCATGGCCAGCACACTTGTTGTGGTATATATAAGGTAGCTCAGGGTAACTTTTCCTTCCCGTAATTAATCCAAATAAAAGTTTTATCTCCATTCCTAAAGGTTCAGGCCTGTATTCTACATTCTTCAAATCAAAATCCACATCCACACATCTCCTCCTCTTTCACATTTCTGTTGGCCTTTTTTCTCTTCAATTTGTCTTTTCCTCTCTGCCTACATTGCAATCTGGCTTTATCCAAATGCTAGGGTTGCTGTCCAGAGAAAACACTTGTAGAAAAACCCAAAAAGGAAAAGTGAAACTTTTTCATGAAGCATTTATATCCTGTGTTCTATCAAAAAGTTGCTTATTTTCTTCACTCCAAAAGGAATAAAGAATCTTGAGTTTTATTCCGGGGTTTGGTGTTGGTGTAAGCGTGAGCAAGGCAGTCAGGTTGCTGGTTCAAAATGTCCGCCATGTCTTTAACCAGCATTTATCTGAAATGACTTTACATGTATCTAGATACAGGCATGTGACGGGGAGGCTTATGGACATATATCATAATATTGGAACTCAATGTTTGCTTACTGGGCTGCATAATGGTGCAGTTGGTAGCACTGTTGCCTTGAAGCAAGAAGGTCCTGGGTTCAAATCCTAGCCTGGGGTCTTTCTAGATGGAGTTTGCATGTTCTCCCTATATATGGGTTCTCTGCATGCTCCAGCTTCCTCCCACAGTCCAAAAACATGACTGTCAGGTTAACAGTTCTCTTTAAATTTCCCTTTGGTAAAAGTGTGTGTGCATGCTGTTTGTCCTGTGTGTGTGAGTGTGTTGCCCTGCGAATGGACTGGTGACCTGTCTAGGGTGTACCTGCCTCTCGGATGATGACCAATGGAGATAGGCACCAGCCCCACCACAACTCTTTGAGGATAAGTGGAATAGATAGTGAATGGATGGATGTTTGCATACTATGCTATGCAGAACACAAATCAGATCTCAAGCATTTGAATTGTACTAGATTTAGAGTATCTCATAGGTGTTTCTAGAGGATCTATCCTTCAAGGCTGAGATAAATATGACAGAAGGTTGCTTTCTGTCCCTGCGTGTTTTAGAATGTTTTCATTTTCAGAGATTCAGTGATTACCTATTTTCTGAATTCTTTTCAAAGTTTCCTAATATTTTACAATGATAACAAGGTTTTAAGTAGCTTTGAAAAGAAAAGTTCCACTTAACAACACCATATTTATTACCCCTACTTTACACTGGACGCATCAGCAGCACATTACAGAAGCAGCACGTCATACGCACCTCTGTAGTCAATAGAATACTTTCCACCGGAGGCGTAAGCAGCACGAGTCTGCCCCGTCACAGGAGTGTCATGTCTCAGCACTTTTCTAAATATACGCAGCAGTCCGATTTTCTACGCGCTACGCCTCTGAAACGTGTAAATTTCGACATTTTGGTTACGGGAAGACAGGAAATCAGACGGCTCGGCGTCCGGAAAAAAAACAAACTTAAAAGAAGCTCACTATCTGTGCAGCCTGTTGAGAATCAGTACCTCACGGGGGGGGGTCATTTGTGTTTCATCAGTGATGATGACTGGTTGATCATTGAAGTGGAGAAGCACTCAATCCTGTATGACCCCAGTCACACTTTTTGTAAAGACAACGTCAAGAAGGAAAAAGCATGGAGCGACGTATCTACTGTTATGGGGCAAAATGGTGAGTTTATCCTACTTTTGAACATGAATCCCCCCCCCCCAATTCTATATACATGCCTTTTCAGTTACGCAAGCTAAAAGATATGGGCCTTAGAGTTTTAACAATTAAACTACAATGAACTTACCAAAATAAATACTGTTTCATGCTCTCTCTGTGACAGCTGCTACCTGCTGCCGCGTACCTCATATGCCTCCGGTGGAAAGGGCCAAGCAGCAGAATACGCGAGTAAAACATGCTGCTCCTGTAACATGTTGCTGACGTGTCAAGTGGAAAGCCCTGGTTAGAGGTCTCTTTTTAAATCATGCCCTTATGGAGTATTTGTTGTTGAAAACGCTCAGCAGAGTGTTCTACTAAATGTCAGAGTGGAATTTTGTAAACATGGCATATTATGATATGTAATGATAAAACAGAAAACCTTTTTTGACTGGGATCCCTCTCAAACAACAGTTTCTCTAATGTATGTTGATCTCAGTCTTATCTTCTCTTTCTTGTAATGAACTTGTTCCTATCATTTTCAATTAACTTAATCTAGTGGAAAACCCATGGAACTGGGGCTGAGTGGGGCTGAGCCGAGATGAGTATGTACTAACGGAAAAGGCCCATTAGTAATATTTAGACCCTGTAATCTTTACCATAGGTGGACATCAAAGCCAGTGAGAATTCATCACACAAATCTTAAGGAGCAGAACATAAATGAGTTGTACTTGAAACATGCATACGGTCATACATTGCCACAACGAATGGTTTTCAGTTATGACAATATTTGTTTCAAACCTTCTCCTTCTAAGTATGAGGATACAATATATACCAGATGTGTGTTCTTGGGTAGCAACCTATTTAGAGATAGGATTAGGCACTTAATTAGAATTATCAACTGCACTAATAGGTAAATATACAGTTTACTGGAGGAAAACCCCAGGTGAGCTCCTGTTGAGCAACAACAACCACATGCATGTAGTTTTTTTGGGAGTAAGTGTGTTTATAACAGTCCTAAAATATACCCAGGCCTCAGCGTGGCGTGTGGTTTGTGTGGCTAAAAGCTGCTGCTCATCACTGCAGTGTGGAGAGAACTAGGATCAGATACTGGTTATTAGAAAAAAAGTCACACAAAGATACTTTGTAAAAAAAAAAAAAGTCACACAAAGATACTTTGTTAAAACGTCATAATTGCTATTGGTTGTAAAAATGTTCACATGTAATTCTAATAATATATACACTTGGTACATGTCAAATAAATGCAAAAACACTTCCCAATTTAGTCTTTTTTCTCAGAGATAGTTTCTTCATGAGCTAACTCAGCTTGAAGTGCTTTACGTTTCCTGTATGCTCAAACTTTGCATAGCTGTGGTACAAAGGTTTTGTCTTTGCACAAATCCCTTATCGAACTGAACGTGATGAAGAGACTTCTAGGCTACATATCACACGTAGATGTGCAATGTGAAAGAGAACTACCGTTTGTGTACGTTACCAACATAAAAAAAAAAAAAAAGCCTCATCGAGCACCTGGAACACATTACATCCTGGTGGAGCCATGTGGAAGGCACATGAGTCTTAAAGTGGCAGGGGCTGTCGTTCCCACATTAAACTCAGTAATAAAGTATATTAGTTAAGTCTGCACCCCCTACCAACCTGGCCATTTTCGGGGACCTGATGATGTAATCCCAAGCTTCATGTGGAGGCTGACCATAATGTGTTTTTCTATTACAATGTTTTTTAACTACATCTGCAGCACCCAACAACAACTGATTTTAGTTAAAAGCACAGCAAAAAAAGATGGTTTTCAAGTTAAAATGCTTAATTCATAGCATTACTTTGCCTGGTCTTACAGTTTGGATGAATAAAACTAATCTCCAGAATGTTCCAATACCATTTTTCTACCTATAAGAAAGGATAGTCTTGTGTTTTGTAGGCCAGTAAAGTAGCATGCGTTAACCTCATCTGCTGCCTGCATTTAGAGGTCTGGCTGACGGTGGAAGAAATTCCTTCTGAGAATTACAGATGCTTTTATTATTTTTTCCAGCTTCTTTTGTCTGGCCCCTCCCACTCTCTCACTGGCTTCTCTGAGCTTTAATGGAAAATCACCATCATAGCTTCTCCTTGCTTGTTTTAAACTGAGACTAAGACAAAAGTTGCAGTTGTACAGTAGTTGGATGAACAGCAATTTTACCCCGAAACTCTTCGACTTAACGCTTTATAATGTAACCAACTTTTGTTTGTGATGCACATACAAGCCATATCCCAGAAGATGGTTTAGATGATGTGAGTCACAGGCTGCTGGGATGACAGTGTAGGAAGATAGTGATGGAAATCAGGATAAGATTTAGCTCAGAGGGAGGGGGTGGGTAATTCAGAGAGGAAGGTTAAAAAAGGGAAGGGGTAGTTGGAGAAGGGAGGAGGTAGAAGAGGCAGCCCATGACATAGTTGAAGCATTAGTACATGCCTGTTGGCTGACGTCCACTGTGAGATTTCTGCATCTGGTTACTGCCTCTGCTGTTCTACAGATACATTCTTTGTTTCCTCCTCTTCACTTTGTAATGTTGTCCACCTTTTCTGAAACTTTCTATATTTGTATTTTGATGCTGATTTTATTGCTATTCTTTTATGTTTTGTTTTATTGCACTTAATGACAAACAGGCAACACTAGCTGCCATTTTAAACTATTTTCTCTGTAATGTTTTAGCATTATTTGAAGATAAGCAGACATTTAGACTTTTTACATTTGAGCCAATCTGCTTTTACCTCTTTCATAAAAATGAGAATAAAAGGTAAATTTATAATTAACATAATGAAAAATAAAAATTAGGCTTATTATTTAGCATAATATGAGCAGAATTAGCCCATTTGTCTCTAGCTTTTGTATTTAGCTTGAGATCAACACTAACCAGTTCAGTTTTGACAGAGTGAAAAAAAGAATTGAACATTTTGATCAACTAAAATGTCTTCATAGAGAAGCTACAATGTTAAAAGCCTGGGTGCTTAGTAAAGAGAGGGATTACATATGCATTTTCAAATAAATTCAGATTAGTTGGTTTCATAGGTTGTCTTAACACAACTCTTGCCTAAAAAAAAATCAAAGCTGTTTGTATAGTTGGTATTTCATGAAGTCATCATTAACACAGAAGACCATGCATATTTCTATGGGAAACAGACATAGGAGGCAGCGCACCACCATTCATTTTCCAATGTGAAACACTTATTAGTAATAGAAGTAATTGAGTAATTGATATAAGACTCAATAAATTAACATTCACCTAAACCATTATTGTATCTTTGATTTTTGTTTTACACCAATTCAAAATTTGTCATAAACATTTTATATATTACAGTTTTCCATTTCATAAATGTAACGTATGTAAATGTACCTACATTTCCTATGTAAATATTAAAATAATATCACTCTCCGTGTAAATAACTATCTACCTTTAACAACATGACTTAAAGGCGTTTTTGAGCTTTGAGTTGTTTAAGGGCTCAAGAATTCGGCTTTTCTCTTTCGTTGTTGGTCAAGCCGTCAGCTTCGGTGTCTGGAACCAAATAATCGAAAGTCATGGAACATCTCAATGCCAACCCGGTTATCTACTGCAGATAAAAAATAATAATAGAAACGGCTTTTGAAAATCAGTTGAAAAAAGGAACTAAAAGTCTAACTAAAAATCAGGAACTAAAAGCCATTAAAAGGATAGTTCAAATTTTGTACATGAAGTTGTATCTCATCCTTACCAGCAGCATTGTGCATACAGATCACAAAGGATCCAATGACATAATCAGTCTTGTAAAAGCCCCCCAAGAGGTTAAATAGCTGAGTCTCCACACCAGTTAGTTGGACCACTCCCAGCCTGGTCAGCGGCGAGCATGAACTGATGAAGCCTCTTGGATAAGAGGTGAAACGTCTTCCAAGACAAATTACTAAGTCCAGTTGCGTTCGATTGAAATTTCCTTGAAATAACCATGACCTTGATGAATGAGAATATTCACTGGCTCATACAGATTGACCCTACTCTGGGATCACCTCCTGGTCTGAGTTCATGCCACTGGAAGCTTCTCAAGGAAGTTGTTCTAGGGCCTTCAAACTGTGCCATTAAACAGCTGATCGGTTCCTGACAGTTGACACTGGCCGCAGTGCGGATTGCTTGTAATGAAAAGAAAATAGTGCTGAGTAATAGTGAGGTGTGAATTTTGTTTTTTTGGGGGGATGCAAATGAATCATACTTTCAAAGCATATAAGTTTCTGAAGCAAAATGGCACAGTTTGATGGTCTCAGAAAATACTGTAGCCAGGACTAGTTTCTTGAAAAGCTTTGAACAGCAAGAACTCTGACCAGGAGCTGATCACAGATTTGGTTCAATGTGTATGCACTATGCTGCTGGTAAGGATGGGCAAAACTTTATGTCAAAAAATGCAAACTATCCCTTTAAATAACATTTGGAGTAAGACAGTTGTTTTCATTCATTATAAACGTCCAAGTTAAGAAATTGTTTTAATAACACAACGCTGCTTCATTCTATGAGTTAGAAACCCTTTCATTGGGTGATTCAAAGGTCAGTGCGTAATTCAAAGCTCAGTGCGTAATGGAATAACAACAACAAGTACAACAAAATACAAATGGATATGAGATCAAGAATAGAGAAAAACAGCAGAAAATGTTAAAATCATCATTTCATTCCTGTATGTGCAACAAAAAAATGAGACATAAGATTTATTGAAAAATTACATGTGGGATCCAACAGGGTTCCATACTAGGGCCAATATTGTTTATTTCATACATCGGCTATACTTCTTTCAGTGGCAAAAAAAATATAAATTCAAAGAGTGGGGTTTGATTTTCAAGCCTTATTTAAAATGCTTTGGTAGACTATGAAAAACAAAAAGGTGGTTAAAAATATTTTTAAATATTCACTCTTTCAGTAGGTCATGTACAGGATCTGTTTAAAAAGGGATGAAAAATAAAGGGTAGGTGAAATATATGCTGAGTCAACCAGCAACTTTTCAGGATCTTTGGGTCTATACTTCATGTTTATTTTATTTTATTTAGCAAATGAAAAAATAAGTGAAATGAATGAATGAATAAACAATCAGGAAAACATCACACATTTAAAACAACCATTGGCTCCTATGTGCCAAATGATAAAGAAATTATAGGTTGCATAAGGCTTTTTAAGCAGTGTCATTAATGGTGAACACAAAGCACAAGTCAAATGACCCATTTTTGGTAAGACAAAGTTTGTTTTTTGATTAATCGGAAAAAATTTGTAAACATTCTAAAGAGAGGACAAATCTTGACCCTTGGACTGAAATTATTGGCTTTTTATCTCAATGTCACACTTAAATTAACTTTTAAAGTTATTTTTTGTAAATAGAGTTTCTCAAAACATTATTTTTGATCATGAGGCACGTTTCCTGCCAGTATTTTTGTAGCTTATTTTACAATTGGGAATAAAGAAATAAAATTATGTTGTTTTTTTTTTTTACAATATGAGTATAATTTAGACTAACAGAAGTGAGTTAAATAATGATGGATATTACCCTTGTTAAGACGCGTAGAAAGCCTTAAAAAACTGTCCTTCATTACAGTACTGAAAATTGTCAAAAAACCTGATCTTTGATGGATTTTTTGTCAACCTTATCATCGTCCTTACTCAGCAAATTGACAAACTGTGTCTATCTCCTGCCTGGTTTGTCATAAATTCTGCTTTTTTGAATCTTTCGATTATTTCTCTGCTAATTGGTATGGCTATGTTTTGGCAAATATCTATATTCAAAACTAAATAAAGAACTCCCTGTTTGGTCCAAAAAACAAAACAAAAAACTTTTTGGTGATAGTAGTATTTTGGCTGAAATGAACATTTTTACTCTGTTGGAGTTTGCTGCGCCTTAAAACCAGCTTCCTAGACTGCTGACTAAACAAGTATGGATTCTCTCGCTACAGTGTAGTGTCAGTTTTTTTAAAAGTTAAATCTAATTTAAAGCCCTAAAGTTCCTCTAACTCACAAAAATGGACCATTTGCTTTTTAGCCTCCAGGTGGTGGCCCAAAGTTATGCAAATCATCACTGCAGGTAAATAATTTCCCCCCCATCATGTTAAATCTGTTTTTGTATTGCATTTATTACAAAAACCAAAACATGGTTGGTTGAACAGCTCAAAGTCCACGTACTACAATAGTGATGGTTCTGCTTTACATATGCACATCTGTTACAGGTTTGTTAACCTTTAAACTGACAAAACCATACTTTCTTATACGTTTTCAGAGATAAACTATTACATCCAAAAATAAAGTTTCACTGACACATTTTTCAAATAAAATCCAATTAATTCACTTTATACAGTGCAGTTAAAATATTTTTGAAAATCATTTTGGTTTCTGCATTTATTTTTCCATTGCTGAATTCCTACTATATTTTTTCTTACTGTAGTATAAACACACACACACACACATATCAAGGCTTTTTTTCCCTTTGCTTCAGGGAGTGTGTGCTCTTGTTGCAGTTCAGTTTGTTGACCAGATGATCTCTTGCAGCCAGTCACAATACTGAGGCGGAGTCTGACTTTTTAATTCCTGCTTTTTCTCTTTTCTTTCGCCCTCCCAATTGGACTCAAAAATAGCATGACGACCAAAGAATTCTTCTACGTGTCCTCTCCAGGAACTGGATGATGGAGGTGGAAAGAAAGGAAGCAAGTCCGTACTCTTTTTATTTTTATTTTTTTAACAAAGCTTTTTAATGCTTTGGTGTCCAACAATTGCAGACTAGTCTCAGAATTTAGCTCTGCTTTGCCTACAAGATTATTTACCTCAGCTATGAAAATCAAACTCCACAGGCTTACCTTCAGTACTTTCTAACATGCATCTCCTTGATCCTGAACCCAACCCCTTCACCTCTGGGATGTTTAAATTATCACCAAACTTCTCACTTCTATTTCAATTTCTGGAATTTAAGACGTAGCCTCATGTTGGTCTTTTAATTTGCTTTGGTCTGTTTAGACACTTAAATGAAAAGAAACAAAACAAGCAAAGCACAAATTAAACTGGGTTGTTTGCCCAAACAGGAATTCTGTTAAACTTTCTCTCCAAGTGGTTCTATAATTGAGTACTAATTAAATCTCTAGGTGTGTTATCCATTCCGATTCACTTCACTTTACTTTGCAACTCCTGAATGAAGCAACTGTGGCTCAGGTGGAAGGAGTTCGTACTGTGACCGGTGGGTTGCAGGTTTGCACTACTTGCATGTCTGTTGTGTCCTTGTGCAAGACACTTCACCCGCTTTACCTGCTGGTGGTGGTCAGAGGGCCTGGTGGCCCCTGTGTGTACGACAGCCTTACTTCTGTCAGCGTTAGCCACTTTCAGACATCCACTTAGAATTTTGTTTCTATAAGTACCCTTTCCAGGGGAACCTTTGAGATTCCATTCGCAGTGTGTCAAGGATCTTGACAGAGACACATCTGACGAAACCATCTAATTTTGTTTTATTTTTTTAAATGGCCTTAAGAAGCAGAAATCTAGCAAGGGACATAGCTTGTGAGTTCACCAAACACCTACGTCATATGAGTTCCAATGGAACCATGAAAAGATCCTGCCTCAGAATAGGCGCTATAATGGTTATAGGAACTGAGGGCCGTGGTTGCTACTTCTTATCTGTCCGAATGGGCGGGGAAAAAAACAGCCTGGTTCCTGAATAGGTTACAGGAACTACAAAAGGTTCCTACAGTCCAAAAGTGACTATTTTCACCTGTGGCAACAATGTAGCTCACCACCACCAATGTTTGTATATGTGTGTGAATGGCTGAATGACTGAATGTAGTGTAAAGTGCTTTGTGGTCCACTGACATATTAATCCAGCCCATTATCATTTAAATAAAACCCTATGTAACCATTTGGCATTTAACTTTGAATTTCACATTAATCACAGTAGCTTTTCTTGGAGGCTTGTCAGAAAACAGCAAGAATCGTGAAGATCAAGAAACACGACCGGCAGATCAAGGAGAATGTTGTGAAGAAAGTTGAAGCCAGATTAAGCTTCAAAAACATACTCCAATGAGCACTGTTCAATTTGTAATGCAACAGAAGAAAGACTCTACCTAAACTACGTAAACCACCTTAACCAACGAGCCTGGTAAAGAAGCAGGTAAGAGGCTTAAGGTGAGGAGCAGCAAAGGCCAACAGGTAAGGCAGGAGAATGTAATTTTTGCTAACTTTTATCAGGGAACAACAGCGAAAATCCAAACCGAAATGTAATGAGTTTGTTCATACAAGAATATCATTATACCCATTTTATGGACTGCATAGAGGAAGTCCCCACTTTGAGTTTTATTTGTGTAGGAAGAAGCTGAGGATGAAAACAGAATACTGAATCAACCTCTAAAAAAAAAAAAGATCTCCCTTTGATTCAAACGTTCATGCCTGCCTGTAATCACAAATTTCCTGAGGCTTATCTTTACCTTGTTCTTGTCAAGTGAAGGGATATTATCACTTTGAAGTAGTCATGGTTTTGGACAGAAGCAAAGTATCTCAGAAGAGATGGCACTGTGAAGCAAACTGTTAATTACTTCTAACAGACTTTTGCTGGTGGGTGAGACTTCATGCCAATGTTGTTCACGTTAGGTTCAATTTATATCTGTTCAGGGGCTTCATGAGATTACACGTTTTCTCTTTTGAGTGCCAAACTGAATTTCATTCAAATGAATGCACCAGTTTATAATTTCCTACTTCACGACGACATGGAAGGTTAGCAGCAGCTAGTTAGAAGGTATTTCCGCAAAAACAGAAAATAGTCATGAAAATATGATTTTTTTTAAATCTGATTAAAAATAGATTAGTGTAAATATAAATTTGAATTCCTTTAATCCCCCTGTAAATTGACTTAATGTTTCTCTTCCTGAATATTTAAAACACTCCTTTTCAGAACTTGCAAACTAAAGTAAGCTCCGTTTTCTTCTTTTACCATAAGAATAGATTTAGACACACACATGCACACAAAATCAAAGGTGAGCATGTCAGGCGGTCATGTTACTGTGTTTTCTCAGTCTGTGTCAGACAGGGAGACCATAAGGAGCAGGACTCAGTGGTGTTTCCTCTGACTGCTCCCATGAGGTTTGTTCTGCTAATACACACACACTCTGCCTAACACACGCACACATTTCATCTACCATGGAGTAGTTTACACCACCTAGAGTGTTATTGCAGTAGTGAGTGTGATGAATTGTAAAATATTTTTTGTATTTCTGAAACAACCCACCGCCCTTTTCCATTCAGCAAACATTTTCAACTTTTAGCCTATTCTTTAAACTAGGGATGCACCGATACCGACTGGTATTGGGTATTGGCCCTGATACTGCCTAATGTTCTCGTATCGGCTAATGTTAACTGATACCATAAACCAATACTTAAGATGTGGAAATGCAGCAGTAATTTCACATAAATTATTCGTTTTTAACTTTTAAATTTAAGTTATGTGGTCATTTTTATGAATATTTCATTTTTTATCTAATTCACAATCATTTCTTGTAACAAGCAGAGAAGAAAATAAAACCTGACTCTTAATTGATAACACTTTCTTGAATGGTAGAAGTATCGCCATTGGTACTCAGTATCAGTAAGTACTTTGATCCAAGTATCGGTATGGTATAGGTTTTGAAACAAGTGGTATCGTTGCATCCCTACTTTAAATTAATCTTTGATTTTTCCTACGGATGTGTTTTAAAAAAAAGTTTATTTTAACTAGTGTATTTTTTTTTTTAGATAATTGATCATTGTTGGGTAAGTTCACTTTTTTTATATGAACTAGTTCAAAATTCAGTTCACACATTTTAAAATGAACTAGTTCATTCACATTTTGTGAAATAAGTTCACAGTTTAAAAAATGAACTAGTTCATATTTCTTTTTCCCCTCATAATGTTGCGGTGTGCTATTTCTATCAGATTACTGGTTTTTTCCATTTGTTGCCACCCATTCAGTCCCCTCTCTTACCTGGCTGCGGCTTTTACCCCATACAGTATATTAAAAAAATATTTCTTGGGTAGGGAAACTAAGGCTTTATCTCAAAGTACCCTACAATATTCAAAGTGCAAAACATTTAAACAATAAGTTTTTGTTAGTTTTCAATTTCTGTGAATATATTTTTTGCCCAAGGAAAATGTATACAAACTGGGTTATAAAGTTTAAAAATTAGCCCAAATGAATAAGTAAGGTTGTAATTCCTTACTTAAGTTTATGAAAAATGAGCATTCCACTTTTCTTAAAGCTACAGGTCTCCTACAATATACTGTAATGTCAGGTTCTCAAGCTGCAACTGGGAGATGAAGACAACAGTATAGAATCGGTTTAGGTACACTGTCAACATGTCTTTGAATCTTTTTGGTGACTTGCACATATCTTGAAAGGCTAGCCGGATGCTTTATGTCAATTTGCCGTTTCACGTTTGATGTTGGTGTTGTTGATGTCTGGAGTAGCTTCTTGTTGAGACCCACCAGCAAAGTTTACACAAAAATGTACGAATTTTCCCAAGTGGATCACCACTAACCTTTTCAGAAAAAACTAAACTTTTAGGTGGTCATTTAAAGATGCTACTTTATTAATTGATGCCAAATTACTGCTGCTGCAACTTGATGTAGCCAGGCTTTTGTCAGGAAGGCTCGATGGAAATCTGTCTTCACTTCAAAAAAATCGATAAACTGCGAGAAAGGGCCATTCACAAATGCCAGGATGAATGAGTTTATAATAACGTTCGTTCAACTAAAGTGAGTTCAGTTTGAGTACACAAAAAATATGAGCGAGTTCATGAACAATCGTTCTATTAACTCGTTTAGGAACAACACTGCATTTGATTATGTCCACATGGTTATACCACAAGAACATAGTGGAATAACAAATCCTAAACTGCTCACTATGATGTTAAATTTCATCAAAGCTCTGGAAAGTAAACTCTATAATCTAGATAGCATGTGTTTAGTTACAGAAAGTAAAGAGCTAGGTGCTAGCAGGTACTTTATATATACTTATTAGAATTATCATGGGACTTACAAGTTACTTAATGTTCAGTGAACATTCTGAAAAGGTACCAGTAAAATTTAAAAATAATTAACCAATGCATTCCAGAAAATCATCTGGTAAATTGCAGAAAGTACTTGGTGAGTTTGCTGAAGTCCCTTAGGGTCTCATGAAAGTTTGCGCTCCATTATGTTGTGCTGCAAAACTGCAAAATTAAAATCAAGTCACTTTGTTTTCACTTTAACTTTCTAAAACAAATCCTAAAGAAAATGTAAAGAGAGAGAGGAGGAAGGTAGAATGAAATTCGCAAATAAATATTTATTTCTGATTTGTGATTGTTGCTGTATTTTGAGAGATTAAGTTTCAGATTTGTATTTCAATCTCTTTTAAAACCAAAAAAAAAAAAAAAAAAAACTTGGACCACTTGTCACATTGCAATCTCAGCTTTGCAGCTTACAGCCTCAGAAATTTGGACTTTTTCCAACAAGTCTGGAATCCAACAGGATCTTCTTTACTTTTTCTTCTCCTTTTCTCTTCCACGTCTTTTGATCATGCCCATTGCGACAATAATCAATTCTGAATTTAGGCATATGCCAAATGGGTGGCACTGTATTAAAAATGATTTTGAATGACAAATCCAAAAGTAAATGGCACATGTAAGCGGTAAATCTTTCTTTCTTACTGCGGGGCTGTAAAAAGCATCCCTGAAACTACTTTAAAGAAAGAGAAAAGTGCATAACTGGATTACAAATGCATACAATTTCGATAACATTCACATGGAGCTTTGTTTTATTAATAATATCATGTAGATTGATCTTTTTTTGTTTAGGTGACGTGGCTGACTCAGACTTTCTGCTACTTTTGGAGTTTATCCTTTTCTTAAAAGAGAACTGGAGAGAAAAAAAAATCATAATGACAAGCCCTCGCGGCCAGAGAGAGCAGAGAGCTGGCAGCTTGGACTCGAATTTCCCTGTGTCTGCCCTTCTATGATGGAGACAGATCTGTGTTTAAGGCGGGGTATCTCAGCTTTAGAATAACATGGAATTAACCTCAAAGTCGGTAATTCAGAGTCTCCATTTTGTCATCTTCAGCCCATCTTACTCTGTAAACTGTCTGCTCCTGTTATAATCTTTATGTCTTTTTAGTCTTTATGTCTCCTTTTGTGTTTTTTGTGCACATTTCTTAGCAAACTTTAATGTCTGGATAGTTTTTTTTTTATTGAAAGTCACAAATTTCACATTATCATCATGACATAAAAGTGTTTTCTGCTGGATTTTCCGACCTATTGTTTCATTTTTTGTCCTAGCCAGATGTGTTTCTTTTCTGGATCTCCCCCTGTGCCGGCCCCCATGATTCATTTTCCACAGACACTTAAAAGGTCCAAACTTCTCCCTCCCCCCCCTTTCCATTTTTCCCTCTCTCTTTCCACTCGGTTTCTTGTGCTAAGACTCCTACTGCTGGATAGTCTCAGCGTACAGTTTGTCAGTAAGAGTGGAACAAAACACTTAGAACAAATGATGCTTATGTTCTTAAAGTCAAAGAGCTGCTGCGTGTGGATCACTGCTGTGTTACTCTGCTCTTCTGGGAGTCAAAGGTTTGGAGCAACTTTCTCAGGTGGGTCTTGGTAACCTGTGGATGCGTCACATTCAGAAAAATAAATCCACCTTCAGGCAGAAGAGAAAATAGGTGAATTCTCTAATGGGCTCCATAACTTTCACTGAAGGGAGGGGAAATAAGGAGGAGACAAAGAAGCCACCATTTACAGCCACTCCTCATCCTCCTCCCTTGTTGAACCTTTTTCTTTTCTACCGCCATATTCTCACCCTTCCCCGTCACCTCTCTTCCCATTCTAACATCACCATCTTTTTTCAGTGTTATTTTTTTTTAATTTTCTGACTGGATTTTGATTGGTAGCAGTTTGCAAAGTAGTCTGGGTAATCAAACATTAGAGTTTTCCATTCTTATGATGACTTTGCTTGTTTACAGTTCAGTTGATTCATTCTAACCAGATATTTGTATTAAATAAAGGCTTGGAGGGTTGAAAAAATGTTTAAGTTGTTATTCAGAGCAGTTAGAGCATTAATTTAGAGTACTTTAACATTAATCTATTCACAATTCTCCAAAAAGGTAAAGCGAATCCATCATTTTTCATAGTCATTTTAATATTAACCAACTGATGAAAAAATAAGGGATTCTTTATTTAAAATTTGATGGATAATTAGCATCTGCTGACATCAACTTTCAGTTCTCACGGGAGATTCTGTATGGTGTTTAAAGTTGTGTGAACTCAGCATTTTATATCTCTGCAGAATACACTGCAGATCACTACAGCCTTCTGGGCAAAAAAGTTTTTCCTCGTACATGTGTGTTAAAATGAAATACTAAAGTTTGATTTTTATCAAAATTAAATGTTTGCTATATTGCAAAAATTAACATCAAATATTCAAACCAATCATGCAACTTATGAAATGGTCATTTATGTAGGAATTATTCTGCTATTTTTCCATTTTGCTGCGACAGCTGGCTGTGCTGATGTGCTATACATTAGCTGGTATATAAACAGGAACATGTCAAGATTTGGTTTTAGATGTCCTAATTATTTCTGTGATCATCTGTAACAATGTGTCTACATCAAGCTAGAGAAATTCAAATTACTGCCTTAGTCCGACTGAAATTGAAGTTTTGAAATGCATGTATACACCATAGCTCGACTTAAGTCGAACTGAACTGGAATTTGAGAAATCTGACTAAGGAATTCATATAATGCGATTGGAGAATCAAATTTCTCAGAATGTAAATAACAGTCAGGAGTAGCTGAGCTATAAGCAGCCTGGGGCCTCTCCCTTTGGGAAGTGATGAGACTACAGAAGTGGGGATAACAACAACAGAATGAGCATCAACGAGTGTAACACAATCAAACAGTGCGGTACTTGTAAAATGTACCGTGCTGCAGTGTTGTGGTTGTCCTTTACTTCGCTCATTGTGCATATCCTACTTTTAATCTGCTTCACTGACTTGAGCATTTGTTTACTATCTATGTGAGCTGAGTCCAAAGGAAGAATGTCAGTGCAAAAGGACGCTTGTTGCTACCTAGAGTTGTGGAGTGAAACGCGCTTCATTCAATAATTCTACTTTATGAGCGACATGTAAACCGGGACACAACTCTTAACTCTGGCTAAACCATTAATCCGATACTGCCAAAAGATTGACTTAGATTTGCATGTAACCTATGGTCCAACATATGTGCTGCAGCTGATGAATCGAGCAGGTGGAACCACTGTGACAATGACTGGTTATGCCATAAATAAAATAAAATAAAAATAAATATCACACTTCTGGAAGTTGAAGAAGGAAAACATGTCTGGAATCCATTTCATTTCACAAACCTCTTGGTGTCTTCTCACCTAACTTGTACGAACACATTGTCCATGAAGAATTGAGTAATGATCCATTTTTGAATAAAGTCAAAGCTTATCTACCAAGCATTTCTGTGCCACAAGAAGATGCATAGTTTAAATGTGGAAATATCACGCTTTTAAATTCTTCCTTTTTACATCTAATTCATTCAGCTTTATAGAGTGGAACTGCAAATCTTTGTTGTGGTCTTTGTAAATCCAGTTGGCCTCCAGATTGCAAAACGTGCCAAGGGGCATACAGGCCGTGACATAAAGATGATCCATCCTCCAAAAGACCTCAAGTGAGTCAGGACACAGATGTAAAAGTTAACAGGTGTTTATTGTTAACAGTCAGTGGTGGTTCAGGCTTCAGGGTGGATCTCAGGCCAAAATAACAAACAAAACAGAATTACCTAAAAAACTTAGAGAACGTAAATGGCAACCCAACCAGGCCCGGCATTGCCCCCCACATTTGAACCCCTGACGCCGTGCCATACCTCCTTGCCCCCCCACCATTGGCTGTCAGAGTGGTAATGGTTTTTGGTGCGATATAGAGGGTGAACATTTTTCGGGATTCCCACGGGTCATGTGATTCCTGCAGGATTCCCGCGGGACGGGAGTCAATTTCACTGTTGGTAACGTGATCGGGACGGGACAGAAAATAATCCACGGGATCGGACAGGAAACATGGAAATTATAATTTCTTTACATTTTTTTTTTTTACATTTATCTTGTCAGATATCAGGGAATTAGCTTTAAAAAATTACGCTGCGATGCGGTGCCAATGTGTGGGTTTATTAACTCCGCTGCAAAATGCAATTCCATCGGGTCTTCTACACTGCACGCATAAAAAAACTGAAACTGCTACGTTGTTGCTACACCACCTGGATAAACTGGTAAGCATATGATATCTGACTGAAAATGCGTGTATCTTAATAGTTTTGTAGTCAGACGAATCGAGACCATTCATGACGTGGTAAGGTAGCCAAACAACGAGAATGCAGGATATGGTTAAAGATGGCAGATAGGAGGTAAATTACTAATCTATGGGATTCGGGTCGGGACAGGAGTCTTTCTCTCGGGATTTTTTCGGGACAAGATTTGTTTTGGGGGGCTGTCACGTGATCGGGACGTGACGGGAGTATTTTTTTGGGATCGGGACGGGACAGGAGCGACAATTGATTCCCGTGTCACTCCCTAGTATGATATAGTGATTCCTGTTGGTTGTACAACTGGTTTTCATGAGCATGTGAACTGAAATGTGTGCTTGTCTCAGTAATAGTAGACCATGTAGATTAAGTACAAAAAGCATATGTATGTGCAGATCTGTGGGAAAGTCCAGTCAACCACAATAAGTTTCCCCCCAGAAGCACCAGTCGCCGACAGGCACCTGTACGCAGCAATTTACATATCTCATGGTACAGATAAAAACACACTGAAATATGACCAGGGTTGTAACACATACCCACTAACTATGTATGAGATGATTATTTAATTAATCCAAAAGCTCATTTAAAATATAGTAGTAATGTGCTATGTTTAGCAAAGCACTTGAAACACCATCACTAACACAATACTGTGTAAGTCAAAAGCTATTAAAAGGGGCTCTTCTTAACTTATAAAGAAAAAGATTATACTAAATGACAATCGTGTGTTTAAGCAACCAGAATACCTAAAAAATTCCCCTTGTTAGATACCACTTAATTATAGTAATTTCTACTATAACGAGATCAATACGTATTCAATTCTATATAGTTTATTTATATAGCGCCGATTCACATCAGATGTTCCACACAAGACCCTGAGGTTGTTGCCCAGTTTGCCACTGCTGGCGTCAAGCTAACATAATTGTTGTAAGGGTCATGCTTTCTCCAAGACTAAAAACTGAAAAATTATCCACTATTGTTTATGTGACAGTACTATTAAAAGACGCATTGGGGAGCTAAAGTACCGAGCACATAGCGTTTACTTAAGCAGAAGGTCCAATGCTAATTTTATTTTAAAGAATGGACAAGAGACAATAAATGAATTTCTAAAATATAGTTTGCTGTAATTTTAGGGTTATTTAAAGCTTACAGAAGGAACTGACTCCTCAATAAGACAAAGTATTTCAGCAAATCCTGCTTGATGCTGGAGAAGGTTACAGAAGCACTCGTCCTTCTCAAAAAATACTTTCCCCACAGATGTGGTTCAACTACCATGAAAAACAAAACTTCACCAGGCATTTCACAGAGGTTCTCATGCAGGTTTGACGGTATAAAATATCATGTAGGTTAATAATCCAACAACCAAGCATTTTAACTTTTCCACTTTTACTTTCGGCATTCCTGAACTTTGACTACAAATATGCAGTGAGAAACAAAGATGGTGATTTAGCCAGAAGTCTGTGACCTTGTTTAGCAGTTCCAGTGCAAGTACTGTGATGTAATAGTTTAAAAAAATGTAATAGATAAGAGAAAACTGGATGGCTTAAAAAATATACAAAAATATTTTCATTGAACATGGGATGAATAATTGATGCTTTTTTGTATTCCTACAGACTCTAAATGCACAACACACTGTATTTTAAAAAAGTGGAATTTTCCCTTTTAAGTAGGCAATTCTCCAGCATCACCTTGATGTTCGTCTGATACTGTGAATCTCCAGAGATGCGCTGATGAAGATTCACTCATTCTAGGTATGCTAAGCGCTTGAAGTGACGATGATCTATCTATTTCTTTCAATAAGACAAAGGTTACATTTTTAAAATATGTTTCTCTTACTGTACACTGCAGTATTTCTTAGAGCATCATCCGACTTGTTGCTGCCATGTAATTGATCATTTCACTGGTAATTGACACTGCATGCTTGAAGGGACTCATACGGCAAGGTGGTTCAACCTACTTTCTGTTTAATTCTTCTAATATTTATCCTACCATTTGGGGTCAGTAATACACTGTAAATAGAACAATGTACATTCAGCCAAAGATAGTTAGACGATCATTAGGTATGGGGGTAATGACTGTTAGAAAAGGAGAAAGAATCTTACTCTGTCATGATGCAGAAGCATGCTATAAATGTTGCATCCTTCATCCCAATACAAATGAACTATCATTGATGCCGGTTACGCATTACTTAGTAGCACATTACTCCTGATATGACCACTTTTTCAGTAATGACTAATCTAATGCGTTACTATTTCCATACAGGTAATCAGATTAAATTTACTTGTTTAAACCACTGTGCGTTACTATTGTTAATTTTCTTAAGCAAAAAGATATATTTGGTACATGGCAGCAAAACCATTGGGAAAACAAGCAAAAATAGCCATTAATATGGTCCTACATATCTTCATCAACACTGCTGCCGTCTTTTTCTGTCATAATCCGAAACAGCTGATTATCTCCTTTACAGTCGCCATCTTTGTTTTGGCCTGAGTCTGAGAGTTCTGTAACCTGTACTCTGTAACTTCCCACTAGTGGAACTGTCCAGTAGTACGTGCAGTGAGAAAGCAAGTTTCAACGTGAGGTTAAAAAGCAAGTATATTTCTGGCCTTGCTGTTAAAAAACACTTTAAAAAAAGTGAGTATTGGCCAAACCTGGTTATTGTTTCTATGTTGAGGCAGTGGGACGTGCTAATGACAGCTCATGAAGGTAGCTAATAAAGTAACTTGTAATCTATTTTAGTTACTTTTAAAATAAGATAATCAGTAAAGTAACTTAGTTACTTTTGGAATCAGTAGTCAGTAATCATATTACTTTTTCAAGGTAACTGTGGAAATACTGTGAACTATACAAAATGGAGGTGTGGACACACTTAATGCAACAAAAAGTAGTTTTGGTAATATTGAGGTTTTTTTAAGGCATGGCAATTTTATTTGTCTAGCATACTTCGACGGAACATCAGGAAATGTTAAAGGCACAGTGTGTAATTTTTGGCCAGTAGGGGTCAGTGCATACCTAAATTATCACAAGCATGCGGTATCTGTGTCTTCGAGTAAGAAACTCAACAACGGAGGTCCAACTAGTGCTGTTTTCAAACGCTCAATTCCCTGAGAATCATCTATTTGCAGCAACATGATGAGCACATCAGTTTCTCTTTCATCGCTTGGAACTAACGAAGAGGTAAACATTTATTTATGGCGTAACTTTTTTGCATTTTGAGGGGAAATAATCAATGTTTTAATGGCGGGCGTGTTCTGTGTGCTTTGTCCGTCCGGGCTCTTGTAGAAGTAAAGACGTCATCTAATATGGCTTTCCCCTGAAAAGATGACCCGTGCCTATGTATTTTTAAACTGATTTTTAAAGTCACATTTTCAATATCGCCAATATTTTGCAATTAATGTGCTTACGTAATTATTATTACATAATATTTTAATGGCTATTTTCAAAGATGTACTACACACTGTCACTTTAAACATTATCACATAATATTCAGTGTGTTAAGAAAAAGACTTTAAAATCAAAATTTAAATCAGAAACTTCAAGCTAAAAGAAACATTTTTTATTCTGGATTCCTTTATCAATTCAGCAATAATTCTTGCCCAACTGCAAAACAAAAAAGTTAGCTTCATCCCAAATGAATAAAGATTTCAGATGTCTACTTTGTGTACGTGGGGATGCCAGTCCTACCTGCTTGTTACTGACACGTGGCCTGTGATTGCAAGTTGAGTGAATCCCCCCTCATTTCCAAGGCAATAATGAGAAAAATGAAAGGTGGGCCTGGGATAAGTGAAACCTTGAATTATGTGCTGTCTGCCGTGCATTATCTCTGAGAAAAATGCTGAAGTAATTTTGTCAAAATATCAAGCAATACCATCACATAGTTTACATAATATATTCAAAAGTTTTTAAACACTACAACTCATGACCTATGGAAAACATGTTTTTTATTACTCTTGTGTTTTTTTATCCACCATGTAAGTTTTCTCCTTGACATAAGGTCAACATGGATTAAGAACAAGAAGAAGCTCTTAAGGAAGTTATAGAACCAAGGTCATGCTGTGTGATTCAAGCCGTTCTCCACTGTTTTGCTGGGTTTGATTTATTTACCAATTTCATTTGACCTTAAAGAAGGCTCTGAATTATTCAGAAGTCAAACTCTTCTTATGTGGAGGTAAACAGGAAGCTACATTTTAAAAGGACAACTACTTTATCATGATTCAGTCTGTCTAAAGGAAGCAACAAAATAGTATCTATCTATCTATCTATCTATCTATCTATCTATCTATCTATCTATCTATCTATCTATCTATCTATCTATCTATCTATCTATCTATCTATCTAATCAGATTCAGAGAAAACAACAGTTAGAGAAATTTGAAAGTTAATGAGTGTTAAGTGGCAGCATCTTCATGAGGAGATGCACAGAGCTCATCCTCAGATGAACCCAGGCTCCCATCATCCCATCAGAGGAAACCTCCTGCCACGTTGACTCTCTTGTGTTCAGCCCTCCTTCTCATCTCTTCTTAACTCTTTGACGCTTCCTTATTCCCTCACTTTTCCCACTCGTTTGAATTCCATTTTGAAAATGTATTTCTTTTTCTTTCTTTCTTTCTTTCTTTCTTTCTTTCTTTCTTTCTTTCTTTCTTTCTTTCTTTCTTTCTTTCTTGCTTTCTTTCTTTCTTTCTGTCTTTCTTTCTCCGATTGTAATGTGGTTGCTGCACAGAGGAAGGGAGGGTCTGTGCAGTCAGCTTGTTTCTTGTGCTCCTTAAATGCCACCTTGCTGACCACACAGTGGTGGGTTAAGATCTCAGAGTTGGTTCAGCTGCTCTGCTTCGGTACCAGGCCTTTTTTTCTCCGAGCTTAGGTCTCTCATTTTGTCTGAATTCTGAGACAGAGACACAGCCATATCCTATAAGTTTTCAAACACCAGGTTCATTTTGGAAAACAAAGTTTTGTCTATTTCACTGCAAATGAACAATCTCCATGACGCTAATAGCTTAATGCAAGGACATTATGATTGCTAAACTGTATTGTTGGTTTGGAAATAAAAAAAATCCTTAATTCTTCTTCCACTTTTTTTCCCCTTCTTTTTGTTCTTCACTTCAGCAAACAGCAAGATGGGACTGGTTGCTGCGCAGTGTCATTGACAGATTTGATCCTTTAGTAAATTAATTGCATGGACCCCTGTGTGTTTAAGCATTAAATTGGAGACAAAGATGACAAGGATAGAGAGGGACAAATTAAAGGGTGATGTGAGTTTATCTCAACTCAATAAAAAGCAAAGGGGGTTTATGCTTCATAGTAATACCTGGTGATTTTTATTCAATATACAACAGATATTATATTTGAAACACTTTGTTACCATTTGGAGTGATGTACATTTGTGCCCATTGTATCTGTTTTACATACTAAATACCTGCATGTACATCTATTAAATGTGTTGCCTCCTGGGGTCCTCTGGACTAGATAAAGCGCTATAGAAGTCAACAATGGCTGATACAGGACCGTTTATCACAAACAAATCTTGATGATGCTTTTTGTCTTTTGTATTATGTATTATATTTTTTAACATATCTCATAAAGGATCCAGTTTGTTTTTCAATGTAAATATCTAATATGATCTTTATGAACAGTGCATGAAACAAATCACTTCTTTATCAGCCCATTTGTCTCACTGTAAAGGCTGGAACTAAAGTAAAAGGTGCTTGTAAATCCAGATGCACCGATCAGGCCATTTCCTTACTGACACTGATTTCATAATTTCTTTAAAGTCTCTTTAAATAAACTTCAAATAAAGAGTTGACAGGTTGTTGCAAATATTAGACAAAAGATGGTCCTTCATGAGAATCACAGAAATATTACACGTTGCTAATTTTACCACACTCATCTGAAGAAACATTTATCTCACACTTAACACAAAAAGTTTATTTCTTTTAATATGGTAGATATTTCAGAACAAATTAGGAAGTTCTAAATAAACACATAAAATGGAGAAAATACACGTTTTCCTCAATATATGGGTCCAAAATTTTCATTTTTCTGTTTGATAAAATGATAAAACAGAAGTGATTGGATTGATAAAAAGTTTACACTAAATTAGGCTGAACTAAAATGAATAATCACATAGATTATATTAAATACTATACATACATATCTAGCAAAATATGTACTTTTAAACAAAATTAACGGTTTTGATTTCTCATTTGCTTTCTCCCATTAAAAGTCCTCTGAACTTCTGTGTTTACTGTAAAAGTCATGCTTGCTTAGTCATAACACTTCCAGCATCACACATTCACCCTTCTTCCTACGTGCAACCTGTCTTTAACAATGTAGTAGTAACACTTTTTCAATGCAACATTTGTTTCAATCTTAGATGTATGCTAAATATGCAGCATTTCTACTTAAGCTCAACTGGCTAAGAACAGAAAATGGTGATGGATCAAAATACCTCCCACGGACCTTTCCAATGCCCACCTTGATCATCTGCTGACAAAAGGAGAGGTTTCACAGTATCTCCCGAAATAAATGCTTTAGAATAGTGCAAATAAAACAGTGAAAACTACAAAGGCTCATCTCATTGTTAAATAAAAGGTGATTGAATTATTCATATAAAAAGACATTGTACATTAGGGTTTAAAGAGAATAGGAATTTATTGTTTTTGATATAAGAGCAAAGGAGTTATTCATAACTATCCTCTTTTTAAAAAGCCGAAGTTTCCAACACAAGGTATTGTCACCTCTCCGTTTTGGTCTTTGCTTGAGACCAGTTCAAGTTTGGTCTGCACCCTCTCACCCTCTCATATTTAAGAGAGCAGCAACCTCTTCTGGTAAAACTACTCAACAAATAACTCCAAAGAGGAGAGACTTACACTTCTGACTTTGCTTTCTTTTTGCAGTTTTGAGATTCTCTAAGATCCTGCAAATACATATTTGAATGTGTTGAAGTAATGCCATTCACTCTAATGCAACATTACTATTATTGTGTTTTTTGTTATTTTTCCAAGAAATGCACATTCTCTCTCGGGAACAATAAAGTAAAAATTTTGCTAGAAAGTTTTAAGATAACCGTGTTGTCCAGCAGGAGGAGCCGCTGCACCACAGTGTGCGAGGAGCAGGAAACACCTGTATTGTATGTGCTCCAGTAAAGGTTGGTTTTCTAAAATTTCGTTGAATCAAGCAAATGTGCATCTCATCTAATTTTGTAGTGTGTACCCATGTCTTGCTTTACACATGCATTGCTGTCACAGCCTGTAGTGGAATAGTGTAGTGCATTTATTCAGACTGACTTCTAAGAAATTAAGTGCCTTTAATATCCTAGTGAGATTTAGTTTGATTTAACTTGAATGTACCCAGTTATCTCATTACCAGAATTCACTCCTGCCCTTTTTGCAATGCATAATGCAAAAAAGCTCACTTAATGTTTTCTGTTAGGTTTTTAGATCCATATCATCTTATCACAGCCTCGTGAAGGATACAGTTACACTCTGTTACCGCCCAAACTGATTTCCTACTTGCACCTAACTTCATTGTTACCTACACCAAGAGGAAAAGTTGTTGTGTATGTTTGTCTGCCCGACTGTTACCAACATATCTCAAAGAGTTATGGATGGATTTTGATGAGATTTTCAGGAAATACAACAACGGATTAAATTTAAGGGTTTATCCGAATCTCCCCTCTCTGCTGGGAGAGCACAGCGACAGCACGAACAAAGCCCTGCACCCCTTAAACAGACATATTACCGGAAAAGTACCAAGAGTGAGATTTCGATACCAAAATATAATGTGAGGGGCTTTTTCAGGGCCCATGTACTGATTCACTTTGTAATCATGCATTACTCCCAACACTGTTGGTGACCCAAACTTGAAAATTATTTTGTATTCTTTTTTGGGCTGATAAGGATCAATTAGGATTTTTTTCATCGGTTTTCACAGTTAACTGTTTATAATTTGTTTTGTTATCAGTATAATGCAGTCAAAGTCTGTTTATATAGTCAGTTCTTAAAATCTTAGACTGTGTATGGAAACCATTTAACTGTGCTGAATCACTGAGTTTGAAAAAAAATCTTTGTTCTCTTAAGAGTAACCAAAGAGCAGAAAGTCCTTCAAAGCCTTTTCACTAATAAATCTCCCTAGGCTGATATGGTAATAATGGTATGGTAATGGATAAGGATATGAAAGGGTAACGTCTGATACAGTCCCAATTAAAAGTTTAAGAACTTTTTTTTGCCACAGTTGAACTGGCTTCCTATTATTTATGATTGAACAAAGTGAAGAAAAAGCTCTCAAATTTTAGCAGTGTTGATTATGCAAAAAAGCAGGGGCATCTCCATAAATGGGTGGTAAGATGGTGGACTCTGATAATCTTCTCTGATAACATATGTAAACATATGGGTCAGAATTCTTCACACCTTGACCCATGTTACTGAAGGTTTCCAGTTTGTTAGAACACTGCACATCTTTTCTTCTCTTTTAATTCCATTTTGTAGCATGACACTGATTAACTCTGTCATAATGGTATTTCCACCGCTGCAATACCTAAGTGGCTTTTCTAAAAATGCATTACTGTTTCTAAGAGCTTTTTCGATTAGTAGCAACATTCCCCTGCTGTTTTCTCCAGCGACCTCCCAGACTCTTTCTGATCTTCTTAAAAACTGAGTAAACACAAGAGCAAAAACATTTCCCTCATTGAAACTGATATACATAAGATGTCACATGTGATTTGTTGTTACGTCGCTCCTAAAACCAAGGTGAGCCATGTCAGATAATCCCCATTTCATTCATTCCTCTTGAAGTGATCCTCCCCTGAGTAGTTTAACATTTAATGTGATGTTTTCTTCTCTTCTGTGCGCCTGACTGTATTTACAAAAGGTCTTGCTGAGTCGCTTGGGGGTTACCTAGAGTCTCGTCGAGAAAAAGGAAAACTTGATCTGCATAGATTAGAATTGTAAATCGAGTCAGAAGCTCACAACATAGCAGCCATCCATAAAGATTAGTGTTTAAAAAGTGTCAGAGCTATGCAGCAAAGCTCTTGGGAAGAGACATGCGCAGATCAGCGGACTGAGGGCAGATGGACCACCAGAATGCATAGATAATTATTCATGACATAATTAGCTTAGTTACCGGAATTGTGCCCTTCATGAGAACTAAAGTGTTTTTTAAGACTCTAAAGATTTGATTTGAAGTGCTGGATAATGGCTGGCTTGGATTGTATAATTTCAAGCAGGGACACAGGCCACCACTTCTTCTTAACACTGTCAGAATTTTGCATCATTCAAGAAAGAAATTGGTATAATTCAGTCTTCTATACCCTAATTAAATTTATACACAAACTTATTTTGGGCAAGCATACAACAAGTAATAATTGGCTCCACAAATCACAAAGGATTATGAATCTTCCCCTTAATTTATTTCAGTAACTCAATTCATAAAGTGAATCACATTGTGTAGATTAATTACACACAGACGTATGTTTTCAAGCCTTTGTTATTACAATAGTTTTCTGCTTACAGCTAATGAAAACACAACATTCAAGATTAGATTATTACATCAGACCATTTAAAAAAAAATATTCAGATATGTGGGCTTAATGAGCATGTTGAACCTTAGCAACATAATCCTCTAAATTTAAACTTAAAGGGTCCCTGGGCTTCAGTTGTGTCTTGAGTCTGAAAATCTGTAGTTGTCGGACAGTTTTTTGTGTGTTTCTTTTACATCTTTAGAGAACATTGAGGCAAATAATAAAGGTAAGCAAGCAAGAGGACTGTGGGTTATTAATGTCTTAACTTAAAGGGCTCTATGGTAATAAATATGTAAATATATGTTTTTTATATATGATTGGTCATGCTGAGTGGTAGTATATATATTTGAGACAGGGAAAATGAGTAATCTTGGCCTCGCCTATCTTGGCTTTGCGACTGGCCCCCGGAAAGCTGTATTGATTTTGTAGCCAGGAAAGAGCAGGATACCGTGGAATACGTTCTGGCTTGTGTTATTTGTGGAGATAAGATATTCATTTTGCATTTGAAGAAGAAATGGTTGGAATTTGTCTTTGGAAAACCAACAGCAAAGTATAGCTCTCTGTTACATTAGTTATAGGCAGTGCGAGAGTCGCTCCGAGAGACATTTGAATATCTTGAGTGTTAATGAGATAGACCCGCAATCCTGTCGTTTTCTACCCACTCCCCCAACAAACTTCACTGCTTTGAAATAAGGAGCACAAGAGCATTCTTCCTGAGAAAAATGACTCACGAAATGTCACGATGTGACGGTTTTCCCTGTCTTTGTCCGTCTCCCTTAATTTTTTCCCCCCGGAGGGCTGCCCCTTCCCGGGATGGCCATTGCTGTCAAGGCGCTCCCACATCTCTTCAGGAGGGCCTGGTCGACATTCTTGCGGCTCACCAGAGGCCTGTTGTTCACCACGGCTTTCAGGCTGCAGTTTCCACTCCCCGTCACGGCTTTCAAGCCATCGGACCAACTCTCTCTAGCCAGGAAGCCATTTCCTCGCTGCGGCCAAGCAGCTTCAGAATCAATCCACGATCACCAGCATGTCAGGGTCTGCTCCTCCTGCTGGCTCTACCAAGCTCCAGCTCAAGCTCCCTGGTGATCTCAAGTTCCCACCTCTGGTTTTGCCGCTTCCAGCTCCGGAACCAATGCAGAGTAATGAGGTAGACTTACCTCATCTTACTCTGCCAGCACCATCTGAGGAAACCGCTGGCCTGTTTCATCTGGAAATGGCTGCTTTGGCTGCAGTTTTGCTAGCAGTTACAGCAGCGGCTTTAGAGTCTGCTCCAGTGGGTTCCATCCCACAGTCTCTTTAAGGTCCCAAGCCTCCAGAGAAGAGTTATAATAGTTTTAAAATGTTCTTTAGTTTTAGTTTTTATTTAGTTTTGACTTACGATTTCAAATTCTATTTAGTTTTAGTAAGTTTTTACCATTTGTTAGGTGGTTTAGTTTAGTTTTAGTTTTTTTGAAAATGCTTAGTTTCAGTTGAGTTTTTATTAGTTTCAGTTTTAGGTTTAGTATTTCCGTTAAACAAGCTGACAAGACAAAAAAAAAAAGAAAAGAAAAAGAAAAAATGTATAACAAAATCTCAGAAAATGATTATGTTTTTTTTAATGTATTGACATGGGGCAGATTAACAACCATACAAATCAGGCAAGTATAAAAGAATTATGGCACACAATAATGGCACCTGTGCATTAAAAAGCCCAACGATTAATGCAGGTTCTACAGTTCTATAAAAACACTGAGTGGCGACACAACAAAACAGAAAACAAGCTATCCTAAGTACTATGATGCTTTTGATCATTTTGCACATTTGCGCTTTCTCTAAACCTTCGCTGAAATGATGCTAGGCGGACCACAGCAACACAGATGACTTGAATGACATGTTGGGATAATGCAGTACAGCAAGTAAAAACCACCAACAACTATAGAGGGATTATTTGTCCACCAGCAAGGCAGATACACACACACAACCTACACTAGCTACAAAGCTCCGGTGTAACACCGGCCCCCATTGCTATTGGTTTCTGTCGCAGTGTTAGCTTGTTTGTTAGCCGCCGTAGCTCACCTTTTATGAAGTTTTTGCTGCAGACTGTTTAATAATTGTTTCAATCGCTTCTTCTAACAGTTTGCAATCCAAATACATCTTTTATTTCCTTGAAAGGGAGCGAGTCGATGGGATTGAATCCAACATTCCCGTTCTGCTGTTGTTGTTTTTTAACACAGCGATTTGTGCAACTAAAAAGGCACAACACAGATGATCGCATCTGTTTCTGGTGACAACGCGACGGCAGTGAGCGACAGAGAAGTAATTCTTTTAGTTATTATGAGACACATTTAGAAACGAAAAGTAAGCATGGATGGGCCCCTCCCTGGGCTGCCAACTTATCGCGGTGGAGGGGTTTGAGTGTCCCAATGATCCTAGGAGCTAAGTTGTTTGGGGCTCTAAGCCCCTGGTAGGGTAACCCAATGCAAACTGGTCCTAGGTGAGGGATCAGACAAAGCGCAGCCGAAGACCCCTATGATGAGCAAAAAACTTGGACCCAGATTTCCCTCGCCCGGACGCGGGTCACCAGTGCCCCCCTCTGGAGCCAGGCCTGGAGGTGGCCGGGCCTTTACCCATGGGGCCCGGCTGGGCTCAGTCCGAAGAGGCAAGATGGGGCCCCCTTCCCATGAGCCCACCACCTGTGGGAGGGGCCATAGGGGTTGGGTGTGGTGTATGATGGGCGGTGGCCGAAGGTGGGGACCTTGGCGGTCCGATCCTCGGCTGCAGAAGCTGGCTCTTGGGACGTGGAACGTCACCTCTCTGGTGGGGAAGGAGCCGGAGCTGGTGTGCGACGTCGAGAGGTTCCGACTGGACATCGTCAGCCTTGCCTCGACACACGGCTCTGGTTCTGAAACAAGTCTCCTCGAGAGGGGTGGGACTCTCTTCCGCTCTGGAGTTGCTCCCGTCGAGAGGCGCCGAGCTGGGGTGGGCATACTCGTTGCCCCCCATCTCGGCGCCTGTACCTTGGGGTTCACCCCGGTGAATGAGAGGGTAGCCTCCCTCCACCTACGGGTGGGGGGACGGGTTCTCACTATTGTTTGTGCTTATGCGCCAAGTTGTAGATCAGATTACCCACCCTTTCTGAAGGCCTTGGGGTGGTGGTGCTGGAGAGTGCTCCTTCCGGTGACTTCCTCATTCTGCTGGGGGACTTCAATGCTCACGTAGGCAATGACAGTGAGACCTGGAGAGGCGTGGTTGGGCGGAATGGCCCACCCGATCTGAACCCGAGCGGTGTTTTGTTGTTGGACTTCTGTGCTCGTCATGGATTGTCCATAACGAACACCATGTTCAAGCATAAGGGTATCCATTTGTTCACTTGGCACCAGGACACCCTAGGCCGCAGCTCCATGATCGACTTGGTTGTCATTTCATCTCATCTGTGGCCGCATGTTTTGGACACTCGGGTGAAGAGAGGGGCGGAGCTATCCACCGACCACTACCTGGTGGTGAGTCGGCTCCGGTGGTGGGGGAGGACGCAGGACAGGCCTGGCAGGCCTGAACGCATCGTGAGGGTCTGCTGGTAACGTCTGGCAGAATCCCCTGTCAGAAGGACTTTCAACGCTCACCTCCGGCAGAACTTCGGACACATCCGAGGCGGGAGACATTGAGTCCCAGTGGGCCATGTTCCGTGCCTCCATTGTCGAAGTGGCAGACCATAGTTGTGGCCGCAAGGTGGTCGGTGCCTGTCGCGGCGGCAACCCTCGATACCGCTGGTGGACACCGGCGGTGAGAGATGCTTTCAGGCTGAAGAAGGAGTCCTATCGGGCCTTTTTGGCCTGGGGGACCCCGGAATCAGCTGATAGGTACCGACAGGCCAAGCACAGTGTGGCTCGGATGGTCGCTGAGGCAAAAACTCGGGCGTGGGAGGAGTTTGGAGAGACCATGGAGAACGACTTGTGTCGTGTGGCTTCGAAGCGATTCTGGTTCACCATCCGGCGCCTGAGGGGGGGAAGCGGTCTGCCACCAACACTGTTTACAGTGGGGGTGGTGTGCTGCTGACCTCGACACGGGACATTTTGGGTCAGTGGATGGAATACTTAGAAGATCTCCTCAATCCCACCGACACGCCTTCCTGTTTGGAAGCAGAGTCTGGGGACTTTGGGATGGGCTCTCCAATCTCTGGTGCTGAGGTCACTGAGGTTGTTAAAAAGCTCCTTGTTGGCAAGGCTCCATGGGTGATTGAGATTTGCCCGGAGTTCCTTAAGGTTCTGGATGTTGTAGGGCTGTGTTGGTTAATGCGGCTCTGCAAAATTGCGTGGACATCGGGGGCAGTTCCCTTGGATTGGCAGACTGGGGTGGTGGTCCACAAGGGGGACCACAGAGTTTGTTCCAACTATAAGGGGATCACACTTCTGAGCCTCCCTGGGAAGGTCTATTCAGGGGTTCTGGAGAGGAGGGTCCGACGGATAGTCAAACCTCAGATCCAGGAGGAACAATGCGGTTTTCGTCCTGGCTCTGGAACACTGGACCAGCTCTATACCCTCAGCAGGGTCCTGGAGGGTGTGTGGGAGTTCGCCCAACCGGTCTACCTGTGTTTTGTGGACTTGGAGATGGCATTCGACCGTGTCCCTCAGGGAGTCCTGTGGTGGGTGCTCCGGGAGTATGCGGTACCAGGCCCTTTGATAAAGGCTGTTAGGTCGCTGTATGACCGGTGTCAGAGTTTGGTTCGCATTGCCGGCAGTAAGTGTGGACTCCGCCAAGGTTGCCCTTTGTCACCGATCCTGTTCATAACATTTATGGACAGGATTTCTAGGGGCAGCCAAGGTGTTGAGGGAGTCTGTTTTGGTGTCCTCAGGATCGGATCGTTGCTTTACGCAGATGATGTGGTCATGTTGGCTTCATCTGAATGTGATTTACGGCTTTCGCTGGAGCAGTTTGCAGCCGAGTGTGAAGCGGTTGGGATGAGGATCAGCACCTCCAAATCCGAGACCATGGTCTTGAGCCGGAAAAGGGTAGGGTGCCTTCTTCAGGTCGGGGATGGGGTCCTTCCTCAAGTGGAAGAGTTCAAGTATCTGGGGGTCCTGTTCACGAATGAGGGAAAAATGGAGCGGGAGATTGATAGGCTGATTGGTAAGGCGCCTGCAGTTATGCGAGCGCTATACCGGTCTGTCGTGGTAAAGAGAGAGCAGAGCCAAAAATTCAAAGCTCTTGATTTATCGGTCAATCTACATTGCTACCCTCATCTATGGTCAAAAACTTTGGGTGGTGACCGAAAGAACAAGATCAAAGATACAGGAGGCTGAAATGAGTTTCCTCCGTAGGGTGGCTGGCTCTCCCTTAGAGATAGGGTGAGGAGCTCGGTCATCCGGAGGGGGCTCAGAGTAGAGTCGCTGCTCCTCCACATTGAGAGGAGCCAGTTGAGGTGGCTCGGGCATCTGGTCAGGATGCCTCCTGGACGCCTCCCTGGTGAGGTGTTCCGGGCATATCCCACTGGGAGGAGACCCAGGGGAAGACCCAGGACTCGTTGGAGGGACTATGTCTCCCGGCTGGCCTGGGAGCGCCTCGGGATTCCTCCGGAGGAGCTGGCCCAAGTGGCTGGGGAGAGGGAAGTCTGGGTCTCTCTGCTTAGGCTACTCCCTCGCGACGCGAAGAAGATGGATGGATGGATGGATGGATGGACATTAAGAAACAAAAAGTAAGCACATTTTCTCAATATATTCCGTTCGGTTTAGTTCGTTTTGTGAACACTCATCACAGTTTCAGTTCATTTTCGTTTTGTTTCAAATTCTCTTTTTTAATTTCAGTTAACAGTTACTTCTAGTTTTCGTTAACAATAGTAACGATGCTCCAGAGTGTGTCTGTTCCCGAGTCTCCTGAGAGCATGCTTGGTTCTAAATCTCCAGTGTGTTTTTCGGATTCAGAGTGTCCTGGTTTTGAGTCTCCTGGTTCTGAGTGCGGACTGATAAGTGTTTGGACTTATCAGTGGAATGCTGAAGCAGGTGAGAAGAAAAGAGAGCAAGAAGATTGGAGATGGAAAGCAGCTGAATGGGGAAGCAGAATGGCAAGGAGGAAACAGAACAAAACAAAGATATATGCCCAGACAAAAAATCATCTTAAATGTGAAAGGTAGGACTAACATAGTGGGATAAATAAAAAGGATGAAATCAAAGTAAACAAATAAGAATAGGGAAGCACAAGAAAAACTCAAAGTAAAAGCACAACTGAATATAACAGGAAATATGGGAGAAAGTAAAAATACAAACACTAGATAAGATACTTAAGTCAGAGAGCAATCCTAATGAGGGAAAGTAAGTAAGACAGAATGAACACAGAGTAATATGATGAGTTGAGAAGATAACTAATAAGATCAAATCAACCCAAAAAGAATTAAACAAAATATAAAATAAATAAACATGAAGGATTAGAACAGAGCTGTTTTGAATATCCTTACAGATTATTTTCTGAAGAAGGAAATGGGAAATTACGAAGGACAGAATAGCTTTTATCAGTAAGTGACTTCTTGTGTTGCACTGAAAGATCACAATAGATTTGTTAAGTTTGAAACTAAAGAAAATTTACAATTCTGATTAAAATAAAAAAGAGATGTATTGATCTGTCTTCGAGTTTTACTTTATCTGGGCAGCAGTGCGAACTCTCCAATCTGCAAATATGTTTTTTCAAAAGAGGCAGGAGAAGGCTAACCGAAAAGCGAAGGACAAAATAAGCATAATGATAAAAGAAGAAGGTCCTTAGATAAAATAACATATCAGAAAAATGTCTTTCCTGCCCTTTGTACACGCCTTCAAACAGAGTGAGTAGGTGTTGTACATGGGAATTTTAGATCATCTGATCATTTTATTCTTTCTCCAAGAGTCATTTTAAAAACCTCTCCCTCACAGTTTGGACATTTTTGTAAGAAAACTTTCCTTTGACAGCGAAGGTCATATAAAAAGCAGGATTGATTTTATCTTAGAAATCTTCTAAAATGGAAAAACAAAAATTAAAGTGCTAAGATAAAACATTTTAAAGGTTGTAAATGGAACATTTTCATAAAAAGCTACACTAAGAAAATACATCCACTGGGCTTTTAGAGGGGTGCAGAATAATAATTAATTTACTTATAAACTTATATTTGATTTAAAATATAATAAAATGTATATTTAAAACAGCTACAGCAATGATGTAACGTTTACATCTGCCATCCAGTAGTAGCTGCGTATTTACAGATACGGTCTCTCTGATCCAACTATATGGTCGGCGCAGCTCAGCTTGCTCTAGGAAGAATGGTGGAGTCCGTAAGTCAAACGGTTGCTTCAGACCCCGGAAGATTTAGTTATCCATCCCAGGAGATGAGTGACCGCAGAAAATCAGAAACTAAAGTAGTTTTAGATGAAGCCTACACTAGCTGGACCCACAAAAAACATTTCCACAGCATTAAACACTGTAAACAGCGACTTTCCTCATGGATCGGTAAGCTAGCTCATTTGCTAACGTTAGCTGTCAGTTAAACTCCTCTAAAATGTATTCCTTACTGGACATAATTCAGGCTGATCACTCGGCAGCGAACCAGGTAACCCAAAAGCTGGAATTATGTTTTTATTTTTGTAACTACAATCTAGATTAACGTGATGTCGCCCTCATGGTCATGTTCCATATCCAACCTGAATACATAAAAATTAGGATGAGATGAAAAAAATACTAGCATATTTATATTTTTCTTCAAAATAAAAGCATTTAAATTTCATATATTTATTTAGTGGCTGAAAAAAAAATGTGTTCAATTTATTGACATCCCTGCTGTAAATGCTTTTTTAAAATTGTATTTTCCTTACAGGACATTATTTCTTATGATACAGTATCCCTTATCTTCTACATTGCTTCCCTGTCATCCTGTTGCCCCTCAGATTTTCTATACGTCTTATATCTGTGGAATGCAATGCTCCATGTAATAGTTTGATTATACGTCTATTAAACCCTTTCTGTGTTAGTCTATGATATGAGTCGATATGCTGTTTAAAGACCTAGTGACAACCCAATTTTAGCTTAGTGGTAGAGGCTAACAAAGTTTAGTTTAATTTTAAAAATGTAATTACATATTATTAAACATTTCCACGTAATGACATATGTTCATAATGCTATACATCCTAAAAATATTCCCAAGGTCTTTGGAAAAGAAACAGGCCCACAGCCGCAGGGTTTTAAGGACAAATAACCTGTATGAGAAACTACTAGTGTATTTCTATCGCTGCTCTATAGAGAGAATTTTATGATACTGTGTTTGTGCTTGGTTTCTCAGCTGCACAGCTGCTGACAGGAAAGCGCTTCAAAGGGTAACACCACGCCCAGAAGATTATCAGACGCCCTCTCCCGTCTCTGGAAGAACTACTCATTTCCAGCTCCCTCAACAGAGAAAAACATATTTCACAGGTCTCATACCATCCCGGACACTCTCTGTTTGCTCTGCTGCCTTCACAATACTGGACAATAAAAACAAGGACAGACAGATTAAAATACAGTTTCTACCCGAGAGCCATTATAACCTTAAACACTGCAGCTAAAATCTAAATTCTGAGCGCCATTATGAAACAGTGGAAAAAGAAATTCTAGATGTGAAGGATCATCTCCTTATTTATTGTTTTTTAATGTCTTTATATCTTTAATTCTTGTATTTGGGACTTGGCTAAACTAACCCATGATGGACTTCAAGACTTAATCAAACAGGAACATTGTCTGTTTGTTTTTTTTGTTTTTTTTTTGTATATTAAAGACAATTTCACAATTTTCTTTATAGCCTCTTCTGATAGTATTACAGTAAGTTATTGTTTAAGTGAAAACATGTAGAATATTATTGAGTAAAGGCAGAGAGTTTACCAAATTAAATAAAAGGTGCTAACTTCTATATACATCATTGTACTATATTTATATATAGTACAATATATATACTATATATATATAGAATATTGTATATAATTATACTAACCCACCAGAAAGAGTCACACTCTGTCAATCACACTAATCATGCTATCAGTCTGAATATACAGATTATTAGATCATGAGGCCTCCCACTAAGAGTAAATGTTCCCTGAAACTCCGAGGAGGAGTGCTCTCTCAGAGACTCAGAAATGTTCTTTAAAGTTCCATAAACTAGGTGGCACTCTTGCTCTACTTCAAACTGTTACTGTGACAGTAAACAGAGAAAATGTTGATTTGTGTTAATCCTCCAGAAAATGTACTTGTCTTTGACATGTCTAAATAACAAGAAAAAATATCAGTAATGCCAGTCTAGTCAATGTGTTAAAATGTAAATATCAATGGATATTTAGAGCTGTGTTGTAATGAAGATTCTCTTACTGGTATTCTATATGCATCTTTGCTTCTGGCCTCTCCATGTAAGAGACATACTAAATGTTAGTTATTCACTCCCACTTACAATGGAAAATAGATCAGCTTTTGTACCTGTGCAGGCTTTTATGATCTGATTATGATCCATACAGTCAAACTTTACTTTCCAGGATAGAAAAGTGGGTCATGATGGTAGAGAATAATAAAAACAGAACTGGAGCCAACTGCTCAAGTCGCAAGAGTTTGTGCTTTTGTAAAGTAAAATGTTTGTTTTTTTGAAGGAAGATGGATAGCAGTGTCATGTTTTAACATCTATGAAACTTCAGAAAATAGAAAACTCTGCTCAACAAAAGCTGTTGCTTTGTTTGGTAAACCCGCTGAGATTAAATATAGACTAAGGCTGGGGTGTATTCAGTCAGAATAAAAAGCCATCAGTTTTTTTGTTAAAGTGTACTGAATAAACAAACAGCTTCATTCTGGAGAGCTGGGAGTGTTGGAGTGTCTATCTCCAACAGATGTTGGGCTTGAGGCATGGTACACCCAGGTCAGGTAGCCAGACCAGACAACACTTTTGGGGCATAAAGGGTACAAATATGTCTGGTTTACATATCCATCAATGATTATGATAAATATTTAATATTAATATAATTATTGATGACATTTACATATTAATTTGAACAATTTGGAGCACCATTCCTTTAGGGAAAAATTGAACCAGACAATCAGTCTCCTCTGAAGGAATGATTTCAAATGTAGTTGGAAGTATATAATTGAATGCATAAACAATAATTAGCACATTCTATTTCTCTCAAGGGCATGACAATTTATTAATAAAGCAAATCAATATTTGAGCCAAAACATTTCTTTAACAAGTTCCATCTATTCTGCAAGCATGAAAACTAACCTACTAAACCAATCTTAGAAAATTGATCATATGTGAAGGAAACAAAACAAATCACTACCAGAAAATCACTTCAAAATCACGGTCTTATTAGGTGATGGGGTGGGTAGGGTGTGTGCATGTGGGTTTGTGTGTGTGTGTGACAAAAGAGCGCACATGGTTCAGAACGATGCTACACAGTTAGCTTCTCCACATGGGTAAACACTAATGGTGCTTTCACACCGCCCTAAATGTCAGCGTCAAGAGCAGGAAGATTACATGTAGAGTCTATAGCTGAGGCCGTCAGAGGTGCGTCGGAGTCTCTGCGGCTGTGTGTGTCGGCCACGTCAACTTTTCATTTTCACTTTGCATTTCAAATGGCAAAGCGAAATTTTGACCCTAAGCGTCTCACTGCAGTGACATCGCCCTACTTCAACGTTATCTAACCAACTGCGATCCACTTGTATCTAAAACATCCGCCAGAGAAAGGCCCACCGCCATGTGCTTTGCAATCTTCGTCTTAAAATGCATATTCTGTGTATATGCGTCAAACTAGTCGCTTTGTGAGCGTTGCTTGACGCTGAAAAAGCGTGTGGTGTGAACACACCCTAAGGTTTAGCATTGATAGCTAGAACAAAGGGAGCTAACATTTGTAAGCAATGGGGTGTGTATGCTAAAGGGGATTAAATTAACCTGGGGGTTGGGCTAATCCCTCGTTATTGAAAAAAGGGAAATGAACAAAGGAAAAGCATGTGTACAACAACGAACACTGTAGATAGTTGTGGGCTAACAAAAGAAGGGCGTGGGGTTCAGCCTCAGGCGTGGAGAGGCTGGACAGGGTCAGAATATTATCAATTATGATCGAAGAAGAAGAAGAGAGAGGAAAGTGAGGGTATTGCTATGGATACAACGGGTTTAAAACACACAGAAAATCTGTAGTTTACAAACAAGTGTTCAGCGAGTTCAATGAACAATACGGTTTTAAGATTCGAAAACATATCAAACCAGCAATGAACCTTATCTGAATTGTTCTGACCTGTCTCTGCCCAGACGAATAAAATGAGAATCAAAGGAACAGGTGTGATCTTAGCGAATCCTTCAAGTAGTTATTGTAGACCATGATGGCTACGAGAAGAAAGAATTTCTGTGTTGCAGCTAAACTGAAGTAGCCTTTGACTTAAAACACTCTGTTGCTGTAGGACACTCTCATGAAGAGGATGTTCAGGGTTATCCATATTTTATTTATTTAATGAGCAATCCTTCACTGCGTCATCATCTCCAGTTGTTCCACAGTCATCCCCAGAACTAGCCTTCTTTATCAGGTTATTGAGCCATTTAACGCTAACATTTGACGCTAGCAGTATCAGAGCATCCCTGGCTCTGATGCTGCTACCCCAACAGATGATGGAAGAACAGATAACTTTCTCCACAACTTGTAGAAGATTTGCAGCATCTTGCTGCAAACCTTAAAGGACTTAAAGTGAAATTCAGTTTTTTTAAACACGGACCTTATTTTAGCAATTTTTTATGTTTATTACACTCACCCTGAGAAGTTTGGAGCCAGTTTGAGCCGTTCACAGTAAATGTAGTGCTCGGGGCAGTCCAAAGGTTTAATCTGCCTCAAACACCTTAATTTTACCATGTTTATATTCTCCTTGGACTTAAAATCGCCACGGAAGTGCTTCCTGATTGTCTTCTGGGCCGAGTTGGGGGCTTAACAATAAACAATAATAAAAAAGCTGACGAATCTGCTGGCGCAAATGCTGCTGGGGCATATCAAACCTTATTACAAGCGGCATTTTGACTGCCCCTGAGCACTCTCGTTCTACGGATCCAACTGGTCAAGACTGGATATATAAATACTGCTGAACGCCTCAAACTGGCTCTCAACTTCTCAGAGTGAGTGAAAAAAACATAACGGTCGCTAAAAATAAGGTCCAGGTTGAGAAAAAAACTGATTTTCCTTTAAGGCCCTGTCCACACATAGCTGGGTATCTCACAAAACAGAGATATTTTTCTACGGTTTGGTCTGTCATCCACACGTAAACTGAGATTTTGTGCACCAAAAACTAATCTTTTTAAAAACTGCGGCCAAAGTGGAGATTCGTGTTTTCTCCGTTTTCAGTATCTGGGTGTGAACGGCCGAAAACAGAGTTTTAAGAAACGTAACGTCACTATCCGTGACAAAAAATGCTCAAATACCACATGTGCGACCTGTGTTCACTCTCAAAAACAGCATTTATGCCCTCAGAGCTGTGTTGGTATCATCCATTGTTAAATCATGTTCTGTTTGTTTGCTTTTACAAGCTGTATCACTGCTGCGTGCTAAATTTAGAGGATAAAAAGTTACTCTGAGCGGATAGGATTTGGGAGAACTACTGCCCCTACAGGTTTGCCACGTCTATGAATGTGCTGAAAAATGCATTTAATAGGTTGTTATTGGATGGAGATTTTTTTTTTTTTTAAGGAGCGGAGGAAAATCTTCGTTTTAAAAAAACCCTGGCTACATGTGGACGTGGCCTAAGCTTCCTCAAAAAGTTCAGTCTGCTTTGTTTCTTCCTTGTAAATGGCTTCACTGTTGAGTCTCCAACAGTGAAGCCTAAGACCTCCCTTGGAGCATTTCTGCTGCCAGCAAAGCGTTACCTGGATGCACACACACAGAAGCCTTGAAGCTATTAAGCTCGCCTTCAAAGGTTTCCACATTTACTCTTTCTTTTAATTTTTGTAAAAATATGAAGAAATTAGTATAAGGCAGACGTAAAGCAACAGAAAAGGAATCTTCTCGATTATATATTATTTCTGTTTTTTTTGTTGTTGTTTTTTGTCAAATATCAAGCCAATATAGTCTAGTTGAATACAAAATGCATTTTTTTATTATTCATTAAAGGTAACCAAAAAACCCTTCACGGTCAAAACCAACTTAGTATGTGTATTGCCCTGCACTTGTTCTTGCCATTGAGCTGGCTTCTTAGGACTTGCCTTAATTTTGGGGGGCATTCTGCTGTTGCTGCTTCCCTCGTTGCCTGGTTGAGGTTGTCATTTGCCTGCAATATTCCCAGGTACTTGTAACTGTCCTTAATGCCTGGACTACTTGCCTCACTGTGTAATCATCCTTCGACATTTGTCAAACCCGAATGACATTCCAGTGTCATTGCTGTAGATCCTGGTTGTGTGAATCAGGGAGTCTATCTCCCGTTCGCTCTTAGCATGCAGTTTGATGTCATCCATGTAGAGGATGTGGCTGATCGTAGCTCCATTCCTGAGGCGGTATCCATAGCCAGTCTTATTGACTATTTGGCTTATGGGGTTCAGGCCTACGCAGAACAGCAGTGGGGACAGAGTATCACCTTGGTATATTCCACATTTGCCATTGGCCTCAAGGGTGATTCTCCAAAACCTCCCAGTGGCCTTTTTTAATGTCGCTCAGAAGGTATCTGATGGAGCTCTGCTTCTGTGGGAATTCCCTCTCCAAATATCACCCAAAACCTCCCCTGCCTGGACATGAATACATTAGTGATCAGATCATCTGTCATGCAAAATGAGTATTCAGTACACATAATAAGGCAAGCTGTTTGACATTACAATGCCCCCCAGGATGTCATTGTAACACAAGTCATCCTGCAACTCAGCAAGCAATGAATTACTCATCAAAGCTTGTTATGCAGCAGAAAATCTAAGAGGATTTTGGATATAAGCCCATGTGATACCAAATTATAGTGAGAAACAGTCATGAGCTAGAGAAAAATAAGTTTAGAAGACACATGTGCAGTGGACCAAATCTTTGTTCTAAATGGCACAGCAGTGTGTAAAATGGCGACCCATTTTTAAAGCCATTCAAAAGGAATTCATATCAATGTTTTCTTGTTTACTCCTTCTGTTAGAATAAATAAGGATTCTGATCATGGTAGCTAATACAGCTGTCAGGTCTGTTATATCTGAAAATAATTGAGCTGTGGATCATAATTTCAAGTGCAAGGCTCCTAATAAAATGAGAACAGAGCAAAGTCAGCGTTCTCTTGAATGCTCCTGTCTGACTGCCTTGATATGAGAGCATCCTGGTTGACTGCAGGAATTCAAAGAAGCGACAGACATGTTTTTATGCGTGTGATCAAAGGCAGCATGTTCAATCCACTCCCAGTTGGTTTATGACTAACTGAGCTAGATTGTGTCTTCCTGACTTCCAAACATTTCTCCTTGAAGTGGTTACACAGTAATATCTAATTAGGCCAACTTATAATTACTATTGTAAGTTTTTCATTCAAAACTCTCCTTCTTGGATATGACAAATCATATCAAAACTCTTTTCCACTTCTTTAATAATACTTATAACCTGTTATAACTGAGGTCTTTTGGGAATACATATCAAAATATTACCACCAAAATAGCCACCACAATCAGACTCATAATAAATTTGAGTCTGTACACAGCTCATTTAAAGTGCCTCACACATTACAGAATAATCCACCATCTGCTGAGAGCTTTCAAAGCTTCTGAGCAATCTGATCGGTGAAAGGTATCAGTCAGGAGAATGTACTGGAGAATTTCTATGATATTAGATATGCCCGGGAATACAGTTAAACATTCACAATTATGGTGGGAATAGAAGGTTCGACTGTGATTTTGCCCCAAAAAAATAAAATAAAATATCTAAACATCTCAGCAATACTGATAAAGAGATAGGAAAGCTGTGAAGATTAATATAGCAACATTAAAATATCTGCAGGAGTTTCTGGCTATGAGGTCCTGTCTGGGCAGTACATGTGACAAAAATCTCTATATTCTTCCACGTGTCTGGGCAAAGGAGAACGGTGGGCTAAGGAAAAGGTCGCTAAGACTTTTCTTTATTGCCATATTAGTAGCTACATGACTGTCCTCAGACAGGGGAAAAAGCAGAGAGAGAAGGGTAGAAGATCAAAAGGATCTCACTATACAAAGGTATCAGTTGGGAGGATGGTACAAAATATTACATTACATGTACATCATGACGAAGCAAAAACAATCATCATCAATTAGAGAGAATACGGGACAACAATGATGTTGAAAAAAATTCAGTAAACTAGGCGTTTCTCAAAAATAATTAGAAAAAAAAGGAGAATAAAGCAGGTCCAGCAAGCTGCCAAGAGGCTGACAGCAAGACTTTGGAAGCTGCAGGAATTTTTAACAATTGCTGGTTGTGCTTAATATGTGAAAACAATATGCCTTGATTTCTGCACAAGGGAGTAGGAATGCATGGCGGAATCATTTACTTAAAAAAAAAAATCCTGGCAAAAACCTCCCAAAACCCTATGGGATAATCATCAAATCAGCTTTTTTTTCACATGCAAATCAAGTCCAGGCATGCCAAAGTAATTATTTAAGTTTGTATTTATTCAACTTTTTACATTTTCTTTTCTTCCCCTAAGGTTCCACAGCGGCACAGTTTGTAGCGCTGTTGCTAAGCACCAAGGCGATCCTGATCCTGGGTTCAAATCCCAGCGTGGAGTCTTTCTGCTAGCAGTTGGTACGTTCTCTCTTTGTATGTGTGTTGTGGAAGTGTGTGTGTGTGTGAGGGGGGAGGGGTTCTCTCTCCAGGTACTTCAGCTTCCTCCCACAGTTCAAAAACATGACTGTCAGATTAATTGGTTTCTATAGATTGCCCTATGGTATAATTGTTTCAGTGTGTGGTTGTATGTCTCTGTGCCACTTTTTGATGAACTGATGACCTGTCCAGGGTGTATGCAATTGCTCGCCAAATGACAGCCATGGATAGGTGGTGATTATGGATGGCTATTTACCCCTGAATGATTTTAGTTTCCTTTGTAACATAGTTGTAAACTAAAAAAATTATATTAAAGGTAGAAAAAATGATCAGAATCAGAAAAGATTTATCTAGGTCTCATAATTTTTTTAAGGTGTGTGAGGACTGCAGACAGCTAATGTTGCTTTAACTGCTCCTGTACATCACATATATGGATGACTACAGCAACCCCTCTTCAGTGATAAAAAAAAAGCTTTGGTGCAAACAACAACCAGAATTACATAAATTCTCCAATTTGACAAAATACATTTCCAACCATAATCTTTTATCTTCAGCTTCAGCAAACAACTTGCTGGAGGGTTACACATGCCTGGCGTCAAAAACAAAGGAATTAATAAGAAAAATTTGGTTCTAAACTTCAAGAAAATACAACAAGGAAATGAGAATTCAATTATTTACTGCCCTTGAGAAGCACAAATCTCTCACCGCACACTCATAAAATAACCAAAACATGCATTTGTCGACTACAGCCTCCAAATTATGTGTTTATTCTGGATGTTGTTGTTTTTTTTTAAACCACACTTTAGCAAGGTAGGTGTCTAGCTTTTCAGGCCCTTTAATAACACATTTATGGTCTCAGATCATTTTCCACTTGTGTGTTTGGGGGCAGCTGACCACATTTCTTCTTGGATATGAGTTTTGTTATGTCTGGAAACATTTGAATGCTGCATGCATTTCCCAGAAGAAGGTAAGATATACTAATATGCTGAGACAAATATTTGCTCGACTGTAGGAAATAACTGCCTACATTGCAAAAGAAATAAAAACAAAATCTTGGACACTGGCCAGATGAAGTGACCAAAGGATTATAGTCAGTGATAGAATCGAACTGAGCGCATAATCTCATAATGCTGAAATATAGAAGAATAAAATAACTCCAGATCCATGAATAGCTTTTTGCAGCTAAAGTAAAATCAGTCGGTGAATACAGACTGCTTAATAAGGCAAAGCAGTAGGGAACAAGTTTAGACTTCAAAAGGAGCTATGAACGTTTCCCGCCTTATTGCTGTCTTTCACAATTAAATGTGTCGAAAATCTTGAATAAATGAAAACTGCAAATATCAAATGTTAAATAAAGTTTTCAGGAAAGAAAAACATTCAAACAAATTATGTTAAGACAGACAGGTCCTGAAGCCAACTACCCAAAAACAATCTTATTGAGATCATTGTTTCCTTTCATATCTACTGAATGCTGTTAGTTTTGCGTTCGATGCAAAGGGACTCGCACCTTCCTAAAAACAACTTTTGCTAAATTAGTCAACTGATTGGGATCAAGCAATTTTTGAGCAACTTTGTTGTTGAATATATTCTTGATTAGAAGGAGTTTCATTTTTCGATCTTTATGTTGCCAAACAGGAACTTTTTAAGGGATTTATTGATGCTGGAGTTTAGACAGCAATTAGACATGGCTGTGGCTAGTGAACCTGAACATATCTCAGTTAATTTGTGATTTAACAATGACAACATATAATTATATTTGCTCATAGAGGCAGGATGTATTTTCCCCTTGTTCCTCTTAAAAAACAATTTGATAGCTTTTTTTGTTTACTTAGGTTCATCTGATGATAAAAAAAAATATTTTATAATCTGAAACATGTTCGACAAAAACTACAGCGTTGACCGATTATTTTGACCAGATTAACAACTGATCCTGTAAATTAAACTGAATCAAAATCAAGTAAAAAATTAAAAAGATTAATATCATCATCTGCTGCAGCACCAAAAAATTACCTTGTCCAAATCTCTTTAGACTGGGAATGGCAACAGGAAAACACCAACTCTCAGTCAGTGACATTAACATTTATAGGGTTGGCCTGATCGTTTCCGTTGATTGAAATAAAAGGTTTTCTAACATAGAAAGGAAGTAATTTGCTATCAGAGGCACTTCTATTGGTATTTATTGATTAAAAGGTCACCAAGACGGACAGAAACTGAAACAGTCCGATTTACATCAATTAGGCCGGAGGTTGGGGTTTATTGCTGTAATACAGCAGTAAAAGATACTTAAAAATATCAAGATGATATAAAAGGTTTTATTTCAACAGCAAGAAGACGAGAAAGTCATTCCAGTTTTTGATGAATTTGTCTTAATTTTCAGTGAGTTCATTTGGTTCTCAACATTGCAGCTATCAACACACACATTATACCAGTGTATTGTAGCACGGGTACAAAGGCAACACTTACTTTAGTGAGAATTATAGTCTTTTTCATCTGGAGAGATGGGTATTCCCTAAAGCAATCCAGCCGAGTGGGAGTACCATAAAGCTATAATGGAAGCTTTCAGATCGTGACTTTGAGAAAGCGCTTGACCTTCCTCTTTCTATCGCCACTTAATCTGTTAACATTGGGTCTTTTCTATAGCAGCAGGATGAGAAGCTGTGATCAAGATCATATGATTATAAAGCATATTTCACAGGCTGTACATTTATTAAAATAAATAAAAAAATAAAATACACTGTAGCACTGAGCTTTTTCAGCAAGATGAATAAAAACTTGTGTTTTTACCTGCTTGTCCTTACATTGTTGTATTTTCTGGATTATTTTTCTTATTGTAATTACTTTCTTGAATTTTAATCATTAAATTGATTAATGTTGTGTTCCAATTTCAGTCATGTAAAGCATCTTGAATTGCCTTGTGTCGAAATTGTGCTATACAAGTAAAATTGCCTTGCCTTATATAAATGTATGAATGCATACTTGCTTTTTCATCCTAATCGGTGCTTCTGTCAATGTAAGAATGTCACTTACTGTATAGTAATATTGAGCAGAGCAATGGAAGTGGATTAAGCAGATACGTAATTATTCGCTTTTTCAGGCACCCAGCTTTTAAGAAATATTTTTTTTGTGTACCTAAGTAGAGCTGCAAGGTGACAAAGTCTTTAACACTGTTGCCTCGCAAAAGGAAAGTTCTAAGGTTTGAATCCTGGCCTACGGAGCTTTTGCATGGAGCTTGTATGTGCTCATCATGCAGAAGGTTCACAAGTACAAGAATTACCATGTTAGGTTGATTGGTCCCCCTCAATTGCCCTCAGATATGAATGTGATTGGCTGGTGACAAGTCCAAGGTGTGTCCCGCCTCTCACCCAATGGTCAACGGATATAGGTATCGGCAGCAATTACTCGTCATAACTCAGGGACTTCTGAGTGATTTTGTCTCCTTCGGGTCTGCAGGCTCTGCATGTTTTATTCATACAAAGGTTCAGTATTTAGCATGGTAAACTAATCTGTGGGTGTTTAGAAACTGCACAGCTCTCCTCTGCAAAGGTTATCTTTAAATAAAAGTGGCAAACATTTGATAAAAATAATAATAATCAAAGGATTATATTAATCTAAATTTAAACATGGCACTGCTCACATTGAAGAGTGCAATATAAATCCAATAGTTTTTTAGTGTATAATTGTCTGTGGCAACAGCAAATATAAAGTTTTAATGTCAAACCAGAGATAGCAACGTTTCACTGTGTTTCATACTGAAACAGTCCGGTTTAGATAAGTGAATATAAAAGGATCTCAATTTATGATTAAATCATAATAAAAGAATGCAGTTGTTGTAAATGTTTTAAAAAATGTTTGCATTTATATTTTTGTGACTTCTGATGTTGTGATTGGAACAGCTTTCAATAGTGTTTTTCTTGACATATCTTGTTTTCATCTATTATTCAGATAATTGGTTAATTTAAATAGTTTTTCATTTCTTCTTTGTTCCCCAAACCCAAAAATCATACTTTAAATCACATTAGATTAAATTACATCAGACCATAATTTCTGATGATTTTAATTTTCTTTTAAGTACTTTACAACCCAGAGAGCGACCAGGGCTAAAGTGTAATCAGTGGAGCTTTAACTGTTCCTCAGTTTTTGATATTGAGGAAATTAAACAGCATTAACTGTATTTTGGTATCTTTTTTGTCATGTTTTTCCTTCTAATTTGTCATCTGTCTCACTCATTGCTGCAATCTCTGGAGGAATCATACTAATCAGGATCGGTGCAATGTTGTTTAGCATCAGCACACAAACTCTAATCACCTCTTGTAATCATGTACTTCTTATTGAGCAGCATTGAGAGATTTTTCAATAAAATTGTGTGAACTGCAGTTGGATGCATATGTTCAGCAAGAAATATTTTTAAAGGATATTTATCTTCCAAACCGTTAATCATCCGGGTGTATATTCAGCAAAGCAACAGTAAGGACTGATATTAGTCTGATTTGTCAAAGTCAGATCTGCAGGGCATAAAAATTGGTAACAAATTTAGCTTTCACGTTTCTTGTTTCCTTTGTTTTATTCAGACCATAAAAATAACCCCAGATTGTTTATGAGTTTCATACGTCCTAAACACAGAAAGTGTCTTTAAATACTTTTTTTGCAAAACCTTACAATAAAACACCATGTTAAAGTTTCAATACCCCTCAAGCTTCACATTACAATCACAAACCTCAATGCATTTGATTGGTGTTTTATTTTACTGACCAACACAAAGTAGTGCACAATAAAGTGGACAAATGAGATACATGGTGCTCAAAGGTTTTTACAACTAAAATTCTGCTAACTGTGACATTTGTATTAAACTCCTTTAAATATAAAACACCTAAATCAGCCACAAACAGTTGCTTTCACACATTGCCTGATTAGTAAACACCACCTGTGCAGAGGTGGGTGGTAACTGGTAGTGAGCAATATAAAAGGCATAATTTAAAAATGATTTGCATTTGGTTAAAGGTGGCGGTTTTGACTATACCACAATTATGCATTTTGATTTCATAATGCTGTGCCTACATACTTTGCACCAGGTACGCAAGAAAGATAAATACTGATCAGTGTTTGTCTTCACACTGGATAATGCAAGTTTAAAATATGTTATTTTTTATTTTATTAAAAAGAACACCATCCCCACTGTAAAGCATGGAGGTGAAAACATCATTATTTGCAGATGCTTTTCTGCAAAGGGGACGGGACTGCACCACATTGGGGGGAGGATGGATGAGGCCATGTATCGTGAGATCTTGGCCAACAATCTCCTTCCCTTGGTAAGAGCAGGAAACATCTCAAGGTCCTGGAGCGGCCTAGCCAGTCCCCAGACCTGAATCCAATAGAAAACTTTGGAGAGAGCTGAATGTCCGTGTTGCCCAGCGACAGCCCCAAAACCTGAATGCTCTGGAGGAGATCTGTATGGAGGAGTGGGCCAAAATCCCTGCTGCAGTGTGTGCAAAACTGGGGAAGAACTACAGAAAACGTCTGATCTCTGTAATTGCAAACAAATGTTTCTGTACCAAATATTGAGTTCAGTTTGTCTGATGCACCAAATACTTATGCCATGCAATAAAATGGAAATTAATTATTTAAAAATCAGCAGTGTATCAAATACTTGTTCTCTCTACTGTATTTGTATCTTTTTTTCATTTTAGGCTTTAGTCAGATGAAATGATTTAAAAAATATTTGATCAGATATTACTCAGTCCTCAAGTAGCATTTTTACCAAATACTTTTTTATTCTTACTCAATGAATTTTTTTGAATGGCTGCTTTTTACTTTTACTTGAGTAAAAATATATTAGTCATGCTGTTAGTGCTACTCTTACTTGAGTAAAAGTTTTGGGTACTCTACCTACCTCTGTAGGTGTGTGTGTATAAAAATGTTAGACTGACCCAGGAAAACTCCAGACACAATCTAATAGAGAATCTGTAGCTTGAAGAGATTTGAAAATGAATGTCAGATTATGTCCAGCCAATTTAATCTGAGCAATTTTGAAAAGAAGACTTGGCAGAAGATTCTGTCTCCAGATGTGGAATACCGGTAGAAACATTCTCCTAAAGATTTGCATCTGTAACTGCAGCAAAACGTAGTTCGAAAATATGATCTGCTATAGGGAGAGTTAGTGCAAATGTGTGCCTCACTTTTCCGTGTAATTGTTAAAAATGTAGAAAGATGTTGACACTTAACATAAGATTTTAGTTTAAAGGCCTTAATTAAAACAATATTTCTAAACATTTCAAAATGGAATATATATACAATTGAGACTGTATGTGTGGGCTGTGTGTTTATGAAGCTAGGGCTGGTCTGGATTTGCATACTGGTACAAGGATAAATGCCAAGTATTAAACATCCAAGTGTCTTTCTCCACTCTATGCCCTTTCAATAAATAAAATCCTCCTGGATCCATAGAGCAAGCCAAGATGCTGGTGCACATTTCATTCAGTATTATCTGTACTTTCGACCCTCATGTCATATATATTATATACAGTAAAGCTTTTCAGTCAGATATAAAGAGACGAGAAATAGGACATTGAAACGTGATACGGCAGATTGGATCTAAACATGTATTTAGTTAAGATATCAGTCTGTGATAAATTAACGTCATGCAAGTCATTTCAATCTTTCAAACCAGATTAGCTGCCTCTTACAGTATTGGCATAAAGCTAGGTGAGGGATGATGTATGAAAGGATAAAGTAAGCCAATCAAAACTAAAAAGCAGTGAGAGGATTTTGGGAAGTGCTGAGAAAATCTTTTCCATCCAATGCAGTACAGACGGATGTATCAGTGTGCCCTGGAATTGAACCCAAAAAGAACATCCGTCTGCATTTTATGGTGATTACCTTTAAAACTGTTCAAAGGAAAACAATCCGCCTGCATAGGAAAGGATCATATAGAAATCTTCGTATAATCACATCATCTGCTATTTTCAAATGGAGTTTGAACCCCAGATGTTTCCCACATTGGAAACTATGCTGCTAAAAGTATATAGTTATTTGTTGTTAATTTGTGTTTTATTAAGAATTTCTTTAAAGTCTACCAACTAAAAGGATGCAAATGTCATTTATCATTTTAACCTGCAGAACACACCCAGTGAACCCCATTACATGCAAACACAACAAAGAGCATAATCAGATTTAAAACAAGATAATTTCAAAATATTGGAATTACTAAAGTAATGGGAAATCATAATGTTCCGATTCAATGTCATTGCAAAAATAAAATATGTGCAAAAGGGAAACATTAATAAAAGTTGTCATATAAATTGGACAGCATTGTTTACTGTTGCCAAATAAGATGATTAACTTTTAATTTCTATCAGTCCAGGACAAATGTGACTCCCGAATACAAATTAAGCAAAGTAAATAAAGATTGATAATAATTACTTTTTTGATGGAGGCAATTTATCTTTTTTTGTGGTATTGACCCCTTCTCACTCAGACAACTACTATGATGGAAATTTAAAATGGATCCTCTGGTTTTCAAGGCAGAGGAGCAGACAAACATATTCATGCTAAGTAAATCTAAGCCTATTGTATCTGTAATGTTTTCCCTTTAGCCGTTTAGAGAACATGCTGCATTGACATTGAACGCAAATGATATAGCCTACACTTGCATATTCTAAAAAAAGATGGCATCGAACACTTTTTTGTCAAATAAGGAGTAAAAGCAATTAAGGCATTGGTTACAAATTTACATTCGAGGGGTAGAATGGCAGTGGAAAAAAAATAATGTACGGGATGCAAGGGAAGAAAACTAAAATCAGAAAAGAAAAAAAAATAAAGTGAGGGACTTACTCTGGGATCCCAGAAAGTTCAAACAGAGAATATAGTTTCAGGGCAGTGTTGTTATTCATCAAAAACAAAGATTTTTTAGAACAGTTCAGTTTCTTTCTTACAGCTTACACCAACTTTGATAGCCATCCAATTCAAATGTGTAAAGGAATTTGTTTTATTACCAACGAACTGCGAAAGGACAACCAGAAGTCAATAACAAAAACACAGTAAAAAAAAATGTGTTCAACCGTTTCAATGTCACTTTCACAAAATATGCATCAATTATTGTCCCAATTAAAGTGATTAAACAAAAATTCTTTGGATGGGTAGATGTCATTTAGAACTTTAAATGTGACTTCTTTGCTTTATGTGGAATATGATATGATAAGTATCGCTTTCTTAGGATTCTAGCCTCTACAACCGAATATTCCTTTAAAACATATTTTTCTTTTCACAAAAATGAAATCAGTGCTTCTCAAATAGAGGTGACCCCCCGCCCCCCCCCCCCCCCCCCCCCTCCCCGGCCATCCTTCATGCCTCCCTCCCGGTAGCCGAGGTCATATGGGAAGCCCAAGTCTCCTCCCCTTCCAAACCGAAAAAATTAAGAATCGAAGTCAATGGTTAAAAATCGATAAAAGTTATTTTCTGGTCCGCTTTGTCTTACGTCCTGAATCACACATATGTTGTACTTCGATCAAAATGATGGGGACACTGTGGGTGCTGAGGGTGTGTTTGTTCCTCCATACCACCGGCACCCACACCCTGTGTGGGGTTGGCGAAAGGGCCTTTCTGTGTGGAGTTTGCATGTTCTCCCTGTGTTCCCTTGAGTAGCTAATGTGAGCTACTCCCACAAAAACATGCACCAGTTCTGGGCTGTATACTGCCTCTTCCTGGCTAACTGGGGCGTCTAAAGGGTTCGGGAGGATCTGGCTGGAATAATCAGATCCTTCCACGCGCTACGTCCAGCCAGGGAAACCCTGCCCCCTCAGGTGACAAGAAGCGCCTGCTCACTCCTAAAGCAGGAAGGAGGCTTGAGCTTCAGTGCAGGGCCCTCCCACAGTTGGCAGAGGGAGAGCAATGCCCAGAACTGGAATTAGGTAGGAACACTGGATGATAAATAATGGGAAAAACTGTGAGATAAAATAATTTTTTAAAAAGGAAAAAAAATGAAAATCTGCATTTTCTCTGCATCAAAATTTGTTTTTAAAATTCACGGACATCATATGTTCGATCCATGCCGCATTTCAAACTGGATCAGAAAATAACTTTTATCGATCCATTGACTCTCATTCATTTTTTTTGGCAGTCTGGGACCCATGGACTGGAAGTATAGGGCGTGACTTAGGCACCCCATGCTGTTTTGTTAGAACACCGGCCCGCCTCTCCGTGCAGACAGAAAACCAAACCTGCCCACCACAGAGAGAAAACTCACAGAAACACAGACGCACCTGTCAGGGAATTTAAACGCAAACGATGCGCGGTACAAAGAGTACTAAACAAAATCACTGACATACATTTATTTTGCTGGAGTCTGGGAAGGAGTAGGAATTAAAAATGACCCCGGGTTTTGATAAATATGGAAGTAATACCAATATTTAGCTACTGGTTCCAGGTCTCTATGAGACTTTATTGGTGGTGAGAGATTTTCTTTTATAATATGAAAAATATGTGAGTCTTCGTTTTGCACATGACATGTTTTAATTCTTTAAAAATGACAGGGAAATGCCTGAACCGCAACACTGTTAAATATGTAAAAATAGTTGGGAATAACAGTAAATGTGGATCTCTTTGGTTATTTATCTGGTATTTTGTTTTAAGTCACCATAATTTCACAGTTTTTGGTTCAATAAAAATGACTAGAACGGAAAAAGTAGAATTCAGAAAAATCTAAATGGAAAAAGTGGAACTTTTGAAGTAAAACATGTCAAACATAATTCAATGACATTCATACGGTTGCAGAGTTGAAAAGAAAAAAAGTGAAGGCGACAGAAGAAGTTATGTAGTCTCTGGCAGAAAATAATTGAGAAGCACTGGGTTACATTGACACATCATGCACCATTACAGCATGCCAGAAATGTGAGGTGAATGTCCCACTGTAGCCGTAGCCTAAAATACAACTGAGGCACATTTTAATGTCTAAAATAAATAGGGAAATAATTCAGGCTAATAAGGTAGTATGTTGATGATAAAATATATAAAGTGGTAAAAATGACTTTATTATTACATGACGATATTATTATTAAAGACTAGTTCTAATGTTTCTGCCAAACGCCCCTTTGCTAAAGAAGACTCGTCCTCGTCGGCCACCGTATGATGTCGTGGCGTTTCCTACGGAGACAGTTGTCTGACTACAGTTTGGTGTCGCTACCATCCTTATTTAGCCTCAATAATTTTCATCCAGACCTCGTCCATATATTGTGAAGTGTTACTGTCAGTAAATCGGGATGAGGCGTGCGGGACTGGGTACGAAATACTTGATTAAACGGATGGTTTATGAGTTTGTACTTAGCTTGTTTGCTAGTTAGCTAACATGTTTACCATAAGAGAAGTATGCTGTTGTGAATTCTTGTCTTAAGTTTATATGTCCCCCCCTTACGGGATTTGAAGGCTAATAAGTTCAGTAATGGTATATTCTGTTTTCCGCAGGTGAAGGTGGCCCTGGACATTATGTAGGCAGCGGCTACAGCGTACATGAGGAGGAAAATGAAAATCTTCAGGAGGGACTGAGGAATAAAGTCAGCGCCCTGAAGAGTGTAAGTATTTCATGAATGATGTGTTTACACAAATCAGAACTTCAGATTAGTAAAATTAGTGGATTAGTGGACTAATTCCATAAGGAATTAGGGTTTTAATTTTCATATATTGACATTAAGATTACTGTTTGTTTAACAGTTGACAATTGAAATCGGAACCGAAGTGAAGCACCAGAACAAAATGTTGGACGAAATGGTGAGTTTCATTTGGTCATTTTGTTTAGCCATCCATCCATCCATTTTCTTAACCGCTTAATCCTTAATGGGTCGCGGGGGTGCTGGTGCCTATCTCCAGCTGTCAAGGGGGCGAGAGGCGGGTTACACCCTGGACAGGTCGCCAGTCCATCAGAGGGCCACATAGAGGACAGGACAGGACAAACAACCACGCACACCTAAGGACAATTTAGATTGATCAATTAACCTGACAGTCATGTTTTTGGACTGTGGGAGGAAGCCGGAGTACCTGGAGGGAACCCACGCATGCACGGGGAGAACATGCAAACTCCATGCAGAAAGACCCTGGGCCGGGTCTTTCTGCAACCTTCTTGCTGCAAGGCAACAGTGCTAACCGCTGCGCCACCGTGCAGCCTTGTTTAGCGCTTCCTCTAAATATAAAAAGCAGAGCAAGTAGTTTCTCCCCTTTGTATATTAATAGATAGAAAACGAACAACCTTTGGTTATGTAGTTTTATTTTAGACCACAGCAAGCTGTTCAGCTTTAACTTCAGTCTCACCTCTGGGTTCGTGTCAGCCTGTGCAGCATATTGCTTAATCAAACTAAGTCTTGAATCATCATTGAAATCAAAATTCAACCCCATTTCAAAACATCTATTTCTTACTAATGTATTAGAAACAGCGGTACGTGTGCAACTCAAATCCTGATAAAATTAATAATTGATTCCGAAAATTAAACAATTTGGTTTTAAAACCGTTCATAGTGCAGAAACTGCACTTTTAAAAACCTTTTAATGATATTTTTAGCCACTGCTATATGAGACTTCCATTCGGATGCCTTTAGACCTCACAGCTGCTTTTGACGTTTCTCACTGTATCCTAATCGCTTGAATGAATATATATTTTGTATATATTAGAATGTTATATATATATATATATATATATAAATTCTACCAGAAACGTAAATTTTCATTACAAAAAATCAAAAAAACTAACAAGTATTAACCTTCAACTTTCATACTGACTTTAACATAAGAGATAGTGAATAATCTGAAATTATTTAAATCCCACCTCAGCACATATTTTTGAATAAAAAGCCTTTTAATATGCAGTCATTGGAATCTGTTTGAATGTAATTGATTACTCATTATTATGAAAATAGTTATAAACATAAAAAAACAATTAAAAATGCAGATCATCTTTGTCATAGACAAAAGAGAGACTTGTATCTATCATTTATGAGCGTTTGCAGCGTCAAAATTAAACTGACTTTGAATTGAAATTAGGCATTTATTCAAAATAAACAAATGTTAAGCGGTTAATATATTAATCTAAAAATGAAATAAGATTAACCTGCTGTATTCCCTAAAAACAAGCAATGTGTCAGGCCCCGTCACAGAACGTCAGGCCCTATCTCAGTCATATGTGACAGGGCCTGACAGTCAGACATTTTAACAGCTATGACTTAGCCATTTAGCATGCTAGCAGAAAAACTGACAAAATTTCAGAGAGCATTTACACAAAAGATTTGATTTGTTCCAAATCTAAACTAATTCACATACATTTTTGGGGACATTATTGCGTGACAGGAACTGACGTAGTAGCTTGACCTCAGGTAACAACATCCAGGAAGGCATAAAATTACAAAATCCAAGGAAACAACTTACCTCTGGGTAGTGTCAGTGTGTGATGAGGCAAATGAGGTCACTTCCTGTGATTTGTGATCTTAAAGACTTATTACACACTTTTCTTGGAATATTTTGTGCAACTGTGACAGGGCATGACCGAAATCTGGGGACACTTCTAAAACATCAATTTATTTATTATTAATTTCTTTTACTAAAGATTTTTATCCAATAATACAAATGATAAAATCATAAATATGCTATGGTATTGTTTTTTCTATGAATTTCAAATGTATAATCAGTATTTATATGATGTATAGAATTGAGATTTGACCTGGCACAGCAAATTATAGGGCTTTTTAATTTTAAAAACTGTTTAAAAAAAATAAAAATAATTATCAAATACATAACATATTCTGTTGTAAAAACCTCTAAATTAATTATTGTATGACAATTTCGGAAATTTGCGTATTACCCCAGTTTTATCAAAAACAGTAGTGCCAGAACAGCCAATGTACGTTTCTGGTTGAATGTGTATATATATATATATATATATATATATATATATATATATCCCTAACAATATCTGTATGTGTAATAGGGATGCACCGAAATGAAAACTCTTGGCCCAAACTGAAAATGAAGAAAACTAAGGCCGAAACACCGAAAGAAATGATTGTCAATTATTAGAACGATAGCATTTATGGCTATGATGTGTACTAACCTTGTTAAAATCAAGGCATTGCAATAAATCAGTTACAAAACAATGGAGATATTTATTTAGCACTGAAAGAACAACAATGCAGAATATAAATCAAATTAATAAAGTTTCGGCTGTGTTGTTTCGGGGATTTAGGTCTTTCGGCCGAAAACCGAAAATGCACTTTTGGGTCATTTTCGGCCGAAAAGTTTCGGTGACCGAATTTTTGGTGCATCCCTAATGTGTAACAATGTTGCACGAGTTACCCAATAAGCGACCCAAGTTGCATGCAGATGCAATAATAAGCATGTTGGATGGAGGCGTACAACAGTAACGTTCCGTTCAGACAGATCACAATGCCTAAGATGCTAAGGTGTCCTAAGCACTGATAAGGGACATGGTTAGAAAATGTGCACTTTTCAGAACTGATCTTGCAATATTTCCCGGCCCTTATATTATTGAATCCATGCATTTCATCATGTCATGTTGGCTGAATGGTTAGTGTTGCTCCTGTTTAGTATGTCCAGTTTCATGTCCCGCTACTGCGATGCTTTTTTTCACAGTAGGTTCAGGTTCACAGACATTCTTCCTGGTTTCAGAAAAAAGACTGTCTAGATTAAAAAAAAAAGTAATTTTTTTTTAATTGTTTTAGGTTTGTTTTAAGTTTTTTATTTCAATAAATTAAACCAAAAACACAGTTTTAATGGCAGAGCAGTACTTTTAATTTGAGATTTTTCAATGCCGCATTTCTTCTTATTTATTTTTTCATAAGAAGAAATTGCAAGTGATTGCAAGGCGATTCTTGAATTTCGGTCGGCAGTGTCGTCATTTCCGCGTGTAGCTTGTCTATTGTAGATACGGCCAGAGTACGGATTGTGCTCCGTATCCACTCATACCTGGACTCCTATGCTACCACCAAAGCAGTTCTCTCGGATCATATCCTGGTACGGTCCAGGCTGTGTTCACATGGTACGAAATAAATGGATTTTGACCAAAATCTGGTACCTGAGTACGGACTCAAGTCCCATGTGAAAACGCCCTTGAATTTAATGTTCAACTAAAAACAAGCTGCAAAGGTATCCTTGTAAAAAAAAAAAGATGGCTAGATTGACATCACTCTATGGAAGTCTAAGTAGTACATTGGTAAAAAAAAATCTGTTTAACAAAAAATAAATCTTCAACAGAAGAGATGCATTTTGCCGTAGCTGCCCACGTCCTCGCCCACTACAGTTCTTTTGAGATGGTAATGGAAACACAACTTACCCGATCCAGGCCGTACTGACCCTAATGGAAATGGGGCATAAGTTCCTACTATGCTTTCGTTTAGGTCTTCTAGATTTCAGACCTTTTAATCCATTTTTTCCTCCTCTGCAGGACTCAGACTTTGACTCGACGGGCGGATTGCTCGGAGCCACCATCGGCAGAGTCAAACAGCTCTCCAGAGGCAGCCAGACCAAACTACTGTGCCACATGCTGCTCTTCTGCTTTTTTGTCTTCTTTGTTCTTTACTGGTTTATCAAGTTGAGGTGATAAGAGCTTCCATTTGGACTTGGACCTTCACTTCCACATCTTGCGTTCCTGTCTGATGCATCTCTAAACTAGACCAACCCCATGGTTACAATAGACTGGAATACAAATAAATAAAAGACGTTACGTGCTCAGTCTTTGCCCCAGTTTTGGTTGTGAAAGGATGCTCAGTGATTCTTCCTGGAAAAAGTAAAAACTGGTCGATTAAAGTAAGACAGGCTTATGATGATAAATGAGCAAATATGTATTGTACACCTGAAGCTATGTTAGTATTTGTGTATGATTCAAAACAACCTAATCTGCAGTGATAGACCAGGATTTAACAGGTAACACTGTTATAAACCCTAATGCAGTTAGTAGAAATTGATAGCAGCTGTGTGAAATCTCAGCATACGGCATATTTTGTGTTGATTTTTTTGTCTTATCTTAGAGAATGAATCCTTAAAGATGCAATTTACTAAATGTCTATGTTAAAGAATATACAGTCAGATTCATGACAATTTAATGTAATGCCATTGTAAATAAACAAATGTTATGTTCTGAAAAGGTCTAAGTGTGATCCATAAGCTCATAACAGATGCCATGAAGATCTGCATACATTCAATCATTTGTAAAGCACGGTTTTATAAAGGTTAAGATTTTTTTCTACAAAAATAAGATGTTTACAAAATGAATCACTTAAATTAAAATGAGAAAAGAAAATATATGTACTTAAGTATCTTATGAGAACAAGCAGATTAATTATGAATAAAGTTAAGTCTCTTCTGTTGAACACCTAATATTTCAGAATTGCACTTTGGTGAGGATTAGCTCGTTTTCAGGACGGGTGTGACATCAGTATGGGAGACTCAGTCGATGAGATCACTTCCTGGGCACTGTGTCCATGTATTTGCAGATGATTCCCAGCATCACCTCATCAGCTCCTGCACCAATCGACAACAACCTGGAATCCCTGCAGAAAAAAATAAAATAAAGAGCATAGAAACCAATTTAAGGTTTTGATTTAAGCTGTGAGTGATTTTATGAAATATGTTTTTTGCATTGAATGTTCTGCAACATCAAATAACTTACATCAGTCTCTAGATGTGCAAACAAAATCCTGCCTTAATGTATTTCATGTCTTTTTATCACATAAAAACATACTGCCAGTGTGAAGCTACATATTTGCTGTGCAAATATATTTGGTTTGAAGCGTGTCTCATACTGCAAATTATATTTAAGTACATTTATTGGTTGGTGGAACCACAGCAATAAAAAAAACCACAACATTCTTGTAATTAATGCTAATCTTAATTATGTTTGTCAAAGGGTCTAAACATTACTTGGTATTTTAACTAGAACAGTTTGCTTTGACTTAGACCAAGATGCATCTGTTCAGTAACAAACCCTTCGAGTGGGTCTTCCTGCCCATTGTTAGGCATGGTGGAGGATCTGTGATGCCGTGGATGTTTTACACTTCCTAAGGACCTTGTTAAAGTGCATGGCATTGTCTGGACTTTCAATAAAGTGAAACTGGAAAAATTGATATATTGTACTTTCACCTTGGTGTCTAGATCTAAATCCTACAGAAAACTGGTGGAGCGAGCTGAAGAGAGTGTAAGAAAAGGCAGGTCTCTGATTAGGGAAAGGGGAACAGACCTCCTAATTTCTATTAATAAAAGTAAGTAGTATTTTCTTCCATTTCTTGTATAAGATTATGCTACTTAAAAAGAAAAAATAATTTCAGGGTTTTTACACATTTTTACCAGGGTTGCCAGTATTTGTAGAAGGTGCAGCGCATACCACCTACAGCTACAGATTATACGACTGTGCATCAGTTTGTGAGGGAGAAGAATTTGCAAATGTCTTGATATATCTTCTCAATTCATTATGTTTATTCAGACGTATCAAAACAGGTAAACAGAATCTGAAACCTAAAAGAGAAATTATAAAAAAGATATGATAAGCATTGCTGTCCAACCTGTAAAATCTGCTGACCGGCACGTCACTGGTGTAGCCCATGCCTCCCCAGTACTGCAGACAGCTGTCGCTCAGTTCTCTTGCGAGGCGGCCACCCTTCAGCTTGGCCATAGAAGCTAGCTTGGTCACATCATTTCCTTTAATGTACATTGCTGCAAGAGACAAAAAAAATATTCGGTATCAAAGACAAAAGCTTGGGAGAGTATGAAAGAGGAGGAGACTTTAAACACGCTTTAGATTCAGAGTCAACAGCGACTGGCTCTGACTCAGTGATTTTTTCCCCCTCTCATTCAAGCTTTTTTTCCCCACAGTAAGTGACTGATGCCCTTATCATAGGTAGCCTCTAAAAGCCTGTGAGTGTGCTGCCTTCTTTCCTCTATCACTATTTGCCTGGTTGAATGTAAAATCGCGTAACTTGTGCCAAACAGGTGCAGAGGCTTTGATTCATGGAAAGTAGGCTGTAAACCAGTACCAATGTGATGAATTCATTCTGAGCTTCAGACCACTGGTTAACTAAGACATTGGCTTAGTTTTGGACTCCTGCCTGACAGTTGTCTAAACAACAAATTTAAATATTCAACAGGTGCATGTATTCATAGAAATACTGCAGCACTTCTGAAGAAGAAGCAACATACTCCCAATGTGTCTGGACTTATGGAAAACTGGGTTTAAATGTGAAGAAATGGGTTACTTGAGTCAACGTTTTAATCAACATGACTATATTCATTCTGGTTTAAGAACCGTTATCTAAGTACATTTCTATTAAACAGGACTTGACAACTGCCTACACTGCTAAAAATAGACCCTGGTTTTATTGACTACAGTACCACTGGACCTAATTGACTAAACTAGGCTGGCCTGAACCCCATAAATATTCATGTTTTTGCCATGAAAAAGATGAAAAAACATCAGAACCAACAGAGGAGGGTGCAGGAGGCGGGTCTATATAGAAACGAGCCGTTTTACTTCATGGTCCAACATTAACTACAGGATACAAATTAAATTTTAGGACAAATTAGTACTGCATAACACCAATTATAACATTTGAGCATATATATGTCTATCCCAGAAGTTGAAAGCTGTAAAATAGCATGATATAGTTAGTCCCTTTTAATGCACAAATAAGTGCAAGTTCTGTCTAATCTGAAGACATAGAAATTACCATACTCTGAAGTTCTAAAATGTAACATATTTACATTCAGATTCTCATTTTAATTCTCGGTACAGAGAAAAGGGTGGGGCGGAGAACTGGTTGTGTGTTCATGTGTGTGTGAAGCTCTGAAAGTCTAAAAACAATGCTTAAATTCACAATTTTGCCATCTCATCGGCTGTCCTATCAGTGTCCTTGTCCAAAATGTGCGTAATCAACGTCCTTAGTGTGCTTAAAGTTGCACACATTTTTCCACCACATTCTTTCTCTATAAATCCCAAAATGTATATAGAAAGTTGGTAACGCCGTTTTCAGACCCGTTTTTGTGTGTAAGCCAGCTTTATAAATGAGACCCCTGTTCTGTCTTATGCATGTACTTTGCAACTGAATGCAACTTGAGGATTAGAGGAAAACAGACAATAAATAACATGGTTTGGTGATGTCATTTCAAACTAACATCAGTCCAACCCGTGGGACACCTGTATCATGCATTAATTGCTCTGTAAAATCTAAATCTCTATTTTATGATGTGGTAGTTGAGGAACACAGGTAATGAATATATTTAAATAAACTAGAGAAATAACCATACCGCCTCAAGAAAACACTGCTACACAATGCGTCAGTGCTCCTCCCTCATCTCCCAACCATCCATCATATCCTTCATGATGACATGTTTAGACTGATTGACAATGATTCTACAGCCCAATGAAGGAGAGAAACAATGACAACAAACAAACAAGGACATCCTAAGCTTATTTCCCACTTGGATGTTGATTTACTGCAGAAATATATAATAACACTGTCTTTTCTTGACTGAGTTCATTTCTTTGAGTTGCTCTGAACTGGATTTAAGACAGAGGATGTAACTTACATCCTCCAGCTAGCAATGACCTTTACTCCCCCCCCCATCTCTATGAAGTTATTCTACCTGTGGCACGGTAGAGGAGGGAGCGGAGCAGCTCTACTTCCGTCTGAAGCTCGGCCAACCTGAAGTGAACTGCCTGGTGATAAAGGACAGGCTGCTTGAAGATCTTCCTCTGCCGCGTGTAATTGATGGTTTCCTGAATGATGTTGTCCATTGTGGTCACAACTGGAGGCAAGAAAGAAAAAAAAAAAGTGATGTTGAATGCCATCTTTAATTTCCGGATCATGAGCACGAGAGTCATGTTCATTTCAGGCTTTTAAATGATTTATTTGAACACAACGAGCAACTACAACTTTTAAAACCGGCACTTATGTTCTATTATCCTCACGACATTGCATATAAAATATACATGCAATCTAAAATATGTACATACATTTCCACTACTATTTGGTTCGTAGTTGTTGATAATCACATCACAACTTGTGCAAAGTTTCCTCGTCCCCAACATTTACTTAAATCGTGTCTTTCATTAGAAGTTCACTCTAAAAAGAAAATGGTGGAAATAAATTATTACAACCTAAATATATAATGACATTTATGCCGATGATGGGGAAAGGGAAACTTTTCCGCTGATCTACTGATCTCCAGCACTGCAAGTTGAGCAAGTTGTCAGACAGACGGATGTGCAACCATCCATTTCACTAAAGGCATTTTGGTCTGCCTCATTTCGAAAAAGCTTCTCAGACACCCTGCCAAGAAAACACTGTGTCAGACCTGTTTCACAAAATCAAACTATTTTACAAAAGATTAGACTTACACTGCGCGACCCTAACTCCCTATTTTTGAAACTAAATCCAAGGAAAATAAGAGCATGACGGAATGAAGAAAAAACTAAAAAGAAAACTATAGAAAAATTAAAACGTTTCGATTGGCTTTTAACGGGGGGCAAAAACAGCCCTGAAAAAAAATGCTTCACTCACTATTGGCCACAGCCCAGAGCCTCTCTTCCTGGAACTGAAGCATCTGGTATGTGAAACCCATGCCTTCCTGGCCGATGATGTTCTTGCAGGGCACGCGGACGTCATCGAAGAAAACTTCGGCTGTATCTGATGACCACATACCCATTTTAGTAATCTTCCGGGCAACTTGTACTCCTTTGGGGGAAAAGACCAGAAATACAGGAACTCAACATGTGCTCAAAACACACAATATTACAAAATTATTTTTATAAGTAAAAAAAACAAAAAACAAATTACAGATTAATTACATTTTAGCTTGAGTGGTTTTTGATGCATATCATTAGCAAGCTACATTAATCACCTCTAAACGTTAATTAGAATAGTATAATTCTTAAAATTAATATAAAAATGACATCTTTGACCCTACCTGGCAGGTTCATGGGTAAACAGATGAGAGATTTGTTCTTGTGTGGGGGTCCATCGCTGGTGTTGGCGAGGAGACACATCCAGTCGGCCTGGGTACCACTGGTAGTCCACATCTTTCCACCATTTATCACATATTCATCCCCTTTTCTCACCGCCTTGGTCTTAATACCTGGATTAAAGAGCCTGTGTTATATTGCAAAATGTCTACAGACAACAAAGAGGCAAAATTATCCCAGAAGATACCTAACAGAGCCCTAACTAAACCAGAGAAATTATCAAGGAACATGAAAGGATATAAGGATATCTTGATCCGAATCTAAATATCTCCTCTTGGTAAAAAGCAAAATAAATAAGTAAATGCAATTATAAAAGGGGGCACTACATGTTTTGGAGCACAGCTCGGATAACTGTGCTACAGACCCTGTTTGTCGATTGAAAAAATGTAGCTAACAAGGTTTTTTTTGTCACCTCTTACATTGCCATTGCTGTTCACATTGAAAGAGGGACTGTATTGGCTGCTACAAATTACAGTCTACGTAGGGAAACAGCTTAAACAGTAAAGAGGGTAACAGCTTTTGAAAATGTGTTTTGATAAATGTTACAAGCTGAATTAGCCACGAGCCACATCAAAACAGAGAGTAACCGTGCTAATGTTAGCGTTACACTTGAGCTAACTGTTTTACATGAAGCAAATCTACAGTAGGCGCAAGACTTGATTTAAACACAGTAGCTGTGTGTTGAGTCAAATGTATCTATAAAAATAAAAGACTGTCCGTTAGAAACTCCAGATGGGAGGAATTATCAGTTCCTCTCCTCACAAATGGATAGTAGAAACTGCACAATTAAAAATCCGTGCTATGTGAACAGAAAAACATTTGAATTTTCTTTGGCCATTTTTCTGGCACGTCCACACATTTGAAAAGGCCATAAGTGAATGCAAGCAACTGAGCAGTGTTCTCTGGCTTCTCGGCGTCATTACTACGGAAGCCACGGAGTGTCATAATTGTGATCATATCAACGTCTGGCACAAGCCCGATAGTCTCATCAGGTGATGAGGTACAGAGCCATACATAATTCTGCTCTATTTATGCTCGTTGCTCCTTTCTTCTCTTCTCCTCTCCCCCTCCACCTGACATCACTGGCTAAAACGCGTAAAGCGTACAAGTTTAACCCCTTTCGGCTAACGTATTCAAAGATGGCGATGCAATATGGCAGCCTCAGATAGGGGGCGGTGCACCCTCTGTATATATAAACAACGTATTCTAAGACACGAGAACGCTTTCATGATAATGCGATTGTGATTAGACCTCGGTAAAATACGTATTTATGAAAGCAGTACTTCGTTTTTATTAAACTGGACCTTTAAGGGTGAATACATACTTGAGACATCAGAGCCAGCTCCGACCTCACTCACGCCTAGACAGGCCACTTTGTCCCCCATGATGGAGGGTAGCAGGAACTCCTTCTTCAGCTCATCGGAACCAAACCTATGCCGTCACAAGCACATAAACGCATAAAAAAGCTACACAACGTGATAGAGTTACATGATTATTCCCATATGAATATGATGATGACACAAGTGACAAAAAAAAGCCAAACTGTGTTGTGTAACTGTGGTAAAACACAGCCACAGCTACAAGACAACCAACACAGCTTTCAGCAATTGGTTTTCCAGAGGGACAGAAACAAAGTCTCCTGAGGTACCACTCCCCCCAGTTTATGCAGCTCTCTTCATACATAAACCTGGTTGCAGGCGTAGGTTTCTTCCATGTCCTAATTAAACCCCTGAGATTTTAATTGTCTGTTTCCCTGAATTCTGTCTCAACTGCACCTGCTTCTTAGAAGGGATACTTCACACAACATGTCTATAGGGTTGGCAGATTGATACCAGAATTAATTTCAGACACAACAACACCAAGACCTGTTCTGCCTCCAATAGCTAACGTAAACTATTTTTATGTATCTACGCTTCACTGTCCTGCTGAACTCTCCCTGCAGCCTGCTTTTTGCAAAGATGTAAATATCAATACATATCAAATGTCATACATGAGTATCTAATAATAATCTGAAAGCAATGTCCCTTTTTGACTACGGTCGGTTTGGTCTGGAACAGCTAGTAGATTCAGCCCCGATATGGAACGGGTCCTTTACTATTGTTGGGGCTGAGCTGACCCCTGGCTACCTCTGCCTCCGTTTGAAGAGTGCCGAAGCGACCAAACACGCTCACCAGATTGGTCCAGTAAAGTGATGTCACTCTCATGACTACCTAGCACTGATTGGCCTGGAGTTGGAATGATGCCAAAGAGAGTAGCAAAGCATGGCTTCAGGCGAGTTCAAAACATTGCTGGGGGAAACTAAAGAAATTAAAGTGTGAATATCACGCCGTGAAAGACCACAACGGCCAGGATGAGATAAACAGGAAACACAGGAAGTGCTTTGCAGAAATGGATGGCATGTACGGTGAAAGGCCAGCAAGCAGCGGGAGAGAAAGTAGGCTAGATAAGGGCTGCAGCTTCTGCATCTAAAACTTCGGAAAACTGAGTGATGGCTGATTTTTGTCACGTCGCCAAGGGAATTGGAGCTGTGATCGGGGCTGTTATCTCGTTCCACACACGGCTTGGAGCAGGCTAAAGTCAGGCAGTGATGGAACAGGCGAAGTTGGCGTGTGACAGAAGGGAGAAGCTGCGGAGAAGGTGGCTGCTGGCTATATATATTTATACACCATTAAAAAACAGTAAAGTTTCTGAGACACAATTTATTGAAAAAATGTTTTGGTCGATTTACCAATTTTAAAGATCTAATGATTTTAGATCAGATTTGACACACTTGGCTTGGTTTCATGAACAAATAATGAACTATGGGAGATCGTTTACCAGAGCTATCGTATATTCAAGGTTTTAAGAAGTATGAATTGAATTTTTCAGGCTTAAAATGACATTGACAAAGTAAATGACCATTCACTCCTCAGAAGTGCACAACAGTGTAACATGTTTGTGTTAGAGCATAAATCACATGCTTGTCTATAAGCATTTCATTTCAGTATGACTTCTAGACATCCATTATACTTATAATCAGCATGACAAATATGCTTATGTTTTTAAACCAATGTGAAACTCTCACAAATATTCAAGTGTCTAAATGCTGTGTAACTATGATGTCCTGCACTTCCTTCCTAGGTCAGTAAAAGTATTCCTAAATTATAAATTATAAAAAGGAATATTGAAAAGAACGTTTAATGATGATTTTTTTTGGCAGTGATATTTTGGTGAAAGGTAGGGAGCAAAAAGGGGAACATATGTTGCGACAGATGAAAGTGATTGTGATATGATTTCAAAAATTATTATATTAACAATCAGTGTCTGTAAAACAGGTTATTAGAGTATTACCTAGCCAGAGCTGGAGTAGCCATGTCACTCTGCACACCGATGGCCATGGGAATGCCTCCGCAGCGAATGTTGCCCAGCTCCTCTGCTACGGCGACGCTGTAACTGAAGTCGAGTCCCAAGCCTCCGTACTCTGCACAATGTGGCAAACAAACAAAACAACTATTTCTTGTTGTTCTTAATATGTATGATTGCTGCCTGTTTTCTTATTTATGAAAAGTGAGCAGGTGTAACACCTTCCTGTTGAGAAAAACAAATCGGAAACAGTGGCTGCGTCGGAATAATGTGCCAATCATTTTTTTAACCACCTTAAATTGCATACCCGACTTTAATCTTTTCTGTCTTCTGTGATCAAACCACCACACACACAGACAAAAAACACCCTCAGCTCTCTGTACATAATCATTGTGAAGTGAGCTGTTACCGCAGGAGCATGCACTCAGATTAATAACAGGATGTTATCCTTAATTCTGTTCTCTGTAATTATGAGTAAAAAGCTCTGCTGGGAGATCAGCAGCAGGCTGTAGATAAGGGTCATTTTTGTCTCATTCCATCTGCTCTACTTGGTATATCAAACCTGATTTGATCATTTAGAATATATTTTTTCAATAAAATACTAAAAACAACAACAACGCTTCTTTTGTTTTGACAGTGGAGACATTACCAAGACCTCAGGTCCTTAATAGAGACGAGCAGACCGTTTTAAACCCAAAATTTTTTGTCATTGAAAACCCATCTCTTTAAGTACCCCTTTGTTTTCCTTTCATCTTCCGTTGCAACACCTATTGCAAATTAAAGTACCTTATTCCAGCATAATGAATGTCTAAAGCCAGGTGACTAAGTAACAAGAAATTTTTCAACTCTCATAGAAAAAAGCTAAGCTACTTGTCCAGAGGATACTGATGAAGCTGCCCAAGCATGAGAAGTCGGCAACATTGAGTTAAAACTAAGAAACTAGTGTTGTACTCTGCAAGAACACCACACTTTGCTTCAGCCAGCCTCTCTCTCTTCAAAGAAGTACACCATGCAGCTTCTCCGTCATGTTGAGGTTTTATATCATACATTGTCGAAGTTCATCCTTCCTGCAGCGCATGGAGCCAAAGAAAATTCTGTGTTTTTAATTGTCCTGCAGTTGTTCTTTGAAAAGAAAATGGCAGCCTTATCACTACTTTCAAGATGGATTTCACTCAATCTACTAAACATTCTGAGAATCCAGACTGAAAACCAAAAAGAAAATCTATGAAGAACAACAAATGTTGTCAATACGAACGAGAAGTTATTGAATAATTTATTAACATCAGGGGACTGTCAAGAGAGTTGTTATTTAGAAGTAAACTCTGGTGATGTTTGAGACCCCTTAAAATTGGGAGTACTGTACAACCGCACCACTGAGATGAAGTAACTTATTTGATAACGGGCAAAGTTAATCTCTCCAGCAGCCTTTGAGGGGCCCGACCGCTATATGCAGTGAAGGAGACGGTAGAATGTTTTTATATATTTAATCACAGTCACTTTTATAAGTAATAACAAAGTGCTCCTTCAATATATTAACTATATCCCTTCATCTTTCAATCTGAAAAGGTAATAAAAATTTTTCCACCAGAGCTCACCAACACACAAAGTAAAAATGACAATTTTTTGACAGGTCAAGCAATTGTGAACAAGCATTTCACATTTGACTATGAATAATTCAACGGAAATTTACTCCACTGATTACCTGTCAGACGGGTAAAAACAGAAAGCACAGTCCTGTTGACCACTAAGGATACTGAATAAAAAGAAATAGAGCCAAACAAATGGAGACACAATGAGGTAGAGATAAAGTGGGATACGTAAACAGGGAAGAGCTGGGTGTAGCAAAAAATAAGAGGAAACAATTGCAGCTGTGCGGTGATAGGTCTCTGAGCCCTGGAAGGCCTGCAGCTGCTGATGTGAGCAGAGGTGGCACTAGGCTTACCCCGCTTTAAACAAAACAGCAGGCCATCTGGTTAAACCAGCGAGCAGAAGGAAAACAAACAGAGTTATATTGCAAATGTCGACCCCGAAACACACGTCCCTTTGGAGAAGCAGATGTTGCTCACCATAGGTTTACTTAGGGTGGTGTTCTATATGACTATATGAGTTTCTAAGGAAAAGGGAAGTCAATTGCAGTGACTATAACGACAATATATAGTTATTTCTTTTGATATAGATGATAATGGTCAAACATCAGGAACATGTAGCGTCTCAGAGTACACCTAGTACTCCACAGTAGAACTATAAAGTTAAAAGTTTTTACCAATATAATATAACAGGTGTTGCATACATTTAGATGCTGTCATGTTGCACATAAAGAAATGGATGATTTTTTATAGATTATTTCCAGATTAGATGGAGAGTGTCAATGAACACTAATAACATGTCATGCCACAAATTCTCAATCGGACTCTAACTAGACCATTCTAACACATTATTGTTTTGATCTAAAGCATTCCATTGTGGTTCTGGCTGTTCCTCGAGGATTGTTGTCCTGGCTTTACCTTCAGAAAATTATCCCCACTTCCACATGCTTGCTCCAACATACACTGAATTAAAAATCCCCATAATTTTCAGACTATAAACCAATACTTATTATACAACAATGTGGCTAAATTATAATTTTTTTACTGGCTAGAGGCCTCCAGTGGATACTATAGCAGGAAGCGCAAAAAAGAAACAGACGTGTGCGGAAAGATTATGTGCCAAAGAAGACACTACTGGAAGTTTTCACACACACACACCCTCTCATAATGGAAAACACACGAAGAAACGCTTATACAGTTGGGCAAAAAAGTATTTTGTCAGCCATCAATTGTGCAAATTCTTCAACTTAAAAAGAGGAGAGAGGCCTGTAATCTTCATCATAAGTATACCTTAACCATGACAGACCAGAAAAAAAAGTCTGATTTTTAAAGACTTATTTGCAAATTATGGTGAAAAATAAGTATTTGGTCAATAGCAAAAGTTCATTTAAATACTTTCTCATATACCCTTTGTTGGCAATTACAAGAGTTCAAACATTTTCTGTAAGTCTTTAGAAGTTTTCACACACTGTTGCTGGTATTTTGGCCCATTCCTCCATGCACATCTCCTGTAGTGCAGTGATGTTTTAGGGCTGTTGCTGGGCAACACAGACTTATAACTCCCTCCAAAGATTTGTTTACGGGGTTGAAATCTGGAGACTGGGTTGCCACTCCCGGACCTTGAAATGCTTTTTACAAAACCACTCCTTCATTACCAGAGTGGTGTGTTTGGGATCACTGTCATGCTGAAAGACCCAGCCACATATCTTCAATTCCCTTGCTGATTGAAGGTTTTCACTCAAAATATCATGATACATGGGCTTATTCATGTTGTCCTTTACATAGATCAGTCGTCCTGGTACCTTTGCAGAAAAACAGCCCCAAAGCATGATGTTTCATTGATCGCAGCCCCCTGCTTCACAGTAGGTATGTTCTTTTGATGCAACTCAGGATTCTTTCTTCTCAAAACACGACACAAATAGTTTTAAGCAAAATTGTCTATTTTTGCATCATCTGACCATATGACATTCTCCCAACCCTCTTCTTGATTATCCAAATACTCTCTAGCAAACTTCAGACATGCTTGTACTGGCCAAAGCAGGGGGACATATTTGGCACTGCAGGGTTTGAGTCCCTGGCAGCGTAGTGTGTTACTGATGGCAGCCTTTGTTACTTTGGTCCCAGCTCTCTGCATGTCATTTACTAGGTCCCCCTGTGTGGTTCTGGGATTTTTGCCCGCCGTTCTTGTGATCCTTTTGAACCCACAGGGTGAGATCTTGTGTGAAGCCCCAGATGAGGGAGATTATCAGTGGCCTTGTATTTCTTCCATTTTGTAATATTTGCTCCCACAGTTTATTTCTTTACACCAAGCTGCTTACCTATTGTAGATTGAGTCTTCCCAGCCATTTGTAGTTCTAAAAAAATGTTCTGGTGTCCTTTGACAGCTCTTTGGTCTGGGCTATAGTGGAGTTTGGAGTGTGAATATTTAAGGTTGTGAACAAGTGTATTTAATACTAATAACGAATTTAAACAAGTGGAATTAATAAGGGTAATGTGTAGAGGAGCCTTTTACAGTAGAAGGTGAGTGTCTGTGAGAGCCAGAAATCTTGCTTGTTTGCAGGCGACCAAACACTTATTTCTTACAATAACTTGCACAAGAATTCTTTAAAAATCAATCCATGTGATTTTCTGGATTTTCTTGATGGAACTTACAGGCCTCTCTCATTTTTAGGAGAACTTGCAAAAGTGGTGGCTGACAAAACACATTTTGTCCAACTATAAGCAGCTTTTAGGTTAAAGGCAATGTAGCTAGCCATCATAGAAGGAAATGAAGCTACTGCAGGTAAGCTAGACACATTGGAGGAGGCAGTGGGAAGAACTGAGTCACTCTAAATAGACGGCAAAAGCTTTCAGAGGACATAAAGACAACTTTGGTGGCTTTACTACACAAAAGGAAGATTAAGATAGCAACTAATGACTTTTTTGGCAGGCCATACTATGTTTCATTTTCTATCCACACATGTTACCGTCCTGTTATGCTGATGCTATAATGTCAACTTACAGGCATAGCTTGGAACAGCAAAGAAAATTTTAAATAAAAAAAAAAAGAAAAAAAAATTATGTGTATCATGGTTCTGTGTAAATGTCTGATGTTACCATATGAAAACGTGTAGGTTATATTCAGGTGCAACGTATACATGTAAAAAAATTATTTTCTTTGAGAATTTAGCTGGTGGGTCTTATATTCAGGTCCGTCACTAGTCTGAAAATTATGTTATGTTAAAGTTTGCAAATGAAACTGTTGAAACATTTAAGGGGTATGAATTATTTTACAAATCACTGTAATTCAAACCAGCAATCCCTACCCATTACATTACTTTAACTTTTAGTCTAAAAATTATTACAAAAAAAGTAACAGCCTGAAGACAAAAATCTCAATTGCATTTTAAAAGCTCACGCAAAGGGAAAATTTGGAAGCTGCCACGGTATATCTGTCAAATAAAGGGCAAGGCCATTTCCATGTTAAAATCTGCAGATTCCTGGCTGTCAAAGCAGAGGAAAACAGGCAGAGAGCCAAGGTTATCTTTGTCTTCTCTCTCAATGTGGCGTTGCTAGAAAAACTTCCTGTCCTCGTGTTTTGAAAGGTAGTGTTGAGTAGAAAGTTAAGTGCTGAGCTTCATCACTGAGCCACACAGAGCGGTACACTGCAAGCCTCCAAAAGCTGTAAGTGGATGCTTTAAAGTTGTTTCAAAGAAGCTGCAGAAGTTTACAAAATCATGCAATTGCAATTTGATTGTTGATTATTGTGATGACTATATGGACGAGCAAAGAAGCCACATTTCTTCTACTTTTTTTCTCTATTTTTCCTATTATTACAAAGTTTCCATCTCTTTCAGTAAGGTTTAGTATGTTGGTGATAAACGGCTTGATCACATGTTGGGATCCTGGGCAGAGATCCATCCGGCTGGACACATTTTTTTTGTGGCATTCAGCGCATGAATGGATGAGCCTTGAAATATCAGTCTATTATAACATATCAAAGTCTACCTAATTGGAACAGTTCTTTATAACTACAACTTTGTATAAAACGATTTGCTAATTACTCAGATGCTCTTAAGGAGCATCTGAGTAAGTTAATTATGACTTTCTGGGGGTGGAATTTGGGAACAAGAACCTGTTACAGAGCACTAATAAAGAGAAACATCTATCAATTCTAAAACCAGCACTTCCAAAAAACTTGGTTAGTGTCCAATTAATAAATAGAGCAACAATCCCTAACATTTGACATGTTTGTTTATTCCATTTTTAAGATTTGATCTTGAGGCTTGCCTCCTCCATTGGTGCAAAATTGGGATTGAGTCGCACATAATGACATACATACGAGTAGGAATGTCTATGGGCAAGAATCTGAAGATACGATAAGTATCACAGTACAGGGGTGACGATACGGTATATTGTGATACTATGAGTAAGACTATATATTGTGATTTTTAAAACCGAATTTAACTGTAGAAAAACTGTTACAGATCTTGTTAATCCAATGGCATGAAAAATATCAAAACAGCCACCAACTAGCGGCCATACTTTTAATTTTACTACAAAAATTACCATCATCATTAATGGTTCTATTCAAATTCTAAAAAAATAAATAAAAAATGTATACATTGCTATTGAATATAGATACAATATTGTGACTTAAAACATCGCAATATACTGGTTTAATGAGATTTTCTTGCATTCCCAGAGATTGGTATAGACGCAACCTTGACCATTCAACCTGACATTGCTTTGAAAAAAAAAAAAAAGATACTTATCCGAGTTAGTTATTTAGGTTGTCATAAAAAAGGAAGGAAAAAAAAAATCTGAATTGGGTCATATATTGGCAAAAAATTGAGGTTAACACTTTAGCCTGGAGCTAGTCATAATTTTCTGATTACTCTACTATAAAACAATTTTCCCAAGTTACAATGTTATGCTATTTAGAAGCATCAGATAGGCTCAGAATATTTGAGTTAATTGGAGACACACCAGAAGAGAATTTTTTTTAGACTTCTGACTCCGTTTGGATGCATAGATTACAGGATTTTATCTATATTCCTAATGAACAGCTTCTGGATCAAAGAAAAAAGACGCCTGATGGACAGAGAAGTAAGTGGCTACATGCTAATGCTAATGTGGGTTAACCATTTATCAAGCTGCTTATGTGATCTTATAACAACATTGTGTGGTTAATTAATTGATCTGTAGCATCTCAGAATGTATAGAGAACGGGTGCAAACAACACCCACTGCTTTTTTATATACTGGGCTGGAAAGACTTGTTTAGTTGACTTAGCTATGTTGGTTTGGGCTCTGTCTAAAGCCTGTAGATTTTTCAGCTGAAATAGGCTTTATTGACTGCGTTTAAAAAAATAAAAAAATAAATAAACCAAACTTCTGAAAAGTCCATAACATCAATACAATCAGACGATGCTCAATAGCGCTTGGTGCTTTCTTCTTTGACCCACTCTAACACAACAGGTGATGGGTGTGAACAATTATTGAACAATTTTGGTGCTAGAGGGAGTGGAAAAGGATGTTTTGGGAGGGGGGTTGGTGCGTTGGATTCAAAAAGATCTCCCTCAAACACTCCAGACATCAGTTTTAAAGCCTGGAAACAAATGAGTCATCCAGAATATCAAACAGCCCTGACTCCAGTCCTACAGAAAATTTGTGGTGAAAGAAAAAAAGATGAACAGGAGCAAGGGGCCATACAAATTACAAACCAATTAGTTACATCAGTTCTGTTAAAGGGAATGGGCTAAAATTCTAGCAAACAGTTGTGGAAATACGCCCAGGATACAACCGCAGTCATAAAGTTTAAAAGCAAAGCTTCCACATGTTTAGAAAATGTGTTTCCACTTCTGACTTTGAAGAAAACAATAAAAGAGTAAAGACATTTAAAAATATTTTTTTTCCAATTTAGCAAATAGAGATGATACTGGCAAGCCTAATGCCTGGCGTACACCAAAGGATTTTCACAGTCCCAGACTAAAGACCGGCAGTCTTTAGGAATCTTACTGGAGTCTCCCGTCGTCTCGATCTTTAAATGTGAGGGGATAATCTGCTGTCGGCGACCCAATTTATGCCAGTCTTTCTCTAGTCTTTCATATCAAACATGTTTGATATTATCGCAAGTCGTAGCATAGTCGTAGTGACGTAAAAACAATCAACAACCAATTAATTCATTCTCACAAAACCAGAAACAGGAAGCCATCAGTCACAGAAAGAAACATGTCGACGGACGTGGAAACGCAACGAGCGCAAAGCAGTCGAAAATGGACCGTGGATAAAGAGGAGCGCCTTGTTGAGCTGTGGGCAGAGCAACCGTGTCTTTTCGACGTAAACTGCCATTCATACCACGACAGAGTGGAAAAAGAAAAGAAGTGGACTGATATTGCTGAAGCCATCGACATGCCTGGTATGTGCTAACATGCTAGCTCTACCACCCTATTGAATGGCATAAAGTGCTAATGTTTTCTTGTATGTGCTACCATGCTAACTCCACCACTCTATTGAATGGCATCATGTGCTAATGTTTGATATTGACATTACTGTACAAGAGCACGAATGAAAGACTGTGAATGAAAAAGAGAGGAAATCTAGCTTTGCACAAATGGGGAAAATGTAACTAATGCTACCCAATTTATGTTCCAGTTGCTGAGGTCTCTGAGGACACAGTTTTGCCGTCTGCTGAGATCTCCACCAAATGGGAGTGGGGATAAGGCCCTCACTTATAAACAAAAGTGGATATTGCGACATTTAGACTTTCTAAAGCCATTTGTTACCCCCCGGAATGCTGAGACTACCCTTGCTGTGAGTATTGTCCATTCTCTGTATTCTAAAGTAGATATGCATCTTGTATTTTGCAGCCTCAAATATTCACTCTGAAACACTTGGTCATAATTTCAACACAACAATTAAAATTATACTCTTCCAAGACATTTAGTTCTCATCATATAATATAGATTTATAACTCCCATATACAGTCGTGTGAAAATGTTAGTTAATCTCATTAAATAGCCAACTTTTTATTAAGAAATGTTAACATAACAATGTCTAATTAGATTTTTTTTGTTTCAATCCTGGAAAAGAAAGTGATTTATTGTAATTAAACAATGTAAATTAACATATTTTTACTCATCAAACAAAAATATGCATAATTGCCTATTTCAGTGGAGGAAAAAATGAGGACCCCTTAATAACTTGTGATACCCCCCTTTGTTGAAACTACTTCAGTAAGGTAAAATGGTGAAATGGCTGATGTCAAACTCATTTTGATATCTTTTTAAACAATTTTCTACACTCATAAGCAGTGTGGGGGAAATATATGGGTGGTGTCCTAATTTATTCCTCCTCAAAAATTGGATTCTTTTAAAATTACATTTCACAGAGTCTTAAAATGGTCTTCCTTATTTATTAATACTTTAGTTAAATCACTGGGTCCTTCAGTATTGTTAAAGGGATACCAGGCAAGTCTGAGTGTTTTCTCTACGATGCTCCCCCTAGCGTCCCTTAGTAAATTTTGCTTTCAAACACACTGTCATAAAAACAAACTGTTATTTAAAGGATAATAAAGGCTAATAGCCCCATGCCTGACTGCTGCCATATCTGCGCTCCTCCGACGGTTCTCCTATTTCTCAAACCTCGAAAGGTAAGAACTAGTAACTTGAAATAATTATTAAAATGTAGTGTTACTATAATTAAAGTCCAACAAAACAGCCTGTCAATCAAAGTCTGGCCCTTCATTAATTATGCAACATTTCAAAAATTATCTTATGGAAACCAGCCTGGTGCCTATGTTTTTGACGAGCCCAGCGTTATCTCAGGAGGAATATGTAGCCATAGAAAGTTTAAAATAAATGGGTACCAGGCATTAAAGTTGTTTTTAACGTGTCTAAAGTCCAATGCTTTTCAATGGGGGCCTAGCGGCCAAATGGAGGTACTACAGCAATGGAGGAGCAATGGCGGCCTCCATGGTATGCGGTCACAAAGCAGAGCAGCCAGCGGCCATTGGATGCGCCACAAGTTACGATGAGCAGCGAGTGAGCAGCTAGTTACGCTGCCACTTGCAGCGGAGATGCGCCAATAGGCGGCCGCATCTCCGCTTTATTTATTTAGCCGATTTATTTGTTTGTGATGGCCACAAGTAATGACAAACCAGTGGCATTTGCCAACATTGCCCAGTCAGAAATGGTTTTGTAGCTCGATCATGATATGTACAACGTGATTATTATTCCCTATTATCATACGCGTTGACTTAGTGACATAAAATAAAAGTGTAGGCCGTCATAATTCAACTCATATCTGTAAAGTAAGTGAGATATTGTGAGGTCTGTATCCGACTTGGAGCCTTCAGTGTCTTTCAGCTCTTGCCATTCGGTAAAAACTTGACCAATATTGATGCGTGTGCGAGCCCTCGCTCGGTCTGAAGCTCTTTTTCTTGTGTTGGCATCGTCCATCAAGGGTATTCGCTGCTTCCTAGCCGGCTCTGCCATCAGTTTGCCACACTCGCTAGCCGGGTTTCGTTAGCCTGCCTCAGTGTTGGGGATGCATGCCGAAAACTGATCCTGCTTCTCGCGATGTCTAAGACTTCGCGAGACTGAAGGACATCGGGTACGGTACACTGAACTTGCAAGTGGGATATTCTTCCTACAGGGAGTAGGGGCGGGTGAGAGAGTCTTCATTCATCCCTGTAATGAGTCATATAACGACTTACGAAGATGATTAATTAACATGAAAACGTTGCCTGGTGTCTCTATAAATTGTTATTACATGTCTGTATGTTGAAAAAAAAGGCTTTCATGGTGTCCTATTTTTTTCTCATGACTGTATGGTTGCCTTTATATAATTTAATAATAATGATGATTTATCATTATGATTTATTATTATTTAAGGATGATAATCACATAAATTGGACAGTGACTCCCAGCCTCTGCAGGGCACCATCACTGCAATGAGCAGCCTAGTATAATATAGTATAATAGCATTAGAATAGTTAGCAGTACATGAAGGCTATAGCAGTATTGATATAACTCACCTCCAGTTCCCTTTGAAGGACAGACAGACCTTGCTGTCCCCGTCCATGCAGCAAAGGCTGTGCCCATATCCTCTGACGCTTTCTCTTGTTCTTTCTTTCCCTGCAAATGACTGCAATGGAAAAAGCCACAGTGGCTAACTGTAGCTGCTTCTCCATTTTTAAATCACTGCTAAGCATGATGGGAGGAATTTCGCAGGAATAAAAAGCTAAAATAATCTAGTTGTAGTCTTGTAAATAGTGTCACTACAAGATTCAGTGTTTGTAAAATCTTTTGTCTGAGACTAGTCGGAGACTAAAAACTGTGAACCCAAGTCTTTAAATCTGAGCTGATAATCTTATGAAGTCTTTTATAAATATTTTCAAAGTCTTTTGATGTAAACAAGGCATAACTGAACTGGTTGATTATAATGATCTGCTGAAATGTTATATTTTAAATGCTAATTCTATACAAAATATTGATAATACAGTGCATCTTTCCTATAGGCTACCATTAGGCAGATACTCCTTTCTAATCTTCTCAACTAATGCCTAATGCTTGTGTGCTCAGCACATTTTAATTCCGTTGCCCTCCCTTCTCTCTGACCTACAGTCTTCCCTTAAGAACTGACTATCCAACACTGTCCCTTACATACTTTGCTGTTTTCTGCATCAAAAGCTATGGTTTAAGCTGCCATCTTCTCCCGAATTTAAGGATAACAGTCAAAATAATTAAGTGACACCTGTCTATTATGGTCGGAATGCAGAAAACCCTGAAACATCAAAGGTCCTCTGCTGACAGTCAGGCGCACATTCAGAGGTGATAATTCATCTTAACCACAAACAGTGGCCTTCTACTGTCCTTATCCCATTCGCTTCTCCACCTCAGATATAACCACATACATTAGTGGAGATGACTTATAAAGTATGCTGTAGCCGGTGAATCAAAATCTTCTTAATTAAGGACCTACATGTAAATTATATTCCCTGACCAATGGGTTTTCAGCTCTGTCTTTTTAGGTTCAAGATGTCATCAATCAAAGCAAAATGTAAGCTTTGACCAGGATTTTTCAGGCTTCGGAAGTGTTACAGATTTATCACTGGAGCTTATGAAATGGAATCACAGACAGAATCTGCACAGAACATCTATTATATCGACTAAACCAAAGATGATTAATCTGGTTTCATGTTTGCAGCGCTCTCCAAATGAAATTCACAGGAATACAAACGGAGTGAGTCCTGTGCAAAAAATTATTTCACATATCCATCATGAAATAGATGGGATTTTTTTAACTTATCAAATATTCTTTTGTATATATAAATGTTGAGCATTCTGGGTAACTCAGCGAAATATGTTCAAGGATGGCAGTTATCAACAAAAAAAAAAAAATTTGTTTTCAACAGCAAGAATGTTGAGAGCCCCAAGTCCTAACCCTGCACTAGAAACATGTACTCACAGCTTTCAATTATATAAAAAAAACAAAAACCAATTAACAAACTCCTTAAAAAGTTTGGGCTATTTTCAACTACATTCCAAAAAATAATAAAGTATTTGTAGGGCTTTAATGCAGATAGATCTACAGTACTTAATAATTAAAAAACTACTATTGTTTGTGCGGTTTCAAAATCCCTACAGTTCAACGACTCAAAAACTAAAGTCCTGGTTTGTGCCCGTGACAGATTTGTCCCTGATGTAGTTGAGAGTCCCGGCCCACTAGCCTCGTTTATCAAGCCCTCAATGAGGAACCTCGGGGTAACTCTTGACCCCGCGCTGTCTTTAGACTCTCATGTTAAATTATTGGTTCGTTCTTGTTTTTATCACTTGAAAAATATTGCGAAGCTGAGTGCAATTGTGTCCCGATCTGAGATGGAGATGATCATTAATGCCTGCATTTCATCACGTCTCGACTACTGCAACTCTGTTTTTACATGTTTAAGTAAAAAAATCCCTGGAACGTCTTCAGGTTGTCCAGAACGCTGCTGCAAGGCTAATCACAAGGTCACCTAAACATTCACATATCACCCCTTTATTAATCGAACTACACTGGCTCCCCATTCACTACAGAGTACATTTAAAATTCTGGTTTTAGCATATAGAGCTCTGAACGATCAAGCCCCGTTTTATATCAGAGAGCTTCTGCAGCCATACGTCCCCAGCAGGTCCCTGAGATCCATTGATCAGGGCCTGCTGGTTACAAAGAAAATTTGGCTGAAAACAAAAGGTGACAGAGCCTTTGCAGCAGTGGCCCCCGCTTTGTGGAACTCCCTTCCTCTCCGCCTGAGATCTGTGGACTCTGTGATCTCTTTTAAAAAGCAGCTAAAAACGCATCTTTTTAAACTTCCCCTTGAATAGTTTTATTTGTCTTTCTGTCTCCTATGTTGTGTTTTATTGTTAAGCACTTTGTGATTTTTATCTTGAAAGGTGCTATATAAATAAAGTTTTACTTACTTACAATTTGTCATGATCATTTGATGAGGTTGAACACAAACTACCTTAAAATAATCCAGAATTACATCTGGGATATCTCGTGATTCATAATATGTATCCTGATATTAAACCTGTTGTCACAGTGTTTCATATTTTACCAAGAACAAATACATGCCAAATGTACAAGTACACATGCACATGCACAAGTGCTCTGTTGCACATTCCAACCTGGGTATGCCACTTTATGTCTTTGGAGGAGGAGGAGCTTGCTGCTGCAGCAATCCATTTTAGCTTACTTCCCTTTCATTTAATATACTTTTGACAATTTAGGGTTTAAATTTAATTAAGTTCAGACTACTTAAAGAGGCTTTTGTCCTGTTTCATGAATTTAAGGCTCTCTATGAAAGCAATTACTTTTCTTGTGAATGTCAAAGTTTGAAAAAAAAAAAAATAAGGTTTATGATGGAAACCTAGTTTGGTTAGCTCACATCTACAGGCATTTTTTTTTTTATCCCTGGTGCCCGGGGCTTTACAGTTGATTTGTCTCAGTATCTTCCTCATCCCCAAAGTCACAAAGATGATAAGTGTGGCGCTCTAATTTTAAGAATAATTTATTTCAGGATAGTAACAGTGTTGCAGCTAATATCTACTTACCAACTGGTTTGTTCACTCCAAGAAAGCCTGCATTTCCCAGTGTCTTGAAGATTTTGTGGGCTGGAAACGTCCCTTCTGCTTCCCACTGATCCACATAAGGGTTAATCTCCTGGTCGATGAGCTGTAGCATAAAGATAACAGAAGGATGATCTTGAACATGTGTGCTACTCTGTTTTACATTATACATTAAACCGGAACAATCCTTTCAAGTAACTAGAGTGCTATTTCCATGTATTTGCAGGATTGTTCTGCAAAAAATCTTTATTTAATCCCTTTAGTTAAAACTTATTCAAAAAAACAACACAGGTAGAAAATGCAGTTATTTTTTATCAAGCTTGTTACGTGGCATATTTCTGTTCTCAAGTAAACGTATTTTAACACTGACAGAAATGTATCACAGATCAGTGAAAGCAATCTGCGGAGTCTCTTAAGGGGGAGTCTTCAACCATAGTAAGTACTGGGAAATTGTGAATGTCATGGGGTTTATAAATGGGAACGTTGAAGGCTAATATTTGTACTTCAGTGCCGAGGGTGTCTGAGCCTAGGCCATCTGAAAACATTTCAATGTGTTTTTCACATCATTGTTTTTTTCTTTAGAACTGCACAATTAAAGTGCTAGTTCATTTCCATCTGGATCAACAGTGAATCCACTGAAACCACAAAGTGCCGGCTGCAGCTGCTAGAAAAATAAAGAAGCAGCAAGGAGCAACTCTCCTTTTACTACAGCATTGTTTACTTGTTCATATCTCTTTTGTTCCCATCTTAACATTTTATTTAAACAAAAATAAAGGTTTGTGCTAATCTGGATGGAAAATGAGGATTTATTTGTACACATGGAATAGTACTGGTAATGGAAGTGGTGTGTTGATGATAGGAATGCCCTGAATGCGCCAGCATAAATTCATAACAAGGTTTACAAAAGCTAGAATTTCAAAGCAACAAAAACGTCTGTTCATACCATAATGAGATGCTTGAGAAGTTTCAGAGTTTTCTGTCAGAAGCAAAAAAATAAGAAAAAAGTAAAATGTGATTCCTCTCCCCCACCTGTTGCTGCAGACTGTCAGTTAACTAGCTGAAAGAAGGTTACTGCACTTATCTCGAGCTTAAAAGAAAGATAAATTAGGCTGCTTGGAAATATTTCCCATCACAAGGAATGTTGACAGTAGCTGCATGGAAACCAAAGGAGGACCACCATCATTCTTATAAATGTAGCATTGTTTAAAAACTTCCTCTGGCAAGCATATCTGTAAAACAAATGACTGCATTACGTTTATCTAAGCCTAAACATGAAACCTCCAAATAAAAGCTTGTTATACTTACTTCATTAAGAGAAGTTTCAATAGGAGAGTAAATTCATTTAGATAATATGAAAAAACAATGTGTATGAGAAACTTAACATAAACTCATCTAGAGGTTGCTAATTCTTCCAAAGACCTTGAGGTAAAACAATTCTGAGATGTTCAGCCGCTGGGAGTGTTAATGTTTTGCTTAAGTAAATATATCTTTTTTGGTGGGAATTCATATACTAAACTGTTGTCACCGTCTCCTTTTAAAAGTTTAAGCTCATTAATTTAAGAGAACTAGAAAAAAAGTCAATTTACAACACAGGATTTTTTTTTTAACTCCTTATATGAAAAAGACGTATCAATAAATGCATTTTTTTATAGTGAGATCCTCTAAAAAGAAAAAAAACATGAGCATCTACTCTAATTTGTTTAACAGATTGATGTCTAATTAAAGCAGCTTTTCCAAATATAAATCACTTTTAAAAACTTTAAAAAAATCAAAAAACTTTTAAAAAACTTTTTCTTTACATTTAAGCCATAAACTAATTTATTAGGAGAAGGTAAAACTGGAAAAAAGAGTAACATTTAAAAAATCTTATCCACAGCTCCACACAGCAGTTGAACATTTATTGCCAAAAAAATATGTCCACACTTACTTACTCCTGCCAAAACACATAAAATACCAAGCCAGCTAACCCTTGCTAGGCCAAAAGAAAAGAAGAAACTGTGAGAGACTAGGAAAAAATAAAACAGGTATTCCTCTCATTTACGTTGCACTCCATGCTCAAAGTTCAGATCCTAATGAAGAAAAGGGAGGGACTGCTAGCTGCTGGAAAGCAAAACAGAAAGGTCATCAGGGAGTTATCCTCGATGTCCTCAAAAATGTTATTTTGCTCAACTTGTGCTACATAGCTGAGAGATTTCACATTAGTGAGCCGTCTTTTAGTAACACAGGGTCAAAAACATTGCCTTACGCCGCGTTTCAGCATGTTCAGTTTGGAAAGCTGATACCTTTCACTGAAGTAAGAATTCAGGATATCAGGAAATTCTACAGGAGTTTCTAATTCTAAAAATATTTTACAGTATGGCTGGACTGAGACTGAGAGTTTGGAAGACCCATGTAAAATATACTTATTAGTAAAACAGGTATAGAATAATTACACTGTATTTACAGGTATATGACAAAATTATATTACTGTGTTATTATTGTGAAAAGCGTATGACTAGTTTTGTAGTTACTACTTACTAATAATAAATTTAATGTGATGATGTCACAATTTACAATGTAGGTTACAATCTTTAGCTTTAAAACTATTACCGAAAGTGCTCACATTAATAAGCGGCAGGAAACCCTTAGCTGAACTCAAGCAAAGCGACACAGGACTAATTGATTGCTAATAATTTCAGGGGAATCTCTTGTATGCCATCCTTAATAACAGCGGCTACTTTGTTTATGAATCCCAGCTCTGGCTGGGAATCATACTGGGAGTTCTCCTACATCTGAAAGCTTATGATTTAAAGCTATTTTTAGACTTACTGGCTCTCTGTGACTGTAACCTTGAGAAATGACTGGGGGACTTCCTACAACCCTCATGGTAAATAATTTATAAACACACTACTGTATAGTGAATTCTTTTAATAAAACAGCCATACACAAATCCCCCTTCCTGTATTGCCACCATATTGTTCTAGATTTCCTTTTCACATGTTCATCCTTCCCAGTATTCCCAGTGCTGGGTTATTTTCAACCTCCTGGCATTCTTTTATAAAGGTTTAGTCAGACAAAAAAGCTTCCCTCGACTTTGTGCAACATTTCTCCTTCCTTTCTCTTGGGACTCTTATTGCTAATACTGAAGCCTGTTTCCATTTTTTGTCTGGTAACCTGAATCTAAAATGAGTCACGTTGATTACTAATTCTCGACCTAATTCCTTTGTGAAATACTTAGCAATAAAAGAAGCTAGGTGATTCAGAAATTATAGCCGCATCTTAAAATAGCTTTTCACCTGGAGAGGTAACAACTAATGTCTTGAAAAATTTTGCTAAATTGGTTGACATTTTTTTTTTTTTTTAATCAAATGTTAGATATTCTGATGATTCTATTTAAACATAAAACCAAATCATATTGGTTTATCCCGGCTTAGAAAAAAGGTTTACAACCCTGCTTGCCATTTTCCTTATAACTGAGCTAAAGCGCTTTAAAAATTAATATAGCAATCTACTGTATAATCAGTAATTAGGAGATTATCTTTACATTAGAACATTTCAGAGATCTATTAACCCATATAAATTAGAAGACTTAAAGACCAAAGAGGTTATTACGAGTTCAGCAGTGGCACTACAGATAATAGACTTCAGGACATTTAAAAGGCAGCATGTAACTGAGGCAGCTTTGGATCAATTCACTCCACTCCTGGGTCTATTTTCAAGCCCCACACTGCCAACAAACCATTTTGCATCCATGTACCTAGCCATAGTGGAACAGTTAATTTATCTTAGGTGTTGGTCATTCTCACCTTTGCTATTTCATACTTCTGCAGCTTTGGTGCTTTGTTAACATGATTTTGTAGATGATTGATGCTGCAAGGATGCTTCTCTCCCGTTTTGATAAACATCGGCTTAAACATCAGTCCATTATAAAAAATTAGGTAACAAAAAAACCCTGAACTCCAATTATTAGCATTTTCGTACACCAGGTGGAGGAGGCAACTTCTAGTGAGTTGGATATCCTCTGGGGTTATAATGTTTCATGTGTCATAAGAGTCGACTGGCCTAAACTAGTGTCAGAAGAACAGTCTTTTGATAAAAATTATAAAAATCTTAAAAAATCATAAGATAAAATTTATTTAAATCATACTTGAAATTTAAAAATTTTTAAAGCTCCAAATTTCAACAAAATATACAAATTCCTGAGAGAAATAAAATTAAATGCAAAAGTCAAGAACGTGAGTGGTTTATTTTTAGAACAGATTTTTTGTATTTTTATTTAACCTTTATTTAATCAGGAGAATCTGATTGAGATTAGAAACCTCTTTTTCAAGGGAGACCTGGCCAAGATAGGAAATGGAAGTGAGTACAGACAAAACAGTAACCAACTAAATAGTTACTAATTGATGAAGCCATGGACTGACACAGAAGCATTTGCTTGGCGGTTGTCCATTCAGAATTATAGACATTTAAAACAGCTCTAAAATTCACAAAATGCTGATTTAATATATTAAATTAAACTGAATTGTGTGTGACCCACTTCCTGTTTGGGCGAGTCATTTTTTTGTACGAATAAAAGAGATTATACCCAAAAAATTAACTAAAATAACTTAATAAAGTGACCCACCACTAGTGGATGAAATGTATAGTCAGAATGCCCAATTTCCTGATAACATGAGAACATTAAAGCATTTCATTTTAATTACAGGTTATCGAATGAGGTAGAAAAAGATGGAAACCTATCACAGATGGCTCCTCTTCTTAACTGAAAAAGCTGAAGAAAAAAACTGCATCAGACTGGCCCCCAAATCGTTGCTTTATGTAAAAATTATCTTTGAATCCAAACTACTTAGATTGCCTTTTTAGGCTGTAATTAAAGTATCCATTCAAGTTAGCATTCCAAGCAAATAACCAGCACCTTTCCCCAGATCGGGTCATGTTTCCTGGTTTATTCAGCAGCAGGTAAAATAATTTTAAGAATCAGAGTTACCATACTTAATTCGGGTCACTGCACATATCACTAAATAAAGTGTGTTGAACATACTTTGTTTAGGACTTCAGGATTAAGAATGCAGGAGTTAGAGGACCGGGGATGTACAACTCGGTAGCAGCACAGCTGAAACTGAGAGTTGGGTCATGAAAAGCAGCTGTCAGATTGTATTCGTGGTTGTTGTTCTGTGTAGCCTCCGTGTTTCTCCTTCCTCGGCTTAAACATACATACACACGCTTGTTAAGCCAACTTTCAGACAGCAGTGAGAACATATTTAGCTGAGGGAGTCTTGTATCTCTGCAGTGAAGGACACGCAGCAAACACTAACCAAACCAATCATTGCACGAATCAAAACAAGCTGACGCTGTGACCTCTCACCCAGTTTTATTTCTAAGCTTTGCTTTTCTTTGCATTTATAAAACAAAATTAAACTTTTGGTGTCGAAACAGTTGGCAAAAGACTTTAGGCTCACGTGCAAAATGATCACACTACTCAGCATTGACTCGGTACCTGCCCTTTAGGTTAGCTGTAATAATATTAGGATATTAGCACTCCTTCATACCTTCCTGAGGGCCTCCTTCAACGCAAAGTGCTCCTGTGTGTAGATTAAATGGTCGTCTGCGATCTCTGGGGGCTTGGACGTTACAGACTGAGATGACACATGCCCAGAGAGCGAGCGGGCGCCTGAAAAACGGGCGAATCTGTGCAAAGTGCAGCTGCAGAGCAGGATCTTCACCCGCAGAGCTCCTTCACGCACCGCCATCACTGTTGACACTCAGCTGTTTGCGCATGCGCATGGTGGTTTTTGTTTAACTGTAGAAAATAGAGTTCTAATTGGGATAAAGGTATTATTCATCCCTGTCTTTTTGTCCCGATATATAATTTAAGGGAATAGTAATTTATAAAAATGTACTTATTTCATTTACATATTTTAGATATATGATTTTGGTGAATGGTGGGAATGTGTTCTTAGTTGGTTGTCATATTTGTTATTTTCGTACAATATCTATCTATCTATCTATCTATCTATCTATCTATCTATCTATCTATCTATCTATCTATCTATCTATCTGTTCAAAAAATAAGCAGATTTTTTGTTTTAAATGCTTATGAATACTTTTTCTTTCATCATTAGGTAAACAATATAAACACCTTCCTGTGACGTCCATAATGCCAAATACTTTATGACAAAACTATTACACAAATGTTACTGTAGTTTAACTTGAAAAACCCCTAAGGGAATCACAGAGACAGGCTGAGTTATAAACATGCACGTTTAATGACAGTTGCTTCAGAGCATTAAACAACGTACAGGAATATTTACCCACACTACATACATCACATGAGAGAAAAGCATTACTGATAGAACTTATGCAGAACAAAATCTCTATTGTTTTTTTTTTTTGTTTTTTTTTTTGTGCATCTGTTCAAAGGGTGAATTTATAAGGCTACAAATCAGCCGCCCAGAAATGGTAGATTCATTTACAGGGTAGCTCGTGCAGTTGTATAACTCCTGTCTTCATGGTGTCCTTCTAGTCTTCCCAGTCTGCAAATCCACTTTACAAGGGGAGGGAGAATGTCCTTGCGTACTAATCTGAGATAGGAAAAGCTCCTCAGGTCCATTTCAACAGATGACACAGCCACCTTTCTCTTTGAAGGGGTTCTTATCCTCTGCGATGCCTTTGACAAGGATGTCCTCCTCCACTCCAGCCTGAATGTACTCCTTGATTTCCTCACAGCATTTAGATGTCTAAAATGATTAGACAGATATGTGGGAACGTTAGTTTCTGATACTATTACAAAAAAATAAATAAAGGCACACTTGCATGTTTATGTTAAAACTGTCATTTGGAAAATAATGATGGAAAGAAAAACTTACCAACCACCTCTCAAGCTTTATTTCAATTTTGAGTTGGTTTACTTCCATCACCGCCTTGTCCTTGTCCGTCAGATCCTCCACGTTTATGACCGGCATTCTCTGTCAAAAAAAAAAAGGGAATGGTCAGCCCATATAATACTCAATAAACATGACAAACACATGATCTTCAGTTGAGGATTATTAAAAAATTTTCACCTATCTCCACCAGTAGAATAGGAAGGTACTTACGAATGGTCACAGGTTGCTGTCTTTCACCACCAAAATCCTGTAGAAGAATCCCTCTCCTCTCCCTCAATCTGGGTTATAAAGTAATCTGCACCAACAATTCTAATCTGCTAATCTGATTAAAACTAGGCCCCACTGAATGATTGTGCTAGTTATACTGCAACAGCATCAAAGGAGAAGGTTCCTCAGGTGTCTGTTTGATCAGTATTTATGTAGAAACATCAAAATATCTATACTGTTTTTTACAGACTGACAACATAACTCAAAAATGTTGTTATTTTGCCTGAGGGCTTCCTCAGAGTCAGATATATGGGATAGTGGGTAGTGTTTTACACATGTTAGGTCATTTGATAAGACGGCTAATCTGTATTTAGCCTTACCTGTCAACATGGAGACATATCATTGGTCTGAGCATGAAGGCACGCCACTTTCTCAAGTCACGTCTGGTAACAGATAGGGTACAAGAATTAAGTCATGTAGAATTTATAATATCAATTACAAAAACAATAAAAAGTTATTAATTCATCCATTGTCTTCTAGCTCAAGATTTGCCATAGGTGTGACAGCTCCCCCCAAAAGTGATATTCTCAAGCTCTTTAGGGTTCCCAAGGTACCCCCATACCGAGAGAAATTCATATTTTCTGGGTCTGCCTTCAAGGGCTTATTCCAATTGAACATGCGCTACAAAAAACTTGAAGGGAAGTGCCTAGAGGCATTAGATGCCCAAACCACCTCTACTGATTAGAGTTGAGGACCAGCAACTCTTTTCCAGATGGTGGAGATCCTCACTTTCGCTCTAAAGCTGAATTCAGCCACACTATGAAGAAGTTCAGTTCAATCATTTGTCTCTGGGTTCTGATTGTTTTGGTCTTGATCACAGTTAAAAGTCTGATTATAGATGGACTAGCAAATTCGTAACTTCTCTTTTATCCAAATTCTTTCTTTACTGTCACATACCAGAGCACAAGGTGCATTACTGCAGAGGAGTCCCAAATATGTCCATCCCCTATTTTATCCAATCATTATATTTGGAAAAGACACCCAAAATACTTGTGTCTCTGTTTTTGCTCAAAGTAATACACAGCTATTGTGTGACAATTAAACATCGAATGGCTGTTTATCTCAGAAATTAGAAAATATATTTTGTTTAGTAAGAACATAAGAACAAAACGACTTTTTTTTTTTAGCTCAAAACAGAATTACAGAGGAAATGGTGGTGCTTGTTGATAGTAGTAAACTGACCAAGACCTGACAAGACAATATTAATGCTGAATATTATTAAATACAAATGTGCAAGCCTTGAGTGTAGTTGGGTAAGGCAAGACAAGATTGTTTCCTCAAACGAAGGTTGTGGATGACTTCTATCAATAAGACAAATAAATGACTAGGCAACTCAAGGTTTGGGTGAAATGGGCGTGTGAGAGTTCACTTCCGGTCACGCAGGTGCGTGGTGAGAACTCGACTTGCCTGAGTGTTTCCAAAGCTGTTTCCTTTTTTTCTTTTTTTACAGATACTCTTATAATCAATAGTGAATTTAGGTTAGAAGTTACAGCCGACTCAAGCAGCAAGATTTCCCCTTTTTTTCGTTCAGTTCAGTTGAAAAACTTAGTCACAACTTTAACACCAGTAAATGTTGCGCATATATTGCAACGCCAAAACGTATTTTATTTCACTGATTTATTAATCACGGCTTTTTTTTCTGTATGGAAATGAGTCACAACAGCCCCGCCCCTGAATTCCACTCCTCTGGGAAGCGCTTCAGGAATATAAAGAACTGAGAGGGGTGGTCTGCGCCGACAGAGCGGAAGAAAGTAATAGTTCGCACAATGGAGTTTGACTTATTTGCGGTTTTTACACTATTGACCTTGTTTTCCACCAGTTTGGCGTCCTCACGTAGTAAAGGTAACACGCTTTCCCAAAATGTTGAATTGTATAAAAAATATCTGTCACAATGACTTATTCTGTCTATGTTTTTTTGTCACATTGGCGCTACAATAACCCCATGTTGTTGCTGCCTTTATTTCAGGTGCGTGTCTGCTTCCCGTGGAAGAGGGTCCCTGCAGGGGAGACATCGAGCGCTATTACTACAACACCATCACCCAGAAGTGCGAGGTGTTTTATTATGGGGGCTGCCAGGGAAATGCCAACAACTTCAAGAGTTATCAAGAATGCCAAAAGAGCTGTTTCAGAATTCCAAGTAAGATTTCTTCTCATTTAAGGCGACCAACATAACTTCGTAGCCTACTATTTATACTTTTGAAAAACTGTTCTTTATGAGTTTCTTTCAAAATCACATTGTCCTAAACTATAACTACAGACTTTAATATATTTTGAGATATTCTGAAAGTTTCACACAAAGTATTAGTTGTTAAGATATTTTTAAGTGAAACTCAGAAAGTGCGCATTATCATTTGGTCCCCTTAACCCTGATACCACTAAATAAATTCCAGCCTAACCAAATGCCATCAGAAATGGTTTAATAAATTGAAGTGTTTCTTGTAGGGGAAAGAGCACCACATGTGATGGAAAACATAACAGTCTGAACATACCATCTCCTGTGAATCTTATTGTGTTGTTCCTTTTCTTCTAATGTGAAAAAAAAAAAAAAAAATATATATATATATATATATATATATATATATATATATATATATATATTATATATATATAACAGGTCCAGTGGTGTGAATACTTTTACAAGCTACCCTAGATGCTTGTTATTGCGCTATATCTATAATTTACCATGCCTTTTTTCTGTGGAAGCAAAATCGAAAGAGATCTCCTTGTTACTTTTTTTTATCCCCATATCCAAAAAACCTGTTTGACTTCAATGCTAAGCAAACTTTGCCCCCCTGCTTTTTCTTGCAGAGATTCCTCAAATCTGCAGATTTCCCAAAGAGCCGGGTCACTGCCGTGGCCTCTTTCCCCGCTACTTCTTCAACATGACCACTATGCAATGTGAGCCCTTTTACTACGGGGGCTGCGGGGGGAACTCCAACCGCTTTCAGAACCTCCCTTCTTGCATGGAATACTGCAGTCCAAAAAAAAGTTAGTATGATTTTATTGATTAATACAAATAAAATAAAAGAACACAGACTACAATTTGGAACCAGATTAATTACTTTCTTTTGTGTTTTGCAGGTGTTCCTGTGCTCTGTCTGGACCATCTGGACAAAGGGCGATGTTCGGCCTCTATAACGCGATACTACTACAATAGGGCAACCAAGATGTGCGAGGAGTTTGTCTACTCGGGCTGCGGAGGAAGCAGCAACAACTTTGTGTCACGGCAGAGCTGTGTTGACGTGTGTGTCCAAGGTGTGAATTAACAATGCATTTTCTGGAAGTTTCAGGGTCCACACTGCAGTTTAATACGTTGTCAGAGCAACCTCTCAGACCCATGCTCTGGTTTCAATTAAGTCAGAGGGGAGAAGAGAGCGTTCAGTTCAGATGATTTCGCTATCAGTAGGCTAGCTCTGTATCTGAAAAAAAAGTCTCTCCTTGACCTCCAAATCAAATCCTAAAGCCAGCCGTTATCATGACACAGAGAAAACCAGACAAAATATATCTCTGAGAAGTCTCTGTTTACTTAATCCTGGGGTTTTGGAAAGTCAGTTATCATCAGATTTGTGAGCTACACTAACCAGAGCTTTCTTTTTTTTATTTCAGGAGCAAAAAAACACACAAACTATGGGAAACTTCGGCGGTTGAGGCGAAATCGAAACAATCGCATCTCGTTTTTGGAGGTCTAAGAGCCTGATGCTGTACTCAGAGAAGTTCTCACTTGGACAAGTCTTCAACGTTCGTCAGAGCTATCATAATGTAAAGGTCGTCTTTGTTAGTGTAGATCTCATACACACATTATGACTTCGTTTCAAATGGCATATATGCATTTTTTTTTCCCAAATGTGATTTTAAATGTATGTTGTTGATCAGCCAGCCTGAGGCATAAGAAATCTTAGTTGCTGCATATGGTTTACTTGCTAGCAGCCTGATCTGTTTTTAAATGTCAACTGTATATTTGTTAGCGAAAAAGAACCCAACAAGTTTGTCACTTATATGTGTTGTGGGAGTCACATATTATGCACAATGTAAGCAAACCAATCAGCAGCTTAATAGATGACAAAGCGAGCCTTTTGCTGACTCTGAAACACTTTACTCTAGACACAGCTGCCAAACCAAATGAGTATGTCAAAGAAATAACCCTGTTGCCACAATTTATTTACTGCTATTTATTTGGTGGATTATGTAAACTGGAAATCGGCCACAAATCCAATTCTGCTTAGGGCCCGTTACAGTCTTGGGCTGGCTCTGAGGATTGTGAGCCACTCTTCCTAATTATGTATTTTGTCACATTGTGTGTGAAAGTTGTGTGTCATCTAAGTAATACACTATTGTAAAGACATTTTAATAATTTGTTTTTTTAAATAAACTATACAGATTATGTTTGAAAATTCTGCCTTTTTGGACTTACTGATTCGTCTGTTGTAAGCAAAAGTATGTTACTTATGTGAAGCCTGAGTAAAAAAAAAAGTAAAAGCATGGGAATTCAAAAATAATTGTCATGCTCTGACATGCAATGCTACAAGTACATGAACATAAAAGGTGTCTCATTTGAGTTTGGAAAAAAAAACAGGCTTAGCTGGTTTCTCTGTCACTTTCACTTTATCTCCTTCACTAATGCTGCTGTCTCCCTTTCTTATCAGTTAATACTTTGCAGTGAAGTCAAGCCCATCTCTGCCTGCTTGTGCATGGCCTTGAATCAGGAAGGAAGCAATCATGAGGCAGTAAACACTGCTGTTGTAGCGGGTTCATTAGAACGTCTTTGAATATTCAGACGACAGGAACCTGCAGGTTTTTGAAATGTGCGCAATAATTCATGAATTAATCTTAAGCAATTATAATACAATCACAGAATGGAAAAAAATGGCAACCGTTGGAACTCTTTTCCCAATAGCGGCAATTAGAAATGTTCTACAAGAAACATAAGTTTGGAGGGGTTTATTTTGTCCATAAATAGGTGCTTAAAGTTGTAAAAAAAACACACAAAAAAACATTAGAAATATAAATATGTACATTGTTTTGTCTCAGAATAAAAAGCAATAAAACCTAAGCACTATTTGATTTTTCGGACAGTAAATATTTATGGCTGAATGCTGAAGAAACAACTCAACCACTCGACTATGAACAGCAAAGACAATCAACTGCATCTGGCTGAGCCTGGAAAGACCAAAGCTACAGCATATGTTGGCCAGTCTTATTAGAGAAGCATGCTTTATAATAGTGAGTATGCATCTTCTCAAAGCTGACTTAATAAAAAAAAAACATCAATGCAGTTCAGTCAGCACACTTAACCTTGAATTTAACAAGTTTTAATAATCATCTTGGAAATCTTTAATATTGCAGCTATTAGAATGAATCAGACTGTCTGTTGACGATATGCCAGCTATTGTTTATATAGCATCTCTAATAATTGTCAAGGATTCTAATGACCTCATAAATCATCACTTTAGATTCAGTGGTTAACTTTTAATTAGAACAAATTGCAGTCTTTGCCCATCAGTTGGTGCTAATATTTGGTGCCAGCCCTCTTAAAACATTTGGAGTAGTTAGGGGAATCGATGTTGTGTGCGTATGTCATCATCTTATGGACATTAGACAAATTCATTAAATTCTGACTTTCTCATTGGTTATAAATGGTTCTCTCCTCGACTCGAAAATGCAGGTTTTTTATTTTGTAAACAGATTTTCTGAGTTTTTTTAGAGAGTCTCCATTGTTAGGTGTACATGTTTGACTTCAGCTTATGATGCTTCTTAGGGAAGTTCAGAAAACAGCTGGAATTGATGTCAACGGGGTAGAGCTCTAACATGCCCCCTTATGGTAGATTTACAAACTACCACCAAACTAATGTGCAGGTGTTCTGACATCCCTTTTTTTGCAGTGCAAATATGCACTCTGTATTTTTCATTGTTCTTTTTACAGTATAAGATAATTGAAAAGAAAATAATGTGTATTGTAAGAAATGTAAAAAATATATTCACAGTGGCATTGTTAAATCAGTATTTTTCTCAGTTTAAATATTTCTAATGACTGTTGATATAAAATTCACTTCTGATGTCAGTCACAAGCAGATAAAATCCCAACATACAAAGAAATCAAAGCAAATCATTACACATACACAAGGAGTTTCCTTAAGACTTCAAGGCGTAAGACCATTGCTTCAAATACATGAAGTTTACTAAGCATATTGTACAAGGCAGCTTATTCCATGGTGTTTCCCATGCAAACTCTACTTTTGGCATAGTGTTTGGGTGAGGTGCAGAACCATTCTTACTCCAAAAATAGTGTGTCCAATGATTCTTGGACTTTGGACTCATCTGACCACAATATAATCACCCAGTATTTGACTTGGTTGGCCAAATATTCTACAGCAAACAAGCTTCAATCGTTTAAAAAATAATAATACTAAAGAGATAAAAAAATAAAAACATGAATAAATGATGAAGTGGAGTGTACATGGAGGCCAGTGCCATCCAGTTTGTTACTGTTGTTTTCATGGGAAAAAAAAACTTGCTATCTACTTCCAGGTCTCCCTGAAGTGCTTTGTGAGTGCTACTTGGCTCTTGTGGACAAATCTTTTTACCATTATTTTGACTTTTCATCATTTCAAAAATAAAAGAAAATTGTTATGTGTTCAGTACAATTTTCACAATTGTATTCCTTCAGTCCTCAAGCAGTGCATGACTGTAAAAAATAAATAATAATTTAGATTTAAGTTAGAAAGTGTCATCTGACATCAATTATAAAAAAACTCCATAAAACTAATTATAACATAGACTACCCTTCTGTGCAGAAAATGCTACAAAATTTGGTAAGAACTGAAGTGGTTAAGAGCATCAGTTTAACTAAAGTCACAAACAGGAACTCCAGTACAGCACGGGTGTGGTTATAATCAAATAAAACAGACTTCCTTGTAAATTGATAAGACTTTGTTTTTGCTAATTAAAGCTCTTTTACGAGAAGTGAGTCAAAATGTTAATGGTTAACAGATATTGCCCTCACTGGGTGGAGATTTTTTTACTGTTTTTTGTTAGTTTACCATTAATAGATCACAAATACTCTTATCTAGTGGGGAGAAAGAGCTTCTTTAAACTTAAAAAACCACAAAAAAACCCACTGGGCTCTTAGTCTTAAAGTTCTCATTCACTGGTGTTTTTATTAATTTTTCAGTGTTCTTTGGTATGAAAGAATGCCGTCTGAGTCGGTTTCTGTCAAAAAAAATAATTATTCCCAGTCTATTTCAGTTTATGCTAGTTCAATGTGGGAGTGGGCGTGGAGAGTCAACAAGATATGGGGAGCCTAAGTCTTCTACTTTGGTCCATGGGTTCCCTACCGGCAAAACCGCTAACAAGCGTAGAGAGCTTACAGTGAGCTATGTATCACCGGGAAACTTAACCAGGGGCAGATTCAGCAGCTGATATTATAATACATGCTCGTCAAAAAAATAGACACCAGGCTGGTTTTCGTAAGATAATTTTTTGAAATCTTGCATAATTAATGAGGGGGCCGGAATAGATAGACAGGCCGTTAACTTCACTTCCTGGCTTACCTTCTGAAGTTTAAGAAATAGGAGAACTGTCGGAGGAGCGCAGATACGGCAGCAGTCAGGCATGGGGCTATTAGCGCTATTAGCCTTTAGCTTAGTTAGCCAAGTCTAGCATCAGAGCTAAAGACGCGGGAGCAGAATTGGCGATTATGACCGAACTACACGCCCCGCGAGGGCAGAGTCCACAGTGAAGATCCCGCCCCATGCCCTTTTTAGGAACATGCTTCGTCAGAGCTGGGGAGGAGGAGTCTGTGAATCCGCCATGAATTCCCCCATGAAAGTGTGTCATTCTGGTAAACGGGGAGGAGTGAGGAGGCGCTGTCTATAATATTTTACAGTCTATGATTATGACGTATGGTTGATCGGCTTTTTCAAACTCAGGTATTTTCTGGTTTCTTTTCTTCATGTAACCGATTAAGGAATTGGTGATTGTATAACATTTTCATGCAGCATTAGAACGCACAGTGACTCATTGTAATGAGAAAAAAAAAGACGTTTTTCAAGATTTTTAGTGAAGGAGACCTTTAAGACTAAACGCCTGTTGGTTGCTTCTTTGTAGGAGGTCCACCTGTAAGTAAAAGTAAATGTTCATGTATCCATTACAGTTTTGCAAAAGTTTTTCTACTTTCAAAAGATGGATTGAAGAGTGCTATCTAAGTTGCTCAACGTTTGGAATATTATTTTATAACCTAAACCTCCTTCAAACTGCTGTATAACCTAATCTCTTACCTGCCGACTGGACAGCTAATTTTCTTGATGTCCATACAGAAGAAAAGCTTTCCCACAGCTTTATGCTGCAACCACCATCTTTCACTTTAGGAATGGTGAGATTAGGACAGTGTGCAAACTTTTTTTTTTCTTTTGCCACACATAGTGTTTTGCATGTAGACTCAGTAGTTCCCCCTTGCAAACCTATTTAACATACAAATTCCACTGACATTTGCAGCAGTAACGTCAAGAAATATAGAAAAGTTCAAGGGCTTTAAAAACATTTGTAAGCAACCATATTCTTATTTTTTAAATTTTAGATTAATAACCCAGAAGTACATTTTTAGGTTTTTAATTTTGGTCAGCAGTAAGGTTTTTTTTCTTTCTTAAAAGTAAAAAAAAAAAAGCCTTCATGTACAGAAGCATTAACGTCTGACTGCAAGAGGATGGCAGATCATACAAAATGTCTATTTTAAGAGTCACTGTTTCTTTGCCGTCAGTTTGGTCTGTTTAAAATGTAGACAAAACATGTCAGCTGGCCCGACATGGCATCAGAGTTTCCCTGACATCCATCACCCGCTGCCATGAAATGGAATGTCTCTGCGCCCCCCCACGCAGGCTGAGGATTGATGTGTCTGGTGATGAGGATTCAGGCTGTTCCATACTGTCCATCTGGCCTTCAAATGTACAAACCATGCTTAAAACAAATCAGACAATCTTATACATCAGAGATGCTTTTAGGTTGAAAACAAGCTGATTCCCAGGGAAATGCCAGCACAGACGAAGACGGAGGAGAGATGAGTGTGCCCATGCATGCGAACGAGGCTTACCCCTGTCCTCGTGTTATTGAAGTTGTCCTGCCGTGGGAGGGCAGAGGTGCAGTAATTATTTTTTTGAGGTGAACTCTGATACATTCTGAATGACAAATGCTGCTTTTTGTTCGACAAAAGATTCTGATCCACTTTAGAAGTTAAAGATTATCTTAATGGATATAAATGATTGTCTGCAGGACTTTACGGTAACAACCGGGCTTTTGTTGTCTGAGAATAGCGTCTCTTTTTTTACAGCTGATGACTCATGACCGAAAATAAATCCACCTCTTCCTCTCTGCTGCAAACGTGCCACAATCGGTTTTCATCAAGGTTTGGAAGATTAAAAATGATTTCAGCAGAATGAACAAATACAGATGCCTCTTTTTTTCCCATCCCCTCGAGTTATTTTGTGTGTTATTTTTTTTCTTTCAGCAAAGTTGAACAGAGCTAAAATGAAATAAATAAAACCAATGAGAATTCAATGTGGGCAGGTGCCTCTTCTTCAACTTGGCCTGCGTGCTTCAATTACCAACTACCTGGAGGTCAAAGACTTTAAATTGAGCTGTGCTGCAGTTCTCTGCAGACTCAGCACCTCAGCGCAGTGGTGCAATCGAATTTTGTGCCTAATTATGCATTTCTTAAATATCTGTTGGATTTTTGAGAGATGACCATAGTTGCTGCTCGTAGGAGGGTCAAACAGCTAAACACGGAGCCTTAAATCAGCAAACTGTATTACACTGTGGGTTTTATGAGGGCAAAAGCAGCCACTGCCGATGAAATAGTTTCAGAGTGGTGATGTGACACAAATCTGATTTTCACATAAAAAAAACTATAGGATGTGTCCTGGATCAGAGTTGTGAGCAATCCTGCAGCTGAGATGCACTTCAATTCAAGTATAAAATGAACAGTCTGAAAGAAATGATTTCTCCCGTTTTAATAATTCTGAATGACATCTTCAGACAAAGAAGCACAACACTTTTCCAAGGGGAATAGCTCAGAATTGGCGTTAAGATGGATCATTAGATAATCTAGGCCAGTTCTAGAAGAAAGCCTGTTAGGTGGGAAAAACATGAGACTGGAGTAGAATTTCAGCTTCCGGCAGAAAACTCAGAATAGAACTGATGTTCATGTATGCTCTCAATCCAGTCTGCCAGAGCTTAACTGTTTTGCAAAAAGTAGTATAGGAAGATTGAGAAAAACACCTGTCTTCAAAAACAAAAAGGACAACATCAACTCAAGTGTGTTAAATAATTATGCCTGTCAACACTTTTGGAATTTTAATTAGTAAAATCTGGGATCCACACTAGTACTTACTCACTGACAACATCAAAAGTAAAATTATCTACAAAAACCCATTAAAAAACTAAACTTAAGCATAATCATGATGGTTCAGAGACTTCAGGTCTAGAAACCAGGTTAAAATCCCTATATGCCCATTTTAATCTTCAGGGATCAGAGTCCTAATCTATTTAGTTTATTGGTTCTTCACCAATCATGCTAACAGAGGCCCACAACAATATGATATTCCCCTGAAAACTTTATAAAAAGTGAAATTACCACGAATTAAAAGTAAAAACTCTGTAGCTGTAGGACTTTTTTCCACCAGGGGTCACTAGAAACAAGCAGCCAATCTAACGCCTCTTTAAATTTGTTTAAAACCTTTTGTCCTTTTATCAACGGTCTTCCTGGTGTTTTGTTAAGTATTTTGTTTTCCATTCTCAACTAAAACAAGAAGATGGAATTGCAATGAGAGGACAATTTATGTTCTCATGTGATTTGTATTTTTTGAGAACCAGTTGTTGGGTTTTTTTGCTGGGATTTCAACATTTCAGGATTATGATCCCCAGGATGTTTGTGCACCACTGACCAGCCATTAACAGACTGTTTTTCAACCTTTTTGCTTTGTTCTCACATTTTTAATGCCATTTTTTTTCATTGGTTCAGCGAGGTAGCACACAAAAACCAATAAACACTTGTGGTTTTAGCGCTCTCATTCAGCAATACACTCATCCTTCAACTGCTGGAATACCAATTCAGTTTCTGTTTGCTGCCTCTCTGGAGAGACAATTGGTACTTGTCACGTGAAGTGTACCAGTTTAATTACATTTGTGAGCATGCTGAGTGAAAATCATTAGATATATTCTTAATGTATGTATAGAGAGTTTAGTAGCTATAATGCGTTGTTTCAAAAATATCCTAAAGCTCAACTAACAAAAGCAGAAAGAAATCCTGGACGTTTTGTTAGCATTGTTGTATCCTTGAATTTACAGTCGGACTAACATTAAAATTAAATATTGATGAGTAGAACACCATTACTAACCCAAAAAAGGAATTTGTTGTGTTGTAACTGAGGTGTCAACCTGGTAAAAAGAGTTTTTTTTTGTTCGTTCTGTCCCACAATGGTCGTTTAAGAAGAAACTTTGATAATGGAACTAATCCAAAGTGTCCAGGGATAACTCGTGTTTTATATTAATAACAAAGATATTAATTAAAAACAAATCTCAAGATGGCTCATTTAGGCGATGATGTTGTAGCACACTGTGTGGATCAAACATGCCTCCTTTTTTGTGCTGTGCATAATAATCAGACTCACACCCCCGCAGTGTTAAATGTGCAACTCTCTCAATCTTTGCAGCTTGCTTTGCTGTTTTTGTAAGTGTTTCCAGGACAGTCACACTCAGATTCCCTCATGAAGAAAGTGATGCAGTGACACTAACATAATACTAAACTAAAAACATCCAGAACCTTTGCAAAAGAGCTCAAGCTCGTTCAGACCAGACGGAAAGCTTCTGTAAAATTTTTTGCCTCAGATTCTCAAATAGGATTATGTCTGACTTTGACTGAACCATTCCATTACATGAACATGCTTTGATTTAAAATACTCCATTGTAGCTGTGAGGCTAGGGCCACTGTCATGGTTCAAGTATTTAGCAGCTTCTGACTTGTTTTTATCCAGGTTTGCTAGATCTTTTACCTTCAGCCATATTTCCATCTAAAGCTTTTCTGTCCCTGCTATAGAGAAACATCCACACAGCTTGAGGCTGCCAGTGCCAGACACTCTAAACTCCGATTTGGATTCCACTTCTTACGTACATTCAACATGGAGTTCAAATTACTTATTTTAGCCTAATTTGTCAACAAAACTTGTTAATTCTGATTAAACTAAGCTATTTCATTGCCATTTTTATTCAATTCAATTCATTTTTATTCATATAGCGCCAATTCACAACAAATGTCATCTCAAGGGACTTTACAACAAAAGTCATTGCAATACAATTATACAAACATTCCAATCAGTTAAAAGTTTTCTATGTAAGAAATCCCAGCTTATTGTAACTGGGATTTTAAGTTCAATGAGTTGCATGTACTAAATCCAACTTAGTTCATTGGTAAATCATATCTTTATATTAGTCATAAATTCAGAGTAAACTGTATTTTTAATGCTCCTATTTTATTCTAAATATGTGCTGTAGCTCAAACACTTAATGTCATCAAGTTTGCCCTTAGCGGCCAACACAAATTTAGTTTACCCTGATGGCTGCTTGGGGGCATGATGATTTTAGTACTGTGAGTGACCTGGAAGCGTGTTCTACTGACCTGCCTGTGGGTGAGTTTAGAATAAAGGGTTTCTGGTGTCGTAATGATTCTAAATCCATTGACTGTAATTTTTTTGTTAGTAAATATGTCATGTCTTTAGCTAGCTGAAGATGGAGTGGAATTGTAAATATTGTGATTTTATTAGAGGGATCAGGGCATAGCTATTTAAACAATACGGGTTAAAGCATGAAAGTTACACACAGACAGTACCAGTTCCTTGTTTGCACCAGGTGTGCACTCTTATTAGTACATTCATCATAAAACTTCCATCCCATTCCATTAAGGGCACAAGTACATTGAATGTGGATCACTGCACTTGTTCATCTACTGATTCATTACTTAAAATGTAGGACGACAACTTGCCTAGATTTTTAAAAGTCGATTCAACTATCCGTGTTTACAGTGTATATTTCTCTGAGAGTGTTGTGTTCAGGATGATTTGAAGTGTCAATTTTCTTCAGTATATAACCAAAAAGTTATTTAAGTCTCACCTAACCAGATTACCTTCTTCTAAGTCTGCTGTGTCCCACATACGGCTTGTGGCTAACTACAAATAGAACTTATTGCTTTTCTTAAAAAATGGCTCTCTCCTTCCGCTCCTCCATAAACGCCTGATTTGTGGAAGGAATTAAGTAAATGTTGTTCTGTCAACAGATTCCCTCACCTGAGATGTGGATCACTTGTAGAGTTACCATGGTACTGTTGGTTGTTCCTCTTATTACTGCTCTTTTTCCCTGCCCTGTTAAGTTAAGGTGGGCAGCCATGTCTGAGTAGGTGTGTGTGCCTGTTTTCAGATGCACACTGAATGGTGCTCAGTTATATTTTTAGTTTGGGGTATTGTTATATAACCAAACCTCCCTTTAAACTTCTCCACGGCTGTATCCCTCACCAGTACATTGTGTTTCTGATCTCCAAGGTGATGATAACTCTCTAATGAACCCCTGAAGCCTTCAAAAAAAGCAGCTGGATTTATAATGACGCACTGTAAACCCGAATAAGTAGGCTAGTGAGTTTATAAACTCAAATATTTTATTATATCAAAGCTTAATTATTTGGAGTTTATGTTAAATATATTTCCTAATTATAATTAAATTAAACTTACCAATTAAGCCAACTCAAAAATCTAAAGTACATGCAACATGAGCAGAATTGTAATCACTGAGAATGTGGTATTAATATCAACACCACTTTGAATAATTATATTAATTGTGATTGATCACAATTGGGTATCTCAATACAACAGACTTTCAAGTCAGTCATGGTGTCAAAAACATGCCTCTAAGCACCCTGGGAAATATGATAATTAGGTCACTCAAAATTTTTGAGTTACTTGTAACAAAACAAAACAAAAGAATATGCCGAACTAACTCAACACATCTGAGTTTGAATAATTTTTTTTCATAATATTGAGTTTCAGCTACTCAGTGTAACTAAGTAATCTCAAAATTGGGGTTTACAGTCGCGTGAAATAACGCACAGGTGAAGTCTATTTATAGGGTTGTCAAAAAATTGAAAATTTTAATGTAATTAATAACAGGGTAGCTGTGAATTAAACACCTTTAATCATGATTAAGGGACATTCCTAAATACGACTGAACACGTAGAATTTTTGATGTAAATAAAGGAAAAAAACGGATACCGTTGCTCTTTTTATAAAGGAAATAAAGGAGAGATTCATGGAACTTTTGCTTTGAACTCGTTAATCACATTCACACATGGCCCTTTTAACCTATTTATCATTGAGCCAGTTGCTAAGGCAAAGATGACTGGTTAACATTTTCTGAATGTAAAGCTGACCATTTCTTATTAATATTAGACATCCCTGAGTATGCTCTTTATGGAACTATCCTACAATATCAGACTGATTTCAGGCAGAGGTTTCGAAAGTTTCACTGCAAAAAAGACTGCTACTGTAGTGTAGCTCTATTGAGGTACTGATTCAGGGTGGGATCACTCTGTTCACACTGGGAATAGCTGCCAAAGCTCCACTTGAGGCCATTCAGAGTATAAGAAGATATATTTCTTCAGCTCTTTATTATTTCCACACCGCTGCTGATACAGGGTTGGATGGTACACATGTGAGGAGGGAGATGAATCTCTGTGTGGGCTCCTATTTAAAAAAATTAAAAAATTCAACTAAGGTAGAGCTAACCAAAATATATGAATAAACTTAACATTTGGATATGGCATAATTTAAACATCACATTAATTAAGTAATCAAATGTCACAATTTACTATCTTCCATAATGTAAAAACCCAAACATAAAAACTCTCCGTTTCATCAAGGAACCATCAATCCCAGTTAGGAATGAACAAGATCCTCTTACTGTGAAGGCCTATATAGCTACTTCAGCTAATGATTTAGCGCTAATTTAAGTTAGAAAACATCCCTTTTACTGAATAATGCAGATTTTAGAACAGTAGTAACACACTATGAAATGTACTGAAACTATTCACTGAACCAACATACAAGAATCAATAAAAATATGGCACATTTATATTTTTTGCACTGCGACACGGGGGATAGGCGGCTATTAGCAAGACTGACCCAACAGCCATAGCAGAGGGATTTAAATAAGGACAATTCCCACTGACAACTAATGAACTTAATCATATCAGCTAGAAACCAACACCTCAATAATAATATACTCACTTGTCATTTATGCATACACATACTTGAACTTTATAGTGGTGCTGCTAAGCCGTCCTTCATCATGCAAATGGATATCGGGTCTAAAAAGGATGGCATTCTGTGCATGTGTTAATTGCATGAATCATGTTAATTCTATTAATTAATCAACCCGTGTTAACGCATAGCGCTCAGCCCTAGTATTTACTAATTATGTGACTTCTAAAAACTATTTTTTGTACTTGATATTATTTAAGGGCATCAAAGTAAGGGAGGTTGAAAAAAGATGGTTTTCTGTTTTTTCACTGAGATATTTTAAAAACCAAACTCCACTTCATTATCCTGTAAAATTACAGCAAAATATATTACAGTTTGCGATTGTGATGTGACAAAATGTTAAAAAGGTTAATGTGTATGAATACCTCTGAAAGACACTGGCATTCTGTTACTGAATCCACATGTCCTTTATACTTGATTTAATATTCTGATTCCCTCAAAACGGTCTCCTCTCCAGCTCAATTTCTTTGTTTCATTCAACCTCCGCTGTCCATCATCACCAGAACTGACCATAATGAGGGGAATCTCAGAAAAAGAGTTGCCTTTTCATGAAAGTGTCCTCTGACTGAAGTACAATAATCGACTTAAAATGCATAATAGAAAAAAAGAGGACTGCTGCCAGCAGAAATGCTTTTTACCATTATGGTGTTTTATGTTCTCAATGGCTTTTTATTGCAAGCTGTGAAAGAGGGAAAAACGGAGTCTGACATGAAAGGCAAACGGCCTACTCACGAAGAAAAAATTAAATGCTTCCTTTTGTTCCTATTTTATTTCTGTTGCGTAGTTAAAGAACTAATGGGCTGATTCCAGAGCACTGTTAAAATTCATCTGATGTACGCATTCCCATTGCTGGTTACAAGGTACATGCAGGCAGCCGTGTAGAATGTAGCTGACAAAGGGAAATGGTTTTTCTGGGCTGGAAGATTGCAGACATTCCCGAGTAGATTGTGTTTGTCCACTCCTCTTCACCTAGATGGATGCTCTTTCTGTTGAAACGTTTTAAATGCAGCACTGCTTGTTTGCCGATTGCACAGCTTTAGATATGACAAGCTCATCATGCCTCTCACTGTTTTAATGTGTAATAAATATGCAGCAACATGTCCTGGGCTGGTTTGCCTCCATGTGCGTGAATGTGTCCCTGCGAACGTACGCGTGGGCGACACACAGAGAGATGAATGTCAAATGAGTGATGACAGTAGCTGCATGAAAACAGCTGCTTGAGTTGTAATTAGCAGCCATAGAGGCACATACAGAACAAGGCGATAACATGAAAAGACTTCCTCTATTTTAAGGAGCTCCCTGTGGAGTTGGTTTCAGATCAGTTTTTTTCTGGGTTTTTTTTTTACATCAGCGGCTGTCTAAATACTAAGTCAATACCAAACGGCAAATGACAGTGGCTGTAATAGAGAAAACCTACCGCTATATCCGTGTTTAATCACAAAACTGTGTTTTGAAAATGACTCTTTCAGGAAAATCATTAGGATGACGCAGATGTTGCAGCGATGCCACTAACAAGCAGCTGAAGCTGTCAAGACGTTTTACGGCCTAAATCTACTGACAGACCAAATGGTCTGTTGGGCACAAGACCAACAGCACAAACGTTGCAAATTTGGAAAGATATTTCTGTCTTTGCAGTTTAAATGGTATAACTAACAAAACTGATTTTAAAGTTTTCATCCATCCATCCATCCAGTGTCCAGAATCCATCCAGAATATTCCCAGAAAACCTCTTACTTGGCATCCTCCACACCACCACAGGTGAATCCTTTTCTTGTGGTGAATAACCGACTGCATTTGAAGCTTCTCCAGATGAGCTCGTCACCTGATCTCTTCAGGTAAACAGTTTTAGCTGCTTTCTAAATCTTTAAGGAGAAGGAAATATTACCATAATGGGAAGGAAAATGGACATAAGATTTTTTTTGAAATCTTAGCATAAGCATAAAGGAACAAAAGAATCATTTTGAGGGTTAAAATGATGCAATGAGGAAAAAAGAAAAAATTGCTAGTTTTGTTACCATAATGTAATTATAAATCAATTTACTAACAGTGTTCTGGCAGAGAGAGGTTTCCTTCCATCTGCTGCAAAAATCCAGCACAAAGGGCACTTCCTGGCCACTGCAATAACCTTTGAAAATACAAGTATTTTCATTTGACTCTGTGTTTTTTGTTTTGCCTACTTTTGTTATGTTTTTTGTGTGCAATAAATTGGGAAATTTTCGTAGGCAAGAGAGCATGTTATCAAAATCATAACAACTTTGTAGAGATGCAATATCAACAGTCCTACAAACCGAAGATAACCACAAATAGACTCCTATGTGGTTGGCTTTATTCTCTTACTATTTTGGAATTTAGTTTCTTAATTTGAACTAACAAAACTGATCTTCCCTCATCCAGATTATTCCAGAGTGCTCCTTCTTAGGATTCTGTTTGTCATTTCATGAACAGGATTTGAAGGTGTGGTGATGTGGAGGAGGGATTCTGTTTTGGAAAGCCATGGGTCTTCTCCTTACCATGCAAACGGTGTAATCCTGTTGCAGTTTGCAAATGAGAGCAGAACATGGACAAAGGGAAAGTGCAACTGTCTGCAGTAGTGATGCCGCTGGAGCCATCTTGGTAAAACAGAATTTAACAATCTATGTTCTGATTGTCACCTATCGTCATGAGATTATAGACAATGACTGAAAAAACAATACCCTGGATCGGGACTGCTAATCATCCTCTCTCCACAACAAAACAAACCTGCTAAGGTTGGTTGATTATCTGATCAGAATGGCTTGCATGAACCTCACTTGGTAGGTTATTGCACTCACATGGAGGAAACCTGGGGGCAAACCCGGAATGTTCTGGAAGGACTATACAGTATATTTTTGCCTGCCAGGGGATACTTTGGGATCACTCGGAATCAGCTAGAGGGGAAGGGGATGAAACTATTTCAGATAACAATGATGCATGAATAGTTTTATAGTCTTGTCAATGAGGCTTGGCTTTCCCTTGTATTTTGGCTTACGTGCTGTATAATACCAGTATGTTACATCCCAGTGTCAACAAATAACCTGACTTTCAAGGTTACATTGAATCCTACAAGCAGGCTTAAACCTTACTGAACCACCTATCAGGAAGGACCATTACGGGAAGTTTTGTTTTCAGGTCCCTTAGTTATCTACCTGGTTTGCATTAGTTTTATTTTCTTTCAGGTATTAAACATTCCTGACTTCTATCTCTGACAAGAATTCAGCTAGAACAAATATGTGCTTTGTCGGGATACCTTCTGTCAATCCTCTCTCATGTTACACATGAAAGAGAGCACATTTCAACAGTGCTCATTTGAACGTCTCAAGCTTTAATGTCAAAAAGGCAGTCAATGAGGTTAACACCTTTGATCACATTGAAACAGAATACTGGAATGGCATTACTGAGAAACATGGCAATATTTATTAATGCATGTGCACAAAGGTATTTTCACAGATTTATTAACATGGGCTGGATGATTTGGTGGCACAGTCTACTGACTGGCATAAACTCATCTATATGGGTCTGAATCCTCACTGTGACGGCTGTGGCTGCGATGATCAGCCCACTCTAATCTTTTTGGTTTGACATGCAGTGCTTCTGCAAAATTTTCCGGAAGGAAATTTTTTAATGTCCTTAGTGAAGCTTAAACAAACCCTTATTCCTTTAATTCCTCTCTTAGGTGAAATTGACAAAGATAAACATATTAACTCAAAAAAGGTCTAAATCTTAGTTATTGTATATACTTTTTAACAATTGTGTATATTTTGGGAGCATTTAGTATTTGTCACATTTTTATTGAACATGTCTATATTCTTCTTTAACATCTTTATATTGTGCAATTCACCCATAATGTAATTTTAATTTAATAAATTCTATTCTATCCCAAATTTTCTGATTTTTTTCCCCACCAGAGAATTGAAAGGAACTTGACTCTCCAGGTGTGCCATATTATTGACATGAATGACTGATGCCTCACCCCTCTCCTATTCTTTGACCTCAAGATGTGATGTTTTTATCAGTGTTGAAGTGAGTCATTATTTGTAGCATGACATATTTGATTAAATCTATAGTTCTTTTTTGATGTATAACTGAAATCTTTCATTACTCTTAGTGATGACCCTGCATCTTTGTGGTTTGATATATTTTGTATGGCTTAACCAATTTATTTTTGTGATGAGCTCCAAGTCTTTAAACTTGAAAGGCTTTCTTGGCATAACCAAGATCAACAAATTTTTTTGGGGGGGGGGATTAAATTTACCATGTAGATTTTAACTGAATGTAAAACAGCACTATTAGAATAATCTGGTATTTTCTAATTTATTTAAATTTTTTTATGTTTCCTGTCTAGTGGTGTGGCTCTCAGAATTAATGTCGGAGTACCAAGTGTAAGCCCAATAGATTTACCTTCACAAGTGGAACTTTAAGGCTATTACTATAGTACTTCACTCAATAAACGTGTAAGAAATCTTTATTAGAAATTGCTATGATTTTGTTTTCCCGATATTGTGGACACACAGATACAGAAAGTAAAGGGGGTAAAAGAAAAAATAAGTGAGGCAGGAGGGAAATAAAAAAAATTCCAGAAAACATCCTAGTCTCCTCCTACACATGCAGGACGGCAGAGAGAGGGAAAAAAAACCAAAACCGATAAAACAAAATAAACAATGCGACCTGAGAACACAACTCACAGATAAACATGTTAACACAATAACGGTGTAAATAAAAAGCTCATGGTACCAATTGTATCTGTGGTAACCTCAGCCCAAGATTGCATCTGTAAACACCAGAATCCCCACACCCCACATAATGTAACAAAATGAGCTGCACAAACATGGGGAAAATTCTGGTAGAGGAGTGATCCACTGTATTTCTTAAAGAAGACACCAGTAGATAAAATAGGTCCCAAAACCATCCCTCACTTTAGAAACTTTTCATGAACCTCAAGCAGCTTGGATTTTGGGCCTCTCCATTCTTCCTCCAGGTGACCTTGCTATCTAAAAAAGTAATTCAAAATTCCCTTTTACCTGCAACAATAGTTATTTGTGTTAAATTAATTGTTGGGCGATGATACTATTTACTCATCTGAACTTGTAGTTCACTTCGACAAGCACAGACTACAATATTCACAATATTCACTTTTTTCCCCGTTGCTCCAGTGTTTGTTTTAATAGGCTACTGGTGTCCAGAGGAGTGTCCAATCGGTGCGCACAGACGCCGCAAACCGAGGCTTCTCCTCGCTGCGTGTCTTAAACACACGCAGGCACAGACAGAGGCGAGGAGGAGCTCCAGCTCCACAGAACCATCCGCGTAAACGGGAGGCTGCTCTTGCGCTTGGATTACACCGGGCAGTGAATTGTCACCGCTCAACACAGCACACCTCTTCCCTTTGCTCTCCACCGCGCTCTGCAGCTCATTAACGCACCCCATCATAATTAATAATTGCATCTGGAGATCTACGCAAAGCTACAGCAGTAGAGGCGTTTATGTGATTTTTCTTTTGTTTGTTTTTTTCTTCTCCTGGATAAAACCAATTAAAACTATTTTTTCAACTATACTGCTTGAAACAGAAGCACAGGCTCAGCCGTCGGTGGAAGACGGACTTCTCCCTTTGCATCCATAATTCTCTCCCTGGAGCTTCATCTGAAATCTGTAAGTAGTAAAAAGAGATGCGTTCTTTAACTTAAAAAAAAAATCATTATTCTTTACGTTGCGTCTTGGTTACTTGATTTTCTTAAAATGAGATTGAGTTTAATAACTCAAAAACCACATGTCGTACATCTGTACGTTTTGAAGAGACACTGGAAGGAATTCCATGGGTAGATGGAAAGCTGCTGATGCAAAATGAACTGCTTTGACATTTTCTCATATTTATGCTGTAACTGTATTATTAATAACTGTTTGCATATCTTGCAAGGGGAATAAATCATTCTTGAGTATTTGATGTAGCTCCTACAGTGATTTTAAGACTATATCACGTTAATTAAGCCAATTTCAACCAGCTTCTTCTGCAGAAATGCACATTGACTTCGACCATGACTAAGGTTCATATTTGGAAATACCAAATACCAACTCACATTCTCCGTTGGTAAATAATTACACATTTCTAGAGAAATTTTGGGCAGGAACTGTGATAAAAAAAAAGTCTATGTAGGGTATTTTAATGGTGCCCCTTCTTCTGAAAGTTTGTGAAAAGTGAAGAAGGTGAGTCCTTGATGTGTCAGGCACAAATGCACACATGCAACAAACATGTGTGGCGCTGTTCAGTTCTTACACGCTGCACTTATTGATTTTCTGTGTCAATGATAACCAAACACTCACATACTGATTAAATGTTTATGCATGCAACCTTTCGGTGCCCCCTTTTTTTTTAAATCAAGAAAATAACATACGGCCTGTGTTTTAAGGAATCTCCTATCTTATTTACGCTCAGAAATTGTGATATACGTGACATGCTATCACCCAAAACCCTCCTCTCCACTTCTGAGTGCAGCCTTTAAAGCAAGCTTCATGCTTGCTGTTCCAAATTTATCAACTTTGCAAAGTCACTGAAATTGGGGAACAACAGGCATTCCTTCATGTACCCAACGGCCACAGTTCAGAAACAAAACAAGACAAATGCTGCCTCATTTCAGTCTCCAGTCGAATCAGAGAATGGGTTTAAATTTAGGAAAATGTCTGACACTATATTACGGAGGTTCCTTTGGGTTTATACAGCCATGTTTAGTGCAACATCCTGTATCATCAGGTTTTATTAGATATTATATTTCTAATCAGCATTAGAGATAAAAAAAAATACTGAAACTATGACACGCACGAACTGTTCAACACAGAGGAGGACAGGAATAGCAGCAGACACACACAGACTGTCAGAGGCGGAAAATGACAGAGAGAGAGGTAGAGCCATAAGTGGAGATCTGTACAGACAGGCATGCTCCGATATGTAAGGTGCCCTGCAGAGAACTGGACTTGGCTGGCAGCGTGCTTGTCTGCTTTTTGGTGGCTCAGAGATAACGCTGTCATTCATCAAGCTGCGAGAAAGCGTTCCGTCTGGGTGTGGGTCGATCTGTTTGCAAGACCTCAGATGGGTGAATGGGAGGGAGCAGAGGAGATAGGAGTCCAGAAAGCTGTGCATGAAAAACATGGATCTTATTAGTGCGAATGGGAGACAATACTTTTGATTTTATTACCTATTTGAACTTCAGTAAGGAACTGATCTTCAAAATGATAACTCAAGATTTTTAAGTGAGGTTCTGTTAAAACGTTACAAACAAGTTAACATCACACCTGCAGTTGGAAACTGTTTTAATATGGTGTATTAACTGAATTGTCCATCCGGATTACTTAGTCAAGGATGTTGAAGCTAATGGCCAGTCAGGGAAGTGAAAGACTAAAGTATATTTCTACCATCTTAAAAAATACTGAAACCTTCTATGTGGACTCTGTTTGATTTAAATTTAAAAAGTTATTACACAGAAGCTGACGATTATTTACAGACGAAATAAAATGGCAGGCGTTGCACTAATAATCTTCCTGTGTAGAACATGTACTGAGAACATATAGCAAGTAAGGTGCAACTGCCTGTTAAAAAGTGAAAAGCAGCAAAAAGTACAAAGAAATAAAAAGAAAAATGTACATTGCATTTCTTTTTCTTTAAAGTAGTTGAACTGTCATGTAGGCTATCCCTTTCCCTATTCTTTAGTATGTGTTTCACACAGAAAGATTACTGATGGTTCAGCACATTCCACCTTTGTTTTACATGTAAATAAGCTTTGGCTTCAGTTTAAATAATGCAAACAAAACAAAAGTGTAAAGGTTCATAAAATGCATTTACAGTTTTTTCTATGATGTTTGTGGGACTGCATGTAGAACAATCCCTTGAGAAAGCACGATCTGCACACTCCGAAAACATAAAGAACTAGCTCGCAAGGAACATGAAGTGAACTTCTTTGTTACTCCCTTTCCTGACCTACAATTTGCACAGTCATTTAATTGACTCTTATCACTCATCCTCTACTGAGCACTGTTTTTGATAGTTCTTGGTTTTGATAAGGCTATTGGTTCATGTTTTATTCAGACATATCATGCAGTAACTCTGTATGTCACTCATTTTCTGCGTGACGCTATATGATTAACAAGACCTTTAGCAAAACCTTTAATTAAACGTGCAGGGCAGTTTATAAACCTCTCACACTGCCTTACACCTCCTCGGTAAAACAAGTCATGAAAAAGATCATCTTAATTAGTGTGATTACAGCCAAGAGGTAATAATGTTGTTTAAGCAGAAGCAGCCTTTGGGATTATATAGCTTATAACAGTTGAATTGTTTTCTCACGTAGATTACACTATGCTTTTATGCACCCAAAAAAAAGTGTAAAACTAATTTAGAAATGTTGATGTCTTCTTTTTTCCCCCACTTATTGTTTGTGTTGGCCACCCAGACTGCACTGTTCTGGGCCATGAGCCATAACACCGATATTAACGGCCCTTCTGTACATTTGATTTTGCTAAAGAAATTAAACGAAAGTATTCAAAACTAAAATTAGATGCTGCCATTTGTTGGATTCAAACGTTTGCCCATTCAGGACAAATGTTCCAAGACGCTGAAAGGTCACCCAATCATCCCCTGGAAGCAAGCCATGCATCGGGCTATGACAGATCCAACAAGGTGGTTTAACCTTTTCGATTATGTAGTCACTGTGCCACTGGTGTTAGAATCAATGATAGAGCTACGTTTATGCTGCTAATGGTGTATCATTTGGCAGTCAATGGCTGGGTTTATCTGAAGAGATGAAGACACATTTAGAGATACTGAAGGCAATCAATGTTATAATAATAGAGAAAGCCTGGGCTGGTTGTCAGATTAAAGTTAGTTAAAGCTACTGTTCTGTTCTATAAGGCGGTTCAACTCACTTTAAGATATAGTAAGATATAGTCTTTCATGGAACAAAATGCTATGGTCAGCTTTTATCTTTGTCTTGCTGTTTTGGTGTAAATTGTTATTTAATTAAGCTAACATCTAACCTCATCCTAAAAACACATTTAGAACACAGATGCGTCTGGTAGCATGATATAAGGCATAAAGCTGCAGTTGTTCCTTGTAGTTCTTTCACTCTTTATTCATGTTTTAAATGAAACAACTCCTTCAGTGGTGTTGCTTTTTATACCTTCACAGTCAATCCAGTAGAGGAAACAAGCAAGAAATAAATGCCATTAATCTGCATTTAGAAAAGAGGGCGTTTGTTAAAACAAGCTAAACTAGTGTAAGTTCAGACTGCATGCAGTGCTACTTTACTGACAAAGTGTGCAGCTGTTTGAGTAAATACATTCATACCGCATCGGTGTTTAAGCATGAAGGCAATCCTTGTCGTCATCGTCCTGTGTTTTAGTTTTGCTGGCAGTATCCATCATGGCTTGGGGGGGGGGTATCAAAAGTAAGTAATGCTGCAAGCTTATAAGTCAAATGTGAATTTAAAGCTTCAGAATCCATGTTGAAATTTGTCAGAATTCACTTGGCTTCCACGCTTGTGCCTCTCGGGATGTTATCCACCCAGATAAACATGAATGGGAATAAATTCTGTATTTGTCAATGAGCCTCTTAAAATATATTTACTTTTTATTAAAACCTGCAGTGGAAATTCCTACTTCATTACCCAGCTGTATATTTCTTGCCGGTCTTCATTTGCCACAAATAAAAGAACAGGATAGTATCTTTAAATGCAGCCATATTTGCAGCGAAAGTAACAGCCTCCGATACTCTTCTCTGGTTTATCTGGAATTGAGTCAGATAATAACTTTATTCATGCATTCATTCAGCCTCTTGTGCATGGTTCTCCAAGCCAAAAAGAGAATCTGCTGTAGTAAAATTTAATTTCACAGTCATCTGTTTCAGTTATCTCTGCCCCGTTAAGCTGTTTGCCAAGTGCAGGTGGCTGGATTTAGCGTCGAAGCAGCTTGCAAGCATTTGAATACGATTGAGGGTGGAACTCAAAGATGAGGAGTCCATGAAATTAATGAGAGGGGAATGTAATTATCTTAGCATCACTGTCCATGTAATACAAGTGAAACTGTGTGTCCCATGCTGTGACACTTCCACTCAAATAGTCCTGAATCCACCGCACTTCAGATTTTGAGCAGCTGAAGTATTATCAATAGGTGGTGCTAGAATAGAGCGGATAGCTGAATCCTAAGGTAAACAGAGGCCTGTGTTGACAGATTAAGGAGAGAATGCATCTGTGAAAGACAGACCCTCTCACCGAATGATTTCTTATTGCTCAATATTATCATTAACATGTTTGTGTGTCTGCTCCAGCTTGTTATACCTTCTTCTCCAATAATACTTAAATTGAATTGGCAGCAAAGCTACTCTGGACGCTGCAGCTGCACAGCTGGTAGTAAAACGTGCTTCCCCAGTGGCCGGACTTATTGAATGTTCCCGATCTGAAATCATGAAGATTTATTAGCCACGCCAGCAGGTGTGCACTTTCACATCACCTTTCAATTAGTTTATTGTACTCACATTAGCACACATATTTACTGCTAAGTAAAAACAAAACAAAGATATTTTATTATATGTTTAAAGACTTAAAGCTCAATTTGTTAGTTTTAAAGTAAAACCTTCCCTGGGGTATGGTGTGACTAAAAGATGGTGGAGGAGCTCATTATTGAATTGCGTAGAGCCTGAGTAAACAATTGATTTAACCATCCTTTTAGCAGTCAATTTTGCCCTCTATTCTAGCTCCTAATTTTGTTTTAAAATTTTCTGCAGTCCTGCAAAATCCCTCCTAAACACAACAAATTGTCTGTTCATGCTCCAGCCCACACCCCAAAAAAATAAAATAAACAAATAAATAAATACTGTTACCGACTATTCTAATTACAGGTAACCTTGATTTAATATGGAAATAAATGTATGATCTATATATTTAGATAAAATGATGTGAGCAAACCTTGCGTTGATCTTCCAAAAAAATTTCCCCCCAATAAATAGGCAAAAAATACTGATTTTAAGTTTCTTAACAACTTGTAATATTCATTTTTAAAATAAAATATATTTTATACTTAAATAATAAATAAAACATAATTACTTTTAATTATTTATTCTTTCTGTGGACCCCCGGCCCTGTACCAAATGACCCATGAACCGGTACCAGTGGGGACCTCTTTTCTGGAAGGTAAACATCTGTTCCAGTCATTTTTGCATTCTTTAATGTATTTTTTTTTTTTTTACAGGATAGCCCTGTATTTAAGCCAATTCTTCTCAACATCATCTGTAAACAGCTTTGCTGTCGCTGCTAAGGTTAATAATCCCCACAGCAAAATAATTCCAACAAATTTCACCATCAGGATGTGCAGTTTTAGTTTCCTTCACAAACAGTTTACGAATGTTTAATTTAGGTGTAATCTTACTATAGGACCATTTTCCACATGCTTGCTGTGTCTTGTGTGCTTCTTATGACTTTATTTCTACATAGCTCTTTTTCCTCCACTTGTCTGTAATTATTTTCCCTCCTGTTTTGCTTTTTTAGTTATGGCAGATGATCTTGTCTTGGAGGGTTTCTGGTTGTAGTTGTTCAAAACTTGTAATATTGTTTTATTATCTAGCATTGTTTTCATCTTCTTCCCAATTTTGTCCCTGGCCTGGTTGCGGTGCTTTCTTGGTCATGGCGACGCTGTTTGTTCTTTAATATTTTCTAACAAATTACTGAGACTTTCACAAACAGGAGGGTTTATACTGAAATTAAGTTAAACAGTCATCCAATGACAATATAGTTGCAAACCATACATTTATTATTTTTATTCCTAAATAATTTTTCAAAGCTTGTAAAATTTTCCAGTTTTCTTCCCAGTCATGTGTCATTTTGAGTCGCTCCCACAAAATGAAATCAAAATATATTGAACTCTGGTTTTAACAGGTAAAAATGAAAAAGTTCAAGGACTATGAATAATGGTTTTCTGTTATTACGATTTCATTTTATTTCCTTTTGTTTTGTGTTTATTCTTTTCATCTCTTAGAAAATACATTTCTTTTGCTTGATTCTCTCTCTGTCCTTCCTCTTTTTCTCTAAATTCTCTCACCTTCTCGCTCTTGTTTGGTTGGAAAATACTTCCTAGCATGTTTTTGTGTTTCTTAATGTCAACCACTTTCACAGTTACCTGTCATGCCGTCACGGATTGGCGTGACTTGGCTTTACTGACACCCATGGCTCATTTCGAAAAGTTTCCTTTTGAATTTTAAAATACTTTTTATCTGTCTCATTCAAAACTGGGCTTATTTCCTTGAATGGACCTATTTTTTCTACTCAGGTTAAAATTTTTAGGACTATTCTCTATTAGAAGACAGATTAAATTATTCAAGATGCTTGGATGTATTCAACCTGAACAAGCTGATCATGGAATCCACATCGTGGCATCACACAAAAAGCAAATTAATTCATATATTTAATATAGCCAGTCCCTCTGCTGTGACCTGGATACACAGTCTCACGGCTTCATGCTGGTCCTCATGGACTTGAACTGTGCATGTGTTTCCGGGCAATCAAATGTCTCATTTGGGAATGCAGCTAAGACAAAGGATTTTTTTAATCCCCCCGGGGGTGTCATTGAAGTTGAATTCACCACATTGGAAACTAGATTTACAAGCACCACTTCAGCCAAATCTTTGAAATCAGAGAAGATTCCTCAAATTTAGGTGTTTAGAAGTCACCAGCACTCTCTGAACGAGCATACAGGAAGTACTGAGAATGGCCTTGTTAATGTTTGCCCACAGTATGTGAGGACACACGGCTGCGTCTCTGATACGTTGGTCTGCAGTACAGGGGCCCCACAGGGAATAGTGCTGGCACCGTTCCTCTTCACCCTCTACACTTCTGACTTCTCCAACAACTCCCCACGCTGCCACCTTCAGAAGTTCTCTGATGACTCTGCCATAGTTGGATTCATTAAAGATGATGACTGTACAGAGTACGGACAGAGGACTCTGGACTTTGTGGACTGGTGTCAGCAGAATCACCTGCTGATATACGCTGGAAAAACTAAGGAGTTGGTTATGGACTTCCGGAGATGCAGACCCACCACACTGACACGGGTGAACATTCAGTGAGCGGAAATGGAGATAGTGGACTCTTCTAGGTACCTGGGTGTTCACCTGAACAATTACCTGGACTGGAGCCACAACAATGATGCTCTTTATAGGAAGGGTCAGAGCAGGCTCTACCTGCTGAGGAGGCTGAGGTTATTTGGAGTTCAGGGAGCGCTGTTAAAGACTTTGTATGACTCTGTGGTGGCTTCTGTTATTTTTTACAGTGTTGTGTATTGGAGCAACAGTTTATCGACAGAACAGGTTGGATAAACCCATCAGGAGGGCCAGCTCTGTTCTAGGATGCCCCCTGGATCCAGTATAGGTGGTGGGAGACAGAAGGACTCTGGCCAAAATAACATCTCTGATGGACAGAGTCTCCCACCCCATGCATAGAAATGTTGCTGAAGTGCAGAGCTCTTTCAGTGACAGACTGCTGCATCCTAGATGCATGAAAGATCGTTTCCACAGGTCCTTCCTTCCTGCAGCTGTAAGACTTTACAATCTAAACTGATCCCAACAGACAAAGATGTTTACTCCATTGCTGTTTAATTGCACTAAATCAAGATCGTCGACAACACTGTTATAAATCGCACATTACTTTTAACAGACTATAATTACTTATTGAAAATTGTAGATCTACTCTTCAATTGCACTGCTCAACGCACAAACCCATTCTAAATGTCTAAATTCTAAATTACGAATTACTTTAAAAACTTTACAGTACGCTGTTATTGTAACTATAGTACATGATGTAGATATTTTTCTTTCTTCTGTAATAATTGTGGGTCTGTTTCTGTTCTGTTTGTACATCTGTTTTTTGCTACTGTTACAACCAAATGTTCTCCATGTGGGACAATTAAAGGATTATTCTATTCTATTCTATTCTATTCTATTCTATTGTAATGCAGATCTGTTGTACATGTTATTGTGCTAGGCATGTAGGACCCAAATGTACATAATCTTGAAAATTAGGATTAGTTTCATTAATGTGTTTGCACTTAAAGAGTTCACTTAAAACAGCAACAATAAAAGACATTATGTGGAAAGAAAATAGAGAATCCAGCATGATATGATCAACGGTGAACTGAGAGTAGAGTGAGAAATAAATGAGGAAGTAGAGGGGACTAATCAAGATAATCAGATGCAGGTGGGAGAGTTAATGAGCAGAGGGGAAATGCAGCTAGTGAGGAGGCACAATTGCAGGGCGGAAATAAACAGAAAATGAAAGAAGAGCAAAGGTTAAAACAAAAAACAGAAGAAGGTCTCCTCAAAGACTAATCCTAACCATATGAATAAGTAGAAAACTAATGCAGAGAAGTAACTAATAATAATAGCCTAAGATCTAACTAAACTAAAAGCACTCAAAGAGCACATACCTCTGCCAGGGCTACTCATCCCCTCCTCCTTCCCCCACCCAAAATCCTCATGATGCAGTCTAATTCTTTATTTTGGTACTTTCCCAATAAAAGGTTTGTTAATGAGACATTCGTCTGTGTTAGTGCTGTTGCCGTGCTGTTCCAGTAGAGGGGGGATTCACGCATGTGCTATTGATTCACTGTGCATATGGTTCAACTGCAGCATGGCTGCTGCATGAGCTCAGTCATCTGTGAATTCTCTGAGACAGGAGAGGAGTCCAAGATAGCACCGCTGCTCGGGTGAGAAGATACATGCTTCATGTTGGATAACCCCAACATTTATTCAGTTGTTTTTGGTCCCATTGCGGACTTTTTCTGAAACTGTTATCAAAATCCGTCCATAACTTTTTGAATTATCTTGCTTGCAGACAGACAGACAGACAGACAGACAGAAAGACACACAGACAGACAGACAGACAGACAGACATGACAACATTTACGCCCTGGTGCTTTGAGATCAATTAATGAGAAATACAGAAGTACAAAAGAAACTGAAAGGTCAAACACCAATGGTATATAACAGGAAGCGTGAAAACAGAAGTAAATATAAAAGTGTAAAACAGTAAGTAGAGGGAATTTCAAATAACAAAACAATTAAACCAAATGATGATATGACTTAAAACAGAACAATAAACTAAAACAATGAGGTGTAAACAAGTCAATCAATCATCAGAACCCAAACTCTAAGGGAAAAAAAATCTAAGAGATCGAAACAGTGCATTCCTTAAATAAAATATTAAATAAATTGATTTTGTAAGGTTAGAAAGGATAGCAGAAACATAACCAAAATACTAATTTTCTAATAAGGTTTTCATATTTTTCCCATTACAACCACAAATTTCCATGATTTAACTGCAATATGTCTGCTCAAATGTATTAATGTATTGTCAGGTGGCATCTTTTCACATCATATTTCCTGACGTATTGTGCTGCATGCTTCCAAACTTAATCATGTCATATATCATATCATGTGTTGCTTTCCTGATGTATTTCATCGTATTATATTGCATTGTTTCATATTATATCTATTTGTCATATTATCATATAATATCATATAATCAAATTGAGACAAAATCGACTGAATGCAAATGTTGCTGTCTTGTTCTTATCTGACAAAATATGTCCTGGGCTGAGCTTGTTGGTTGGTTCAGAGGTGAAACCTTTACTCCACAAAAGTATTTTCATGCTGGTGCATGATAAGCTGAATTTTTGAATTATTAAGTGGACAATAAATACTATCAACTGGATAAATGTCTTGTATCTAGTGGTTGCACAGGTAGAGGGCCCGGCAGAATGTGGTCAAGGTTAAATGAAATTCAGATTCAAGGTTGAGGTTTGCTACAGTACAGCATCGACCAAACTCACGGCAGTACTGCACATGTAATAGTAAAAAATAAGTTTCATAACATTGAGATGTCACTATCACTTTTCTCTAATGTTATATAAAGGCTGTCACATATCTACAACCACAGCAACATTTACTCTTTAATTCTCTAAACTAATCACTCCAAATAAATTAAAGTTCTTGTTGGTAAGCTTTAGAGGGGCTGATCATTTAAACCAAGCTAGCAGCTTAATTATCATGTTCAAACATGTATTTTTGTCCTTTCATAACTACAAAGATAAAGAGGGCAAGTTCTCTCAGTCATACTTTACAAGTAATGAAGTGGCTGTTAATGGATAAAGGGACAACATTATAAGAGAAAATGGCAGGAAGCACAAAGCTGAAAAAAGCTTTGACAAAGGACACTCTTTGTGAACAAAATATTATTTAGATGATAAATTACTCGGAAATCATTTCAGGGCTCAAAGACATGTCTAGCAAGAGGATTAGTGACAGATCAGCTGCATTGAAGTCCCCCCCCCATGTGGCTTGAAAGAACAATCCAATATAGTTTCAGTAATTAATGGATCATCAGCATATTTTTCCCCTCCAAGGACAGCTCTGTGTGTTTTATTGGAGCAGCTAATTCTGACTTATTACAATATCTCTTGACTATAAGACCCTTCAACAATTTCCTTAACTGTTCGGCTCTTTTTCATTTTCACTTTGGCTCATACGCTCAATGACTCACAGGGTCTGCTGTAACACTGCGTGAGGTCATCCCTATTAAGGTTTTCAATGATTGATCGGTGGCATCAAGGGAGACCTTTTATGTAGACTCTGGTGGTCTGGGGGCTGTTTTCTCTGTAGATCTTTGGGGGGGGGGTCTGATGGTGCAGTTGAATAGAGTCGTGTTAGTATTCAAAAGCAGGAAGATATTTGAGTTTATTTCTGTGATTTTTGGACACTGAAGGGAAACAGCTAAAAAAAAAAACACACAATGGCTTATTTGAATTTTTGAAGTATACTTGTGAAATTTATTATTCTTAGTGTTAACCATTTCTGTCTTCGTTATTTTTTTCAGTATAGAGGAGCTGGAGAGGATCCACATAAAGTTGCTCTTAAAAATCTGACAGGACATATAAAAGGAGTCTTCAGGTTGTTTCTATGCAAAGGGAAATTCTGTTGTAGCATCAGCAAGAGGGACATGACAGTAATTCAGGATTACTAATATTATTTTAAATAATTAGTTGTCACATTTCAGGAAAAGAAAATACGGCTTTAACTAATGGCTAAAAGTATAAGAGAATATTCCCCAAATACTGTTAAATTTGATTGTCTTATGGAGGTTCAGTGATATTTGAAGTTCTTTGAAATTGAATTAATACAAATAGTTTTTAGCTAACAATCTCTTTTGTAGAATTTTTCTGTTTGTTTTCAAATATTCTATATTTTCAAAGTTTTTTATTTTTATTTTCGATTGTTCTGATGTTAAAAAAAGGTCCCAAATGTGCTCTTTTTTAATGTTTGTGCAGTTTGGAATAATGGTGGCATTTCAGATTTTGAACTTGAGTCAATCAGAGACTTCAGATTTTTTTTTGTAAAAAACAATAAAAAGCAAACTGGACTTTAGCTTTATGCCAAACTTTAGCTATCAACCAGCCATTTTGTCAACACTCAATCTCGAGTGGCTGAGATAATTCTTCGGTTCTTTGTGACTTTGTAGTAGAAGCGTCCACCGTTTGATGATTTTAATGCCAAAAACCTTCACAGGCAGTAACTCCAAGAGGATAATATCAGTGAACTTTGCAAATTGCTGTGGTCATTGACCAGGCTTTTAGCAATATGAAATAACTATGGATTTATTCATATTTTGCATTAGAAAATAAAAATAAATGTTCATGTTAATGTGATAAAAACTATCGATTGTTAAAATAAAACCGTCCTTTCAGCAAATTTGACATCATTCTGTGAGCACAGTAGTCTTATTGGATATTAAACTTGGGTTAGCCACAGATTTCCGTTTCTGCATATATATTCAATTGTTGGAAGTCAAACTTAGAATACAAAGTAAATACATTTTATGTGTGGTCTTTCAGTTTACCCCTGAAGATGGTATATTGACTTTGCTTTAAAAAAAATTTTATTTTGCACCATAGCAGCAGTGTTTCAGAGAGACTAATCCTTCTGTTTCTCTGTAGCTTTTTCCTACTGTCTCTGCTATCTCGATTTGCATTACCGCTGCTTGTGTTAATTAAATTTGTAATGTAATGTTTGCTCTCTTTCCTTTCCTTGCTTTCTCTTGATGGTCCATTTATTTGTCCTAATTTTGTATGTTTCTATCTTTATCTTCAGGTGGTGATATTAAAGAATTGTTTCAGAACTTGTACATCCTTGTAGCTGTTCTACTTGCTATTGCACATATCTCTGACAGCACTTGTACTTCACTCTTGGGTTGTTTCACTCAGTCTGTTTACAGCTTGTTAGAACCCAAACAGAGCCTGCCCCCTGACCCAGCATACAAGACTCACTCTCTTTGCCTGGAATGACAACTGTTGTTACAGCTTTTCAAGTCTGGCCCACTGGCAGAAATACTCTTTTAATTGCTTTTCCTGTCAGAGTCTGCTTTCAGCAAGTAAGCTATCATTGGATGCACGTAAAGTCTGTATAAAAGACAAAATCAAAGATGCATATTTTAATATATTTGAGATTTATCCACATGGAAATAGACATTTTAAAACTTCAAGACTATTTGTCCTAATCTATGTTTCGGAGTCAAAAGATTTTGCAAAATCTATAATCTCAGATCTCATAAGCACCCCCCCCAAAAAAAATAAAAAATAAAAAAAAATAAAAAAAAATAATGCATAGTAAATATAACCATAATCTTTCATAGGATGAGAAAAAAATTAGAAATATTTATTTTAGTCCTTATGGAGTTTCAGTTTTTTCATACGCCCATGACAACTCTGCTTATTTGTTGAGTTTTTTTCTGATAGTTCTGTATTGATTGATGAATTATGAATATTCTTATATAAAAATATATTGAATGTTAAAAGAGAAGCTGAGAGATATAATTCAATGGCAGAATAATTAGGATTTTTTAAAATGATCGTTTTTGTGAAACTAAAAGAAAAATGGAAATTTTGAGGAGTTATGATCTGCAGATGGAGAGAGGGAATAGAAAGCGCTGTTTAGTCAGTCGCATAGATGATCAGCCCCGGCCTCAGCCCATCTGTCACCATCTTTCCTCTCTCTGAACTGACTCTAGAGATCTTGAGTCTGTTTTCCATGCCAGTTGCTTCTGCACATGTAAAACGTTGTCCTAAGTGGCAACATAACAGTAGAAAAGATTTACCAAATCAGAGCCAGACATTTTTCTTTTTCTTCTATTTGTGTCATTAGGAAATTAAAATTAAAGCTGCAAGCAGCCTATTAGGTAGTTTAGTTTAGTTTTAGTCTTTTCGTTAAAAACCGTGCACCGGGGCAAGACGATAAACATATGTATAACAAAATCTCAGAAAATGATTATGCTTTTTAAAACTGTATTGACATGGGGCAGATTAACAACCATACAAATCATACAAATATAAAATAAATATGGCACACAATAATAGCACCCGCGAATTAAAAAGCCAAACAATTAATGCAGGCGCTACAGTTCTATAAAAACACTGAGTGGGGACACAACAAAACAGAAAACAAGGTATCCTAAGTAGCCTATGATGCTTTTGATCATTTACACATTTGCGCTTTCTCTAAACCTTCGCTGACATGATGCTAGGCGGACCACAGCAACAGAGGCGACTTGACTGACATGTTGGGATAATGCAGTACAGCCAGTTAAAAACACCAATAACCGGAAACTAGAGAGGGACTATTTTGTCCACCAGCACAGTGAATACAGGCACAACCTACACCAGCTACACAACTCCGGTTTGGCACCAGTGTTAACACCAGCTCCCATTGCTATCGTTTGCACTCAGTGTTAGCTTATTTATTACCTGACCGGTTATGAAGTTTTTGCTGCAGACTGTTTAATCATCGTTTCACTTGCTTCTTCTGATAGCTTGCAATCCAAAGAAGTCTTATTTCCTTGAAAGGAGGCGAGTCGATGGGATTGTATCCAACTTTCCCGTTCTGTTTTTAATCAAGGCAATTTGGGCAACTAAAAAGCCACAACACAGATGATCCCATCTGTTTCTGGTGACAATGCAAGAGCGACATAGAAATATTTCTTCTAGACACTGTATGAAACGAAAACTAAGCAGATTTTCTCATTAAATTTCGTTAGTTTTAGTTAGTTTTGTGAACACTCATAACAGTTTCAGTTCGTTTTCATTTTGTTTCAAATTCTAGTTTTTATTTCATTTAACAGTTACGTCTAGTTTTCGTTATTTCATTCGTTTTTGTTAAAGATAATAGCACTGGTTGAGTAGTCATGTTGAGTGACTGTGTGTGATGACACAGAAATGTTGGTACATCTGTGTGCTTGTTTCTGTAAATTATTACATCTTCTACTGTTATGGTGAGAAGCCATTCTTTGATGCTTGGCCATGGTCACATGCTTTAACACATCACAAACCTTTTAACAATGTTTGAACCCCAATGCCTTAAGACTATCCTGACTCATTTGGAAGTTAGTAAATAAAAAAACTCTAGGCGTTTGTTCAAATACAATATATATAAATGGCACATAATGGCAGTTTTGATCCAAAACGGCTGATTTCATGTGGGCTTTGGAGGCCTGGGTGCCTGCCCCTTTTCCCAATGGGGTGACGTTTTTGAAGTTTTTTTTCTTGTTTTTTGTAGAGTGTGCCCCTCAACGCCTGTCTGTGCCCTGTTTATTTGCTTGCAGTAGTGGTGTCAAATCTACAAAAAACTGATTTAATATAAAAATGTTTAATAAAAAGCTTATTAGTATGAAATATTTTTTTTCATTTTCGACAATTTAATGGTAATTTTTTTCAAATACATATATTTTTTATCCATTTTATTTTATTTCTACTAGGTTTTATTTCAAAAACATTTTTTCTCACAAAGTTAGATTTTATTTCATGGTGTTTTTCCCAATGACATTTTATTGTTTTACATTTGAATGAGTACATCTGTACAATCAGGGTCAGAGGGTGGGTTTTTTCACGATTTCAATGTCACAGTATATATTTGTTTACTGTTTATTAATGTAGACAATATTTCACAAGGTATTATTTATTTACCTTTATTTAGCTATATCCTGAAGATATTAAATGTATTCTATCTGTTGACTTAAAAAATACAATCCCTCAGAGTAGCCAACACTACTATAGAAAAGTAGAGTTTCTTTGAGATGTTTTGATCTCATATTCCACCCCTAAATAAAAATCTGCATGCTAGTAGTTCAAATTTACTTACATCAGTTTATGATAAAGCAAATAGACTGCCACCAGATCAGGGTAATTACTGGGCTGGTTACAAAATGCTTTTTTAATCACTTATCTAACTCTGGAGAATATAGAAACAGACACATTTTTACGTAGGTTAACCATTCAGATATGAGGGTTTATTTAGTGAGACACATCTTCAAAATGAATAATTCCGTAGTGTACTTTATAAAACTTGTTTAACCAGTTACCAACTATCCTATGGTCTTTTTAATGTTTGTGTTTGATCAACACATACCAGCAGCAATGTCTACACAGCAATATTGCAACCATTCAGATAAAAAAAGAGGCTACTTTGGCTTTGCATGGTCCCCTGATGACATTGATATATTATGTTGTGATACTCTATTATTCTATTGATGGATATTGGTTGTTGCTATTCAGGATAATACACTAAGTTATGTTGTTAGAAGCCGTTTTAAAATCTTGCTATATGTGTAGGATGGGCGGTGACTGAAGGCAGGGACCTTGGCAGTCCAATCCTCAGCTGCACTGGAACACGTCTGCTCAAGAGGGGTTGGACTCTCTTCCACTCTGGAGTTGCTCCCGCTGAGAGGCGCCGAGCTGGGGTGGGCATACTTGTTGACCCCCATCTCGGCCTCCCACTACCTATTATTTGTGCTTATGCGCCAAACAGTCGATCAGATTACCCAGCCTTTTTGGAGTCCTTGGAGGGGTTGCTGGAGAGTACTCCTTCTGGGGAATCCCTCATTCTACTAGGGGACTTCAACTCTCACATGGGCAATGAAAGTGAGACCTGAAGATGTCTGGTTTGGTGGAATGGCCCCCTCCGATCTGAAACAGGGCAGTGTTTTGTTACTGGACTTCTATGCTCGTCATGGATTGTCCATAACAAACACCATGTTCAAGCATAAGGGTGTCCATGTGTGCACTTGGCACCCTAGGTGTCCTGTAGTTTTCGTGCTGGCTGTAGAATGCTGGACCAGCTCTACACCATCAGCAGGGTTCTGGAGGTTGCGTGAGAGTTCACCAAACCAGTCTACATATGTTTTGTGGACTTGGAGAACACATTCGACCGTGTCCCTCAGCGGAGTCCTGTGGGGGATACTCCGGGAGTATGAGGTACTAGGCCTTCCTGTGAGAGTTGGGAATTCAAGTATCTGGGGGTTTTGTTCAATAATGAGGGAATAATGGAGCGGGAGATCGATAGATGGATTAGTAGGACATCTGCAGTTATGCGGGCACTATACTGATCTGTCGTGGTAAAGAGAGAGCTGAGTTGAAAGGCAAGGGTCTCAATTTACCGGTCGATCTAGGTTCCTACCCTCATCTATGGTCACGTACTCTCGGTGGTGACCAAAAGAATGAGATAACGGATACAGGCGGCCTAAATGAGTTTCCTCCGGTGGGTGGCTGGGTTCTCCCTTAGAGATAATATGAGAAGCTCAATCATCCAGAGGGGGCTTAGAGTTGAGCCACTGCTCCTTCACATTGAGAGGAGCAAGTTGAGGTGGCTCGGGCATCTGATCAGGATGCCTCCTGGACGCCTACCTGGTGAGGTGTCCCAGGCACGTCCCACCGGGAGGAGGCCCAGGGGAAGACCAGGACTTGCTAGAGGGACTATTTCTCCTGGCTGGCCTGGGAATACCTCGGGATTCCTCCTGAGGAGCTGGCCCAGGTAGCGGGGGAGAGGGAAGTCTGAGTCTCTCTGCTTAGGATGCTGCCCCCGTGACCTGACCCCAGATAAGCGGAGGATAATTGATGGATGGATGGATGGATGGATGGATGGATGGCTATATGTTCCCCTTTTTGAACTCTGAGCACCTGCCCCTCTCAAGGTTTCTGCATGGCCCTGCTCTGGAGTATATTTTAACGAGAACTTACATCATTGACCGATACAATTAGAAAATAATTATGAGGTAGAAGGAAATTTGTGTATTCATTTTAATTTTTTATATAAATGAAACTCAGAAATTGCTGTATACATTATTTATTAGTGAAATAATCAATGATAATTACTTTAAAAATGTTTCTTTAACTTGATCTGTGTTTGTCTCTGTTTCTGTGCTACTATTCAACTTAGTTATGCAGCAATGTTACAGTATAACTGTGGTGGACTGGCGACCTGTCCAGGGTGTACCCCGCTTCTCGCCCGTTGACAGCTGGAGATAGGCACCAGCAACACCCCCCCCCCCAGACCCCTGGAGGACTAAGCGGTTCAGAAAATGGATGGATGGAAGTTACAATGTAATATATAAGTCACTGCACAGATGTATAAAATGCAATTTCATTCCGATACAAAAAGATTTCTCAATCACAAAGTCACTAAAACTACATTCTACAGCCGAAAACATTCTCAAAGAGAGCAGTCAGAGTAACACAGCTCTGCAGGTAAACAAGATTTCAGATAGATTTTTGAACAAATAGGAAATGATTGCTGAAATGTTAAAACTCTATTATTTTATATCAGCTATTGGCATGATCAGTACCTATAGAAGTTTTTTTTCTTCAGATGATCTCATTGCTTGGCTCATTAAAAAGAGACCCCGAATGGCCACGCATATTTGTTGTTTATTTGTAAGACTATTGTGAATGAGTTTTAGTTCAGTTTCTTATTCTAATTAAATGAAGGTTAAAGGTAAAACATGAGAACAGTCAACAAATCCCCAAAAAGTATCCCTTTGGAGTACAAACATCTCTGATGTGTTTGTGTGTGTTATTTATAAAGTCTGGTCTCTGACAGATTTTAACCGTGGTTTGTTTACGTTTTACCTCAGAAATAACTTAAATGCATCCAGATTTTACTGCATTTCCAGCAGCCATGGCACCTGTCTGGTGTGTTGTCTCACAGTGGCTTTTCTCTCTTTCTCATCCGCTTCCCCCTCATAAAAATTAATCTGTACATTTATCTTGTCGTAAAAAAAGTCATAAAAACAGTTGTGACAATCACTGACTCAATAAAAATCTTAAACATGTTAGTTAGTAAAATTATATAACTGTAAGGTAAAGACTTTTGAAGACTCTTATGTGGTATTTTAATAAACAAATAACAATGTATTTACTTTTATTTTATTTACAGGGAAAATATTAAAGATTAACTCGCGTGGTGGAAACACAGCTCTTTATGATAAAACCTAATCCCCATAGGGCCAATGGTTTACTCTGAGGCCGACTGTAATAGTGATAGTGCACAGCATCAGGCCCATCAATGCACATTCATCCACTGATTAGTTAATAGTGGCTGCAATTTGCAGTGTACTTTGCTGGCCATACTCTTCCTGGGCTGAAAATGGTTGCCCATCAGCAAGGCACAGATAATGGTATCTAACGTGGGATATGAGAGGAAATGGGAGACAGGGACACTCACCTCTGTGAATGTATGCAAGGTTTGATGTGTGTCGGGACATGTGTGTGTGCTATATGAGGAAAGTTGGCAGCACACATTCACGTTGTATGGTACAAAATGAAACTTTTAGGCTCACTTTTATACTTTCTTGTCAATTTACTGAATTCTCAAGAAGTGAGTCTGTTTTCTTGTTCTGGTGCGATCTGTATTAATGCGACATGACAAGATTGGTTTCAGTCCTGACATCTATCACTTTGAAGATACTGCGGTTGAATCTCAAAACATTTGTCAAGTGTTTGATACACTGGAGACCTAACAAAATGCCCTGAAGGCATATACAGTAGATTGTAAGGGGTAAGTAAGTACTCTGCCTTGCAAGGCTATTTACAGATTACAACTACAAGCTTTGGCCTATTTGTTCGGATTTTTTGTAAGGAACCAAAACATTGGTCTCTCTAAATTGTTTTTAGGCTTGCATGCATTTTTTGTCCTGTCTGTCTCTGTATTGCCCTCCAATGGACTGGCAACCTGTCCAGGGTGTACCCCACCTATCACCCATTGACAGCTGGAGATAGGCACCAGCTGCCCTGTAACCCCTTGAGGATAAGTGGTATAGAAAATGGAAGGATAGATTATATTCAAGTTTGTCTTTAAACCAGAGGTACAACGAGATTAAGGTTACAGTACAACTGTCCAATAAAATTTACTGATAGGCATGCAGCCAGCAACAGTGCTCCTTTTATTTAGTATTTATATTTGACCTATTTGTCTTTGCAATCAGATTGGATAGAAATAGTCTGTACACATTAGTTTTTATCTTCTCCAATTTCCAAACAGATTTAGGTTTGAATTTTACCCTGGCTGCATGTGAAAAGGAAGCCCTTGTAGAAGGCTTATGAGCGGGAACAGCCTATGTAAGGTAATGTCACAACATCTCAATTCAGTTTAAGTCTTTATTTTGACCAAGCTGCTCCAAAATCTTTGTGTGTTTGTTGGTTTGTATTATTTTTGAGACATAATAATGAGTTGAACTTGGCTGGTTTCTTTATATAACAAGTGTGTTTAAGTTTAAGATCCTAAACTGAAGCCACACATTCTCATTCAGTGTTTGTTGGCAGAGAGTAAAGTTCATTGTTCATTCAGATATGGTAAATTGTTTTGATCTGGAAGCAGTAAAACAGCCTAGAGATCACATCACCATCACCACCTTATTTTAAGTTGCCATATTTTTTTTCTGAAATTCTGTGATAAACTTTTATTAATTAAAATCAAACCTTGGAATACTCCTTTTAGTAATCCCCTAGTAAAAATAGTACAATTTGTTTGACTAACTAAATAATTTACCATAATTTCCTAACTATTGAGTGCACCTGCATATAAGCCGCAACAACTACATTTTTAAAGAAAATACATTTTGTACAAGTAAGCCTATGCGGCAAACCTAAATAAAAACCAAATGTTTTCAAGTTGTGACACGAGATATTTTAAAAGAAAGACAGAACATGAAAGATATTTTTAGTTTTAATTTAAGATGTGCTTTTTATTTCCGAACTCTCAAAACAAGACAGAAATGTCTGGATAGAAAATAAAACATACTTTGGCCTAACAGAAAAGTGATTGGCCACTATTTTTATCTTCCTCTTTTTCTTCCTTCTTCTTCAGTGTCTTTATGTTCTCTGAAAGCTTTTGTTGTCTTTTTACACTGACTCAGTTCCTCCTCCAGCGTCTCACCATCGATTCATTCATGTCAAGCTTACATCCAGTAGCTCTATTTCCTTCTTTGACAGCCAGCTCAATTGCCTTTAATATAAAAGCAGCATTATTTACAGTACTTTGTGTGTTTTCCATGATGAGGGTGTGTGCATTAAGACTACCAGCAGTGTCTTCATTGGCACATAATTTTAATCCACATGTAAACTGCTTGAACTTTCTGATATAAGAATTTAATCTGTGAAAATTTTTATCGCAGAGAAATATTCATAGCTGCTGAATATCAGCTCAAAAGGATACTGAAAAATAAAAGGAGGTGAATTCTTTAGTTTTAAATTCCAAGGTCACGGCTCTCTGCTGTAGCTGTTAAACTTTGTTATAGACAGTGTCTGTGTATGTGTGTGTTTGTGTGAGTGTAGTCAAAGTAAAGGAATACAGTCCAGGGTAGGGGGCACCAAGTTGGTCTCAGGGAGAGCATAAGGGTCCCTCTGGGCATGTTCTAAAAAAAGCAAAAATTGAAATGCACTGAGAGAGTAATAGAAATAAAATGTTGTATGTTGAAATGTATCTGTTTCCTGCCTTAAATTATTATTATTAATATTTGTGAGCATTTAACAAATGATCTGACATAGCATATTAACATATTATTATTATTATTATTATTATTATTAACATATAACTAAAGACAAACCAATAAACTGTTCAGAAATGTGTAACATACAGGTAGCCCTTTGTATTACTCAACAACCTTTACGTAGCTCTCAGTTTCAAAAAGGTCGGTGACGCCTGGTCTAGGGAGTGTATTATTAGAACCTTATTGACTTTGTTCAAATCCTAAACCCTTTAATGGAAACATTTGGAAAGGATAAAATAAGCAGGCCCGGTTGCTTGCGTATGAAACATATTTGATTTCTGCTGTAATCGCTCCTCCGAACAGCAGTTAAAAATCCCTGCTCTTCCCAAGCTGTCTTAATGTGGTGTTACTGGCAGGGCATGACCAATAGGGTGCTGAGGAACTTATCCCTCATTTGACATCACATTTAGCCAGCAGCCACTGAGGAATTAGCCTTACAAATGATGTGGGAAAATATTAAAGCACTTGACAGAAAATGAGGTTTATTTTAAAGGACATTACAGCTTTAACCACTGTAGAGTCAATGAACTGTAGATAAGATTTCAAGATATGTTGTTGTTGTGTAAATACAGCCAACACCTATCAAGCTGTGGGAACGTGTCTTGAATAAATGCTGACAGAAACAGATACCTGATAAAGAGTTGTATGTAGATATAGGCATTCTTGTGTAGGACAGCCTCTCTTCCATGCTATGTGATGTAATTAGATCTTTTTCTTCAGTCACAATAAAAATCACCTCATGTCTGTTAATGAGACGGGAACCTGAGCGTGGGTCTGGTCTCATTCCATGTAATTCTGCGCGGGCGGCAGCTCTCAGATCTAACATCCTCTGCTGCTTTATACCAAGGTTAGAGTTTTTCTCCCTAACAATCCAAACTTCCAGCATTGTTTTCTAAAATATTTGTAGCATTTTTCTCCCTCAGCATATGCTGGTGAAATGGTTGTAATTATCATAGGCATTCACACAGAGTGGAACAGATGCCTGGAGTTATTGAAGGAGTTGGGTTTGTTCTCTGTGGTTGTATGTGAGGCTGGAGCTGAGGCTACTCTGACTGTGTGAACAATACGTCAAGGGATTTAGCCTGGAAACCCACGTAGATCTTCTGCTGATTATTTTTCCCTAGATTCAGACAGCCAAATTGTCTGCCTGGTCGTGTGAAAATTCTAGAGTTGGCTTGAATGATTTAGGTTTTGACTTTTTATTTTGCTAATGTGATCAGTGCCCCACAACACGCACTTTGAGCATTCAGTCTTCTTGCATAGGAGTCTATCAGTATCTCAGATCTAGACTTGGTGAAATTTGCTCCCTCTCTCTACAGGGAAAAATTCTCCATATTTATCTGATTGGGAGGACATCTCCAAAGTTCTAAACTTCCAAGAACAATGGAAAAAGCAGGTTTAGGAAATAAATGAATGGATACATGTGAAGTACAAGTCCAAATAAAAGTCTTTGAGGAGAAAAATGTAAAAAATATATTTATAACAAAATATATCCAAATACAACCTGAAAAGTTTGTTAAAATATCTAATTTGTATATAAAAACAAGTTAAAAATATTTTTTTTTACTACAAAAAAAAAAATAATGCTAGAAAAAAAATCGCTTGACGTGGCGGTGCTTTTCTTCTTCAGGGACAGGGAATCTGAGCTTCAAATCTTAACATGTACAGAAAAATCCAAATCCAAGTTGTAACATAAATTAGTGATGTATACCAATCATTCAACTAAATGATGATCACAAACTTCTTTGGGAGTTTAAATACTGAAGCAGGGGTGTGAATTGACAAAGAAGACATGTGGTACAGGTTTGGCTGGGGGAAAGCGAGGAAACTGAGGGAGCTGAAGTAAGACTCAAAAAACCCACAAACCAAAAGGAAAAAGACATAACATAATAACAAAGACCTAAGAGGAAAAATTAAACTATACACTGAACAAAATGCTAGAATAAATCAAAAAACTAAAAACAAAGAAACAGATGTATACAGCAATATCTTTCTAACAGCAGCAAACACACAAATTAACTGAATAAGGCAAAACCTAGAGAGCATAAATGAAACAACCATAAAATGATCAAAAAACAGAATAAAAACACAGGACAGGAAGGGCCTGATCTGTACATCTCTAGAAAAAATGACCTTTTTATTATTAGCTTTTTTCTGCATTTTGTTTGAACTATAAGATTACTGTATTTTACAGACTATAAAGCACACTTGATTATAAGCTGCAACAGCCTTTTTTAGGGGAAATACACAAATGTGTGCATAAACAAGCTGCACCCGATTAAAAGCTGCAATGTTTTAACCTTTAATTACTGAATGCATAGTTCTTGCAGAGGGGGATGTCAGGAAAGTGACTGTTGTTTGGGTAAGCTTTGATTTTATGAACATTCCAACATGGTGGTAACACCTCAGCCATCCTCTCTGTGTGTGTTCAGCCAATCTTCAAGAAATACTTTAAGTTCGAGCCATCTGCTTTGATTACCTCTGAAAGTTTTTTTTCGTCTTATTGCTTTGAGAGAGTTTTTCATGCTGGCGTCGCCAACATCTCACCATCGTTGCTGTCAAGGGTACGTGAAGCCGTTGGCGCTCTATTTCCTTCTTTAAAAGCCATATCGACTGCCTTCAAGTTAAAAGCGACATACATATCTATTTCTACGTTTGTTTTCCATAATGAGGGTTTGTGCATGAAAACTTTTCGTAAACTGTCTCGCTCTCGTAATCTCTGTTCCACGTTTGCTTTCATTGTTGGCGCAAACTTCCTCCTCTCTCTCTCTCTCTCTCTCCTCTCTCTCTCTCTCTCTCTCTCTCTTCTGCCCTCTTTAAGGCACAGTAGCCCTTAAGGTAAAGGAAGTAACGTGTACAATCTATAGATCGAGGAGTCCCTCTAGTGGCCATTAGCTGTAAAAATCCATATAGGTGGTTATACAGATTACAGGCCGCATGGTTCAAGACATGAGAAAAAAGTAGCGGTTTATAGTCCGGAAAATACGCTTAAATCTGAAAAAATATTGTTTTTCAGTAGCATGTTGAAATTTGTAAAGAAAATATCACTTGGGGTGGAAAAAAATATTTTCACACCATTTTCTAGCAAGACTGATTTTAAGAAGCAAAATCATGTCTATAATATCATATATTTATGTGCTGACATACCCATTTCCCGGAAAAGATTGTTGAGTAACTTTTTGCTTTCAATACTGGTTTAAACTACAGCAAAAAAAGTTTTTCTTTTTTTTTATTGTTGCATTTGTTCGCATACTCTTCAAAACCTATTAAGTACTGATGTGAAACCTTTTCTTGGTACATTTAAGTTGCTGCATAAACTTTTGTTCGAATGGTTTCATCTTACATAGAACATGTTTTTGTTTTTCCTGCACATGTCAGTGTAAACTCTTTTGTAACATTAATAATACCTTATACAGTTTATTTATAGAGCTATTAATGTTGCACATTCACACATATAGTCCTATGCACAGATAATAAACAAGGTCATTCTCTACATAGAGAATACAAATTACCATAGGATATAGGTGATAAAACCTTCTCCTATACAATGAATTGTAAAACAAAAGTAACTGTAATCCCTCTAGTTGCAAACTGAATTTTTGATTAGTCCTCATGGCTTCTTCTAGTTGCTTTTCTGCCATTCAAAAAGATTTGGATTTATCTTATTTCAGCTATATGCATTTACAAAAGGCAGTTTATTGTTTCTTTGTGTCCTTCAGGCATGAGGGATGCCATTAATAGCCCTTTTCTGCCTGCATCTTAAATTACAGTACATGCACATTCACAGTTTGTACATGTCTTCCTCTTTGAAACCATTTTAAATGTTAATTCACTTCATTTTGAGTGGGTTCCCTGCTGGCAAAAAATGTCAGTGATGTCAACATTGTACAGTATAGGTTTTATGTCTGGAGAACCTGTGCTTGCATGATTGCTTTTTAGGAAAATAAGCATCCATACTGTCTTAATATAATCCAATTAAAAGGGCATGATTGCAGCACTTTTTTGTATTTATTATATAGATGTCTGCTGGTCCATTGATGTTTCTGTTGATTTGAACTCTTTTCGGACCATGCAGGGCTGGCAGTGCCCTGCTGAAATTGCCTTGCTGTTTCTGCTGGGCAGCTGTAACAACAATATTTCTGTCAACATCCTCTTTTTTCCCCTCCCACCCAGCTGGATTTTTTTTTTTTTTTGCACATTCAGGAGCTATTAGTTGTCCCAATAAGCACCTATCATTTTCCATCGTACTAAACCCTTATTCTCTGATGCTCTTTAAACTGTCTTGTTTGAGTTTATATGATTAAGAAATATGAATGGATGGATGTCCGACCTCTGGGCTCCTGATCTTCCCATTGGAGATCAATTCTCTGTTTGATTACCATCCTTGATCCCTTGATCTAGTTTTAAAGTTATCTTATATCTTTGATTTGTTGCACCTCTTTTCTGCTAATGGTTCTCAAGGCTGATCTTTGCATCCAGATTGACCGTGTATGTCCAGCGTACTTCCAGCTCGAACATTTTCTTTCCTTTTCATTTTATAATGGCTACGATGCGGTCGGTAAAAAGAGTATTTTATCTTGTCTAGGTTATGGTGAAGCATACAGAGCAGAGCTTCTAATGCCTGTTAGAGGAAGGGGATAATGTGAACCAGAATTCATCATAATCTCCAGGTAAGTGAAATATGGAGGATTGTTATTTTCTTTGGAAATTTGCAAGAGTATCGATTTCTTGTTCAGGGTAGATTTTGAACTACAGCCACCAAACAGTTAGTTTATAGAATTGGGAGAAAATAAAATTTGCTGAATAGCACATCCATAACCCAGTAGTTCACTGTAGATTATTTTTTAATGAAAAATGTAAAAAACAAAGTCCTGTCTGCAACCTTTATAATCAAAAGAGCTATTTGGTTCACTTAAAAAACATTGTCTGGAGCCACAAAGCATTACACAGCTAATACATTTTCAAAAGCTTTAATCTTTTTTTCACAATGTAAAACAATAAAATTCAAAAAACAGAAGTGCATGGTGCATGTGAAAGTCAAATCTGGAATACTGGTACATTATACACTGCACTATGCAGACCTTTTTAAGCCCTTCACTTATCTGTGTAAAATTAAGATTAGACATTAGACTTCCTGTTTGCAATTGGCTAAAAGCCATGTAGCGGTACAGCAAACATTAAAATCAGTGTGATTGGGGGAAACCAAAATTGAACTTTTTGGCCTTTATTCAACATCAGTACTGCACACCATGTCCATGTTAAAACAGGGCGGCATGCAGCAGGTGAGCATTTTGTAGCAGAGACGAGGAGGTAAGTCAAAGTTGAAGGGAAGGTGGATAGAGATACATTTAGGGCATTCATGGTGAAAAAAAGTATTGAATGCGACTATAAAAATATAGTTAAAGCTTCAATAACATGATTCAGATCAAAGTACCATATTTTCATGTATTAGAATGGCCTATGCCTAGTCCAGACCTAAATTTAACTGAAAATGAGTTATAAAACGTCTGACTGTGCTTGGGCAAATTTTCAAAGAAAAATTAATGACCATTTCAATCTTGACATGGACAAAGCTGATATAATAGAAAGACAGTAATTGCGGAAAAATAATTTTTCTGTAAAGAACCAAAGAAGAAGGAATGAATACATCCAAATCACAAAGATTTTTACATCCTACTTTATAATAGATTTTAAAACCATACATAATTTTTCCCTCTACTTCACAGCCATTTGATTTCTTCACTCACACGAACCCCTGCTTTAATACAGCAAGAATGTGGCCGATATGGCACAAAATGTAGAAAATTCAAAGGGTATAATTATTTTTGCAAGGTACTGGGCAGGAGTTTAGGTAAAGCCTCCTTGTTAAAGTGCTTGTACTGTAAGTCTCTAGTTGGTATTGGTGTTTCTTGTTATGCTTGGTGTGGCGATTAACAACAGAAGTGAATGGATGAGATGACAGTTTTATAATGTTCATGTCTCGCCAATTTTGCTAAAATTATTGCAAGTAAAAAAGTCAAAGGCACATAACCATATCCAAATGGCAGCAAAAAGGCAATATACAGTAATAGTTTTTGTTGTGTGAACATTTCAAGTAGAATAACACTAGGATGTCACACCAGTGGTGGTGTGGCTGTTAAATAGTTAAACACTGTCTGTATTCCCCCAGTATTATTCAAGAACTGCAAATTATATGGTGTTTTATTCGTGCCACCAACCTGAGCACTCTGTAATAACATTATCTGTAAAAATATGCACTCTCCCAATCAAATAAATCAATAACAATATGGAAGAATATATATAGTTTGACACATAACTATGCTAGCTTGCATGATGCATTTCAGGTAAAATGTCTGTATTTCTGGAGCTACTATGTGACAAAAACCTTCAGTAGATTTTAAGAGACAGGCTCATTCAAAGTAGCTCATAATCCCCACCCCACATGCACACATTGAAAGCCCCCCCCCCCCCCCCCCCCCCCCCCCCCCCGCGCCCCCCCACCATGCCCAACCACATCTGGCAGTTGGACATGAAACATCAACATTGTGTTTGTCAGCCTGGTCAGGTAACAAAAAGCATTCATTTTACATAATCTCTCATATAGGTGGTGGTAACATTTTTTTTTTGGCCAACTCAGAATGACATGGATTTTTGTAATATTTTCAATAAAGGCATCCCCCACCAAGAAACCAGAAAAATATGACAAAACCATTTCATATTTTCATTCCTTTGACTGTGTGTTCGGGATAAAATTAGTTTTTCTTGCTCTGTGACACTTAATCCAAAGCTGGCAGAGGTCATCTAGCATTTGCCATCTGTCCTCCAAGGTTTCATTTTAGGAAATGAGACAAAAAAAAAAGGTCACTGGGTTGGGTAACAGATGAGATATGAAGTAGTCGAGAGGAAATGAAACGGATGAGGAAATGCCTTCCATTCCATCTCAGATGTTTCTAAGCACCTGAGTCCACTCATTCTACCACTGACAGACTCCTGGTATAAATTGACAGTTAATTATATCAGTGAGTAAACAGAAATAAATAGGAAATATGTCACTGTCACAGAGCGGGCAGCTCATTTGTCCGAACCAGGGGTAATTCTAGGATTAGAGGTTTAGTGGTGCTGAACAGCTAGAGAGATTTCTGGCCATGTACGATACATTTTAAAATTTTGTAAATTTTAAAACACACAGATTTTAAGACATAACAAGAGATCTAATGTTATTGGTCATCCAGTCACTTAGCTAGTCAGTTGCACCTTCACTTTAATATTAGCACATCAATCTCACATAAGGTTTGGACAGTCACTGCTCATAAAAATACCATTAACTAGAAATAAAAACATAAAAATGATCTAAAAAAAAAAAAAAAACTAGAAAAGCAGAACTAAGTGGAGCTTAGACCTCAGTCATGTACCAACATTTATTTACCTGTTCCTTGACTCGTTTCTGACATTCCCTTGATATTGCATCCAAATCTGTCAACGACTTTGAGTTAGTTTGTTAACAGCTTCATTTCTATTTTATTTTAAAATATGTTACTTTATAGCTTACTGTCTTCATTTTCACTTCTCCTGTATTTTTATTCGTTTTATATATGTGCCGCCTTAGCATTAATTTCCACACTGTGGGATGAATAAAATGTTTATTGATGAATTCATCGATTCATGCATTCATTCAGTTGAAATAGATAAACACCAGGAAAACACAAACTCGTGGGTAGATTTAATTTGGTATTACGATACAATTATTAGTGACTATAAGAAATATCTGAAACATATGGAAGAATTAGAAAACATTTTGAAATATTAAGAAATTTGTTTATATCATCTTCTGCAGTTCGTTGGACGTCTAATGTCTAAACCTATCAAAATGCTTGAAGGAATACAAAAAAGCTGTTTTTTAAATGAAAAGAAATAGGAACATAAACATTACCTGTTTGTTTAGTTAGATTCAACTTTACTTAATTTGGGATTCACATGCTAAAAAATACTAATCTTTAAACTATGTAAAAAGTTTTTTTTGATGTAAAATGTATCTGTTTAATTCAGAATTTTTTTTTTGTAAAAAAATCGAAGAAGAAGAAGAAAAAGCATTTTTTGTTCATCATGTTGCAATATACTCCAGTAGGATTTAACAGGTGACAGTAACTTGCTTAACACGATATGTTGACATGTATTAACTAATCATTTAGCTAACATCTGCATGATGCAAAAGCACAAGTTAACTTGCAGTTTGTTTGGTTAAAAAAAGCTACTTTTTTTGCCTTCTGCTTGTTTACTGAACATGCAGCTCTCTGGAGCAAACACCCGCTGGCCAGAGATTCACCCAACACAAGTAGGCTACGTCTATGATGCATTTAAAGACGGGTCAGAAAAGACCTTACTACATAAAAAAGGATTTAAAATAACAACTTATCACTTAATTTTTATTTAGATATTACATTTCAAGCAAATACAGTATTTTTTTTGTAAAAAAAAACCAAAGTAAAATAAAATAATGATTTTCCAACTTTAGGCGCGGGAGGGGGGAGGCTTTGACTCAGTTGTGCGGTGTCTCGGGTCCTAACAAAGTCTGACTTCATGAACGAAATCTTTTGTTTGGTGATATCACTAGGGTCGATTAATAATCAGTAAAAAGTTCAATAACCATCACTGAGTGGCCTTTTTTCTCATTGGAAACAACAACATTTTGTGTGGTAATGCTAATGGCAAAGTTTTCTTTAACTTGGATTTTATTTTTAACATCTATTACGTTCATTTAATCACCCAGACAAGTATGGAGCCAGTTGTCGCCTCTGGAAGAAGTTCATATCCTGTCACAATCAGCATATATCCATATAACGGGAGTCAATGGGGGCAGGAGATTTGCCACCTGTAATAAGGCAGCACTGTCACTCTGTGCTCTACAGTGGTCGGGTAGACAGAACTTGCTACTGCAGACATCAACATGGTTTGCGTGTTTCCAATTTGCACTAACCAAATGACCAATTGGACTAAGTTCAGCTTCCATGATGTCCCTTTCTGCATCTTATGCAGACTACAGTGGCAATGGTGGACGGCTGGGAAATCATTGAAATCACCAGTTAGTGTAAATTGGAATTGGATGGATTAAAAGCTTGTAAAAACCCCAGAAGCCTACACCGCAGCACCTCCGAGACGTTGTGAACTCACAGGGCAATATAACTAATGATTAATAACAAAACATTATTTAAACAAAGGAGTTTTGGGGCAGATAATGCCTTGTTACAGGCAGCAATTCTCCTGCCCCATTGACTCACATTTTATGGATGTATATGCTAGATATTAACTTCTTCCTAAGGACTCCCAACAGGCTCCAAACTTGTCTGGGTGAGTAAATGAATACAATACAACAGTTCCCCTTTAATGAAGAAGCATTCTATCATAAATGAACCTAATATGACCAGGAAGTCTATAGGGCCTTACAGTTTTATTGATACCCCTGAAATGTTTTACATTTTGCCATGTTACAACCATGATATTCAATGTTTTTGGGGTTTTTTTGTATCAGAATTTTTCGGCATAGACCAACACCAACCTTAAGCAGTTATTCATGGCTTTCTTTTAAGAAATTTATTTATTTTTACTACTCCTCCGTACAGACCGGATTAGGGGAGAAAAGCAGATAGTTGTCAATCGATCCCTGTTCCAGAGTTACTCTGAGCTTCTTGGCTGCTTGTTTTCATGAAGTTTACTCACCAGTATTCTCTAACAAACTGCTGGAGGGCTTCACAGAACAGCTTTATTAAAGTCCTATAAAGTACATAGTCTGGAATAACTGATTTACTCTCTTACCAGAGCTTCAAGAACAAAATGGCATCATTCTGTTCTTACAACCCTTTTAGGGAGTTGTTACAGCTTGTCCTAGACCCATAGTCGGGGAAAAACTGTTTTCATTCATGTTGTCTAAAGAATGCAATATACTTCTGCAAGGCTGTTGAAACTTCTTTTAAGCCCAGTCTACTTCTCCATCTGCGTAGGTACGGACACATACAATGCCACTATCTGTCAACCCAAAGGCTGTCCATCACTCATGCAAGGATGCAAGAAGAGAGCTCGTCTGTGACTGGTCGCTCTAAAGTCCATGTAATCAGTAGTGATTGTAGCTTTTGGGCACTAGATGCTTTATCTTTCCAGGGCAGTTAATCTAATATGGTCTTTTCATAATTTTGAACTCTGAGAGGTGTAGGGAACAACAAAACAGACCACTGTGTTTGTTTACAGGCGTTTTTAGAGTGTTCTATCAGCTGTCCTTGTAGTAAAAAGCTTCCAGCTCAATCATAACTCACTTTTGGTCAGCCATTGCTCCTTTACGGGGAATGTGTTTACAAGATGAAGTAAATAAACTGTCGTCAACCAGAGACGTTCCTGCAGTGGTCAGGAAAACTGCCAGAAAAGGTCTGTGCCCCCTGCTGTCCTGGCGGAGATATGATTTGCGGCACTAACACACGAACAGAGAAGTTGTCAATAAGTTTGCGTTTGGGTGCACACTTGCTGGTGGAGAAGTATAAAGTAGGATTTGGGGGACGGAGGACTATTTCAGGATCACACAGATGTACTTCACAAACCACTGAACCAAAAACTCTGGGCTTTGTCAGCAGGAACACTTGAGAGGTGCAGACATTAGTGTAAATTAATAACCTGTATGCAAATCAGTTGGAGCTTTGTAACCTCTAGTCACGCTCTGTGTTGTTCTTCTGTTAGCCCGAGTGTTTGCATGATAATGTTTTACAGCTGATTACTACATTATTTTTTGTAACATTCCTGGAGGATTTATAACTGTTTTTATAGCAAATCACATTGTTGGTGTTTTGCCATGAAATGAGGTTAGTAGTTACAGATATTACTGGTTTAAATTGACTCAAGCATTTTCCAGTTTTCCAGTTCCTTCCTTTTGGTTGCTGTTAAGCCCTAACCTTGTGAGTAACATCCTCTTTAATCTGTAAGAACAGGGAGCAGGTCTCTGGCGGTGTTAAGGAGCAAAGGTTGCACCTTTTTTTGATCCGTAGCAGGAACACGACAGTAAGCAGCACCCTCTGACAAAAAAAAAAGGATTTCCGAAGACCTAGCAAATAAACACTTTCACTATGAGATGCTGACTCCAACATGTTTAAGATGCATGGCACTCCCGATGCTGCTCACCACAGCTGTCTTCCAGTGCTTAAGTTGTTGGGCTTGCTTAGTGATTCAGAATAGCTACAATTTGTTCCATGTTGTCATATCTAAGTCCAGGGAAGGAAATGGTTAGATGGCTCCGATCGGTCTGCTTGGCCAACACCAAGCAACTCCAAATATTACATGATATATGCTTTTAGGACTAGAAAGACGTTTTTTACCAGATGGAAAAAAAGAAGGGAGGGAAAATGCTTTAAAGCACCAAAGTGGGCAGTGGATTAAATCTGTGTCCAAAAAATCTGCTGAAAAATCCACACATACGGTTGATATAGCCTGTTTTGATCTAATTTAGATTCTTCAAAGTATACTTAAAATGTGGTTATCATCCATGCTAGACTGAGATTTTCACAAAACTGTCACACCATTAAGGTATTTAAATACAATAGCAGTGTAAAATATATGACATAACGTAAGAGTTTTGATCTAAAAACGAACAAAAATTGTTTTTTTAACTGCTGCCGAAATTTGGAACATATTGATAATTACATATATAATGGTGCCATCTATAACCTTAAAAATATAGGTGCATAATGTACAAAAAATTCAATTTTTTTACACACTGGTTGGTATTAGTTGGGTAATTATTCAGGGTCACTGCACAGGTAATCAACCAGACATCAGCAGCTTAAAAAAAAAACATGTTGCTGATTATCAACTGTAGTTACCGGAATAACTGTGCTCCAAGACTGTTTTTTTTTTTTTCATGACAGAAAGTATTTCCAAACAGCAGTCTTAAAACATTATTAATCTTCTTCAAGCAGCCATCAAACAGCCAAAGGAAATCCTGGTCGCTCCAGCACTTCCTTTGGTATCTCAATAAAAGGAACAAGAAATTTGTGGCTGATATCAGTGTTTGGTTTTCCTTAGACTCTGATCTGCCGATTTAAGCCTGGAGGGATTTTGCTTTCCAAGAGCCCAAAGTATGCAGAGATACCATTATATCAGCAGAAGCTTGAACAGTGAATGCAAAACAGACTGGATTCATGTTGTTTACACTCAATTCTGCCACCATCTGAATGTCAGGCCGAAATTGTGACTCATTGGACCAGACAGTTTTTTTATTTATTTGTTGTTTTGTTGATGTCTAGTATTAATGAGCCTGCCTAACCATAGTCTCAGCTTCCTGTTTGTAGCTAACAGGAGAGCTATATGTTGTGACCTTCTGCTCCTATAGCTCATCTGCTATAATGTTTGATGTGTTGGGAATTCAGCGACAGTGCTTTACATAATCACACCTCCTTGTAACGAGGGTTTTTATGAGCTTTCATTTTTAACCAATCTGCTCATTCTCCTCTGAACATTGGCATCAACAAGACATCACTTGTGACGGTTACTGGTTATTTTATCTTTTTATGACTTTTCTCTGTACGTCCTAAAGAAGGTTGTCAGTGAAAATCTCTGTAAGTCAGTCATTCCTTGAGTTCTGAAACCAATCTGAGTGGCACCAATAGAACAACACGTGTAGCATAACTTAAATTCATGTCTCATTCCCATTTAGATCCTCGTACTGAAAAAGCTATTGTCACTCTATTGCCCAAAAGTATTAGGTTGCTGTTATCTAATTGGTCAGTTTGGATATCTTGTTATTACACAATTGAATAGGTGTACCTAATAAAGTGGCCGATGAACGTATGCAATTCTTTCTTCGGCACGGACACACACCCATAATTATTTTGAGGCCTGAGTGGGAGTTCAGAGACTTATCCAAGGCCTCATCTACATGTGGTGGGGCTGAGGATCAATCCACCCATCCTCCGAATGCTAGACAGTCACTTTCCACTGAACCACAGCCGCTGTGTTGGAAAGAAAACCGAAAGGGGCTCTTAGTTCTGCAGTCTATGTTTCCATTATTAATCTGCCTTCATAATCCCTCTTCCCTGTCCTGCCTGCTCATTTAATTTCTTTCTGGCCTCTTAAGGGAAGTGTGTGGGATGTCAGGGTATTAAAGATCGGGAATAAATCAACTGATTTACATGGAGCTTGGAAGAGTCTGCTTAGAAGAAGGAGTATCATCATGAACATCTGGGACACCAGAGCACACAAGGTCCACTGGCATCATTACTGTTTGTCTTGACTTTGTATCAAAAAACAACCAATACAAAAAAAAATATTATTATTCTTATTATTATTGTTATTATTACAAACTTTTGCAAGCAATTACAAATAGCAAACTCTTGAAGATAGATGAGATTAGGTGGAACACAATGAAAGTTTAATCAATTCAGACAGTGCGCGGGCTGTTTGTGTATTCAGTTGCATCCTAATTTGTTTACTCATTATGAAGATGAGTTTTACTGTCATAACCTGTTTGGTATCACACCGGTTAAATTTCTCCACATTCTTTGATTGTCTGGCACACAGACAAAAGATGACTTCTAAGTCCACTTCAACATGACTGTCATTGGTCATGACATGTCCCCATTGGGACACAATCTGCCAAAGGAATTTAAACTGTTTAGAGCGTTGATGTGTTCAAAAGGAGCAAAACATAAGTTATTCAAAACAATTAACATAGTTACAGTATGTGTTATAAGTTTCTGCCGGATAAGAGGAGTTACTGTAAGGCAACGGTGTCTAACTATTTTCACAACTAATTTCCATTTTGGGCCACATCAAGCTGATGAATAACCTTAAAGGGCCAGTTGTGGCAGAAAGTATTGAAAAAAAACTATAACAAACCATTAAAATCACCCTCTGCAATCCAAAAGTATGTCTTAAAATTAAATAATCCTGAACAACTTTACATAATGATGTGATTAAGGACTGATTAAATAAACACTGATTTTATTTTATCAATAAAATTGCATTGGTGTGCACAAAAAAATAACTTATATTTTCCATCTATAGGGTACTCTAGGGCACATAAATGACCTTGGAGGGCTGGATTTGGCTCTCAGGCCTTGAGTTTGACACCTGTGCTGTAAAGGAACTTAAGTGAGGTTTCCTGAAAACCTGGTTAACCTTCTTATGTGAATTGCACAAACGGTGGAGCCAAAAGATGTGTGAGTGTATTTATTCAGAGGAAGAAGAAAAGCTCATTTAAAAATACTAGTGTTACAATGACTGTCAAACTGTGGTGTTACTACCTTGTTCAACATCATTCAGTCAAGATTGCAGGACTTTGATATCTCATATTCCAACTGGAAGAGGATATATTGCACAACGCCTCTAGAATAGCTGGGACAAATTTCAATATGCCAGGACTGGTGACCTTCATATTGTAGAGGTTTTCCTACCATAGAACCAAAATCAAATAAGTAGTGAATTGCCAAGCCTCTACAGAACTTGTTGACATCCTCAGAAGGTAATTCCTCTAACGGAATCAACATCAAGGTTTTCCTTTGGATGACAAACATGCGTCAGTATCATGGATCCTACACTATATTTAACAGGAGCAGGAAGTCCTTTTCCTTATATTGATCCTTTATTTCACACCAAAAACCTATTGTGTTACCTGCCAAAAAGGTGGAAGTTAATCTAATATGACCAAAGTAACCAGCTTCAGAAGACATAATCTGCTGTATTTCACAAACTCCACATTTTTTTGTTTGTGACGGTAGTAATGTTTTTTGTTTGTTTGTTTGTTTGTCTTGGTGTCACATGCCTCCCAAACAACATGTAAATGCTGGCATGTAGATGGTGCTTTAAAAAAAAAACCCCATTAGCTTCTACAGTATGCTGCGTCAGCTACTGTTCCTTGGGGTCATTTTACACATCAAGTATGTACAAACAATATTATATCACATAATGCAAAACAACTGAGTAAGATCCAATAAAACAATTATGCTAATACAATGCAGATAGAGGGTTTCAGGTTAAAGACAGGGTAGATAAAATATATTTCTGAGATTCCATTTGCTTATGATAATAAGACCAATGAGTCACTTAGATAGATACATTGCATTTTTTTTTTAAAGTTATTGGAGCCCATTTGTTCTCTTAAAGTCTCTGGTAAATGTTTTATTTTTGCATCACTGTACATTTGCTCTGACTGGTTTAATTTTTTGGCATGGTGAAGCACTGACCCCAGAGCCAGACAAGTTGTTTATAGATTTCAGCACAAATTTCCATTTCAGTTTCATTTTTCAGTGAAGTGTTAGACCAAAAACAGCACAATAATCCAAACGAAATAATGCTAGGCTTTGAGTAACACATGGGATCACTTGTTTAGTTAAGTATTTTGTATATCTTTTCACTATATTATTTAATTAATGGTCCCAAGAGAACTGACTCTGCAGCTGTAAACCCAACAGCTTCATTTCCTCCACTTGTCTCACAGCAGTGTTTAGCTGAGGTTTTGGCTTTGAGGGAACAGTTAGTATCAATGACAATGCTTGTACCACATGATCTACTGTGGATGCTGAACTAGCCATGTTGCTCCTGGATTGTTAAGTAATTAATGTCTGATCCAGGGTTATTTTGGCATGATGATGCAATATAGTGACTGGAAAACTGTTTAAAGGTTTTTCTAACTGACAAGCCATTAGTTTGTGTTTTGTTGTTTTGGCTGGTGAACTTGTAAAACCGTCATTACACTTGTTCAGATTTACAACAGTGATATTACACCCAACCCTTGAGAGAACGACAGAGGCAAGACAAGGCAAGGCAATTTTATTTGTATAGCACTCTTTCAACACCGGGCAATTCAAGGTGCTTTACATGATTAGGACTGGTTCACAGCATAAGACAGAGGGCAAATATCCGCAAAGTTACAGCGTGCATCATTAATATACACCTCTTCCCAAGTTCCGTACTTTCACTGTTAGGTAACTTTGAACATAGATTGCCACTCTTCTTCATATGCATTTCTTTCACAACGTTAGATGTTATACCCATTGATTAATATTTAGCAATTCTCAATTATGAATTAAAATAAGTTTCTGATACTGCATGATACTGCAAGATATTTTTTTTTCTGTTAACTTATTTCTTATGCTACATATGAGTGCTATTTTTAACATCTTTCATATTAAGTTTTTTAGGAAATGTGTGGTTTTAATTCATCAATAAAAGGTTTATTTTTTATTTTTGCAGAAGTGAAAAACTTTGGAGTCATTTATACTTATCTGTATTTGTCTTTCAGTTCTCTAATAACCACACTAGTATCTGCATTTTTTCTTGACATTGCTTTACATTTTCTCTTCCACGTAGCCAGTATTTTATTCTGCCAGTATTTTATGTTAAAAACATAAACGGAATATTTTCAAGTGTGATATGAAGCTTTTGCAGTAAGTGAGGAGAGGTCTATAAAACTTCACCAACTTAAAAAAAATGTTACGTTTTTGCCAGTAAGAATTGAGGATTAAATAAAAATTTGTTGAATATGCCTTTTGGAAAGTGAGGGACTGTTCCATGTTAAAAAGAACCACAGAGTTATTTATATTTTTATATTTAAATATGGTTCGCAAAGTCAAATCAACAGTCAAATTTAAAGGTCAAAATTACTATGAAAATACTGTTGTCAAAGTATAGTGGATGTCATTCCAGGTATGTATCATAAAAAGGGAAAACCATGTTTCATTCTGTGCTTTCTTGGTTTTCTATGTTGTAAACACCACGATAGGGAATTGAATTTCAAAAAGGGGAACCCAAGAAGAAGTTTAAAATATTATATTATGACAAGAGACTATTTAAAGAATGTGTTCCCAGTTCAGAAAATGCTGCTCAAATTAGGAGGGAATAAGTAAGTGTACTGTGAAGGAAAGCAGAGCTTTTAGATGGATAGATTGTAGAAAAAGGGAGGGAATGCAAGGAGAAGAGGGAGCAGGAGTGAAGACAGGAGGGAGTGAATAAGGGAGATACAGAAAAATGAAGTGAGAGGGGGAATAGATTATAGTAGTAAAAGATATATGAAGGTAAAAATAGACCAGAGAGGAAATGAGAATGCAGAGAAAAGCTAGGTTTGGTTGAAGAGAAGCAGAGAGAAAACAACACAAGCTCTTTCTCTTTTACCTTAATTGGAAATAACATTTTTCCACAGAAGATAAAAACAAGAGCAGGTCAAGATACTGAATTTTTACTGCTTTCTTCGTTTATCTGTTCCCCCTCAACCTTCAAGCAAACATGGTCTCTTGAAAAAGTGATTCACAGCAACCCAAGTTTAGCACTTGAGGCTTTTATTCAACTGGATGTCACATAAAATGTAAAAAACTGCTAATTACAGCACATCACATTGGGGTAACAAATAGATTGAAATTATGTACTTGCCTCATTTAATCAATGACAATTAGGCATTTACCAGATTAATAAGTAAAACATGCCATTTGTTTTAATTATATTAAAAATAATTAACAATGGTATCCTTCCAAACATGATTACTTCTTCCTCAGTAAGTCAGGCAGCATCAGAGGTAACTGTAGAACTGCATTTGTGTTTGGACTGTTTTCATTCAGTTGAGTTTTAAGAATTTTTAAAAATGCTAGCTTCATCTAAACCTTCATCTTGCATGTTAGAATAGAATAGAATAGAACACAGAATCCCCCCCCCAAAAAAATAAAATAAAATATATATATATATTTCTAAATCTGTGATAGTGAGCACTTCTCCTTAGCTGAGATAGTCCATCCCACCTCACAGGCGTGCCATATCTAGATACTGAATAGACACTATGATTATTGCACAGGTGTGCCTTAGACTATCCACAATAACAGCCCACTCTGAAATGTTCAGTTTTGCTTTATTAGGGGGGTCTGGGCACTCAGAAAACCAATCAGTATCTGGTGTGACCATCATTTGCGTAATGCAACACATCTCAGTCGCACAGAGTTGATCAGGTTGTCGAATGTGGCCTGTGTAATGTTGGTTCACTCCTCTCAAATGGCTGTGCGAAGTTGCTGGATATTGGCGTGAACTGGAACATGCTGTCGTATATTCCGATCCAAAGCATCCCATATATGCTCAATGGTTTATATGTCCGCTGAGTAAGCAGGCCATGCAAAAACTGGGATGTTTTCAGCTTTCAATACTTTTTGTACAGATCCTTGCGACATGGGGCCGTGCATTATCATGCTGCAACATGAGGTGATGTTGTTGGATGTATCGCACAACAATGGGCCCCAAGATCTCGTCATGGTCTCTCGGTGCTTTCAAAATGCACAACAAAAAAAACCTTTCTAATTATTGAAATTTAAAGTTAGTTAGTTATGGATAAAAATGATGCTTGTATACCTTTATCTTATATATATATTTTTTAATTCAATCTGCTTTCTGCTCTTCTCTGAGTCAAAGAATATTTAATCCGGCGGGAGAAGCTGTGGTTTCATCATTATCGCCCACATCTCACCACCAGGCCAACCAAGAAGGCTGATCTGTTGGACAGACTGGTCCTGACTTGTATACAAATTAAACGAGTGAAGAAAACCTATTGCTTTGGGCGATTTATCTACCTACGTTGATCACAGAAAGTGCTTTGAGTAGTCAGACTAGAAAACTGCAATATAAATTTAATCCATTTAACATTTACATAAATTGTTCATTTATTATGGATGAATAAGATTTAAATTGTTTTTGGTTCAATATTCAGGGCTTTGGAAAACAGTGAATATTGAATAAATATTTTGTATATCTACCTTGCATTTCAAGAGAAAAGGATGAAAAGCAGCTTTGAGTGAACTAAGCTCTTCAAGGGACGGCAGCACCATATATTTTATGATTAAGTCATCTAATAATAATAATACCACTTCATAAAGCATTAAACTTTATCCTCAGGGTCTTAAATATGGAAAATGATGAGTTATGTCTTAGCAGAAATAAGTCACTCTTTTACTGATTTTTCCTGACCTAAAGTCAAACACTCAATCGTTCCAGTATACTCACACTATCTAAATGTTCCCGAACATGTGCTTCATTTCCTAATGTTTAGTACATTGTAAGAAATTGTTATGTAAGTGATCATACAAGAACATGCAAGAAAAAAAAAACAGTGCAACATTCATGATATTATTTTTCTATTAAGAATTGAAAGAGTTCTGTATTTGTTATAATGACATGTAATTACTAGCGCCACATAAAACGATTTGATGATATTTTAAAATATAAATTTTTTTATTTTGGTTTAATTTTCAAAAATGTTTTAGTATTTTCACAGTATGGCATTTTAGTTAAGAACAGTAGATCATCTGCAAAGATTTGAGTACATATGAACATTGCCTCTAGTATTTTAGGAAATTGTCTTTTCTTTTGAGAAGGTTTACATTCCAGATCAAAGGAAAGCAAGGGCCTGCACCAGTACCTATAGTATATACCAGATCATAAATATATTTAATTACACTGTACTGACTTTTAGTCAACAAAAAAATCGGACAAAAAAAATCGGACTATGAGGAACTATTACATTTCCAGTTGGATTATAACTTGCCCTTTAAATTAGGTTTCCTTGTTCTTTTCTCGCCACTCATTTTCAGCTCACAAGGATCTTTTCACGGTTCAGGGGAGTCTATTTAAGATGTGGCTGATGTACTCATCTTCACAATTGTTTACAGCCTTGCAATCACTCCCTTAATATGATGCATCCATCCATCCATTATCTATACCGCTTTCATCCAATTCAGGGTCGCGGGTCAGTTAGGACGGCAATCTGCCACATAATAAGATGCATTTCACTTTTTTTCGTTTTTAGACTTTACCCTCTCTGTAAGTAGGCTATTGTGTGTAAGTTGTATGAAGTGTCAGTCTCGTGGCCGACACAAATATGTCATCATGCATTATTTCTGCTATTTGCGCTGTTCATAATTACGCTTTTATCGACATTGAAGTTATCCATTTCCTGGTTTCACACGTGTCATTCAACAACCAATCACACTGCTGTCCGTCTATTTACTCATTCATAGGAAATGACGTTTTCCATAGCAACGGGACGTCACTTTTTTACAACAACTCCTACGTAAGACCTTTTAGCGCGAGTTAGGAGTAACACCTAGCGGTAAGATAAAAGTCTTTGTGAATATGGCCCCAGAGCTGGAGTCATAACGGAGTGGGCTTCATATTCAGGAATGTTTAGTTTATATTCAGATGCCACAGGACCATTCAGATGAATAAAAGAAAGCATATTTTTCATGAACAATAGGGTTGCAAGCAGATAAGCATTTTCACTCATAATACTTCATGTGACATCTGACATCAAGAGGTGTGGACTCAAGTTAATATTTTAGAATTGAGTCAGAATCAAGTCACGGTAATGACTTTAGACTTGATTTGAAAACATGAAACACTTTGCACTTAACTTGTACTTTCACACCAGTGACTTGTGTCCTCTATTACACTCCACCACTTTTAGTTGAAAAAGACGTTCCTAGTATTTCCCTTATTTAGATTGAATGGTTTCCTCTAATTATTATTTTTACACAGCGATACATGGAGGATTGGACGAACTAATCCTGCTGATCTGGGGTTGGTAGTGCAGCTCATTTGTGGCTGCCAGGGAATGGGACATCAAATCTATGTGTGGTCTGTGTTGCTGCCGAGCCAGAGAGAGTGTGTGTTAAATCAGAGGGAAATCCACAGAAAATCAGACTGAGCTGACACATCCTCTATTACTGTTGTGATGTCAGCACACATTTATTTGTGTCTGTGGCACATGTGACCACTATCTAAAAGATAGACTGGCAACTTTGTCTTATTTTGACTGGCTGTCTTCCTTTTCTTTCGTCTGCCATTAATTCATCAAAGTATACAACTAAAATAATAAGTTGAATGCACAATAAAGTCTTATGAAAAAGTTGAACTGTAGTTTGCTAAAAAGAATAACAACGATACTGCACCACCCTACAATTACACTTTTAAACATGTATAAAATACCCCTATAATACATATTGTTATAGAGGATCAACTGAAATCTAGATGCCTCGCTTTGCTGCAGGTTTAAAACAGTTTGGGCAATTTAAATGTTCTTCATCCACCGATGTTTTGTCTTTGTTTCAGTTGTTTTGAATGTTTTGTGTAAAATATATATATATTTTTTTACTAATGAAATGTTTTTTTAATGTTCCAATAGCAAAACTTTAGTATTTATGGGAATAAATGGGAAATGATGGGAGTTAACTGGAATTGTTTTTTTTTGTTGTTACATGCAATCATCCAGGGAGTATTTACGAGTTAAACTTTATTTCTATACATCAAACAATGTACAGACCATTATAGCGTCAAAACTACAGTCATATTTAATATATTTAAATGTTACTTCAAAGTCAATTAATCTCAGGAATTTAATTCATTGAGTGAAACATGTATAGATTAAATACAGAAAAACTGATGTTTATTTTAGTCTACTATTGTGGCATGCTGAAAATGTTTGTTGCCAGTGTTATCCTTAAAAAGTAAAGGCCAACACGCCTCTTATAGCCAATCCTGATTGTCTGTTTTTTTCACTACAAGTAGGGATACACTGATACTGATACTGGTATCGGTTCTAATGTACTCATCGGTATCAGTTAGTTAACCGATACCATGAACCGATATATAAAATCTGGAAACTGTGCAATGATGTTAATTTTGACTTGAAATGTAACTTTTGTGGTTATTTTTATTATTTTTTTTAAATCTAATTCACCATCATTTATTGTAACAAGCAGAGAAGAAAAGTAAACATGTATTCCAATTCAATTTTTTATGTGGTAGAAGTGTCGGCATTGGTACTCGGAATCGGCATGGACTCAGATACATATATCGGTACCATAACAGTTTGAAAAAAGGGGTACCGTAGCATCCCAAACATCAAGAAAATGTCTGAATGGCCAACTTTCTCTTTTCTAATTTTTTAGCCGTCATACATGGCTGACTGAAATCTTGCAGCAACAAGTGGGGGAGCAAAAGGGCTATTCAGCACCAAAATATGAACAGAAAAATAATAGTCTTTCATTGCCTTTGTTATGCTGTCACTTGTCAAAAAATAGTTATGACCCCACAAATGGGTTAACATTTTTACAGTGACTTAGGATTACAGGACTTAGTCATAGATTCCATAAGAAAGAACAGGCGTTATAGAAATAGGCAAAGACAGATTTCAAATTTTTTATGATGAAAAATGCTTCCAAGAAGTTTTAGCTTAAAGTTGTGCATTTTCTACTGAAAACTTGACTATAAATATTTTTAGTTCAGTTACCCACCACATCATTTATTTAGTTAAAGTACAGGAATTCAGTGTCATCACTTATAAAGTGGTATAGAGTTTAAGTAGTAATTAATTTTAAAATATACTCTTACAAATCCCAGTTGTAAACAACTAATAATCCACTTGATCTTCTGTAGCTTTTATTGCTGAACAGTAGTTTATTTGTTTTCTTATGTTTTAGTGCTTTTGCTCATCCTCACTGTGGATTGTGGGAGGGTTGGGGATAAATTTTAGACATATTGAACCACAAACAACCATACAGGAATGTTCACAGTTGAATGTTAAGCTAATGTGTAAAACACAAACAGTTAACTGTGTGAACGAGCCACCACCACCTCCTACTGAGAAGTCAAATCTTTAAAACATAAACATGCACTTTGATGTTTAAATGTTTACTAAAACATTTATGGGATTATAATTTTTTAAGATACGGAAACTAAGCTATCTACTGTAAAAACAAGAATGATCAAAGATAATGATATACAGAAGTTTGACAACTCCATTTTGTGTCTGCAGTGTGCAAAAATTTAAGTTTGATAACAACACAGTTAAACCATATATGTAAGGCAAACTAGAAGGATTATTAAAGGGACGATATCATGCCATTTTACGGCATTGGTGTTATACAGAATTAATTTGTCCTGAAATTTAACTTGTATCCTGTATTAATGTTAGACCACAAAGTGAAACGGCTCATTTCTCTATAAACCCGCCTCCTGCATCACCCCCCACCCCCTTCAAGCTTCATCACAAACAGTATTCTCACAAGAATTTGAAATTCTGTTATATTAAGGGCTCAGACATGTGGTTTATTTATATTTTTGTGGGTGTTATTTGCACCCGTTTACTGTACATTCTGAGATGTTACAGATCAATTAATTAACCACACCATGCTGTTATAAATCACATAAGTAGCTTAATAAATGGCTAACACACATTAGCAGTAGCATGTAGCCACTTACTTCTCTGTCCATTAGGCATCTTTGTTCTTTGATCCACCTGCTGTTCTTTAGGAGTTTAGAATAAAATCCTGTAATCCATGCAGCCAAAAAGGCGTTTTCACAGAGAAAGTAAAAAATCATCCAACAAAAAAGTGTTTTATTCTGTCAAAAACCAAAGCAGCCATGAGTTGTGAGAAGGAGGAGGGTGTGTTTGAAAATCTACCAGGGGTAAGCAGCTCTGCCTGCAGGGGCAGTGCAGACACCTCTCGCACTCAACTTTCAACCAGTGATGTCACTAGTTGAACACTCAGTCGATTTCTAGGAGAGGGAGGGGCAGGTGCTCAGAGAGCAGAATTCAGGAGGATTACTCAGACATGCTTGAAATAAGCCAAATAACCACTCTGGTGGGTTTTTTTTTTTGAGAAAATTGCATTACCAGATGGTTGAAAACTCCAAAAACGTGATTTTGCATGATGTAGGCCCTTTAAAATATATTTAAATATGTACATATTTTGTTTTAAAGTGAATCAAATATAACTTACTTTGTTATTATTGGAATTAGGATAACTTTTTTATTTTGGGTTTGAGGGTAATTTTTTCTGCCAAATACAAAGCAAAATGATATCCAATTTTTATTAGTCAAAACTCATGTCATGGTAAACCATGACTTGTGTTAGGTCTACACAAATAATGAATAGTTAATATTTTACTCAACTCAAACTTTGACCACAAATCCATCAACCAGAATTCTGTACTGGATTTCCAAAGCTAAGTATGATAAAAGCAGATTTAGGAACTTGCATTCAAAATGTAAATTTTCTGCCTGAATACTGTTTTGCAACCAAAACTGAATTATATGATTTTCACTTTTTAAACTTTTCTTAGTATTTTATGTTAGTGATTAATAACGTAAGTAAGAATAGGGTGACTGTCATTAATAGAACAGTGGTAACTGTGGTTGGATTTTCAGAGGTAACTCTAAAATGCCCTTAGGTGTAAAAGCGTTTAAATGGTTGTTTATGCTGTCTGTATAGGCACATTGCAATTATTTTTTTGACTATTTAAGACTAACTAATCACAGTGTTGGGCAAGTTAAGACATGTTTTTAATAGATTTTATATTACTAGTATAGCCTCAAAAATGTAATATGTTTGCATTACATATTTACGCTCTCGAAAGTATCCTACATACTGTATGTAACATGATTATAAAATACTGTAACTTATCAATTAACATTTTACACAAGTGTGACACCACAGACATTGTCTTTTTAACACTATTTTATTAAACTCGAGTGACTGTGCAGGCTGTCTTTTTAATAGAAATGTTTGTTAAATCGCATCAAAAGAACGCGCTGAAAGTGCTAATCACAAAGATGGTTGCGTTTAGGATTTAGAATGACACTCTTGAAACTGAACAGTCTTTCAACAGTTGGTTAGGGAAATAGAGTGAATAATGCCATCTTGCATCAGGCATCAGGCATCCTGATTCGCGGATGTTTTGGTTTTGAACAACAGGAAGTGCACCATGGATCTTCTTCTACGGTATCAAACTTGATTTGTTCCACTGCATTAGTTATGTGGAAAAATCTTTTTCAATGCGCTTTTACCTCGCATTACTGAAATTGTGTTGAGAAATTGAATTAACTTAAATGAGAAAATGAATTAAAAAAGTAAATTCCTGTAAATTTTACTTTTGTAATACATTACTTCCAACACTGACCAATCCTGTTCTCTATTAAGCCCAGAAAACTATGTTAAATATTTTGTACAAGATCCCGTCCAAATTTAGCCCAAACATTTGTTCTTTTTATCAGTCTCAACAACCATGTAGTCCAAGTCCATATAGTTTATTAGCAGCAACTTTAACAAAAAGATTGGCACAATTTCTCTTTTTGTTTTTGTTTTCATGGTAAGAGTAAATTGAGAAAAATGTAACTCCAATGAAGAAAGAAATTAACTAAAGGTGGTAGCCTGCCTGACACAGGCACACTTGAATTATGCAAAGACCTGATGCTCTCTCTGTGTCAGCAAGATCACAACCTCTGTAAATGTACTATTTATCAGCGTGGCATCTTTATAAAATAAGTAATTGCTTAAAAGTATGAAGGAACTGTTGCCAAGAGGATAAATGATCACCCCCCGTACAGGTACTTTTTTGTGAGGGCAGTTCATAATTGCAACCCATTACAAGACTTCAAAACTTAACAGAATTAGTCACTCACATTCAGTTATATGAACTTTATGAGGTTTCTAGAATTTATTCTATAAGATATAGAACATTGTTCTCTAAACAGGGCAACTAATTCACCTTAACACAACATATTTTGCTCACATGCCTACCCAAGGTTACCAACTGACTAATGTAACTGATGTCCAAAATCATTTTAAAAGATTTTAGAATGCCTTTTATTCCCATAAGGAGTTCCATATTTAATTCATTTCCATTTCCTTAAAAATAAAATGACAATAGAGTTTAAATAGCTTAAACACAATATTTGTTCAGCTGTGGTTACATTTACATAACTGCAGCAAAATAATAAGAAGAAATACATATGAAAAGAATCACGATAAAAAAGGAATATTCAATTCCATTGACCTACAACATCATTAACTATGGACATCTATTTATGTTTTGAGTTTAAACCAGAAATTAACTTAAAATCGGTACTGCACTCAGATAGAGACGGTACTGATAGCTTTACACAGCCTGATCGCTAAAACTGAGAAACTTGTTTCTGTGTGCCCTGTTGGGAGAAGTGACATGTGCGAAGAAGTAAGGAAGAGGCTGCAATAATGCTCTTTGGTTCAGTCAGAAGACATGTGTTGTGGATCGGTGCAACACACAGTGGGGCAAAAAAGTATTTGGCAGCCACCGACTGCAGCTTCATTCATTTTAGCGGCAAAAAAAAAATTAGCCATTCACAGTTTTCCGATTTGTTTTTCTGATATCCCAGATGCCCAAGCTGTAGCCCATATCAATGTAGATTCTCCCTGTCACCTTTCAGCTTATTTACCAAAACTACAACCCTCTCTAAACACTATAAAACACTTTCTAAAGCACTCAGTTGTTGTTTTTTAATATGGTGCTACTTAAAGCAAATAAAAATAAAACATTCTCTGATACTTTGAATATTAATTGAATATAACTTTAAGGAGAACATTTCTGATTTTGGTGTTGTTACTGTTATTACATTCTGAGACATCACTTCAAACAAACAACTCTAGGCCAATCAGCGGCTACTGCTGCTAGGTAGGAGTGAGAGGGATATCACATTACCAGACCAATTGGTCCATAGGTGGGCATGTTAGGTTGCTTCAGCAGAGGTAGTCCAAAAAACGGGGGGACCAGACACAGGTAATGAAAACACGGAAGAATGGTTCTTAAATTACCTATTCCAGACCATACTGGCCCTAGTGTAGACGGGGTATACTTTGTACTCAGACATCAACTCTGAGTGCCACATTGCAAAAAAAAAGATGGTTGAGGTTTACAGTCACGGGCACTAAAAACAACATGAATACAAATTAGCAGCAATTTCTTAATTCCCACAATGAGTAAAGTGAGGGTTCTATTGATAATTGATTTTTAGAAACCAATTTCATCAAGCAGTTCTGGTTGTAAATATTGCCGTACCTCCATCTATGGTATCTCAGGTATCTGGTGAAGAGAGACAGCAAAAAGCTGTTTGAAAATTTGAAAAGACATGTTTCCCATCATACACTAAGCCAAATAGAGCTCAACATGCAGCTGCTCGTATCTTATGAACGCTTGATCACAATTTGTTTTCAAAGACATTTTTATAACTCAATGAAAAATTAAACTCGAATGTAAGAACCATTTGTTGTGCTGGTATCCCTATTAATTGGTTCTGTGCAGATCATACTCATATAAACAAGTCAATTATGCGTCCGACTCTGATTCATCACCAACACTGGTTCATCACAGCCAGGAGCAACCCTAGCTGTTTGCAATTATAGCGTGGTAGATTAATAGTTGTGTACAATGTTGGAAAGGAAACAAATTCGATTAAATCCATTGTTAAAACTTCAGCAAATTATTTGGGAGTTTTTAAACTATGTTATTTTATGCAATGCTAGTTCTTGTAGAATTCAGGACATATTGAGTCATATTTTAAGAATAAATGCCCTATAATTCATACATGTGCTGATACCTCTGGAAAAGATGGCTAAAAGCCTAAAAAAAACAAACAAGTAAGTAGATGTCAATAACGTGTAGTCTTCCAGAAACCTTCACATCATTTTCTTTAATTTTACATTTTGCCATCATTACTTAAGAAAGAAAGAGTGCAGTCATTGCATTTGATGTGTTACTCACAATATCATTAATTTAATTATCATCTGTAACAACGCTGTTTTTACATATTTACCTAAAGAAATTTAGTTTGTAGTTTTTTTAGATTATAATTTTTATTTGAGGAAAACAAAATTGTTAAATATGTCAAATTTTTATGATTATGGAGCAAAAATAAAGATTTTGTCAATATCTAAATTATTTATTCATATAAATTGTAATGTAGCTCCAATCATTAAACTCCAAACACCTTAGCTTGATTTTCATTCATGTCAAATTATAAGATTGAACCAACAGCTTCCATTACTTTTCAGATATATAAAAAATAAAGATAAAAGCCTTGACATTTGTTGGAATTTAGAAAAAATTTTGTCTTCAAATTATAACATGATTAAATTTAGAAAATACATTTAAATGAAATTAAATAAATATAAAAAGTCTTGCAGGTTTCACTGTTTGCCTCTGAAAGACAATTTTCCAAATGTGCACCTTCTTTTATGTCTTATTTAAAATGTTACTGGTAATTTTTCATACAAGTATTTTGGGAAAACCAAATCTAGGTTGAAGGCATTTACATTGCTAAAATTTTATTTCTTTAATATCGAAAAGTAAATGCAAAATTGCTTTGTTCCAGGGGTTTTTAGAATGGGAATTTGCATTTTAGGAAAATATGAAAGAGAAGAAAAGAAAATATTGTAAGATTCAAAGAAACCTTCGTTGCAGATTAAAACCCTCAGCCCTGAATTCCTGGCAGATTCTGTCCCAGGTTTATTTGTCATCTTAAAGCTAAGTAACCTACCATCAGGGTGCCACTGCTGCCAAAAGAAATACTATCAATAACTCCCTGACTTGCTCACCCATGTCTGTGTGTTGAACAGACTGCTCCCGGAGTTGCTGTAAGGGCGTTTGGAGCGAGTAGGCAATCCTTAGAGTTCAGATCGTGGAGTGCTAGGCTTCCAGCAGGTTCTGTGTAAGCCAAAGTAAAAGTCCTGAAGTGAATTTTCAGCCCACATACCTTTTCTGTTCTGCAGGATCAGGATTAATGTGTCGTAACTATTTTTGTCTGACTCCATCTCTGTTTTTTTCATTCTTTTAGAGCTACAACTGAATATTTCATGCTGTTTTTTCACATATGGATTTACATGCCATTTGTGTGTGTGTGTGTCGGCTTTTTAGACAAACTCCGAGAAGTGCTAAATGTTCCAAACTTCATTGCTTCTGCCGCAGTGTTTTGCATTTCTGATGACTGATTGCTTTAGCTGTTTTCTCCAGAGAGGCTTAAATCCTGACCTGAAATAAAGCAACAACAAAAAAACTGTAAATGTTTGTTCTCTCAGTCACTTTCATGGTAGACTAATTATTTTTCTAATAGGTTTAACGTGTTGCTCTTCTCTGTCCCTCTCCAGAGATTTACCTGTGTGTGGAAGATATGAGGTTTGCAGACTCCTTGTGGATCGTTTGGGTTCTTCTGGTGGTAAGTTCTCATTTGGCGTTAACTGTTTAACTTTGCAGAGTCCTTAAAGCCCTTTCCTATTTTATATCCCATGCACATGTGCGCAGGATTCAATTTCTAAAGGGACATGTAATATGTTTTGGTCCAATGGTTTCATTTATCAGCAAGAATTCAAATATCTCATGATTCCTTTCCACTAACCATTATGATTTGGGTTACTTAATTAGCTCAGCTTGGCTGGAGAAACTAAAAGATGGATGACTCAGCACTGCATTTCTTTCTTTGTGTGAGTGACGACTGGGTGGACAGGTTCCGATACTGTGATTGTGTTGTTGCAATGTGTTCATCTGTTTTCATATTGTGGATAGTGATTCCATTTCAGAACACATAATGGCAGCAAAACCATCAAGTAACATTACAGTTTCCAAAGAGAACGCATACATTTTTAATTTTCTTTACTGTAAATGATTAATAATTTTTGTAAAATATAATATATTAATTGTGGTTAATGAATTCCTTTAAAATACCTTAAAGTATATAGTGCCTAAGGGTGGAGCCGAACCCAAAGTCTGTATACAGGAAGGCACTAACATGTTCTGTATCTATAATTATTTCTAATAAATATTTCATGAAATCTTTGTATCTGGGAACAATGACCTTTTTGTGTGATGACACCAATAAATGAGTGAATGGACAGAAATGGTAGTTTGCACTTCTCCTGATTTTACTAGAGTTAAGGCAGACACTTTACTCTGGTGCACTGCCATCTCTATGATGCTGCGTGGAAAATAACCGCCAAACACTGACAACAACATCACTCAAAGGAAAGCTAAGGAGCACGGCTACATTTGGAACACAAACTATAACGTACAACAGAAAACTTCTACAATTAACACAAACATATTACCCATAAGTCTTTGAGGCATACAATTGTGACAAGTTTAGACAAAAAAAGTTTTTTGGCACAGTGGCTTTATTTTGGTCACTTTTTCAATGACGTTCCCATTACATGTTCATTTAAAGATCAACTAATATTCCATATCCATAATTATTCAACTGGATAATAACCTAAATTAGAAGTGTAATGTGAAGAAAATGTACTTTTATGCCTATTTTGAAGTTTTACTCGAATACAAATACAAACAGCCCCCCCCCCCTTCAACAAATACAAATAGCAGCTGCTTTGCAGACCTCTAATAGTGCCAAAACCAATTTAGTAAATAAAACTTACATAATTATTAATTTAACAGTCAAATGCTTATCAGGTTATTTTATTGGTAGCCATGGGGGATTGACATTTTTTATTTATTTATCTGCATGCATGAGTGTTTTCATAAAAACACATTGGTCTATAAGGTGTGGTGTAAGACTAATGAAATTCCATTCACTCTTTTAATTCTATAAAGATTTAAAGAAGTCTGCAGGGTCTTACTGTTGCCAGTATTTGGCAATTTCCACGCTTCATCATTGTGAGTTTTATTTTACTTTTTGTAAATATAAGTCAGATACAGAGATGCACCAATTTTTTTTTTATGTTATAGCAAATAAATAAAGTTGTCATGAATCTCAAACCGTGATTCTAAAGATTCAGTGGTTCATGTTGATTAATGGAGTTCAGGTTTAGACTGTCGAATATTTTAGATTTTGAACTAGAGAATCACTTCTTAAAAAAACATTATGAAGACCCTCTTACTTTAGCATAGAATCTGAAAAACAAACTTCAGCCTCACTAGCTTACACACTGGAAAATGTATAAGGTTGTGATTTTTTTAACGGACACACAAAAAAGCATGGGTACAAATGATTGATTTTCTTCTTTTTTCCTTGAATATGATTGGCATCCCCAACAGGGCATGCCACCCAGAGCAGTTAGCCATAGCACCAATGTCAAAAAACATTTGTTATTTTTTTAAAGTACTATATCTGACCAAATAAAAATGAATTTAGCCTCTCTGGAAATTCTGCTGTGCATTCATAATGTGCAGTGAAAAGTAATCAAGAAAATAAAAGATAATACAGTATTTTTTGTTGTAAAATGGCATAACTATACATTTAGGCCACAAATTATGCATATCACTGAAGGAGGGAAGTTAATCTTTTAATTTGACCATCATAGTTATTTTAAATAGTTTGAATATTAACGTTTTGGATTGGCCCAGCTGGAGTTCCAACTTTAATCTGATAGAGAATCTGTAAAGGGACCTAAAAATTATGAGTATTGTAAGTAGGTTTTCTACAACAATCTACAGTAAATCTGGGAGCTCATCATCAAATTACCTCCAGAAACATGCAAAAAGCTTGTCATCAGGTACAAGAAGGGTTTAGTTGTTGCTATACAAATAAAGCCTTTTCCAGTGATTACTGAGAAATTTATAAATTGCTTCAATATGTATTTTTTGTTAGAATCTAAATAAAATCTAATTATAAAATTAAGCAGCATTTTTTAAATGTTTCTCAAGGTTTTTTTCTTGAATGAACATTCAGATCTAAAGAATCTATCAACTCAGCATTCATCACAGCTATAGGGGTGAGGCATTATGTGCTCACTTTGACAAATGTATTAATTAGCTTAATGGACCCTTCTCCAAACATCAATCAAAGTTGCCAGCATAACACACTGAAGAACTGCAAATCAAGTAGAGATGATTTTGCTGTGCTTCTTCATTAAAACGTGGAACAATTTACTTGATGGGTAAAGTACAATCTTCATGTTGATCCTGATTGGTAATTTTACTGGTTAAACAATCAAATGCAGCAAGAGAAAATTGAATTATTGCCTCAGTCCAACTAAAATGGACTTTTGAAATGCATCTGTTCACCTTAGCTCAACTCAAGTCGAACCAAACTTGAGTTTGAGAAATCGGACTAAGGTACACAGACAATGCGATAGAAAGTTCAAATTTCTCTGCATGTAAACAACAGTCAGGAGAAGTCAAGGTTTTGGTAGCCTGGGCACTCCCCCTTTGGGAAGTCAAGAGACCGTGGAAGCAGGAACAACAACACAACAAGCAGCAATAACGAGTTTAACGCAGTCAAAGAGTGCAAAAATTACGACATGTTCTGTTCTGCAGTGTTGTTGTCCATTTCTTTGCTGAATGTAGAAATCCTGCTGTTAATCCATCTACTTCACTGACTTTAGCCTTTGTTTGGTATCTGTTTGACTGTAGTCCACTGGAAGAATATCGGCGTGAAAGGGCGCATGTCAAATCAAATCAATCTTTATTTAATAAAGCATTTTTCATGCCATGAACTCTTAGCGTGGAAGATCCCAGTGAGGCAAAACACTGGAGTTAAAACATTAAAATCCTAAAATAAATCTCAATCTGTCATAAAAGTATATACATAAAAATCATTTAAAAGCTAAGGGTGAAAACATCAACATTCTCTGCTGCACCAAGACTCTCTGGCAGGCTATTTCACAGGCGAGGACCATGGTGTTGGAAAGAGGCCTCACTATATGTTTTTGTTCTAACTCTAGGTATAGCTAAGATGCCAGTGCCAGAGGACCTGAAGATCCATGAGGGTTCATACTTAGAAAGTAGGTCCGATAAATAAGAAGGCCCAAGACCATTAAGACGTGTGAATGACTAAAAGAACCTTGAAATCAATGCTGAAGCAGATCGGGGAACCAATGCAGTGATTTTAAACTGGAGTAATGTCCCATCCTCTGGTCCTCGTCAGTACACAGGCCACTGAATTTTGAAGAAGTTAAAGATTACTGATAGATTTTTTCGGAAGACCAGACAGCAGAGCATTACAATAATCTATTTGGCACCTCTGTGCTAGCAAGAGAGAGAAATGTTGCCACCTAGCATCACGGGGTCAAATGCACTTTATTCAATAATTAGATTTTCTGTGTGACATGTAAACTGGGAAACAACTTGCAACTCTAGCTAATGCATTAGCTGGGAAACAAAATCAGGAACAGTATCTCATTATGCTGAGAAAGTTTCTTGTTTCAATGAGGTACAAAACCTCATTTAAAAACAAGAAACATTTTCATTCTATAAAGAAATAAAATATGTTCCTCTGACGGACTACAACTTAAAAAGGCATAAAGAACTTCCATCTGACTTTCTCCCTGTTTAGATAAAAAATATATATATATTTCGGTTTTAACAAGAATTACATCTTATTATAACAAGTTTATATATAACATATCTTGTTAAAACAAAGTTTTCTTGTTTAAATGAGAAAGGTTTCTTGTACAGTGAGTTTTTATCATGGACTTTCTCTTGTAATTTTAATGATTAGGGGCTAGTGAAAACCCAAGTTTGAGTCTCTCAGAAAATTAGATTATGCATGCTTGGTAATAGAGAAAGGAATGTTGCATTATGACTTACACATTAATAGGGAAGACTGCTGAAATCACAGTTCTCCACTTGACTGTCACTGTCACCCTCTTTAGGATTCTCTATCCGAGGATTAGTCACAAAAGGTTTAAAGATACAGCTGTTCACTGAGTTCTTTATCCAAGCATATTGATGGGAACTTGAGCGTAAACAAAGAGTGTTGTAAAAAACATGCACAAGTAAGGGATTACTCTAGCCTTTAGAGAACTAGATGGTGTGGACTGCAGCTTAAGTCAGTGCTTCCAAAGCTGCCACACACTGTGTCAGCTGCCCACAACTGTCACACTAAAAATTTCTGTGAAACTGAGTTTCAGGTTCTCAGTTGTTATAAGGAAGAATTATGGAAACAAACAGAATGGAAAAATATAAATTTATCACCCTGTGTTATAAAAGTATATATGAGATTCCTTTTTCAAATTTTAACAACGAAAAGAAATGAATTTTTTTTAAATTATTGTTATTTAATGTTGTTTTATGTATTTTTTTTTAGAAGTACCCCTGCAAGCATTTCTATCCCAATTAATTCAATTTGAATGTTTTGATTGAAAATAAGGTTCAACATCAGGCAAAACACTGGGGAATTCCAGCTGCTTTTTGCATGATCCAGTGAAAATGTTGCTGTTAAATGCTGCTCTCCATTAAGTCAGGAGGATTGTGATGCTGTAATAAAGGAAGAAATGCATGTGATGAGTTTTCTGGAAGAAAAAGAAGATGTTTTTTTTCTGATATTGGTGGTGGCCTGGTGGTCGTATGTATGACGTCATTTACTTCAGTGCTTGGAGTGACATCATATGTACGGCTGCTAAACTGCTACATGGGACATCAGTTTTTTTGTTGTCTTTTTTTGGACAAATGTCACGTTACTTGTGTCTTTTTCTTGTCTTTCGCAAGTTTTTTTGAGTCAGGAGAGGTAAGAACGCCACTTGGACCCTGTGAAAAGATGAAGCTATGCTCCTCAGTTGTGATAAAAGCTGGACACGATCCTGGCACAGTATTTAAATTCTTCAAATAATTCATGAAATGCAAATGCATAAGCCTGGCACTCGGAGAGGCTTAGATTTCACCCCCCGAAAAACTGAGACTAAGATAAGTCACACCAATATAAGTTCTTTATTCTTCAGTGAGCAGCACGATTCATCACTTCAATCAGCATTTCACACAGAAAGCCTTTTCATTTTACTGCTACCTCAAAATACAAACAAAGGGACAGAGATATGATTCATTTTGGAGAAAATCTGCTGCTTAACTTCTTCTGTCTGATTCGAAACACATTTTAATGAGTCATATACTTGGAGATGAGACTAGAATTTTTAATCAGAGAGCAATTGTGATCAGAACAGCTTTGAAGATGTTCAAGAACTTTCCATGCCCATTCCTCCATTTAAAATGCCATGATATGTCAAGATGTGCATCTTTATTCAAGCTTGTTTTACTGCGAAGTGAAACATTTTAAGATCTCATTGCTGTTAAAGAAATATATTTACACTTTACCGTCTTCCTCCCTGTGAAGAGAATGTAAATGAGAAAACATCTGATTTCTTTTCTTCACAGCTTAGGGAAGCAGCAGACGCTGGAACAATCTCAGACACATCACTCAGTCCTGGTCTGAGCACTGTGATGGGACAGAGTGAGAAGGCGCTGAGCCAAGGTCAATACATATGTGTTGAGCCAACCAAAGGAGATGTCCAAGAAAACAAAACCGGTGAGAGGCAAATATCAAACCACATAGAGACTGTGACAGATATATAGTGGTTTGCAAAATTAGTCATTCTCCTTGGATTTTTATTCAGATTCTGTGTAATTGCAACCACAAATTTCAATGTAAATTACCTGGATTCTAAGTACAACTTCCCTTAGATTGGATTGAGAAAGTCTATTGACTCAAGTTTTCAAGTTTTGCCACAGATTCTCAATTAGATTTAGATCTTGACTTTCTGTCCTGAGCTGTCATTATTGATAGACGGACATGTAGTAAATTTGCAGTTATGCCAAACTCCTTTTTCAGATTATGGACTGAACAAAGAACCAAAGCAACAAAGTAGATGTCCAAAACTTTGAGATATTTTTTTATAACCAAATCCTGCCTTAGAGTTGCCTCCAAACCTTATCACTAACCTGTTTGCGGTGTTCCTTGATCCTCATGATGCACCAGTGTTCTCCAACAAATCTTTGATACCCATTTTTCACGTTTCTCAGCTATGTATTACTTACTGTTGGTTTGTCAGACAAAATAAAAAGAAATACATAGATTCTTTTGGTTTTAATGTAAAAAAAAGTTTACATTGAAATTATTTTTCAAAAGGGAGAGCGTAACATTTGTCTTTCTGGGCTGGTAAGGTTTTTTGCAATTGATGATACTTTTTATCAGCACACTGTAAACTCAGTCATTGTGTATATGATTGTAATTATTCTTATTATTTGGCTCTCAAGGTCTGTTCTGCGCCCCAATGTGGGATGGTTTTTTTTGCTGGAATGAGACACCAGCTGGGGAATCCATAACACAAAAGTGTCCAGATCACCCTGACCTTGGTGCAACCGGTAAGGCAATTTTGTGCTTCTCTAAGCAAAGTAGAACAACCGGCTGGCTGAACTGAGGCCAGCTGGAAATTGATTTCTCCTGAAATACTAATATGTTTTTGCATTGCACACACATGTATGTGTGTGCAATGCTGAAAATCTCCACTACTTTAGCTGCTCATGAAAGCTTGATATTTTCAGATTTAAGTCTTAAATTATAGTTTGTGATGTGAGTATAGTTTCTTACGTTGTTTCAATGCCCTCGCTGTTTCCTCATAATGCTATTTCTATCAAATAATTTTAGAGTTATTTACTACAAATTCCATGATGTTAGAGTTGTTAACATTTTGTAACACTGTAACATTTTAAATTTTAGGAAGAAACTCCTTCTGCTTATGTGCTTACACCCCATCGCTTCTTCTACACAATCAGGGATCTTTCTGCTTTCTAGTTCTGGGTCTTCTTGGATGTTTATTCAATAAGTTTACCTGCTCACACTTCGTCATACAAGTATAAAACAACAAAATGCTCAAAACCAAATAAAACCTTGTGAAATAGATAAAACATCTTATTCCCAAAGTCTTCTTTTCATTTATAGTGGTGTTTTACCAGTAGCTTACTTATGTCAAAATTCAAACTTTCAACTGAATTGGTTCGTCTGCAAATTAATAACAATATATATTTTTTTAATTATAGTTTTAAAGAAAAATGAATTTATAACTTACTTAATTTTAAGTATTCTGGCATCAAGCAGCTGCAGCAAGATGTAACTTGTTTAAATCAAATCAAAATTTATTTATGAAGCACCTTTCATACAAAATAAAAGCAGTTCAAAGTACTTTACAGAATAAAAATTATCCCCACATATACCCCCCTCCACCTCCCCCACCCCATATAGACACACACAAGTTAAACATGTTCACATTTATACCCCATCCCCCCAATTATATCCCCATGTGCAGACACACTCCAGAGCAACATTAAAATCAAATTAAAATGGACAATAAAATGGACACATACAATAAAATAAGTTTAATGACCCTTACTTAACGACCTTAATGACCCTAACTTTTAGACTTATACATCCAATACTCCCAATCCAGTGGTTCAGAACTAAAGAAGGCTGAGGGACGATACATTTTCAAGAAAAGAAGAAAAGTCCAGTTGCCTTCATTTAAACTCTCTAGACTTTCATGCATTTGGCAAAAACTTGTATCCAAAGAGACTCACAAGTGAGAACGTAGCAAAGCAGGTATTATCGAAGGCCAGAAACATGACCAATCCTCAGTTCTGTCACAGATGATAGTATAGAAATACAGTCATAGCAGGCATAAACAGAAGTGCAGAAAAAAATGGAGTGGAGAAGGTAAGGGGGTACTGGGTAGGTACTAAGGTACAGGATGCTCTCTGAAGAGTTGTTTAAGTGTTTGTATAGGTTGGCAGGGACTGCACTGTACTGGAAGCAGGCATTGGTAGTTGAAAAAAGGGAAAAAATTTTAGTCACCTTTTTTCATTTAAGTCCCAATTTTATTGAGAACTTTGCAGACACAAAGCCTGCAAACTGCTCAAGGGTAGTTTGTGGAGCTCAACAAACTACCAAGCATAAGAATGGAAAATAAAACAGTAGAAATGTACCAATGTGCATAGAAGTAGAAACAACAACCAGTACCGTTTTTTTCAGACTATAAGACGCTACTTTTTTAATACCCCAAGGACCCTGCATCCTATACGATACGTCTAATGTATAGATCTTTTACTGCCTAACAGCCTCCAGGAGGCACTACAACAGGAAGCACAAAAGTAAGACAGATATGTGGATAAAGGTACCGATCAGGTACAGAAGAAGATGGTACACACCCTCATCATGGAAAACACACAAAGCAATGTAAATAATGCAACTTTTTAAGTTAAAGGTAATCAAAGTGCCAGTCTAAGAAGGAAATAAAGATACTACATGTAAGCTTGACATCACTGAATTGATTGTGAGACGTTGGAGGAGGCAGCGGAAAGAACTGAGTCCGTGTAAAAGGATAACAAAAGCGTTCAGAGGACACAATTTCAGTATCTTTAGTCCCCAAGAGGAATGATGAAGATAGTGACCAATGACTTGGCTAGAGTATATTACTGTCGTGTTGGTGCAGTGTTTTATTTTCTAACAAAACATGTTATTGTTATGTTGTGTTGATGCCTCCTGCCGATTTCAGGTATACCTTAAAAAAAACAACAACGAATGAAATGAAAAATAAACAATCAATGAAAACTACACAAAATCTTGCGGGTATTTTCTGTCTGTGCATATATCTCATGTTACAACATGAAATCATTTGACCTATATTTAGGTGGAGCATACACACTGAACAAAAATATGAATGCAACACTTGTTTTCGCTCCCATTTTTTATTAGACGAACTCAAAGAGCTGGAATATTTTGTACATAACATTTATAATATCTTAAATATTCAAACTGTAAGAAATAAAATGATAAACAGAATAAAGGGTGTTAGAAATTAGTTAACATCTCCCTTTGTTGTGGTTTGACACATTTCTGATGGTAATCTCGAACAGCTCGCTGCTCTTTTTTTGTCAGAAACTCCTTTAATGTAGTGATAAAACGCATGCAGATCATGTCTAAGTCCTGCATAGGTAACACTTATTTGGAATGGTCTAAACCCTTTTCAATGTTACCTTTTCGTTTTGCATTGTTGAAAGTTTACTGTCTCATCTTTGGTGGCTTGGATTTTGGTTACCACTCCCATGGTTCTATTGCAGTATTGGTGAGCTGGGTTTACTTTGGAGTATGTAGTAATGTTTGGCCATTCCTTTTCAAATAATAACTTTAGAGTTATTCAAAATCCTGGGGTTTCTTTTCTTCAGTTCCGTTCACATGTTTTATACATAATTTGATTTATGGAAATCAAATCAAACTTTATTTAAAAGTGCTTTTCAAACAAAGTTACTCAAAGTGCTTTACAGATTTAAAATAACCCCACAACCCCCCCCCATAAAAAATTATATAATCAACGCAAATACACCCCCCTCCCAACCCAACCCAACAGCCATACACACACACACACACACTTAAAAGCTACAAAAAGCGGGCTGAGTACTGATGAGCCAGGAAATGCCATATGAGAGCCATCTGCATCAGCAGCAGCAGCCGTGGCTGGCAAGAGTAGTGTGGTCTATTGTATCAAAGGCAGCGCTTAGATCCAGGAGAACCAACACTGTCACCTTTTTAGCATCATAGTTTAATCTAAAATCATTTAAAATCTTTAAAAGAGCCGTCTCGGTGTTGTGGTTCATCCTAAAACCAGACTGAAATTTCTGTAGGACATTATGAGCGTTAATAAAATCATTAAGTTGAATAAGAAAAACTTTTTCTAAAACATTGCTTAAAAATGGTAAGTCCGATACCGGTCTGTAATTGTTAAAATCATTAAAATCTAAATTGCTCTTCTTCAGCAGAGGCCTCACTACTGCTTCTTTAAAGGCAGTAGGGAAAAAAAAAACGTCTGAAGGGAGGAATTCATAAAGTTTAAAATCTCATCTTTAAAAGAACCATAAAATTGCTTAAAAAACCTGGTAGGAATTGGATCCAAAATGCTTGTGGTGGGCCTCACTGCGGAGAAAACTTTATCAAGGGTCCCCGCGTCCACCAGGACAAAACTGTCCAGTGTTTCCTCTGGTGAAGACAGACACTCAGATTTGTCTAAAGCCATGTTTGTTTGAGAGGATAAAATATTACATCTGATGGTGGCTACCTTCCCTCTGAAGTGGTCTGCAAACTCCTCACAGAGAGTGTTTGAGGGGTTTTTCTGAAAAGTACTAGAGGTATGATTCAGAATATTTTCAATGATCGAGAAGAGAATTTTGGGGTTATTTTTATGTTCTGAGATGATTCTGAAAAAGTATGTATTTCTGGAATGTCTTAAAGCGTTATTGTATAATTTGAGATGTTCAATGTATATCTGCTGATTTATTGTGATTTTATTTTTCCTCCATTTCCTTTCTGCCACCCTGCAGCTCCTGTTTAATTTTTTAAGATCTTCATTTCTCCATGGTACTGTACGTTTTGAATGTATGTTTACAACTTTAAGTGGAGCCAGCAGGTCGAGAACAGATTTAAGCCTATATTTAAACTCAATTACAATAAAATCACAGGGGCAGGTAAAGGTACAGGAGGGAACTTTTTAAAAACTTCAAGAAAACCTTCACTTCAGGGGTTAGATGATGCTTCCTGACAGTTCTCACAGAGGTCTCTAATTGGATAAAACTGGTGATATTAAAAAACACACAGTAGTGGTCAGAGACAGCCAAGTCAACAACAGAGGACACACTGGTGGACAGGCCATACGTGATGACCAAGTCCAGGTTGTGTCCTCTGTTGTGAGTCGGCTGCATGACATGTTGGATAAAATACATGTAATTTAAAATATTTTAAAAATCTGTTGATAAAGGATCTAAAAGGTTATCTATATGTAGATTAAAATCACCAGCTAAAATTATCCTCTCATAAGAGTTGTGTAAAATTGATAAAAACTCTGAAAATTCTGGAATAAAAAGTGCATTCTTTTTCGGAGGCCTATAAACTGTGACACATAAAATCTGAGGAGTGCTAAAAACAGAGGCAGTGTATTCAAAAGTGGTAAAATTATTAAATAAAACAGGTTTGGCGGAAAGAGTTGATGAACTTATAAAAGCAGTTCTGCCTCCCCTCTGGCTACTCCTCGTTGAATAAGAAAAGTTAAAATTAGGTGGAGAGGCCTCTGTAAGAACAGCAGGGGCATCTGCACTCAGCCATGTCTCCTTTAAAAATAAACACTGAAGATTATTATCTAAAATCAAGTCATTTATTATAAAAGTTTTATTCAGCAGAGAGCGAACATTTAAAAGAGCCATATTAATAGTGGTTGGTGATGGAGTGACTGTATGATTTAGTTAGGTGGGAATTTTAGTAACTGTTTAAGATTATTTGGTTTGCATTTTCTTTCTTTTTTTTTTCACCATTATTTTTGTTTATTTCCATCACGAAATTTCAAAATTTCAGCTTAAAGTAGTCAAGTGTGTAAGAGCATTTAAAAACGACATTGAAATGACCAACCAGTGCAAATACAAAGGAAATATATCTCAACTACGGGCACAGCTATCTTTGTTTCCGACTTGCCCCCCTCTACTTGGTCTACTCCATAGACTTTAAAAAAGATTAGAGAGCGCCTCCTCACTCCTCCCCGTTTACCAGAATGACACACTTTCATGGGAGAATTCATGGCGGATTCACAGACTCCTCCTCCCCAGCTCTGACGAAGCATGTTCCTAAAAACGGCATAGGGGCGGGATCTTCTTCTTTTTTTTGTTTGCATTTTTTTTGGGTACATTTTCTTAGTTTATGATTATTTGTTCGCTCTCTGCTGACAATAATAGGTATGAATGAAGTAGGGTAAAGGTCCAAGTCCGATATGTGAGTTACTGTTAAAATCAGGATTAAGTTCATTGGAACAGGGACCAGTTGCACATCAGGATGTGGTGGATGGGGCAGAGAGGACAGGAGTAGCTGGAGCCGGTGCAGGGGACAGCGGTAGGCGAGGGTATGCCAGGCTTAATGCCAGAATGCGGATGCCTTGTCTGTTTAAATGTAGTCCATGTGCCCCAAATAATTGACTCCTACCCCAGAAAATGTTCAAATTGTCTATAAAACCAATGTTGTGCATCACGGTAGCAGAGGAAAGCCAAGTGTTGAGAGAGAGTAACCTGCTGAATCTATTTATTCCTCTGCTGATGGTTGGAGTGGGGCCAGACATAAAAATCAGATAGGGGTTTGTCTTTTAAAAGATTAAAAAGATCAATAAAATCCTGATTTAAGAGCTCAGACTGCTGTTTACGAATGTCATTGGTACCAACATGAATTATAACTACTCACAGTTGGGTGACGTTGGATGGAGTCCAGAATCTGTTCAGAAATGTCCTTTACTGTAGCTCCAGGAAAACAAAGGGTGACAGCTCCTCTCATCCTAACATGCCGGATAATAGAATCTCCTATGATGAGAGTGCTGGGTGGATGGTGTGCATGCTGCTTCTGCTGATTCTGAGCAGAAGTTCCCTCGTTGTCCAGGACTGGCTGGATGTTGGGCAGCTTGGCATCCACAGGACTGCAGCGTTGTTTAGAGGGCGCCGAGGGCTCGTTCCGTGGATTCGGGGTGTAATGGAGCACTCCTCGGCGGGTCCCGGCTGTAGTCCTGGGTTTGGCGCAAGGTGGGTGGCTACCGGAGTCCGACTGCTGCTCTGGGTGCTGGGAGGGGATGGGTGGCGGTCCTGCGGAGCTGCTGGTCTTCGGCGCGTTCGGAGGGACGGTCAGAGGAGGGAAGACGTCCCCCAGGGCACCGAAGCGTTCAACAGCGGAAGGTCGGGTGGAGGAGAACGGTGGCAGCCGCTCCGGGCGCCCCAACCGCGACCAGGCCCGACCGTCACCCACGCACCCTGGGGCACCGGAGTGGAGATGAGGGGGGCTTTTGGCTTAGCCCCCTGCAGGATCCAGCGCTCCTCCTCTACCGTAGATATTGTACCTCCGCCGGTGTTTGTCTGTCCGAGTCCGCCTGGAGACCCAGCGATGGATTCCCCCTCCGCAGCTTCATCTGGCTGGCAGGGGATTGTGTCGGCCAGTTCGGCGCTGGTGGCAGCAGCGAAGATTATTTCCACGTTGTGCTCATGGTCCTGGATTAGGTGTAAATTGGAGATCCTCTGCTCTAATTCCTTGATTTTCTTAGTTAGCCTGGCACAACCATCACACCCGGAGCTACAGGTGAGTGGAGGCATGACGGAAGAAACGGCGGTCCGTGCTCTGATTAAAAACGCGTCCTATAAAAGATATGTCGCTAAAAGTTAAAAACGGTTAAAACTAGTCAAAATAAATGATTAAAAAACAAAGACCAAACAGTTAAAAATAATTAAAAACTACTTAAAACCATGTTAACGAGCCGGAGTTAGCAGGAGGCATCAGGACGCCGACGCATGCGCATTTGTAATATGGACAAACCATAAGATTTTATGGCCAGTGAATCTTTTCTGTGTTGATGTGGCCATATGTTTTGAATCAATATCATGTCAGACTGCTCAACTAATTTTCAATACAGAAATGTGAGTTTGGTGAAAAATAGGTTTAATACCTGCTTAAAGGTAAGTATTTTGGAAAGGTACATTCCATCTAACAAATAATCCTAATTTTTGTGTTTTTATTTAAATATAACTGTATAAACATTGAAAAAGTAAGGTATAAAGTAACATTCCCTAATGTGAAATGAGCAACTTTTTTCCCGGAACTGCTAAGAGACAATGGCAAAAAATGCAGAAAAATGTCTGTAACTGAAACAAAACACAACTCACAAAAAAACCTTAAAAAACTGGGTAAAACTTTGTATTAAAACTTTGTAGCTGGTTCACTGATTCTTGCAGAAGTGCTAGGTTGGCTTTAAACATAAAAAAATCCCAGACTCTTCTTTTTGCTTCATTTTCCTCACAAACAATTTAAATGACAGTCAGTATAAGAGATTTGCACATCAGATAAAAGGTAAATCATTATCAAATCAGTCAGGCTGAATAAAGACGGACATTTATTTAAGCTGAAATAGACAGTGGACTTTGATTATTTAAGGACAGTTAATGTTTGATTTGCAGGACTGCCGGTCTCCACAGTATGCACCATTTTTACAGTGCGGATAATTCAAGGCTCGGTAGTGTCTAGCTGAAGAGATCCAGAGTCAGGTCATGTCATGATTTAGGAGATGCAATATGACGAAGAGAGGGGAGGTGAGGTAGAGGACAGAGAGATGAATGAGGAGTAGGTGGAGGGAAAAAAGAAAAGGCAGGAAAGCTGGAGCCAGAGAGATGGATTGGGAGAGAGAATATGAATGAGAGAGCCGATTGGTTGTTTTTGTACGACCTCATGAGGGATCCTTCTAAAAATGCCTGTGACTCTAAGAGTACCCCTATGGATGATATGAAAGCTTGTGCGGCTGATCTGATGCTGGGGGAGGGGGGTGGGGGGGTGGGGGTGTACAGTTGGAAATATTTCATTTGATGAGCTATCAGCAAGGACTAAGCTGCTGTTGCTGCTTCTGTAAAGAACTGTGTGATCTCATTTTTGTAGTCCTGTCACAGATTTCTTGTACATGTCTTTTTTAAAGTCTGACATTTGAGAATTTGCCAGACAATTACTCCAAAGGTGAAAAACATTCAGTTTGATGCTGTGTGCCAAGGTGAAATAATCGTAGTTTTCGGGTACTGCCAAGATTCATTGTGTCAGGATTATGCCAAGACGCTACTGGTGAATAAAAGCCGAGTGCGGTATCCAATGCACACAAATATTCCCAACTAAATCTCTTGCTGAAACAAAAAATATGCGCCTGCAAATGAATCGTTTTTGACAGTGACTGGTTGATTATACCGTGTGACACTTATTTTTTCTGCAGAAAAAGTGACCAAATATTGTGACAAATCAGGTAACTGGGTCCAGACAGGATCTACTTGTCAACCAGCCTTAAAGAGCGAAAAAGAGGTAATTGTTTATAGGATTTTTGCCGAGAAGCAATAAAAAGATGAGGCAGCTTGTGTCACTTGTGTCATTTTTTTGCTTCCAAAAGGAAATTAATGTTTTAAAAGATGCGGCAGGAGAGCCAACCACAGAAGCCATGCGTGTCAGAAGAACAGAGAAAAATATTCTTGAAAATGAAAAGAAATGCCTGGAGAAAATGAAGAATGATCCGCCTTATAATAAATCAGGTACTGACACGGTTTATCATTATTTTTTAATCCTACATTTTTAAGAGGTTTAAAAATATTTTTTTATTATTTTTGTGATGTGCTGTGACAGGATTGCACTGCAGTAGGAACTGGGATGGTTGGCTGTGCTGGGACGATACTCCAGCAGGAAGCTATGCATCCCAGAACTGTCCCGATTACTTTGCAGAATTTGACCACACAGGTGGGAGGTACAGCTCTAAATGTTTTTAGTTATGTCTAAAAGAAATTGCTTTAAATTACTATCATGTGCTTTACAGAAAAGGCAACAAAGTACTGTGAAGCAGATGGACAGTGGTTTCGTCCTCCAGAGAGCAATAAAATTTGGACCAACTACACACTCTGTGTGACTACAGATGACAAGAGGCTGGGGGTAATGTCTGTTAACAGATACAGCAATGAGTTTGTGGCCAATCTCAAATTACTGTACTGCTTTTACCTATTGGTACTGAGTTTAGTTTATTTCCATTTTTCCTAAAGATATATAATTCTAGAAAACATAAGACCATTGTTCGGAATTTTTTTTCTTTGCTTTTTGAGCCTTTTTATCAAGAGTATTTATTATTTGTTTATGTTAAGGGCAGGAGCAACATGAAGCCCATAGTTATGGTTCAACATTCCCTGTAAAACCGATTTCATTCATTTTTAAAAAGAAGACAAAGAATTATGGACCTTCAAAGTTTTAACTGTCTGTTTATATTTGTACAAACTGAAGAGCTTTACAATAACCTTTAAAATTCCAAAATCTGCCAATATTTGTAATTCAATAATTTTGCAAAGCAGACAGAGGTTGGAGAGCTAAAAAAATTTAACCAGCAACTTTGTGTCCTCCTGTTTTCTGCTAACGTCTTGCTTTATCTTACAGCTTCAGAGAATTTCAGTCTTACATGTCTCACATGTAGTTGTAAAAAATAAATGACACAAATCTGTGTCATTTGACTTCATTTCAAACCCCCCATCGATTCTACAAATAACCAACTTAAAGTTATTTCCAGTTCACTGGCCAGAGAAACGTGCTCTTTTTGAGTCTCCGCCCGCGTGTCTTTTGCTGCTGAAAATTGGATGATTTTGTCAGCAGATGATTTCACAGAGCATCTCATGTATCTATTGGACAATTTCTTTGAGTGAAAGTCAGCCTTATTTATGTACACACTCATAAGTTGTGTTAAAACTCTGTTTTCTCCACAGAAAGTCAAAATACATGAAAATGAAAAGAAATGTCTACAAAAAATGAAACAAGATCCAGTATTCAACAAAGCAGGTACATTAAGTCTTTATGTAGGTACACTTTCATGTTTGACATAATATACACAGGTGTCCTTTTGAAATAATTCTTTAATGTAATTTATAAAGGTCCATATTGCGGTCATAACTGGGATGGTTGGCTGTGCTGGGATGATACACCAGCAGGTACCCTTGCATCTCAGAGCTGTCCCGATTATTTTTCTAACCTCAAACCCACAGGTAAGGGAAATCAGTTTCACTCTCCTGAAAATCTGCTCATACCCTATTAGTCGTTATAGAATATTATATAGTAAGGCTAGAAACCACATATTTGTGCTGCAAAATAATACAATGGCTTTGTAATTCTTAGAACTGGCTACAAAGTACTGTGCAGAAGATGGGCAGTGGTTTCGCCATCCAGAGAGTGGCATAACTTGGACTAATTATACACTGTGTGTTGGCAACCACCAGGAGATATTAAGGGTAATTTCCTCTTCTTATTTTTAAAGTGCCTTACCTCACAAACAAGATCAAGAAAATTAAATAAACTAATCTTCCAACAAGACACAACAACAACAAAGGGTGGATTGGGTAAAAGTCACCCAGAAACCTTGCCATTTTCACACCTAGTATTTTTCATTTATGATGTTCAGAAACATTTCAATGATCAGAATGCTAGAGTTGAACAATATTTACACTTAAGTTGAAGAAGACTCTTAACAGATACTTTCGAAATTAGCCATGGTTTTTTGGAAGTGACTTAATGATTTGTAAAGCTCTTAAACATCTGCCAGTTAAGTATATTTGTAATTTAAAAAGCAGCACTGATGTTTTATTAAAGACATAAAAATCTTAATTCATGAACATAAATCTCACTCTACATTTTAACAATATACCTGGCCTGTGATAGTGTTGTTTTGATATAACCTAGTGATTTTACTTGCATTCAGTAATTCATACTTGGCCAAAACGTACAAAAGGAAAGTTCTTCTACTTAACAAATTTAAAGCATTGCTTAGAATATTGTCATTAATAATGTTTGGTGTTATAGCAGCACTGCTGTTAGGTCCCTCCCACACTGCTGTCAATTGTGTGTTAGCTTACCAGGTAGAGTCTTGTGTCATAAATATTAGGTGTGGATTGAATCTAGATTTCAAACTTGAAAAGCACTCAGAGAGCATAGACCTCCGCCAGGGCCACATTCGTGTTTGTGCTGTTGCTTTCCTGCATTCCCTTATGTGGGATTAATATTTTTGCAACTGTAGTGAGCCGTCTATGAGCTTTCTGAGACGTGAGAGGAGTCTGAGATGGCACCGCTGGTTGTTGGATGGATTCGTTCTTCATGTTGGATCAACCCCAAAGTTTCATCAGTTGTTCCTGCTCCCATTTGTCTGTTATGTTGCTTCTTGTGGACATTTCCTGAAAATGTCGTTGAAATATTTCCTAAACTTTTTAAGTTATTTTCCTAACATACAAACATACAAAAAGGTTAAAGAAACATATATTTCCTTCTCAGAGGTCAAGAACGGCACATGATAAAAATTGAAAAACCACCATACACATTTACGTTATTAACCTGCTGGTAGATAGTTGATTTATAGATGATGGTTGTAATCTTTATGCTTTAACAAGATAAAACAAAGCAGAATCATGACTGTTTGCAGGAAATAAAATAATTTGATTCACGTTAATGTTTTCTGGTGTACGGAGGAGGGACTTAGATTATGCCTTTACGGGAATCAGAAAAGAAGTGTGAGTCTTCTACTTTGCTTCTTCTTAGCTGTAAATTATAAATGTCTCCCAATTTATCATGCATCGCCACCACTGAGTACCGAAGAAACTCTTAAATGTAAGCCCTTGATAACTGACTTGTTCAGAGAATCATTAATTTCTACTCTTTTCTTTTATTATTGATGTTAAAAGGTGATGCAGTTTAGGCTACTTTAGTATAGTCCTGTGTTACATTTTTTTAGAAATACAGTGTAAAAAATGGCCGAGAGCTCTGAGCGATCATATTGCTGAAGTCTAGACTTGTAATTTAGCAGATAAACAGATAAATTAGCGGAACATTCATTTGGAAATTATATTCCTGTAAGCCTTTTTGAAAATCATTAACAGTTCAAGTGATCTAGGAAAATGGTGAAAGAATCCTCTGCTGATTTTCTCTTTCCATATGTTGTCATTCAATTGCTTGTTTGCTTGATAAAAAACAATTCAAAGTTAAGAAGTGGAGCAGCTCTTATTGCCAAAGAAACGCCCCTTGAAAGAAGCATCAAAGTGACACAGATATGAGTGCACTCTTCAGCTAAGAAGTTTCAGGAAAAAAAATCTGAGGGAAATGAGGATTCAGGCGAGTGGATCGGATTAAATTGGACAGGTTTTTTACCATGCACCTTTATCTCTATATTCAACTAAATTTAGGGGGAGGGTTGTCACTTAAATTTAAATCAGCAAAAGAAAAAAGATTTTCTACATAATTATTATCTTGGTTAGAATAATCAGCCTAACTTTCTTTGGCAGCATTAGAATAGTGATGTGAATACAAAGTGATTTCAATATTAAAGTATGAAATAAGCCATACTAACTATATTCTTTTTTCTTGTTGTTTTTCAAACATGAATTTCACAAAATCAGGCTTTGTTTTTTCATAATCTGTCCTCAATTTAGAGTGATTCACTCCAGGTTTGACCAGTCTAAATTTTGTCCGCCTTTAAAAAGAGACACCCCCCCCCCCCATTTTTTATTTATTTATTATTTATTATTTTATTATTATTATTTTTTTCATTAATACAAATTTAAAAAACCTAGAATTGTTCATCTGTGTTCAGTTTAGAAACAATGTAATTCAAATTTGACTAGTATAGGCATATTCGAATTTGAGATATAGATGATAACAAATTCCAAACTCAAGATAAAAACAGCAGAATAGACTTAATTAAGTGGCAAACTCCAATTATTATTCATTCTGTTATTCAACTATAGTTCACCATTTCTTTGTCTTACCCTCCATAAATGGTGCACAATTTAGAGAGCACCAAATCTCTTCTGACTGGGCTCCCAGATAAATAACCAAAAGGTTAGAAACCAAGAGATTTTTAGATTTTCTTTGTTTTCTCTTCAGAGTAGCATTGCCACCCCTTGACAAAAAACAGCCCTGGGCAATGAGCCATGTCACCCCCGTCAAAAACTGCCACTAGAAATAAGTTCAATACCAAATCCTTGGTATACCTTGATAGCTGTAACCACTTGTGTTAACCTTTTGATTATTTTATGATAATATTTAGAAAATCATTTCCATGATGTCAAATGATGCTGTTTAAAAATCAAATTCTTTAATTTTGTTGATTTACATATTATTTTTCTTGTGATATATTAATTATGTGAACTTTTCTCAAATTTAGACAACTGCACAGTTTTCAAGAGACACTGAGGTGGACCTTATCAGTGAGGTCACAGAGAGTCCAGAGGTCCAACCAAAGGATCAGGAAATTGTGCGTAAAAAGATCCTTGACAACCAATACAAATGCTTTGAGAAAATGAACCGAGATCCACCTTACAACAAATCAGGTAGAGAACAACCACTGAAACCTAATTTAATCTTCTACTTGCGTGAATCCTGAGATTCAATGTTTGGCTGATGCAACAGGTTTGTACTGCAGTCGGAACTGGGATGGCTGGTTGTGCTGGGAGGATACTCCAGCTGGAACATACACATCCCAAAACTGTCCCAACTATTTTGATGACTTTGACCCCACAGGTATGGCACAAGACTAGAGTCTGTTTTTTCACGGATCTGCTGTTTTGATCAAATTAATTTATTTGCTGAACTGCTTGCTTTCAGAGAAGGCAACAAAGTATTGTGGGGAGGATGGGCAGTGGTTTCGCCACCCAGATACCAACAGGACATGGTCCAACTACACACTCTGTAATGAAAACACTAAGGCAAAACTAAAGGTGATTCTTGAGATCACTATTATAAATCTACTGCATTGAGGAAACGGCTAGAATTTGTTTTTGTGCTTTGGGGTCTCCAGCCATTTGAGGCCATGCCCACACTAGTCCGGATAACGCCTTAAATGTAAAAGTATTTAGTCTACAACCCCCTATTGTCCACACTAAGGCGGCTTTGTTTGTGGTCTGTGGCCAGACAAGTATTAGCCGGGTAAGAGAGCCGTCTCACTGTTATCTCAACGGCTAAATGAGCACGTCTGGACGCAACTTATCCGGTCCCCGGCTAAATCAGAGCAGCAACGTCAAATGCTGTCAAATGTTGTCAAATGTTGTCGTCATCCTAAGATGATGACGACAACAGCAAAGATGGAGACGAGTCTCGCTATGCTACTGCTTCTTTTGCAAATTCAAACGTTTGCAAAGTTAACCCTAACCTACTTGCGGATGAGAAAGCGACACAGGAGGCGATCCAGGAGGCGCCGACAGTGATGTAGATTATACGCGTCAATCTGTGTTCTTTTTGTTTTTCCCCGCGCATGCCCAGTACATGCATAGGTCGGCATTGGATTGTGCAATCATGGGACCTTAAACGGGGCGTAAATGCTTGTGTTGAGTGGATAACATTAGGTGTCTAACTCCCCGTATAACCTTATCCGGCTTATTGTGGACGTAGCCTGAGTGTAAGTAGTTAGGAAGAAATTAAATGTTTATGCAAAGATGCATCATGCTGGTACACTGATGTGACACTGTTATAGCAATGTTTACATTAGACCAAATGTTAAAATACAAATTAGCTAAAAACTCCTGATTGTTTGTATTCAGCTGCCTCCTTACTGTATCTCATAGCCAGGACAGTCAGGCCAAGCAGGTTCTGTTTGTCTGAGCAAACAAACTTTACATTTATTGGAAGAAAACAATCACATTTTTCACAGCTTCTGTTTCTACACCTCAGGCTGTAAAAACAGGAGGTCCAGGGTTGAAGCCTAGTGTGGGCACTGCAATGATGAAAAAAGGACAGTTAAGTCTTTCTTTTATCAGGAGCAGCACCTGGGTTTAAAATTATAAGTAGGGCAACACAAGTTACAGATGATTGTACACAGGAGACAAATCCATACAGCTGAAACAGATTAAGGCAAGGCAGATAATCCAGACTGCAGGAGACACAGAGAAACGGATACTAATGTGTCTGAAAAATCTGGTTGGTCAGAAAAAACCAAACAAGAGACGACCTGAAAAACTAAGACAATAGAAAAACATGATCAAAGATGCATGGGGAAGTAGTATGGTACAATTATAATTTATATATTTTACAGGAAAGGTGAATAAGCAAATAAACTTCAGTGCAGATACTGTGTTCTGTAGGCCTATGGATGATAGTGTGTCATTTTTTTCAAGCTCTAAAAAGTCAGACAACCGATCTTCTGTTGTTATCTTTAAGATGTTTTACCTCTCATCCAAAAAGGTTCTTCAGTTCTGAAATTGGTTTGGAGTATCAGGCTTATAAGGTATAATCAGGAACAATCATACTAATACGGCAATAGAGACCCCTAACAAGGCCCTTGTTATCATCAAATAAGGCCGTTTAGGTCACATGACACCGTGGATCTACCCTCTAATTAATTCCCTGAAAGGGCCATCGGCACTAATGATCCTGACGATCGAAGCTGTTTTGGTCCAAAGTCCTAAGGTGTGACTTTAAGTGTGACTTCCTCGGAAGCCGAGTCAGGGCTTCACTATCGAACTAAAGAAGCCTGGTGCCTAAAGCCGATCCAATATGAAGAATGAGAGGTGAAACATCTTCAAGATTAAGACGTCTTCAGACCTTCTCCAAGGCAAGCTTTCCCAGATGAACTTGCCTGATCCCATCTGCAGGTGGATCACTGACTTCCTGATGGACAGGAAGCAGCATGTGAGGCTGTCGAAGAATGTCTTGGACTCCCGGACCATCAGCACCAGCTCCCCTCAGGGTTCTGCTTTTCTCCTCTGCTCTTTTCCTTGTGAAACTGCTGCATCTGCAACCACCTTTCAAGCTAATTAAAGCTGCAGTCCGGAGAATTAATTAATGTATCAAAGTTTTCAGAATCTTTGAAATTATAGTTTGTTTCTGTACTATGATATATGGGTGGTGTTCTACAACATTTGTTATTCTTCTTAAGTCCATCCCTTCTCCCATAAACCCAAATGCAATTCAAACTGGCCGGCAAATCTTTTAGCCAATAGAATTCGAGTTTCCAATTGTTGAATGTCGATCAATGTGCAATTTTGCCAAACTGCACAAACTTATGAATATCTGGTCATGCACACAGGCATGTCAACCGTGTCTTCCTATTTACAGTTGGCATAATGACAGAGAGCGGTCATGTCGAAGTTTCAGACAATATTCTTCTAAATAGTTAACCATTCCTCGGCTACCCAGAGCTAAATCAACTAGAGAAAGAAAAACAAAGAAAAGTTCAGCGGTTAAACTCACAGAAAAATGCCTTAGAAACCAGAGTAGTATTTATCCAATAAAGCAAATCAATAAGCTATCTGATTGCCCTGTCCACACACAGCAGTGTATCTCACAAAACTAAGATATTTTTCCACAGTATGGCCTATCATCCACACTAAAACGCACTGACAATTATTTCTAAAAACTCCGACCAGATTGAAGATCTGCGTTTTCTCTGTTTTCAGCATGTAGAAAGATTTAACCAGAGTTTTAGGTGTCACAACGTCACTGGCTGCGACAGAATATGCTCCAATATCACTTGTGTGACCCGTTTTTACACTCACAAACAGCATTTTATGTCCTCAGAGCTTTTTTTGGCATTACTGATTGTCCAAGCACATTTTGTTTGTTTTTATAAGCTCTGTTACTTCTGTATGTGGAGGTTAGAGAGTAGAAGGTTACTCTGAGTGGATAGGATTTGGGAGAACTACTGCCCACTACAGGGTTGGTACGTTGGATTAAAAAAAATCTATCTCCCTGAAATTCTCCTGACTGCAGCTTCAGGTTTGCAGATGACACCACTGTTATTGGACTCATCTCGGACAGGGAAAAGGCTGCCAACAGGAAGGAGGCTGAATGGTGTCCTGGTACAGCCACAACAACCTGGGGCTGAACACCCCGAAGACAGGGGAGATTATTGTGGACTTTAGGAAGCACACAGTCCCAATCCCCTCCATCATCCTGTCTTACACCCCCATCACCACTGTTGACTTATTTCACTCCCTGTGTGTCACCATCACCTTCATCATTAAGAAGACCCAGTGGAGGATGTACTTCCTGAGGCACCTGAAGAAATTCAACCAACCAACACAGACGATAGTGCAGTTCTAAACTACAATCATCGAGTACAGCTTCACCTTCTCCTTTACTGTATGGAGTCACCATCATTGAACAGAGACTGCAGCATGTTGTGTGCTCTGCTGAGAAAGTGATTGGTGGAAGGCTCCCGTCTCTACACAACCTGTCACCTCCAGGACACTGGGGCATGCAGGTTGGATCACAGTTGACCCGTCTCATCCTAGATACAGGCTTCTTGACCTGCTCTCCTGAGGCAAGAGGGTCCATTCATAGCAGAAGCTCTCACCATAAGAACAGTTTCTACCCCTCTGCTGTTGGACTCATGACCAATGACCCTAAGACTGTTCCCACCACTTGCTTTCCTTTAGTCACATGATCCCTCTTGTGCTTTTTGCTCATTTCTGTTTTAGACTGATAGTTACCTGAACTGTCATTTCTATATTAATCTTTATTATTCCCCATATAATATACAATGTATTTATCACAATTCACTTTACTGTCACTTTAGAACATCCTGCTGGTTATCTTCTACATTAACATGGTTATTACATCGTCTCTAACTAGTATTTTTTTCTACGGTGAATAAACCTGTTCACTTATATGGCAGTAAAGCCGTTTTGATTCTGAGATAACAAGATAAGTCCAGTTGACTTAATTTTTTAACTCTGAAAGATAAAATCTCCTGCATGACTGATGATCTACACCAAGATAGTGTGTCATTTGTTTTCAGCCTGCATTAATTCCTTATATTTCATATATCAAATAAAATATGTACTCACCAACTGGACAAGCTTGAATAGTTTCCAGTTATATTCTCTACACATCTGTCCAGATTTAGTTAATGTCAATTAGAAAACTTGAGTCTTAACTAATACAATCTACAGTCAAACTCAGTTGATACCATGCGATAGGTAAAACGTTGTGTATCTAGAGAAGTCCATAAAATTGCAATGGGACATTTGCTTTACAGCAATTCTTCTTCTGTGGGAAATGTGGAACCAGTAGAGGGGAAGAGGTCTGTTTCTACAGAAGGGAAGCTACAGCAGAACCAGGATCAGTATGAGGGTCCTCTGATGTAACCAACTATGTGTGGTGAAATTAGGGACAAGAAACCTAAACACAGAAGCACTGGTTCATGAGTACTTTTTGGGAAAGAAAAGTAGAGCTAATAGCACTTGTTATGTTATAAGCTCCATCAATGGGTTTTATCACCATCATTAAAGGTGTTTTTTTGCTTACATACAATAATTAGTAGAATACTCATTATCAAGCGCTTTGAACACAAATTCTTTATGCCAATAATATAGATGGTAGCTTGTATATAATGTAGCTTACCATCATTAGTGTGTGAATGTGTGCATGAATGAGTGAATGTAGTGTAAAGTACTTTGGGGTCTGTAAGGACTGAGTAAAGCGCTATACAAATACAGGCCATTTACCATGGTCTGTTGGAGGGATTTTCACTGCCATTGACACCTATTTTGTGTATGGGCTCAGGAATTAGGAAGGAACTCATCCTCCACCTGGAAGGTTGCTGTTTCGAGCCCCTGCTCTGTCTGTCTCAGTCGCTGTGTCCTTGAGCAAGACACTTCACCAACCTTGCCTACTGGTAGTGGTCGGAGGACCCAGTGGCGCCAGTGTTTGGCAGTCTCGGTTCTGTCAGGGAAACTCTGGCTACAGTGTAGCTTCCAATCAGTGTGTGAATGGGTGAATGACTGAATGTAGTGTGAAGCGCTTTGGGGTCCTCTGGACTAGATAAAGGACTATACAAGTACAGGCCATTTACCTTATTTGCTGTGACTGTGAGCTTACAGCTCATAAACATTAGTGAGGATGTTTTAATAAGGGAAACAAAAGTATCAAGGAAAATACAGTCATTAGAATGTGCAGCGACTTGTTCATACTTAGTATTGGGTTGTTTTACATGCTATATTTATTTTTAAGAATGTAATACTGTACAATTCATTAAAAACAAATGTTTAAGTGCTAAATAGAGACATTTTGGGTCGATTTTATCTCTACATTTTGCTCATCTAACAGTGTGTGTGTGTTTTGTCCCTACAGTCAGCATACATCCTGTTTTACATGGCTATTGTGGGCCATGCTTTATCCATAGCCTCCCTGCTTATCTCTCTGGCCATCTTCTTCTACTTCAGGTAATTGATTCAATTCAATATTGTGTTTCTTTTACTGTATGTATAAATCAATTAGGATTAATTACCCATAGTTCTGCTCCCTAAAGGTCAATAATTTTCATCATCAAAAGTAGATCTGACGGATACATAAGAGATGCACAGGTAGCATTGTTACTTAGTCAGCAAGATGAATATTCTGGTTTATGTCAGCATAATATTCTCTGGGCTTCTAACCAAAGTAGCATCATAATTGGAATTTAAATGCTCACATTAGAGCCATATGCAGAATGTTTTGCAGTGCTGTATGGTTTTGATTATGATTAAGATGTCTGTTTATATAAATGTATTTTTTAAATTGTGAGAAACATTTTATATTTTTAAAATGCTTTAATAATGTGTACAGGTGTTATAATTGCTGCTGCCCAAAATTAAAAGGGGATCATCCGCCTGAAATTTGTTGTTTTCCTCATGCAGCATATTTAATTAACGCTTGTGTATAAATCTGCTGCCGTAAAGGAGTCAAGTTGTCTGTTTAATGCATTGGTGGATCGTCTCTTATTTGAAACACATGCACCTGAGTGCATTCCACATTCTTCATTATAAGTGTTCACAGAGATTAACTACGTTTTTTCCTCAGAAGGCAAACATCCACAATTAATTTATATTCTGACTAGATCCACATTCATTATAGTTCAGAATATTAAAGCAGATTTTTGGAAGAGATATACAATGTTAGAGATTGTAGGTACAGGGAATTTTTGTCTTCACTTTATTCTGTTAGAAAATTGTTGGCATTTATCCACAAGGTAGAATTAACAAAACACAGAACTGACAGAGTAGAGGCTCGGATCAGTGAGAGGTGTGCGAGGTGTGATCCTAAAACTATATATATATATATATATATATATATATATATATATATATATATATATATATATATATATATATATATATATTATATATATACAGTATATACAGTACAGACCAAAAGTTTGGACACACCTTCTCAAGAGGGGTGGGGAGAGGAAGTTGTTGAGGAGGAAAAGAATACCTACAACACAATATATCCTGATGTTGATTTCAGGACATATAGCCAACCCTTACATTAGAATAAAATTCAAATTCAAGAAAAATCGCGAAACCAGAAAATTTTATTTCACCTTGAAAAAGCTTGTGCCATTCAGTGAGAATTAGCAAAATAATAAAACATATTTATGTGCAGTGGTTAGTGTTGTTATTTATTTTAAGGGAATCAAACTAGTAATGGAAAGGAAAGGGATATAAATTTACATTTCAAAACACATTGATAAGGGTGTTATTTATAAGACTCCAAATTCTCAAAAAGCATACTTTTGTCTATTTTACATTCATCTTTAGATTTTCTCTGCAGTATTTCAGTTGCTTTGGATCAATTTACACTTATAATATTTATCAACAACACTTTATATGTAAAAACAAGGTTTATTTTCCATAAATTCTTTCCACTTCAGAAATACAGTAGTTCACTTATATTCACAGCTGAAAATACATAGTCTTTTAATTGAAACAAGAAACAAATTTAAAAATTGGCAAAACTGATACTGTTCTCTTTTTTGACATCCTGTATTTTTTTTGTTTTGTTTTTTTTTCCAAAGAAATTATGATAGTAACTACAGGTATGCTTGCTTGTTGACAGGAGTTTGAGCTGTCAAAGGATAACACTCCACAAGAACCTATTTTGCTCTTATGTGCTGAACTCTGCCCTCACTATCATCTACCTTGTCACTGTGGTCAACAATCCCAAAGTGGTGGCTAGTAACCCGGTGAGTAGATATTTAGCCTTTGGGATCTCTTTATATCAGAAAATACCTATAGTATTGTCCAACACCAATATAGTCATATTCAGACAATTTTGAGTATGAATTCCGATGAGACTCCTTAATCGGATTAAAAGTACCTATTGAAAGTACATTTCTGTATTAAAAATAGTTTTCAATCTTTATATTATATTGTATGTAGTTAAGTGAGTTAAAAAAATGATTATAAATGGACAACTAATACAATGTCATCGAATCAGTTGAATCAGGGACAGTTTCCACCAGCCCAGGCCAAAAGTTTCTCCAAGTTCAATTCCAATTTATGTACAAGTTCTGAAACAGAAGCCAGGTTGGCACTCAAAGCGACCAACCTGAAGCAATTCTGTTCATGTGAGGCATGAGTCTTGACGCTGAAAGCTCAGCACATCCTCATGTGCAGGTCAGGTAGCTTGCCAATTGTTACAGACAACTACCAAAAATTGCCATGCAGAAAGGAATTTACTCACTTCAAACAGCAGAAAACCGGCAACCATTAATCGAGTTACATAGATATCTTACACATCCTTGACATAGAGCAGCAAAAGACATACAAGTTTCCACTCCTCCCAGGAATCCATTGTATACCCACCCGGGACCGTAGCGTCACAATATAAAGGTTCCCCGCACTGCAAAACTGTCCATCTAACCAAGTTAAACAATCTTGTTTCCAGCAAAAAAAATTATTTTGATCTTGTTTTGAAACTTTTATGCTGAGCAAGGGCAGAATGTGTTAGATTATTAATCTTATTTTGAGTATATATGTCTTATTTTGAGAATTCTTACCAAGTTCAAATTGTCTTATTTCATTGGCAGATTATTTCACTTAATTTTAGAATGTTTAGACTATAATTAAGTATTTTGAGGGTTTGTGTAGTCTAAACCTTCTTAATTTAAGTGAAGCTGTTTTTGTGGTGCAGGACTCGGTCTTTGATTAGAAAAGATTTGATCAATTGCAATTAGAGACCACATGAATGAATTCCATGGTTTAAGTTGGAAAAGAAATTTCAGAGAGACACTTCATATAGACTTGACTAGACAGGGATAAGACATAGAAGGGTTGGGGGGAGAAAAAAACTTTCTGTCCTCATCAAGTACAGGAAGCAGAAGCAGTATAATGCTATGATTTCCATGTTGGCTGCAACACTTATTTGTGCATAAAATAAAAAAATTAAAGGTGAGAGAACACAGCACTGGGGTTAACCAGTGCAAGAAATTAGTGTTAGACAGAACAACCTTAACCCTCACGCTTTGTGGCCTCTCTGTTTATAAATCTGTCAATCAAGCTATAACACCCAGAGAAATGCTGGTCCCTCATTCTTTCTGTTAAAATATGTGACTGAATGCAATTAAAAGCAGATGAAAATCAACATCTTCAACACCTCTGCCTGACCTGTAGGCAAACTGCCGAGAATCTAGATTATCCTGCACAAAGTCAGAAGTGACTTCTTGACAATTTTTTCAAGTGACTTCATGACCAAGGTTGTTGTATGTAACAGATCTGAAGTCATTAAGAATTTTAGGAGATGCAGATTTGGGTAGAGGAACAAAAATGGAATCTTTCCAGTGAGAGGGAACCTTGTGAAGCTCTACGAACATTAAAAAATAAAGCTAAATATATCCGCCAGCTGAAAAGCACAGTTCCTAAGAACACGACCTCCAATACTATCGGAGCCAGGACTTTTCCTCTCCTTAACTTCCTGAAAAAATTGAAAAACATTTCCCCTCTCAGTGAATTAACACTGCTCTGGAAAGGGACAATATTTCTAAAAACTGACAGTTTGTTTGTAAACTCAGAAAGATTAAAACAATTTCTTTAAAGCATTTAAAATATTGGAAAGCATCCAAGTCAGAATTTCCTTTTAGAGAAAAATGACATTTTTTTGATTGCATCGCCATCCTGATTTTCAGACCCTCCCATTAAGGACAAGCTGCCTGCACTAAGCATGCTCTCAACGTTGTCCTTGTACTTACCTGCCTTTTGCAAGTTTATGCTCTTTCCTGAGCTGCTGTTGAAGCACTCTCTGTTGAGCTATATCGCCCTGCAGCAAACAAGTGTCACTTTGATTATATTTTTGACACTTTTTGTCACCCATGGTTTGTTGTTTTGGTAAAAGTACATTTATTTCCTTGGAATGATAGAAGCATCACAAAAAGACAGAAGAGGACTCAACATCAGTTACTTCATATAGATCCATGCAAACTTCTTCAAACAGGTTCCAGTCTGTGTAACTGAAACAATCCAGGAGAAGGGAGTATTGTAACCTCAGACCAGATGGGAACCGGATGTCATTCAAACTTGTTTCTCTTCAGGATTTGTATGACAGGAAGGTCTGCTAAAGGACTTTTATGAACCCTTCACAGATGCAAAAAAGAGGTCAACATACTTTGCATGACAAGTCACATACTGATTAATCTTGCAGAAAGGCCTTGGCGGGTGTATAATGATTGAAGTCTCCAAGGATGAAATGCAGAGAGTCAGGTGCTATCCCCTGTAGCCACTGCAATGGTGAAAAGATGTGCGTGAGCAAGCTTTTCGACAAACCTGGTTGTGGTTTACCAGTTCCAACCTGACACGAGAAAAATTCTGTCACATTTCACATTAGACAGGGTGGAAAACATCTAGTTTGATCCAAAACTGAAAAGCAGATACATTTAAATATACCTAACAAAGTTTTAGAATAGAATAGAATAGAATAGAATAGAACAACATTTTATTGTTTGTCCTACAAGGGGAAGTTCAGTTGTAAAAGCAGAAAAGTGAGATTAAAACAGAATTGTAAGAGTCAAGAAAAATATGTACCTTATGGACATAGTTATAAAAAGAGAGTAAGGTGACATCAGGTAAATTGAGAAACTTTTTGGTTGATCGCAATTAAACCATTTAAAATGCTAAACCTGGTGAAATTAATGAACTGTATAGCCTACTATGAATCTTGGTAACATTTTTGTGGAGAAAATTTATTGCCAATAACGATAGTTTACAGGAGTTTTAACCTTTAAAGGCTAGAAGTGACCACTATCTGATCTGGATAGAGGTTCAGGTAAAATGGGACATTTGTTCAGGTAAAATGGGACAGGTGATGTGGTTTGAAGAATTGGCAACAAAATTGAACAATAACACAATTTATTAGTTCATAAAGTCAGTTATCACTCGTCAATTCAGTATTTAGTTTATGAAGTCAGTTATCAATTAAACAGACATGTTTTCTTTAAAACACCCTCAACACAGTAACTTGACTACCCCGAAACTAGGAACCAATTTTCAAGTAGAGCTAGGCCTACAAGTTTAATTTAATAAGATTGTATAAATCAGAAACAACAACATATGTGGAAATATCAATTATTTATCAAAATACATAACATATGGTCAGTTAAAAGCTAATTAGCTAAAGCTATTAGCAAAAATTACAACATATCTGGTAATTTATCTTGCTGTCACACTATTTGTAATATCTCACAATGTGGCACAAAAGGGACATTTTCATGTGATTTCAGATCCTTGTGGCTTAAAATCATACCCATGAAAATCAGCCCAATTTGCCTGAAGCACACCACATTAAGTAAAATTTGTTTTCCTTGAACAATTAAATCATTTTGATATTGAGCTAAACCTAACAAACAACAATATACATTTCATTCATGGTTTTTGTTATATTCACATTACTTTAGCTGCAGTATCCTTATAATCACCATGACAAAATTGACATGTCAGGAGTCTCGCCTTCAATGTTTCAGAAGCACTGATTTTTTTAAGCTTGGCTCTACCCATTTCTGATACTTCAGACCAATAAAAGTGATTGTATATTACAAACAGCAACTGCGGTTTAAAGGTAGTAACATGCATTTTTATTGGCTGCTGATATTTAAAGAGATAAAGGGTTGAAACCTTATTTGTCCAATTTTACCTGATGTCCCGAATTACCTACTGTACAGTTATTAAAGATGAAAAATACAGATTAAACAACACATTATAAATTTATGTTTAAAAATATTTTAGAATTTTATGTCTCCTGAAGAATTTGGTTTTACAACACATGAAAGCTCTAAATGAAGTCCATTCTGCTATAAGCACCATGTTGAATGTTTCTCATAATAGAGAACAGCATTTAATGTTGGATCTCTTACACTTTGCTGAATGAAAACATAATTATACAATGCTAACTGAAATATAAACGTTTTATATATAACCATATTCATGTACCTTGTGCCATGGTAGCTACAATTAATCTCTCAACAGTTGTACACCAATGAGCAGTAGTTTTTTTGCATTCCTCTACTTTTTACTCTTGGAGTTGTGCAGCTTCACTGAAAGCTGTCATGAAAGTCTTTGGAACACTGAGGTCTGCTTAGGCAGTGGTAATAAATCTGTCATGTAGGAATGTCTTGCTATCAGGGTTAAACATAAATTTGTCAAGTCATCCTTGGAAACCAAAACAACGGAAGCCTGCAATGCCAAGTGCCCACTGTGTCTGCTGCTCAAAAGGTGTTGCAGAATTTCTCAAAATACAAAAAAGACTTTAATGTTGACCCAAATAAAACAGAATGCAGTCAGACTCGCCAAGGTAATAAAAGTTGACGAAAAATGTCCTGCAACCATTGGTTAGGACAAAAAAAAAAAACAGACGAATATGGGGAACATTTAGCTAAGGTTGTTTAAAAAGTTAGTTCAGATGATCAAAGCACTTCACAAACAACAGATAAGAATGTAGAATTTGGCTCAGAGTCCTCCCAATCCCATAAGCTCCTGCATGCTTTGAGCTGAAGCATCTCTTTGCTGGATAAAAAAACAAACAAAAAAAACAATTGGAAACAATATGGAGACTGCAGAGCCCGCAGCTGGAACTAAGTTTCTGAAGCTGCTGCTGCTTGCTTTCACCAAATCTCCCAAGCTCACACATTTCATAAATGGATCCAAGAAGTAGAAAAACTGGCAAACCTCATCATCAATGTTTCCTCACGTTGGTAATGATAGGTGCTGTGTGTGGTGGCTCCCCCTTTTTAAATCCCTCGCTGTCGACATTTTTCAATAGAGGTTTGCGTTGACTCTGTTACTCTCCAATGTCTTATGATTACGTTTTGCTCTGTTGCTTCTGCATGCCAAAAATTGAAAGAGTCACTGAGGATTTGCGTCTAAAAAAACGTGCAGAAAAAGAAATCAGGAGTAACAACGGGTTGGAGTCAAATGTGCCTGTTGGGAAACTCTTTGAAATTAATCGCCGCCAGTGTGAGACGTATGAGCCTGCATTCGGGGGATTGTGATTTAGGAATGGTGGATTGTAGGAAAGATTTGCTCTTACCAAGAAAACATGCTTTTTTTATTCTCTGCTATGTGATGATACAAAGAGTGGTTTGGACGGCTAGCAGTGTGGAGGACTTGAGCCTCAAAGCTTTTGTCAACCAGGGAGGAGATTGAACACATAAGACATCTAGATAATCTATAGCTGGGTTTTTTAACCAGAATATTGCAGACCTTGGTATGTGGCTGTCCTGTAAAAAAATTATGAGCTTTAAACTTAGACACAGCTACGATAATGAATCAAGCTTTGCTTTTAGAGAGAAAAAAATCAAATGAAGGAAACTGAGATTTATTAATCCATGCTTCATTCGTCCTCTCCATTTTCAACTGACAAACAAAAATACGAAAATTTAAATGTTTTTATTTATTTTATTTTTTTTTAAATCGAGTGGAATGGTGTGGCCCCGGCCGGTCCACCTTTTTGTCTGTTTCCATTATAAAAGAAACTCAGACTGTAACCTTGCATTAATGCCCCCCTTTCAAATGTAGGTCCCTAGGACAATCGTCCAGTGCTGTTATTGCGGAGCAACCCGCGTTACACAACACAGTGTTACGATTGGGGGGGAAATGTAATTGCTGCCTGAGACAAACATGAGAGATATACACCAGTGCTGTTGTTTCATCTCACCTCGTTGTACATGGAATATGTTCCCCACTAATAAACACTGCAATGAGGTTAATGTAAAGAAAAAAGAGGCCAGTGTGACTCAGGAGGAGTAAGCGCAACAGGTGAAACACCTGTTCACACGTGCTCATGTACATCCGAGCAATTAGATATTAAAATCAAATTCAGTCATACGGTCCCTTTTTCAGTTTGATATTTTGATCTGAGACTAAAATTTAAAATAACTGAACAAAAATATAAACACAACACTTTTGTTTTTGCAACCATTTGTTTATGAGATGAACACATCAGAAACATCTTCTACTACACAAAATAACCATTTCTCTCAAATATTGTTGAAAAATCTGTCTAAATCTGTGATAGTGAGCACTTGTCCTTTGCTGAGATAATCCATCCCATCTCACAGGTGTGCCGTATCAAGATGATGATTAGACAGCATAATTATTGCGCAGTTGTGCCTTAGACTGGTCAGAAAAAAAAGGCCACTCTTAAATTTTCAGCTGTACACAGCACATTGCACCAGATGTTGCAAGTTTTGAGGGAGCGTGCAATTGGCATGCTGAGTGTAAAATATATTGTTTACAAATCTTTACCAATAGTGCACCGATAGGCAGTGACTAGTAAGGTTGTAGAGATTAAGTTTTAATAAGTGTGAGCTAGTTCTTAGGATCTTTAAGGCAAAAATATCAATAAATTTAGATAATTACCAAGGTTTCTTTACATTTTATAAAAGACCTTAGGTGATGAAAGTGCTTCCTGTGAACTGGTGGGTGTCTTGCAGCCTTTTGTCCAAACAACATGCAAGTTAGATTGACCGATGACTCAAATGTGCCCTTAGGAGTGAGTGACAGTATGCATGGTCGCTTATTTTGTGTGTTGACCATGATGAGGACTGGCAAGCTGTCCTGCATGCACTCCGTCTCTTGAATAGGATCAGCTGAGATCAGCTCCAGTCCCCCAACAACCCTGAGCAGGATTAAGTGATTTCAGAAAATGAGAGAGTAAGGAAGATTTTCAGAACATTCAGTAACGTTGTCAGTAGAAGAAATATGACTTGTAGCACATCCACAAGTGTGTTGATAATTATAACATTAGCAGACTGTGGTTTGGTGAGATTGACATGATAATAATATATCATTAAAGTCATCAAATCTTAATGCAATGACTTAATCAGGGAACAGAAACCATAATAGGATAGGCCGTCATGTTGTTGCACTGCAGCAGTTTTATAAATATATAACCACATTGATTTACATAAACTACATTCTTTTTGTATTGTTCAATAAACAAAACCACAGAAGCCTCTGATTTTAGAGCAAAAATCTACATTTTCAACTCAATTCCCCCCCAATGGGGCACATGAATAAACGTCTTTTCAGCCTGGGAAGGATAAAAGCTCCTGATGATTTTCTGCCAAAAGCAATGAAACATCCAATTATATTGTTTCTTTTTCATATCATGCTGAGATGATGTTAGGGTTATTTAAACTGACAAATTTTTGCACAAACAATAGTCAGCAAAAATCTTAATATCTGAGACTTTTAACAAGTTAAAATGAAATGTACTTTAGTAGAATTTTATATGATAAACCAACACATAATTTGTATCATAAAGTAATTCATGGTGTCCAACATTTTTACAGATATTTTTTTAAATCCCTCTGAGTTAAAATTTTTAATAACTTCCTTTTGCAGCAATTACAGTTCCAAGTCACTTGGGGTATGTGTGTACCACATTGACATATTGTTCAAATAAAAAAAAAGCTTAAGCTCATTTAGGTTGAATGAAAAGTGTCTGTAAAATTTGAATTTCAAGTTTTGTAGACTCAATCCAAATTAGCTTGGACTTTTTGGGCTATTCTAACCAATTAACACTCTGTCCTGCTGGAAGGTTTATATATTGTTTTATAACTTAAACTGGCCTTAAACCTCTCCACTGTTGACTGTATTTCTTGGAGTTCATTAAACTGTTTGTTAATATATGGTCCCTAAGAAACCTCTAAGGCCTTCACAGTACAGATCTATTTTTACTGAGGTGAAATTACACACATGTTGACTTTAATTACTTAGGCAATGACTTCTGAAACCAATTGTATTAGTTCTTGCTCATGGGTGTTAGAGTAGAGGGGGGAAAATACACAAAATATGTTAAAAACCATGTTTAATTTTCATTCCACTTCAAAATGATACTCTGCTTTGTGTTGGTCTTTCAGGGAAATCCCTAATAAAATATTATGACATATTTGGAAAAAAAATGAAAATTTGGAAAATGTTTAATGGATGGGAGTGTTTTTTCAGAGCAACACTACAAAAACAACAAAAAAGCAGCAAATAATCTGTTCTAATGTTTGTATGCCTTTCCTGCAGGTTAGCTGTAAGGTTTTACACTTCTTCCACATGTACATGCTGGGATGCAACTATTTCTGGATGCTCTGTGAGGGCATCTACCTGCACACACTCATCGTGGTAGCTGTGTTTGCAGAGGAACAACATCTGCACTGGTACTACCTACTGGGTTGGGGTGAGTTTTTTTTTTACTTTTGTGTAAAGTGTATTGTTCTGTTATACATGTTGGACCTAAAGAAAAAGACTGACAGCTTTCATTATGCTGTTTATTAGAAATCAGCAGGATGTCAAAATCTCAAGATTAGACTCCAGATACTAGGTTTTGTCACAAAATGTCAAACCATGGACATGATGCAGACACATTTATAAACCCTTCATTGGATTAATGCAACTCAAGTTGTTTTTCCTTACCTTTATTGAATCTTGAACCTTTAACCTGTGAGTTTTTCACATTTTGCCTTTTTGCAACTTTAAATATCAATGTATTTTACAGTAAAATACATAGTAAAATTTTACTTGATGTGAAAGACCAGAAGTGAAGTGGAAAATTACCTCTTAATAATTACAAATTTGGATTGTTGGTTTGACAACATATTCAGGCCCTTTACTGTGATATCTTGAAATACACAACAGTGAAACCAGCTGCCTTTCAAAGTCATCTCATTAGTAAATAAAGTCAAGTAAGTCCACCTTCCTGCAACTTTGTCCAATTCTGCTAGAAGTGGAAAACATATTAAAAGTGTTTGTTCTGGTAAAACATAGTTGCAGCAGCATTTGTCATGAGTTGATGGTTGGACCCAGGCGTAGAGAGGGGTTTAGGTTTTAAGAAATTCATTTCATGATGACTTTGAAGCTAAAACTCAGATCTACAGGAATTTAGAGTGCCAGGAATGAGTGGAACACATGGAACACTTGACATGGGAGAAATGAAGACATGGACACAATGACGACCCATCAAAGACATGGAGATACAGAAGGGTATAAATGCAGTTGGAGACAATTTAAGGATGCAGGAACTGGACTTGGACCCACCAAGGAGTGCTGGGGATCTGCTGCAAGGAAACCCACAGAGAAAATAAAAAAAGTCCAGAGGGTATGGAAGCATGGAACTAAGGAGAACCAGACTTGACACCCTAGGAAGAAGCTGGTGCTTGGAACTGAGGCACATCGTCCCGATGCCTTCAGAAGAAGCTGAAGATCTACAAGGAAACACGTGAGGCTGGTATGCATAAGCAAACACTGGAGACTAGACAGCTACAACTGTGACAGCCAGGAAGACTGCATTATAAGAAGACAATTGGAGCTGAGGCAGATCGGCCATGATCCCCTAACCCATAAATTCCACTTTATGCACTCCGCTTCCTTCCGCCACGCACGGCGCAGCAAAACTGATCCAATTGTAGTGAAAAAGATCATTTCCACTACCGCTGCCAAGCGGCGTAGAGCACCGGCTGCCATTTTGCCCTCTGGCAAAAATAGGATTGAACCGCGTTTGGCCAGACGCTCAAGCAAGTTCGCAGTCAATTAATTTATTTAAACTTATTTAATTCTGAAAAGTTGTCATTTTCTGTAGTAGTGTGTGACGAAGTACGTCTTGGTATATGACAGAAAACCAGGAGGGCAACATGGATGAAGTGAACTGCTGCGAACTGCGTGGCGGAGCGGAGTGCATGTAGTGGAATTTAGGGGTAAGAAGGAGCTGAGATCTGGAAGTGGTGACAGGACTGAGGAGATGCTGCTCTAGCTGCTTAAGTAGACATAAGTGGTTGAATTTAATCTGACACCTCCCCAAGATTGCAAGACAAAGTCAAGTCTTGAGAGCCATGACAATGAGTGAGCTCTGTGGTCCTTTGAGGATTGGCCCCCTGGAGAGGAGTAGGAGTGGACTGATGGCAACAATCATACTTTTGATGTAGGGAAGACTGCAGGAAGGGGTCCTGGACCCCCTCATACCTCCCCAGACCAACACTAGGGGAACACAGTGCCCCTAGTGTTGGTGCTCACAGGTGAGTCCTGAGCTGAGGAAGAGTTCTTAGGAGCCTCTCTAGCAGACCATTCAAAGATGGTCATCATCTGATCACCCTCTGCTGGGTCCTTTTGGTAAGGTATTTTTGTCATGAACTGATGATTAGACCCAGGCGTAGAGAGGTATTTAGAGTTTAAGAAATTAATTTTAATGATCAATTTAAAGCCAAAAGTTAGAGGTGGCAGAACTCAGAGTGCCAGAAACGAGTTGACAACATGGAAGACTTGACCTGGGAAAAATTACAACATGGACATGACGATGATCTGACAAAGCCATGAAGAAATAGAGGAGTATAAATACACAGAGAAGGCAATCAGGGAACACTGGGGCAGCTGGGGAGATTTAAGGATGCAGGGACTGACAGACCGTGAAAGACACCACACTATGACAGCATCATGCTCTGGGGATATTTTATTTCAGCATGAACAGGGAAGCTAGTTGTAGTTGTAGCATCATGTAACATGGATTGAGTTAAATGCATGAGAATCCTGAAATAAAACATGTTAAAGGCTACAAAAGAGGCAGGGATTCACCTTCCATCAGAACAGCAACTCTAAACATACAGCCAGAAAATAAAATCAGATACAATGGCTTAAATCAAAGAACATACATGTTTTAGAATGGCAGAAACTACAGTCCCTATAAGTGAAAAGCTGAAAGAGAAATACACCACAGAAGGTCAATCTAACTATTGACCTATGGGGGCACAATACAAATAAACTTTTGTGTTTCTGACTTTTTATTTCCACTTCACAGTTATGTGCTACTTTGCATTGGTCTGTATGGAGCTAAAACTGGGACTGTCAAACAAACAATTTATACAATACAATAAAGTTTGTGGGTTTGTGCAACAAAATGTAAAGAAATCATAGGAATTTAAATACTTTTGCTGGTCTCTATCGCTGTGTCTTCATGAGTGTGGGTAAAGTCATTTTGTCAGGTCCATCTACAGTTGATCCATTCCAAAGCGCAGTTGGTGTGTGAAAATAAACTTTGCATGGATTTTTGTGTTCAGAAACTAAGTTAAAAAAAATCTGAGCCCAGTCCCTGCTGGAAGAATTTCAATTTAGACAAAACTGTCGAAGAAAATGCACCATGAGACTTCACATTTGTTACCAGTAGAACTAAATCATGGTTAGAAGACAAAAGTTTCAAAGCAGTTTTATAAAGCATCAAGTTATCTTTTAAAAAAGCTTAACAAAGCTAATAAACACGTGATGATGAATGAATGCTGCCTCAATTGGCTGTATTTTCTCTTTCCAGGCTTTCCTCTGGTGCCTGTGTCCATCCACGCTGTAGCAAGGAAAAAGTATTTTGATGACAAGTGAGTAATGTTCCATAAAACTTGTGCATATAAACAAAGAGAGGTTCAGACATGTGTAGAACTGTGCATAGAGTGAGAGCTTGCCGATCTGTACACATATGTTTTCATAATGTGTGTGTTCGTGTGTATTTTGGGCAGAAAACAGTTCTGACTGAAATGTTTTTCTCTCTGTAGCTGTTGGATGAGTGTTGAGACCCATCTGCTCTATGCAGTACACGGACCTATAGTGGCAGCCCTTCTTGTAAGTCTACTGCTCCGACTTTGAGTGCCTTTGATGTAGAGGGAGATTTGTTTGAATATAGATTTTTTTTTTTTACTTCTCTTAGGTTAACCTCTTCTTCCTGTTGAATATTATAAGAGTGTTGGTGACAAAGTTGAGAGACACTCACCGGGCAGAGTCCAACATGTACATGAAAGCAGTGAGAGCCACCCTGATCCTGGTGCCCCTGCTCGGGATACAGTTCGTAATTTTTCCTTGGAGGCCAGAGAACCGTCTGGCCGGAGAGGTCTATGAATACGTCATGCACATACTCATGCATTATCAGGTGGGTACTGAGCTATGACATGAATCTAAATTCAAATTAAAGTGCCCGATACAGTAGGACCTTAACCCACAGGTAATTCAGCAGAGCATTACAAATCATGGTAATGCTGCTTCAATGTTCTGACAATTGAGGCCATTTCAGGCAGGTCTCACAAATATCATGGTATTAGTGCGGGAAAATATTTACAACAGTACAGTTCCTTATAATAATAAAATAACACTTTAACATCAAGCTTAAGCATCAGGCATAAATTCCCCTCTTTCCCAACGCGGGCGGTTTTTCATCCATTCGAAGCTCAGGTCCTCTACCAGAGAGCTGGGAGCTTGAGGGTCCTGCACAGTATCTTTGCTGTTCCAAGTACTGCACTTTTCTGGACTGAGGTTCTTCCAGGGATTTGCTGGAGCCATTCCTCTTGTGGGAGTCACTGCCCCGAGTGCTCCAATTACTATGGGTACCACCGTCACCTTCACCTTCAAAGCCTTCTCTAGCTCCTCTCTGAGCCCTTGGAATTTCTCAAGTTTATCATGTTCCTTCTTCTTGATGTTACCATCACTTGGTATTGCCACAACCACCACAACGGCTTTCCTCTGCTCTTTATTAACCACCACAATGTCCGGTTGGTTCACCATTACCATCCTGTCTTTCTGGATCTGGAAGTCCCACAGGATCTTTCCTCGATCATTCTCCAGGTGTTTTCCACGTTCACCTTGGGGTTTCCAACCCTGCGCCGCACAGATGCTTCTGTATTTTATGCCAGCCACTTGGTTATGACGTTCCACGTATATTTTTTCCCTTCCAGCATTTTACGCCCTGCTGTTATGTGCTGGATTGCCTTAGATGACTCTTTGCACAGCCTACACCTTGGGTCTTGTCTGGTGTGGTAGATCTGGGCCTCTATCGATCTCCTGCTCCTTTGCTGCCAGGATGAGATGCCTCTGTGGTGTCCTGTAGGCCAGCCCTCTCTAGCCATTGGTAGGATTTCTTGAGATCAGCCACTTCAGTTATGTTCCAGTGGTACATCCCATGATGGTTTCTCCTCCAGCACCTCCTCATCTTGCCATTGTCTCAGGTATTCACTAAGTATGTCATCTGTTGAAGCCTTGTCCTTGATGTACTCAATTCTTGGTGGTTCCCTGTGGTCCTAAACATGCTAACTTCTCATATATGTATGTATGTATGTATGTATGTATGTATGTATGTACTGTATGTATGTACTGTATGTATGTATGTATGGATGGATGGATGGATGGATGGATGGATGGACTTAATGATTAATTAATTGTTTTCCATTTTTAAGGGTTTGCTGGTGGCAACAATATTCTGCTTCTTCAATGGAGAGGTAAGGAATAGTCCTATTTTCACACATACAGTATACATTAGTCTGAAAAGATTTAAAATCTAAGAGATTTATTTTAAATGGGAGAAAAGTAAAAAAGAAGAAATACATGGGGGGAAATAGACCAAGTATAAGTGGTTTGAGATGCTAAGGTCATGATAACCTTGATAAAAAATGTGAAGAAACATAATATCACTTTTATTTAAACCTGAAAGACATAGTTAATATTGCAGTTGCTAAACTAATATATTATTACACCAATAATAATGTTGTCACATTTGTTTTTTTTATTTTTGCCATTATTACACGAGAACATCAGCTGTTAATATATAATATAATTACATATACTCATAACAATGATTCATATTTTTTAGGCAGATATTGAGGCATAATTCCACCACTAAATGTTACTGGAGTCAAATTAGAAGAATGAATTTAAAGTTACTGTCTTTAAATGGTTTTAAAATGGTGGTGCTAAAGGACTAAAGCAATATGTGACCTAAAGATTCAATAATGAAGTAGAAGTTTAAGAGAGAGAGAGAGAGAGAGAGAGAGAGAGAGAAGATACTTCAGTTATCAATGACAAGCTGTTCCTTTAAGATTTTGTGATCTGATGCCATGTTTAACATAATATTGCTGTCCTGTTGAACAGAGCATTTGCCCTTTTGTAAAGGTCAACCTCCACATATCATCCTGAGACCTGCTCAGTCATTGAGCGACACAGCTGTTCAGTGCTTGTGGCATTATTTTGGGACATCTGGCTTGATCAGCTTAGACATGGTCACATGTTATTTTTTGGGTCAAATCTATTTGTGTCTTTGTAACATATCTTCTCCTGAAAGTATTACAGGTAATGAACAATAAACTACAAATGCAAGGTCAAAGTTTTATTTGTACTGTGTTTCAACACATTTTGGTGCTTATCCCATTGAAAGCCTTTCTGAAAGCAGTTAAAGTTGTGATTGGTCAGACTAGGCATATAATGACAGTTTGGGTTGCCACGCTTAACTGGAATTTAACTTTCCTTTAACATCCCTGCATCCCATTTCTTTCTAAATCTGTCTACAGCTGACTGACTGCTAACATTTTTAGGTGGATTGAAACACTTCCCTTAAGCAATGGTTTATAATGGTTTATGATTGTTTGTTTACAAGGTTAATAAGCTCACTGAGAGCTCTTGGCAGTCTAGCCTCGATGAGTGAAAGATGCTTTCAAGCTCTTTGTATATAAGAAGCTTGAATTGAAGATGTATGTTACCTTTTTATGGTCCATTGCAGTTTAATCTGCCTACAAAGAGGAGACAGTTAAACTCAACCATCTGTGTACGATTTTGGTGGAGCAAAAATGTGTCGTTTTAAACTCAGCTAGCTTCTCAACAAGAAGGTGATATACAACAGCTTGCTAAAGAATTTGTACTCTGTGAAAGGTTTGCATTTTATCATGCTATAGCCACTAACTTCAATTATTTTAATTTGTGTTTTATGTGATAGCTAAAAACTATGTTTGTAATCATATTTCCTTTGTCTGCTACTTTACGATTATGCTGTGATTTTTGTGGTTGTAATATGACAAAATGTAGAAAAAGTTAATGGGATAGGAATACCTGGTAAAGCTTAGCTCTGGTGTATCTGTTTATTTTTTGTGAAATAAAAACTTGTCCTTGTGACAGCCCATCATTAGTTAGATGATAACATATTGTATGTAGATTTTTTTTGTTCCTTGCAAAGCAGAGAACACAAGTGCATGAAAAAAAGACCAAAACAGTAAAGCAGTCAACAGGTAGGTGTTTGCACAAATGCTGAAAATCAGCCTACTGTAGTTGGAGCTTCTGTCTTTTTTCTGTAAAATAGGTCAGCTATTAACTCTTACATGATGAGCCAGAAGAATCATATGAAAATATATAAATGATTCTTGGAGTTAAAACAATGTGTGGTACATATGTTTAAAAGGCAAGCACACAAAATGTCACAAGGGAACGGGTGAGATTTGTTGTTCTTCACCCACATAATGACCAATTCATGCTCCCTTAATCAGGACAAGGGTATCTGGGGCTGGGCTCAATTCAGTTTTTTTTTATTTCAAGGCCAAACTGCACAGACCTGCCTTGTTTCATCAATTGCTCCATTGTGAAGTGAGGGCAGTGAGACAAACAGTTCCCAAGTTGTGTTTGTGTCATCAACCAAGACATCCTACAGGGACCTTTAAGCCTCAGTTGCTCTTTTGTCTCACTATGACAATTAGTAGCTTCATTAATATCATTACATCGCTGTCTGGTATTGTACCCACAGTAATCATACTAGTATTAGTGTGTGGTTCAGAACAAACTAGTCCACACTGAGCTACTGGTGTGATTCAGCTCTAGAAGTCTTTCAGTAAACATATCTTAACAAAGGGACTTATCAGTTCCACAGTTATAGTGTATCCCAGCAGGCTTTGAAATGCAATGCACATGAACTGTTTTGATACTTTTAGGGAACATAGGGAAGTGTTCTTGTTAGGGTAAAAATAGTGGTTTAACTTAGAAAGAATCACACACAGGGGTCGGAGAGAAATTGAAGTTAAATGAGCTCTGCAGAGGGAGATAGAATAAAGTTTTGCAGGGGGAGACCAGGAAGATACTTTGGTTGACCGTGTGTCTGCTCTCCTCTCAGCTTCTCAGACAGTCTCCCAGCTCTGTCTCCTGATCACACAGCTCTGTTTCATTCAGTCAAACTTCATTAGCATCTTAAAAGAACAGGGTGTATACAAAGGAACATATGGTTGAAACCAAATGACATTTAAAAAGTACATTTTGAACTATGTGATAAAGGAAAGACATCCTAAGAAAATAATAATACAATATTATTATTTTTCCCTAACAGTTCTCATAAAAGAGCACTTGACGAAACGAAATGTTGACATTAAATTCTTCTAAAACAGGTCAAGCCTGGCAATTTAGATCAGGCCACACAGAAAATCAGACATGGGAGCAGTAAAAAGCAGTGGTACCCTCCATTGGACCAGTTTAATATCAGGCAATATTCACACAGATCGGTGGATATATAAAGCAAAATAAAAAGTTATGAACAGCATTAAATTGTTTTTATTTTACAGGTGCTGGCCAGTAAATTAGAATATCATCAAAAAGTTGAATTATTTCAATAATTCCATTCAAAACGTGAAACTTGTACATTATATTCATGCAATGCACACAGACCAATGTATTTCCAATGTTTATTTCTTTTAATTTTGATATTTATAAGTGACAACTAATGAAAACTCCAAATTTGGTATCTCAAAAAATTAGAATATTTTAAAGGCCAATGAAAAAAAATGTTTTTTTTAAATGTTGGCCAACTGAAAAGAATGAACATGAAAAGAATGTGCATGTATAGCACTCAATACTTAGTCGGGGCTCCTTTTGCCTCCATCACTGCAGTAATGCGGCGTGGCATGGACTCGATCAGTCTGTGGCACTGCTCAGGTGTTATGAGAGCCCAGGTTGCTCTGATAGTCGTCTTCAGCTCCTCTGCATTGTTGGGTCTAGCGTATTGCATCTTCCGCTTCACAATACCCCATAGATTTTCTATGGGGTTAAGGTCAGGCGAGTTTGCTGGCCAATCAAGGACAGGGATACCATGGTCCTTGAACCAGGTACTGGTGGTTTTGGCACTGTGTGCAGGTGCCAAGTCCTGTTGAAAAGTGAAGTCTGCATCCCCATAAAGTTGGTCAGCAGCAGGAAGCATGAAGTGCTCTAAAACTTCCTGGTAGACGGCTGCATTGACCTTGGACCTCAGGAAACAGAGTGGGCCAACACCGGCAGATGACATGGCACCCCACACCATCACTGACGGTGGAAACTTTACACTGGACCTCATGCAACGTGGATTCTGTGCTTCTCCGCTCTTCCTCCAGACTCTGGGTCCTTGATTTCCAAAGGAAATGCAAAAATTGCTTTCATCAGAAAACATAACTTTGGACCACTCAGCAGCAGTCCAGTCCTTTTTGTCCTTGGCCCAGGCGAGACGCTTCTTACGCTGTTTCTTGTTCAAGAGTGGCTTGACACACGGAATGCGACAGCTGAATCCCATGTCTTTCATGAGTCTCTTCGTGGTGGTTCTTGAAGCGCTGACTCCAGCTGCAGTCCACTCTTTGTGGATCTCCCCCACATTTTTGAATGGGTTTGTCGTCACAATTCTCTGCAGGGTGCGGTTATCCCTAGAGCTTGTACACTTTTTTCTACCACATTTTTTCCGTCCCTTCGCCTGTCTGTTAATGTGCTTGGACACAGAGCTCTGCGAACAGCCAGCTTCTTTAGCAATCACCTTTTGTGTCTTGCCCTCCTTGTACAAGGTGTCAATGGTCGTCTTTTGGACAGCTGTTAAGTCAGAAGTCTTCCCCATGATTGTGGAGCCTTCAGAACAAGACTGAGGGACCTTTTAAAGGCCTTTGCAGGTGTTTTGAGTTAATCAGCTGATTAGAGTGGCACCAGGTGTCTTCTATATTGAGCCTTTTCAGAATATTCTAATTTTCTGAGATACTGAATTTGGTGTTTTCATTAGCTGTCAGTTGTAATAATAAAAATGAAAATTAATAAACACTTGAAATATATCACTATGTGTGGAAGGAAAGTATACAGTATACAAGTTTCACGTTTTGAATGGAATTACTGAAATAATTCAACTTTTTGATGATATTCTAATTTACTGGCCAGTACCTGTATATGTAATGATACATGTAAATCAAAGGTGTCCTAATAACTTCATAAGTGTTTCTGAAAAATCACTCCAAAAACATAACGTAAGTAATATCCTCCCTACCCCCTAACGCTTTCTGGTCACTATGGTAACATTTAAATATGCCTTTCACTTCCGATTAATCTTAAGTCAGGTCATGGGGAGAAGCCCACACTGTCAGAAATAGGGGTACAGAAAGCATACATTACTGTGCCCCCAGGTAAAAAAAAGAAATTAACTCAGTCTAAGGACAAATATTGGACAAATATATACCTCAGGGTACCTATCTGTACCTTTTTCATCGTCTCAACGGTACCTACATGTTCCTCAGTACTAAAAAGTAAAATTTTGTACAATTTCTTGGTTAAGGTACAATTTCTGGTGATTATTTCATTTTACTAAAAATGAATCCATTATCAAAGCTAGATTTATGTAAATAGACTTCATAGTTTTATTGTTAACATATTTTTAAAATTTTGATATTTGACGTATTTTTAATCAAACAAATGGGTACCTATTGGCTACATTGTGATCGGGTGATGTGTCAATCATGTAAATTCAATAATGATTGTCAAGGTAGATAAACGTACAGACTAAAGGGGTTCAAAGAGGTACTTACAGTTAGGGTTACAAAATGGTACCTTCGAGGGTACTACCCCAGTGACAACACATTGTACCCCTAAAAGTACAATTCTGTACTTTAATTTCTGAGTGTGCAGGCAGAAAAGGTCAAGACTTCTTTCTCCCCAGCCTTATGTGCCAGCTACTCTGGAGGAAACCCAAGACGTTCCTTAGCCCGCCAGCAAACATAGTCCCTTCATCATGTCCTGGGTATTCTTCTGTGTCTCCTCCTGGTGGGAACAACATTCCAAGTAGGTGTCAGGAAGACATCCTAACCATAGCCCCCTTAAGTACCTTCTCTCAATTTGGAAGAGCAACGGCTTTACTCTGAAACCCTCCTGGATGACAGAGCTTCTCCTCCTACCTCTAAGGGAGAACCCAGATGGCCTGCGGAGGAAACTCATTTCGGCCACCTTTATCCACTATCCCGTTCTTTCTGTCACAAACTAAAGCTCGTGACCATAAATGAGGGTAGGAATGTAGCCTTTCGGCTAATCTCTCTCGCGTCACTGCAGACGCAGCACCAACCTGCCTATTAATCTTCCTCTCTATTTTCGCTTGAGACCAAGTCTCAATATGTTGTTGAAATTAATTTTCCTTTTAAAACAATGTTAACATTTCTGTGCCCCCATGACCTTAGCAATAGTGTAATAAGTGTGATAGGCCAATGGTAGGTCTTCTTTATTTAGCAATATCTTTATTAATTTGATTTTTCACTTTCCAACCAGCAGATTTCCCTACGCACATCATTTTGAAACTAAAACCAATTGTTTTCATTGCTGAATGATGAATGAGCCAAAAAGGAGTATATTGCTTTTCTTTTGGAGTTGGAAGTGCGATCCCTACCTCTCCTCTCTGACACAGTGAGATATTGTTTTTGCAGCTTTTCAAAAACCCTTTGAACTTTTTCTAATATAAACCCACCACATTGCTGTAAGAAAACACTTTTCTCTTTGTCTCCGTCACCTTTGCACCTGCTGTATTTGCAGCAGAGGTTCACATTTGGTTTGAGAGGAAAGGGCAACTAAGACATGACAGGGCACATTAAAACCTGCCGTATTTAATGGATGCCTTTGCGTGGGTATATCATTATTGTTGTTTGCTTTGTGAATGAGATGCTGAAACTGAGCAAATATTAGGCGCAAAACATGCAATTACTTGAGCTCATGTTGTTTAATGAGTTGGAAGCTTCTCAGCACACTAATCAGGTTTAAATAACTTTTTGCATCTTTAGGTACTTTAATGACTGGAGTAATTTTCCAACAGGCAGCACATGTTTTCTGTTTAGCATGGTAAATCCACAAGAATCCTTCCCTGTTTGCCCATCTATGTAGCAAAGCCTCTGACTCTTTTCAGTTGCCATCCCTGCAGAATTTTTTATTTGTGAGATAATTAGGTTTCTTTTATATAACACCATGACTGATTATCACATTAAAGACTAAGGAAAGGGATTTTTAGGGATTACTTCCAGTAAGTCATCAGGGTAGTAATGGATTTTGAGATGTTACAAAATAGATTTGATTCATTTGCTTATCAAAGTGTTTTGTTATTCAGATGCTCACAGCAAGACAACATTAATGAACTAATCTGTCAAGTTCCTCTCTTGCACTGAAATTGCTGCAAAGCTCTTTATGTTGATGTGTAGTTAGGGATTGTTTGAGATGGTTTTTGAAGCAAGGTTATGAGGAAAGAACTGCACCCGGTAATTTTGTCAAATAAAAAACTGTTGAACAAAAACTGGACGCACTTCTACTGATACCTTTCAGTTTTTAGATGTTATTGGAACAAATTCATTGTTGATAAATGTAAAAAAACAAACACTTATCTTTCGAAATTTGTAGTTTTTGTACAAGCAAGACCTGGCCACAAGTCAATAAAATGTCCTGACTGGCATTTGCTAAATCTGATTTTAGCAATCCATAAAGTGGCTACCAAAAAAAATCCTATTTTGTCACAAGACAGCCTTAAATCTAACTGTATTTTTGGGGGGATTTTATTTTACATATCAACTACCAGAGGACGAGCAGAAGAAAAATAATGCAACTGGTTTTCAGCTTTGTTGTGCAAGTTAAAAAACAATCATTTGGCTTCAGGTATCTCTAAATACAGTCAATTATTTTGCAATTTCATCTCAGTAGATATCCAACTACTAGAGAACAGTAGTGAACAAGTTCACAAGTTCAAGACAAGATACTAAAAGTGTAGCGTTCTGGTCACAATGGATAAAAAATGTACTTCTTGGCTCAAGTTGTGTTTTTGTCAAAAAAAAAGAAAAGCTAACTCTGCACATCATCCTGAATACACTGACCCTACAGTGAAGCATAGTGAAGGATCTACTGTGGGACTGGGAATTGTTTTCTTCAGCAGCAAACAGGGAAGCTGGTCAAATTATTTCACAAGATAAAGCTGAGGACAGAGCCATCGTGGTAGATAACCGGTTAGAGTGTGGACACCCTAAAGATCCATCCATACGGTACAATTCAATGGTTTAGATCTAAGCATAATTATGAAATATAATACCCCAGTCAAAGCACAATTCTAAATACCACTGGGAATCTATATCAAAACTGGAAACTGTCTGTCTCCCGAAAATATGAATCCAATCAAGGATAAGCTATTTCACTAATACTTTGGGAATTTTCAGTCTCAAGATCTGCAGAGCTAGTAAAAACAACTTCCAACTCAAGCTTTTGTTAATTATGGTTTTGCAAAGCATTGTTTTTAAGTAGCAGAATACAAATACACATAACAGGTTTTTTTCAGATTTTTAATGGGGGAAAACAAAGAAATAAAATTAAAAAACATTTTAGCTTTCCCTTCCTGCTCAGAATAACACAATCTCTTGGTCGCATAAAATCCCCAAAAAATACTTTGACGTCTGTGGTTGTAATGTGAGAGATGTGAAGAAAAGTGATATGAATGTGTTTGCAAGGTTCTGTATGTGCTGCATCAGTTAGGATCAGTGTCAGTTTGATAAATATTCACATAATATTGGTTATGTGGTGTCTGCCCTCTAACCCCATATTGAAACCACATGATGGCTTGTGTGTAAATCTGGTGGAATCGTTTGGCCTAAACAGAGCAGGCAAGAGAAAAATTTTATAAGATGTTGGATTTGGGGGAATTTGGGGCAAAATTGTGGTGTGTTTTTTTTTTTTGTTATTATAAGACCTGTAGATTTTGACAAATATATCTTTTTTGCTTGTCTATTTCTGTGTGTTTTAGGTACAGGGAGCTCTAAAGAGACAGTGGATGCAGTACAAAGCCCAGTGGGGTCAGCGACGGAAGGATCACTGCTCAATGCGCTCTACGTCCTACACGGCCACATCCATCACTGAGGTGCCGGCCTTCATGTACCACCACGAGTGCAACGCCGAGCACTTGAACGGTTGCCACACAAAGGACTCAGAGCTGGTGGCTCTGAAATCTGGAGACACGTACGCGTAGATCATACTTTGGATTCTGTTCTAGCTGCCTCATCTCAGCAAATAATTCTCAGAGGCTGATTTTTTAAGCACGGCATGACTATATACGGGTCTGGAGACAGAGAACTCACCAGGAGGAAGGATGAGCTACAAGACTGAACCATTTTCCTTACACTTTACCCTTATGTTGTTGCTGCTGCAGCTGCTTTTTTTATTATTATTTTTGACAACTTTGATGTCAAGAACTTGCGGCACGAGAGGAGAGTTGCTCCTGATGTCTCCCGACTTCCTAAGCTGCTATTCTGTGTGGGTCGGCTCCCAGAGACAGAGAGTAAATAAATGACTGTAACTCGGGTGCTTTCTGTTCTTCATGATGGTACTAAATGTGACAGTAATGAGGGTAGCAGTTCTAACTCTACGTGGCGTTTACCAACAATGATGGAGTGAGGATTATCACTACATTTATTATTGTTACTATCAAGCTGAGGACCTCATCATTCCTCCTATTCATTCACCTATACCAAAGGGTACTATTTGTTCACCACAGCTACAAGGATCTTATATTGTGTCTCATGGAATACAAAAGCAGAGGTTAAACACCCCCACACATTAAGTTACTATGACATGATAGAGGTAAAACTTCTAGACACTCTTTTGTGCTTAAAGTTCTGGAATCGTGTACATATAATGTGTGTTTTTTATTTTTATTTTATTTTATAGAAGTGTTTAACTGTTTTAATATTACTTTAATCTTCAATTTCTGTTTGTTTTACTTGTTAATTTCTAACTCTGTGCTACGTATGTGTCCTGTGACGCTGCAGTCCTGATGGCTTTGTTGTTACGAGTTGCTGTATCTGTGCTGATGCTGACTATCACGGGGCTGAGAGGTAAGGATGCATATTGTAGACAGAAAATAAAAAATATAAAGGATTTATCAGTCACAAGAGTTCCTTTTGCTGAGTTAAGTGGAGTGCGGCATCAGCTTTGACTGGAGTCCTGATAAAGAATTTATTCTCAGTCAGTTACAGCAGTATTTCTACATCCTCTGTTCATATGTTAGGATTCTTTTCATTACCTTCTGAGTCTCTGACCAGGAGTGAAAGAAAAGATAAAATATGGATGCAAATTACAGTGTGTACACTGAAGAGAACCAAATGAAGTCACATCTTATACAAAAGATCGCACAAACATCAAATATTACCTTAATATAATGTAGTCTTATTACTCTACTACCTTTCCATAGTCCTGCTACTTTTAAGTCAAACAGTTCTGGTTTGTTGTTTGCATACATTTACAATGAACAGTATTGTTTTAATTTTAGGTTTTTGATGATACATTTGAACCATTCTTGTGTCATACTGGAATGGTTCAGCAGCAATGTCTTCTAAAAATAGGAATTTTGTATACAAGTTTCAATTTATTGTGGGTTTTCTTCATTCAGTAGAGGGTCACAATCATAAAAAAGGCTTAAGCTCTATTGTATAGGTATACATCCCGAAGGAAATTCAGTCAACTTTCTCTCAACAAGTCACCATATGCTCTAGGGAACCCTCAGTAATATGGAATATTTCTGCCTAGATATTTGGCAACTGTTTTTGTTAAGAATGGTGAAGTTTATATGAAGTGATTGATTCCTGACACTGACTTTGCTTTTCAGCATAGTTCACAAAAATGTAAAAGGTTGAGACCTTGACATTAGGAAGGTAATATCAGAAGCTTAATTTTGCCTGTTTTATCAGTTCTAAGACCAGTTTTGAAGTGGGTTTGGTTTTGTCGTGTTAGAACCCCAACCTTTGTCAAAGTTCCAATGCTATGACCCAATTTAGAATAGAATAGAATAGAATAATCCTTCATTGTCCTACGGGGGGAAATTCGGTTGTAACAGCAGCAAAGCAGCAGGAAATACAAACATTAATTAAGACTCTGACGTACAAAGGTATAAGAAAAAAACAGTCAACCTTAAGTCTAGTTTCATGCCGCCATGGACAGAGAGGATGCCCACCAAGAAAGAAGTGCCTGCTTCAAGATCAACATCTTGAAATTTGACTAAAATGTTCTGCTACCCACATGGACAAATCGTTGGCTCCAGGATAAAAGGTTTATCGTTAATTGAGACAAATATTGAGCCAATTGGCTACAGCAACAAGAAGCATGCAGGGAGGTATTCAACCCTAAGAATAGCTTGTCAAACAAGGTGGTGGCGCATCATGCACGTGGTCTGTGTTACTGGTAGAAGCACTGGTGCATAATTGTAGATGATTTTCTAAAGAAAGAGCTATATATTTATAGCATTCAACGGGCAAGAGGCGGGGTACACCCTAGACAGGTCACCCGTCCATCCAAGATTCCAAGAAACCAAAATGTTTAAATAAACTCCACAAATCTGCCGAGAAGAGTGGTCAAATATCCATTTTGGAATTACAATACAACCTTGAAGATGGTGATAAACTTCTTAAAAGTTTGTACTGTATGCCACACTTACCCATGTATTCATAGGGATATACATAGACATTTGGCTCTGAATGAATCATACTCATGAGCATCCACTGTTATGGTTTTACTGGACTTAACAGCTTTTGACACCTTTGATCATACCATCCTGATTAACAGGGATGTTGTCAGTGTGTCTGGCTCTGGAATGGTTTCAGTCATATCTGTCCAACAGATTTTTGAGTGTTTTTGCAAATCACTTAATGTTAAACTCTAAAAACTTGAAATGTGAAATAGGACAGGGTTCAGTTCTGGGTCCCATTCTTTTTGTCCTTTTTCGAGATGCTTATGAATATATTATCCCTGGAATTTATAACTAGGCAATTTCCTGATGTCTCCTAGCACTTCTATGCCGATTATATCCAGCTTTACTGCTCTTTGATGCCCAATGAATTTCAAAAGTTGTAATTTAAATGTTAGGCTTCTATTAATATGTTGCTTGGTGACAAGTACCTGCAGCTGAACTCACAGAAGTTTGAAACATTAACCACTGCTCCTGACAGCCAGATATCTACAACCAAACAGCACCTTGGTACTCAGGCCTCCCCAGTCAGCCGAACCTCAGGTACCTCTGCATAAACTTTGATTCTGCTATGTCACTGGAGCAACAGCTAATCAGGAAGAGCTTTTTTCATTTAAGAAATTTCTCCAAGGGAGCATGCTGGCGCACCTGGTAGCACAGCTCACCTCACAGCTAGAAGGTCCTGGGTTTGATTCCCACTGGGGACTCTGTGGGTGCTGAGGGTGTTTGCTCCTCCATATCATCAGGGGTTCGCAAAAGGGCCTCTCTGTGTGGAGTTTGCATGTTCTCTCCATGTTCCCTAGAGCAGCTAATGTGAGATACTCCCACAAAAACATGCACCAGTCCTGGGCTGTATACTGCCTCCTTCTGGCTGACCGGGGCGCCTGAAGGCTGGCTGAAATAACGTGACCCTTCCACACTCTATGTCCAGCTGGGGAAACCCTGCCCCTTCAGGAGAAAAGAAGGGTCTGCTCACTCCTCAGGCTTGAGCTCAGTGCAGGTTGGCAGAAGGAATTAGGTAACACTGATTGATAAATAATGGGGGGGGAGAAAGAAATGACTCCAAAACTTGACCAGATCCAAATTGTAAATAATCACCCATGTTTAATCTCATCTCATTTGGATTATTGTAACAGCCATTTTATTTGTTTGAGCAAAAATAATTGTAACTGTCTCCAGTCAGTCCAAAATGCCGTGCAAGGCTTTTGACCAAGACATGGAAAAGCTAACACATTACACCTGTTTCATTATCATTACACTGGTTTCTAGTTAATTTTAGAATTCAGTTTAAATTCTTAGTCCTGACTTTTAAAGCTCTGTGCTGTGACCCTCATGCCTATATCTCTGCTATATCTATTGTTGCTTGTCCCACAAACTCGTTTTAAGACAAGCAGAGACAAATCTTTTAGAGCTGTGGTCCTCGGGTTGTGGATTGCATTGCCTCAATTTTTACGTTGTCTCGACTGTATTTATTCTTTTAAACAGCCCCTTATGACACATTTATTCAGACTGGCTTTTAACTAGATTTTAGCTGTATGCTTTTAGGTTTTATCTATTTTATTTTGCTGTAGTGTTTTCATCTCTTGATTCATGTACTGTACATCTGTTTTCTATCATTGTGAAGCACTTTGTGGTTTTTATCCTGTGAAGAGTGCTATATAATTTAATTTTACTTACTTAACGAAAATTTACATTAAATTTAAACCTGTGCCCTCATTTGTTTTCTTTTTAATCACTGAAGCTGTGATAAGAATCATTCACCTGTACGATTAAAGGCTAAAATGAACATATTATGTATCTACACTTCAAAATTTGTAATTTTAAAAATTGTTGTATCCAATATGTAGAGTTGTTGCCAAAGTTAACCTAAAGCTAAATTTTAAAAGTCAAATGTCTTAGCCTTGGTTAGCTATCATCTATTTGCTAGTCTGGAGCAGTAATTTCCACTCTATCTTAAATCTCTCGGTCTTCATTAACCTTTTTGGTTCTTCTCGCTTTGACTGTTGGACCCAAATGCTGAAAAGATTTTTCTGAGTAGGCTACCATTTCAGCCACTTTATCATATCAATTTACTGCATGTTTTGCCTCCTTGCATCCTATTACTTCTGATTAAGTTCTAGACTGTCTCAGGGGCATATTTGCCTTTCCTGCATCTTTGGTCTTTCTGATGGGATTGACCAAACATTTTGATGCTATTCTGTTAAGTGCCTGTTGTTTGTGCTGACATGAGAAGGGCCTCAAACTATCGTTCAATCCAGCCTTATATCCTCAATACCAGCCTCTCAGTCTGAATGTGCGACATACTGAACCTTTCATATTAATTCCTTTTTGTCATCTTGCACATTTGATTTCTGTCTCCAGAAATATTAACTAAGCAGTTCTTGATCAGAGGTCGACTTTCTCGTGTTTCCCAAGATCTTTGCTGTTTCATTCCCAATGGTGGCTTTAATGCTCACTATTCCATGGAGCACCCCCTCCCTCATTGTACAATCCGAAGGTGGCTGACATCAGTGTGCGATTTGTAAAATAAAGGATGTGGGCAGGCCCGGAATCAGGATTGGGCCGGGCCCACCCGTTTGCCTATCATGACAGATTTGAAGAAATTAACATTTGAAGAAATTCACGCAAGAAAGGAATTTATGAAGGTTTTTGGCGGCAGAGTTGGATTGAGGAAGACTTGCTGACTCAGTAAATTATTAGAGTACTGGACGTAAAAAAAAATGTTTTAATTGATATGATGGTTCTGTGGATGTACAGGCACAGCTAAGAAAGGTGAGTTGGACTTAACATACTTTTTCTTTCTGAGTGTGTCATGATTGTTTCAGGGGCGAGTAGAAACATAAGAGAACCGAGAGGGAAGAAGAAGAGTCAATGTTGTGCTTTCTGCTATTATTAAATGGTTTTTCGAACAACTCATATTTTTTTTACAAAGCCGGTTGTTTGGTGATGTCTGCTCATCTCCCTCTGTATCAGCGCAACTTAACCACAGCTCCTGCTGAGCGACAAAGATGTTCTGTAAGTGAAGATGGTTCACTCATATACACAAGCCGATCCACAGCAGGGTCGACACAGTGGCTTAATTGCAGTCTTTTGGAGAACAAAAATACACGCCCTGGCCACCAATTTAGAACAGAGCGATTGTTTGGGAAAACTCCAGAACCTACCTCAGTCAGTCCCCTTTTAAATAATGAATAATATGAATATGCTCATAGAAAGAGTGCTACAAAGGACCGGAAATATGTAACACACAGGGTAAGACGCAGGGTCTGAATGTGGGGTTAATTTTAAATTATTTGTTAATTTTGTAATTATGTAAATTACAACAGGCTTATGTATGCTGGCTGCAGGGTGTTTTCTATAAAGGCTTCTTCTTTTGAAACTGACAAAAGAATATAAAAACAAAGTAATGAAGTAGAGTCAGTATAGTGTTTGCAAGATTAATATCAACATATGAACCACTATAATTGTTCTCTACTAAAAAATTGTTAGAATCCAATACATTAAAGTAACTACAATTGAAGAAAAATTATTTACTTGATTTATCTAGTCTTAGCAGAATAGTCTGGTTTGAGAGGGATCTCTGCTTTTTAAAAATTTTTCCCAAGGCAGCATCACCAGCACCGTATCAGCTCTCTGAACCACAACCCTGCATATTTTTATGCGGGGAAAACTTTGACCTCTGGACCATTCTGAGCCTGAGATAAAAAAAAAGATTGTTGAGTATCGTCATCATTATCCTTTCTTCTCGTCTGTCAAAATTGCTTTCATTGAGTTGTATTACCTCACACACTCTACTGTGTAAATTTCCACATTCATTTTTTTAAAGGTGTTTGCATATGCTGCCTGTGGCCTTAAACTGTCTAAAGTCTTTCATTAGAAGTTCATGGGTTGTGGAACTCATGTCAAGGAAAACCAGAATATTACTCTGTTGGACCAGAGAGAGAAAAAAAAAAAACATGCCTGGTCTTAACCTTCAATGTCAGTTCAATTCATCTATTTCAGAAGCTATTCACTTTGACACCCTGATGAACTCTTCTTTAGACTGCCTCTGGCTGTTTATAAAACAGCAATCAAGGCAGCAGTGTGACCCCTCAATAGAGATGCACCTAATAAACCACAGAAGACATAAAAGACACTCAACTGGATCAACGTAGCATGAGATGTATTAAATGTGTGTCAGACTTCTCCCATTCTGAAGGAAAGAACAAAGTGTGCCATTTGTCATTAAACTCACCTCAGTGATATTTCATTATCAAAACAGACCACAAAGTGCCTTTCTCAATTTGGTTGTCTCCAAGCATCACTGCTATGTAAAAAACCCTCCTACAGTTTAAGTTCAGGAAGCCGTTCTCTCTCGAGGAGCTGTTACAGATAAATTTCCCCTCTGTGGGGCAATAAAGGATGCTTCTATTCTATACTAATTGTATGTTACTAGGAATTTACAAGCATGAAATGACTATAATTGCTACATTAAATTGTCAGACCACAAAGCCATCAAAGGGTTTTTTTGCTTCATCATCACGACTGCCTGATCATGGGTCATCCTCTTAAGATGGCTCTTGTGCTATGGCTTCAAACAAAAGAAGTCACCAAAGATTCTCACCAAAACTTGACCTAAAAATCGTTGAATATAAAACATCCTGCAGAAATCCTGGATGGCTATTTCTCAAGACCACATTAAATGAGTCCAAAAAAACTCAGTCTCCTTTGGAAAACATAAAAAAATGGAAGTCAGTTAGCTTTTCTTTATCAGCCCTTTACCAATAAGACAAAGAGAGTGACAATCATGACAGGAGAGTGGTTTTACATAAATGTCTCATCATAAACATGTATATGTCCTATTTTAATATTAAACTGATACTCCTCCTTATTGTATGGTTATGGTCTTTCATCTGGTTCATGCTTGTAGGACATCTGAAAAGGCTTGTTTCTCGGGTTGATACAAAAGTTTGTGGTCATTAACCTGGCAAAAGCCAGATTTGTGTGTAGCCCCGCCCCGTGTCGAATCTACACAATGGTCTGCCTCTGCATCTCTAACTCCATCTGATATAATATTTTAAGCTGATTGGAGGATGTGCCAGCAACTGTGCGCCTACCAGGATTTGTTTTAAGCCAATCACAGTAACGACTCTTGTTGGAAGTGTAAGCTGGTAAATGAAACTCCTGTTCAGTCCAGTCGGGAGAAAAGCACACACTTCTTTACCATCAAGAAATGTATAAAGTTCTGGGGAGCACGGTGGTGCAGCTGGTAGTGTCCTGGGTTTGATTCCTGCTGGGGACACTGTGGGGGCTGAGGGTGTGTTTGTTCCTCCATATCATCGGCAACCACACCCTGGGTGGTGTTCTCCCCATGTTCCCTTGAGTAGCTAATGTGAGCTACTCCCACAAAAACATGCATCAGTCCTGGGCTGTACTATATCGCTTGAGGGGTTGGGGAAGATCTGGCTGGAATAACGTGATCCTTACACATGCTACACCCTTCAGGTGAAAAGAAGGGCCTGCTCACTCCTCAAGCATGAAGGAGGCTTGAGCTCAGTGCATGGGCCTCCTGGGTTTGGCAGAGGGAGAGCAATGCCCAGGACTGGACTTAGATAGGAACCATGGTTGATAAGTATTGGGGGGGAAAGCATGGGATAAAAATATATATATTTTAAAAATATCTGTTTTGCTTTGCCTGGAGGCCTACCAGAGCACTACCTACCACCACCCCCACCCCCCCCCCCCCCCCCCACCCCCCCCGAAAAAGAAAAAAAAAAAAGAAAAAAAGGTCTAACAAATTATTTGTGGAGTTGATTCAGAGCAGTACAAGAATTTTGTGGGTTTGAAAACTACTAATCTGTTCCTGACTTTCTGGCCAAACAAACTGACTAAACAGGGCTGGTGTGAATGCACCCTAAACGTTTTCTAACACACTTGGCCATATGTAATACTGTATTTGCAATTTAATAAGGGGGGTGTGCCAACACTGCATGTAATAAGTGCTCTCAAGCATATGGAATAAGTGTCAATGACTCTTTAACTTAGTTGAGGAATAATTTGTCCTCTCTGCCCTTGACAGAATTACTCCAATCATAGTAGAGAGTTTTTAAAGCATGTTTAAGATCATACCACAGCAGATGTAATGGATTTACAATGTAATGGATTGGATTTAAGTGGACTATTTTCCTCAGCTACAATACAACCTCCTGTTTTGGGTTTACTGAGATATTTACTGATGTCCTGCAGCATGACCCAAGTGTGTTTGACCTTAAGCCCCTTCTTCAGGTCTCAAACGATGGGGTTGAGAAAATAAATTATTTGAGACCTGCATTTTGTATCTATTCAGATTACCCTTAATATTTGATGAACTGAAAAATTTAATTGTGATATGCTTATTAAATTAGATACAAATCTGTTAAACTTGGTTTTGACAGATCGAAAAATAGGCCACAGAATTCTGATCAGTGCATTTCTTCCTTTAACACATACTATTACTGGAGAAAGCATGAAAAAAATTTAAAATGAAGAATAAAATAAAGCATTAAGTACTGCATTAATCCCTAATTAAAAGGTTTGTTTGTTTCTTTTTAATCTGATTATGAAATAAGGCACAAATTTTGTTCCAGCTCTCCTGCAACATTATCTGATTGTTGAGCTTCCTGTTCCCAGCCAACACCATTCTTGTCAATATTTCAGGGCTGACAGATTTCACATAATGAGTGAGCGGGAAAAACAAAGACAGCCTTACACCATGTGGTGTCTTACTTTGTTATCCCATGAGGTTGGCAGAGATTTACAACCATTGTTTTTATTCAGAAGGTCCTGCTGGAATCACACCAGCATCAAAATGTGTGCAAAAGGACAAAAACGACTAATTCTGATCATGCTGGAGATGATATGGATGTATGCTCACGATTTGATGGATAAAAGCCATTATTTTTTTTAAAGTCTTTCCTTTCATAGGAATATTTTTCAGCTTTTATGTAACCACCTGCTTCATAGTTGATCATTTCAGGCTCTGCCGAATCCGGGACAGCGTTCAGAGGAAGACGTACTGTCCTTGCTGAAATGAATACAGCTCGCTCATCAGCTCAACACCCACTTCATTAAAAGGACTGTGTGCCTCAACGTGATCAGTGCAGATTCCTGAACTTATATGCACAGTATAGTGAATATATGAATAGAAACAGAAATATTATGCAATGAGGGAGATGCATTGAAAAACCTATTGATATGGATATTTCTGTACTGAGATCAGGGGAAAAAATGCAACTATAAGAGGAAGCTTTAAATTGCATTAAAATGTTTCCATCTTGGAAGCATATTGACCTGGGAAGCTGACTATTTCCGGCATTTCAGACGGCCTCCTGACACCACTGATGTAACAGCACACTGGACTGAACCCAAATCACTCCTCGCCTCAAGAGCTCAGAAATTGTCTGTGAAGGTGACAGTGTGTGCAGCTTTAAATCAGCTGTGTGAAGTAGGACAATGTTTATGTCTAAATATTTGCCTGTTCTCAGCTTTGAGATCCAAAATAGAGGATTGTAAGTATTTAAAAGCCTGTTTGACAGACATATGCATGAGTAAAAAGGAGTAACAAATGATAAACTACAACTAAATATGTTTAAATTAAGTATATTAAACCCAAGTTCTATATACTTTTTCAAACCGATACAATACAAATACTTAGATATCAGTAGTTGCCGATACCAAGTACCAATGCCCATACTTCTACCACACACAAAAAATGCAATTAATTGGAAGAGAGGTTCTATTTCTTCTCTGCTTCTTACAACAAATGTTGGTTGAATAAATGAATTGAATCGAACCTAACTGAATAATCCTTTATTGTCCAACAAGGGAAATTCATTTTACTACATCCCAATCAAGAGTAGAAAGACAAACTACATCATTACACAGACAGATATAGGCCTACTGTGGTATTGCAGCTAGCTACAAGCGGCAATCAGGTAGAAAGGAGTAACATGGGTTGGGGTGGAGCAAGGTGGGAAAAAACTATTCATTTTTGCCTTGATTCCTAACGGAAATAAGACCCAAACAATAGCAAAAAAATACCCTTCATTTATTTAGAAACATACTTAGACATTTACAATAAATGACGTGGGGGGGATCCTCAGTTTCACAAATGGGAGCGCAGCAACCAAGGCGCGCTCTCCAGATTGCTAGGAGGCCGCGTAAAGGGGTCAGCGAGCACACTGAATGTGTTCGTCTGTGGCATGTGTGTGCGTGTGTGTCAGTGTTAGGGTTATTCACAGAGGTAGGAAGGAGGTGGAGGAGAATTTGTCTGCATTCCTCTCACAGGGATTTGATTGTGGACCAGTTGAAGGTCGCCATAGAGCGAAAATAATTGTTATGAGTAGCAGGAAGAGCAGTTTCTCTCTCTCTTGAGTCTCTCAGCAGTCTCCATATCATTCCAATTTGACCAAATTGAGATTCATCAGTTTTATTTAATTTCCATTTCCACCAAGCCGACCTGAAAGTTTCTCCAAGTCAGATCATCTTTTACAGCCTCCAACCTGTATCCCAGCTCACCCAGCCCAGCTCGGAGAACAAGTAGCCACCAATTACAATCAGCAGGAACCCAGTCACCATAAATCCAAATATCTAAATGTCTTCTGAATCCTCTAGCGAGAGAGACAAAGAGGCCGCCACTGTTTCCCAGCGTTAAACACGTAAACACTCGCATAAGTCTCTTTCGAACAAGCGGAATCCCCTTTCCGGGAGCATTGGGTTGGGTAGATTTGATCAGTGCACTCAGAGACTAGCTGATCATTTCCATGGTTAAGCTTGGTTGGGCTTCGGAGAAAAATACAGAGAAATTCTCCAGACAGACACATAGAGAGCTCTAGGATAAGACACAGCAGGGAGGGGAGAGATAGAAAGTGTCCATCCTTGCTGAGTGCTGGGAGAAAAATAATTAGAATTTGATAAAAAAAAATATTAATAAAAATAAAATGATCATGACACTAAAATTTAAACTGAAAGAAAAAGGATTTTCTGTGACTAAAATATTTGGAATGGTGGAACTATATTGGTACATTGTAAACAATGATTGTGCCCTTTTACAGCACAATAATTATTTTTTTCTTGGATTTTCATCAGCTCTCGCCCCTGCTGTTAAGTCTAACCAAGTTTACAATTACAGTCCATGAGCAGTCATGCCTTCAGCCCCCAGAGTCCAAAGTTCACTGTGATTTGGCCACATTTTTTGTTGAAAAAGGGAAAACACACAATAGGAAAACAAGTCTGTCAGTAAAAGTTTACTGGTAACTGGTGCACATCAAATACGGTGTTGTGAAGATGGTGTTAATGCAAATTACCCCTGCTTTGGGTGCTAATGTAACTTGATGTACTTGCGTGTTTCAATACACACATAATTTATTTTTGGAGCAGGGAAGAACATCATAAAGTGTTTGAGAGAGAGTTGAGGTTCTGTGAAACAGGATTTTACCATTGTACTAAAATAGAAAAACTAATTGAGGAGAGACATAGTTAGTGCTAGTATTTCTATGTTAATTCCCCAGAGAAAGCAAACCCTTACCTCAATTCTGAGATTTTCAATAGTTCTGTTAAGCTAGCTAATCATTTCATGGTTAAACACCTCACGCATACAGTAAGTTTCTCACTGAAGACTATTAGAGCCACCAAAAGTCCTGGCTCATTATCATTTACGGCTGATTAAGCTGGAAATGGGTCCATTCCAATCAACAGATGATTGTTGCATCACTTTTCTTAATGTAAATGGTACTTTATTTCCACTATCACACCTCTGTTCTTTATCTTTTTTGTTTTTTGGATGTTTCCACGGATGCAAACAGTTACCAGTTAGTAGTCTTACCAGAGTCTCTGTGTTTTTACTCCAGCAGCTTCAGCTGACCACTCCCTGTTCTCGACCTAAAACCCCTGCTGTTAACATACCACAGGACTGTCACCGTTCGTTTGTCAGACCATCTTTGTGGTTTCCGCCTTTGTTTCCAGTGTTGTATGCAGACAGATAAGTCCCTGCCTGTCTATGCAACGTTGAACATATTCTTTGAAGTAAATGAATTTTTTATTTGTACTTCCAAAAGCTTCAAGCTGTGCATTCAGGACGATGAGAGTACAGTTGAACTCATCAGGTGTAGAAAGTATGCACGTAATTGTACAGGCCTTTGTGTGACAGCCACATAGATACATTATAAAGTGTTAGGCAGAAAAAGATCATTAAGCTCTCCCATAAGGACTGCACCAGTCTGCCGCATTGTTATATTGTCCTATTAAGAAACTGGATTTTTGGGCAGAGGTTGAGTAAAATTAGTTTTAGGTAGTATTAATTTTAAAACATGCTTTCTTCTTGGTCATCATTGTGTATTTATTTAGAATTTTTAACGATGTAACTAAAGTTTATGGGCATGTAATGATCATAAAAAAGTCATCTTTGATACATTTTGTTTTAAATTCCTTTTTTTCCTGCCACACACCTAACCTTTAAATATACTTTTTTTTCGTTTCAGCATAGTTTTGGTCCCAGCTGTCCAAAAGCTTATTGTTAGCCTGTTTTATCCATTCCAAAATGAATTTTGATGTGTTTAAAATCCTTGTCTTGCTGGAGCAATCAGTTGGTTCAATGTTTATACTATGTTGGAGGTAGTCATCTTTATTTAAAATTCCATCCATCCATTTTGCCAAATATGTAATTAGTTGTAACTTCTTGCAAAAAGACAAACTGTGTGATGTAGCCGCCTTCGTGCCTACATTTTTTTTTGTGCTTAAAGCTGAAAGCCTCATTCTGACCCTTCCAAACATGGTTATTGTCATTGTGGTCAGATCAGTCTCTCATTCATGAAACTTTCTTCCAGATGTCATTTGGCTTCACAAATTCAAATATCAAGCAATATTGCTATGCTATATCCAATATTCATTAAATAGAAAACTTTTTTACTGATTGTAATGTCTGTATAATTGTATTGAAATTACTTTTTTGTAAAGTGCCTTGAGATTACATCTGATGCGAAATGGCATTATTAAACTGAATTGAAATTTGAAATTAAATATTGGAGCATGTCCGTGTGAGACTAATGTGAACTATAACAGTGGTTACTGGCTATTTTCAGTTAATGATGGGCTTAAGCCTTTTTGTTTCTAACAAGTTATTTTCTGCTTTTTTTCTTAAGAGGAATATTTTTAGCAAGATGACTGAAAAGTAGATGTAATCGAGTATCCAAAGAGGACAATGATCCCAAACACACATCAGAACTGGTTTTGGAATAGGCAAAGGAAAGTAACATTAAGCTTTTTTGGGAAATATATCGTATTGTACTGACACTGTTTAAAGGCTTTATCTGGGCAAGAAAAGAAAGGCAATTAAATTAAACTCAAAACTCACAAAAATGGATTAAATACTAAAGCAGAATTACGCCAGAAGCTTCTGGATGGCTTCAGAAGGTGTGTGACAGAGATGTAGATTATTATGGACCTTAAACAAAAATTACTGGGTATTTATGAGTAAATTTGAGCCTATACAGACACGTTTGACCAAGAGAAGTGCCATATTAAATTAAAAATTGTACATTCAATTCTTTTTCTTAAAATTCATTGAAGTTGCTTGGCTTAACAATCACTTCGCCATGTGAAAATAACCCTTCAAATAAACAATTAAAAGCCTAAAACCATCCTATGATTGGCACTTAATGTTACACTCTCTGCTCATTTCATTCCAATAACTGTAGAGCAAAATTAAGGTTTTCAAAGTATTAGTTGATGATTGACGGATCATTCCAAGAACTATCATCTAATTTTGAAGCCATTGTTTTCTCCTCAGCATGATGTGTTTACACGATTGCTACAAGTTCTAAAAGGGCAACTCAATTTATTCGCAAAGCACAGAACAATCAAGATTTTTATTGGATTTCTAAATTCCACCTGATGGAGTTTGCCTTCTTGGGAAATGAGCATCCTCCTCAATGTCTTCAGAGAGGGGAGCTGAGAGTTGCTAATGAAATAACTCCTCCTTCAAGATAACAATGCAGCACTTAGAAATTGCCCATCTTAAATTAGCTCTGTGTTTTCAAATTCTGTGATGTATTATGGTGAAACAGTGTTTGCCGTGTAATACTGTAATTATCTCTCGATTTAAACCCCCGATATTGAGAGCACGAGTGCCAAAGTCTTGCCCTGCAGCTGCTCACTGATCCACTCGTATGCATCCATCTTAGAATATTATTTTTCAGAGTGGGAGGCCCCAGGCACCATTGTGACTGTAATTTGTAGAGTTACAGAAATGAAAAACAGAGAAAGAGCTAGAGAAAAAGAGCGATCTGCAAAAAGTATATTTTGTCTATTCTTGCAACCCTGAAGGATGATCCACTGATGATCGCTCACGGCTGCTGCTCAATTTTGCTCGCGACTTCACCCAAAAACCTGAGTCACGTTGCCTCCAAACAAAGTTTAGAAGGCACCAGTGAATACATGTTCTGTCACAGAGACCAAAAAACATCATGATGTGGAGCTAATATGTCCTCCTGGCTCCATCCGACATGATAAAGCAATGATTTCCGCTCGCATCTTGGCTGTCCTAAAAGCAGGGTTGAGCCTGTCAGTGTCCCTGTGGCTCCAGATACATCTTCAAAGATAAGCATCTCAGTTATTTCTTTCTAATAGCACTTGTTCCCTCATTATGCACTGATGAGATTTGTGAGGCGAATCATTATCAGGGCACTTGACAGACAGCATGTTTTACTGTAGTGTTGCAAAGGTTTTTCAATTGAACTTCTTCTTTCTGCTGACATGTACTTGTAGCTAGAGTGCCTTGAAAAAGTCGTCAAGCCTTTTCAACTTTTTCTAATTTTGTCAGTTTGCCAACACAAACATAAAGCATTTTGTTGAAATTTTATGTTAAATAAAAACCAAATGTGAAACAGTTTTCAAAGGAAACGTAAATAAAATTAAAGTGTGGCTTTAACTTATAATCAACCATCCATAGCTTTTGCTTCAGTTACAGCAGAATTACCATGGGCTTCTTGATGTATCTCAGATCCATGCTCTCCTCTCCCATCCTTTTTAGCTTAGCTTGACCATGATGTCTTGAAAAGTTTGCAATTGTGCAAAATTGTTTCCATGTTTAGATGTCTCATATGTTTGCAGTTGATGGATTGATCAGTGCTCTGCCAGGTGTTCAAAAATGTGATTTAGTTTTGAGACCTCTTTAAACCTCTCTGCAATTTTCTCTCGCAAAATCTTAGGCGTTCACTGAACAGCTGTACTTAAAATGAGAACCCAAACACAGGTGGACTCAGTTTAGCTTATAGATGACACATTAAGAAAATTGGTTGTACTGGAATTTATTTAGGGCAGTCTGAGTAAAGGGTACTGAATGTATATGCATGCTGCACTATGTATAGTCCTTTATCTTTGAATTATGTATAGCAAAAATAACTTGTTAATTTTATCTCAAAATATGTACATATGCTCAAATATTATCATTCAGAGAAAGATTTATTTCCCTTGTATCTTTGCGTTTTGGAGCATTGCACGGATCAGTTTATGCTGTTCTGACATCTCCAAGGGGTTGTACAAATATTTTTTTCCACCCTCAAATGGTCTTCAAATGCAGAGGGTGTTACTCAGTGATGTGGAATGTCTGGTCAGTCTAAACATCTAGCATGCACTTACAAAAAAACACAAGATTTTAGAATCTTTTAGAGAAAAAACGTATACAACTAAAGCCCTAAAAATAGGCTTGATGCAAACCAAGAGTGAAGGACATTGTTTGCTTTAATCTCCCCTCCTGCTGGGTTTATCCAGAAAGGTCCTTTAGTCCTTCAGGCCATCTTGTCGTCTAGATTATGTCATATCATGGTTGAATGAACCAGCCTTCTACAATTGGCCTCAAATATTCCACAGGACTTTATACAGGTGTATGGGTAAAACCTCCAGGTCCGTTCTTTCGACCTGCCTGATCCCCCTCAACAAAACCCAAGTGTGAGCCACCTATTTCAACATCTACAGCATGGAAACACAGATAGACTCCTCTGTTGTAAATCTCTGACACAAAACCAGCCAAACAAATTGAAGTGCTTAAAGTTAAGGGACCGCGGAGCCTCGTTAAATGCAGTTTCAGCAGCCAATGCTCCATTTCCAAGAGCAGGCTACACTTTGGGGTTTTTCACGGTACTCAACGCGTTTTATGAGGGTTCCCAGCACAGCAGGAGAAGCACTAACTTATTCCTGTTTTACTACCCCTGCAGAGCATGGTTACAAGAGCAAGCTTTACTGCTTTTATAAACGTCTGCAAATAGGTGACAGGTTATTGCCTTTCTCATAAAGATTATATTTAATCTGTTCAATAAAGTCTCTTGCCAGTTCATAAAACACAATTCACAGTCAGGTTTGAGTACATTATTTCTTTAATTAGTGGTAGAAATAAAATAATGTTGGATTTGATCTTGATTGAAGCTGGTTCTGGAGCTTTTCTAAGTGGGTTTATATTTGTTGCTTTTGGCTATCTCTGTATAATTTCTGAAAGAGCATCTACGTCAAACATGTTGGTAAAAGTCTCATGTAATAGAGAATCTTGAAATGTTAGATGTGGCTCTCTGACTCGGTCAAAGACGGTGGGATGTGTTTAGTTGTCTATGTGTTGTGCACAATATAGGCACTTAAAAAACTGACACAAAAAGTTAGTATCTGTTTAATATTGGCTGTTTAATAATTTCATCAAGATGTGTTGAAAGTGTGCTATATAAATAAAATTGCCTTGCCTTGCCTAATGGTAGGTGTTATTTGATTCCAGATTCCTATTCGGTGGTAAAGTTTTATGCTATTTTAAAGAATTCCGGCTCGAATTTGATCAATTTAATAAAAAAAATGAAATAGCTTGACTGGTTAGACTTGAACTAGATTATTTCACAATTACCATATTCTTTGAAAAAACATGAAATGTATTAAATATTACTTTTAAAACAAGTTTTTTCTCAACTTTCTCAGGACCAAGATAATCTTAGATTAAGAAATACATGAAAAACACCATAAACAGCTCTTTTGAAACTTGGACTGAATTACTATAGACGGTTTCTTTTAAACCTAGTTTGCATTTGTTAAATTTATAGGTGAAAACAAGAGCTTTTGATAAGTTCTTAAAAAAAGGTCAAATTAGGCCTTTTCTTATTTCATTCAGAGGTACTGTTTAAGGGCGAATTCATACTTTCCTAAAGAGTTCAAAGTTTACCTGTTAATTGAGTGAATGCTGTATTGTAGTCATACCTGATTACTGATTTATTCATTAATTATTTTACTGCCTGTAGATTCTGGGATCTTCACTTACCGTGGGGGTGCGTAAGTATTTTGGGGGAATGGGATGGGGGGTTGGTTTAAGAGAAGTCAAGGTTCCTAAACACATTATATGGGTAGAAAATTCTGATTTATGAAACTCCAATTCGGTTCTATTCAAGTCGTACTAAGGTAGTAATTTGACTGGACTGACTCGAGTGTGTATCTCTTTTTAAGGATGGAACTATCAGAAATAGTGACTTATTTGAGTAGCAACAGATAAGATGCTTTTTAAGTAAAGTTCCTCAAAGGTTTAATAGTTGGCCGATGTGTCCGTAAATATTGGCAGTATTATTCAGCTCATTTGTTTGTAAAAATTGTAAACTAGCTTCGTAATGGTATACAAGAAAGATTCAAACATTTCTAAAAAGCTGACCAAATGTCATATGAATCTATAAGCAGTTTAATCAATTTCTTCTTTGCTGATTTTGGCAGGCTGCTTGGGAATAATTTAATTACATTCCCTTTCATTGTTTGCTTTTTCTGTTGCTTTACATGTGAAACTCATGGACAGGTAGACATGTAGGTATCATGTACTGTAAAAGCATTTTACATATCATATATTTGTAAACTTACCAAACATTTTATCTCAGCTCCGGTTATGATACGAACTGAGATAACTAACTGTTCCAAATGTAGTTGTCACATCTGCCACAGTTAATCGGTTTCACAGCTAATATCTGTATTTCCCCAGCATTTATTTATATGCGGGTTTGAATGTGTTGTACCACATCAAATGAAACCCACACACTTCACTTATTCTGACAGACAGTCAGATTCTTATTAACAGTTGGCCCCAGCATGTCGCCTGGGGTTAGGAGACGCAAACAGAAAACCGTGTTGTGCACAAGTGGAGGAAATGTTTACTGTCATTCAAATCTGTTGGAGGCCAGTGTCAGCATATCAAGCTTCAATCAAGCTCCAGCAAGGAACAGCTAGTGTCATTACACACACCTCAGTGTATCAACTGATGTGAAAGATGAACATCAGCAGTGACCGTGCACAACCATAAAATGGTTGTGGCAAAGAGGAGGGACCAAAGCATTAACATTTTTCTTTTTATTTTGGTTAAATTGTTTGTAAATTGCTTGCACATTAGTAATATTTTTACAGAGTGAAGAAAAATTCATAATTTGGGAGACAAAACATTTTGAAAATGTATTCTATTTTGACCAGAGGAAAATAAGTGGACACAATTTTTGGATATTTACATATGAAAGTATGGCGGACTGCCACCTGCAGAAGACAGATACGTAGCTACTGCACTACTTCTTTTACCAAGTAATTTCTGGGGGTAATTAAAACCTGTAAATAAAACTGGTTCACATTCAGATGGCCTGCAATTGAGGATTTCTCTGAAGCAGGTTTGTTAGTTCTCTGTCTGCAGTTTGCTGAGGGTAATCGTCTAAAAACCCTTCAGCTCAACGTTAGGCAACAATGAGCTCATCCAGCAGTCAGAGTATAATCCTGATTCCCATGGTACACACCTAAATCCTACTCATTAACAACATCAAGATCAAAATGAGCAAATCCTGAATGTCAGATGAAAAAGGGTATTTAACAGGGATGACAGTTGTCTGTGAAGCAACAAAGTAAAAAAAGGAAGATATTAGGACAAAGTGACACCATGGAATCTGTCCAACTCTGTCAGGAAAGTTTATCTTTTCAAAGTATATCTAACAGACTGTTTTAAAACTTTGCTCGTGCTATAAAAAGTAGGAAGATGTAATATCATACTTCATTGCATATACCAAAGAGTTGAAAAGTTGTTTTTTTTGACTGAATTGGCCCATGTTATGATGCTAGGATTTTGTGTCTGAGATTTAGTTTTTCTCCTTATTAACCTTATATGATCATTTTAAGTTTATTTCTTGATGTTTATGTTTTACTTTAGCATTTTGATTCTGACACTTCTTTGTTTCCATATTTCCCCCTATGTGATATTAAATGCTTTCACCTTTCTGTTTAATTTTAATTTTTTACCTTGGTGTAACAGAGGGTTCAACACCTGGACCTGGTTAGCCAATTGCATCCTGCCTTCCAGCAGAGTGTACATAAGGTCCAAACTTTTCCCTTGGCTTAGTTGTAAAGCTAAACCAGTTAGCCTAGCGCAATCACCTATTGTACACAAGATTGGACAGACACATTTACAGAAAACCAAGATTTGTGTAGTTTAATCATTTTATACGTGTTTTTCTTAAACTGAAGACTGAAACAATTTGTTGCTTCACCATGCGATTTATTGTTTTGAAAATGAGATTTGACGCTAAAGGTAAACCAAACATTTGGTCTGGTCAGTTGAATTTGAAGTGTGTGTAACCTAACTATTCTTAATGATGATTTTTGACCTTTGTAGGTCAGATTTGTTGGGGCGGGATGATTTCATTCTCCTGTGAAATCTTTTGATGGAAAGCTACCCTTGAACCTGTTGAACACCATGCCTTTTGAAGTGGTAGGAACCATGGACTCCTAATGACCTTTCATCGACTCTAATTTTTGAAAGACCATAATTTTTTGTCAACCTACAACTGAAAGGCCTTTTGACTAAAGTTATTTTGTTTTTTGTTTGAATAACTGGTTATATAACAAACCGTTCTTTGAATATGAATACAGTAATTTTTTTCTTAAAGCTTGTCTTGTGGTCAATAGCATCCATAAATATTCTGATCTTATTTAGAACCTGGACTTCTGATATTAACTTATCGTGTTGAATTAAAATAACCTGTCAAAAGGTTAAATTTGATTTATTTCTTCAGTTTATCAGTCCTTGTTAGTTATCTCGGATTATATCATTAGTTAGTTTCTGCTTTCTCAGGATGGTTTTCTGTTTACTTCCTGTTTCCTCCTTGCCATTTCATTGCCTAGATAATTGTCTCCACCTGTTCTCTCCAGCTCACCTGCTACAGTTTACTCACTTTCCACTTTCCCTCAATATATTTATGGGGCATTCACACCAGCCCTGTGTAGTCCGCTTGAAATGAACTTTAGTTTTTTTACCTGGAAAGTCCAGTTCATTTGGGCAGGTGTGAATGGACAATCGAACTCTGATTCGGACCAAACAAACAAACTCTAGTCCGCCTCAAAACGGTGGTCTCTGTTTGATTTAAACGAACTCTACTTCGGTTCGATTGCATGTGTGTATGGTAAACGGACCGGGGCCGCACCAAAAACAGGAAGCGTACTATTGTACAAGGCATCCTGGGTAAATAAAATCTAAACAACCACTAATGCTAAATAAATTAATACTAGATCTTGTACATACCTTGCTTAACATCTGTATAAGGAGGCTATCTGTGCTGGAAGTTTTTTTCAGGTGGTCATAATCATAGCAAAATGCTCATATAGAGACGTCTTGTATAAAAAAAAATTTTTCATAGTCCTCCGCCTTATTCCATGTTCATCCTGAGTTACTGCTGCAGTATTTATTTGGTACATTTCTTAAAGACAACAGATCAATCCTAAAACCGCTGCAATCTTCTGTTCTGCTGGGGTTGTTTACATTCAGCTTACTGGAAGTTATCCCGCAGCAGGAGGAAGAACAGCTCAACAACAGTGCCACCACAGGCGGAGAGGTAAAATTGTTACTCTAGACTTTATGATAATAAAAAGATATTAGAGCAGATATTTTCACGTCTCAGGAGAGGAACGATCGTTGAGAAACAGAAACTAGAATAGTTTTAGGTGATGCCTACACTAGATGGACCAAAATAAAATGTTTCCTGCAGCATCAAACGCACATGGAAACAGCGACTTTCCGCCTGGAATGGTTAACTAGCTCTTTTGCTAATGTTAGCTATTATTTAAACTCTTCTAAAATGCATTCCTCAGTGGACACAGTTCAGGCTGGTCACTGTGCGTATTTGCAGCGAACCAGGCAACCCAACAGCTGGAATGTTATTATTGTAACTACATCCTAGATAAATCTGATGTCGTCAATATGCTCCTGATCTATATACAATCTTTAAGTCCATGTTTAGTCGCTAGGCCCTACTGGCCAAGTCCCAAAAAGTCAAGTCATTATCAACTGAGAGCGAATCAAAAATAGGAGAGCAGGGTGTAGATTTTAGGACTAAAATGATAGCAACCATACATGAAAATAAATTCTACTCAGTGCACCAGTGCTAGCAACAAGCTAACACAGCATGTAAAAAATATGCCCAGAATAAATTTGAAAACAATCACGTCAACCATTCACTTAAAAAGGTTTTGGGAAGTTATTAAATTTGTCCAGTAATCTGACTGAATATAACCAGCTAACATTAGCTACATGCTAATTCTAACAATGGCAAGTACAAGTCCTGATGGTGCAAGTTATCTGCATTGTGCTCAAATCAAGTCAAAAGTCCCTGAAAAATGACTCGAGTCGGGACTCGCCTCCATGTGAAGGTGAGGCTGGAAATGCACAACAGAGCACAAAACTGGTAAAAAAAATTAAAAATTACACAAAAATCAGTTAAAAAAATTATAACAATTAAAAATGTGGAATTTGTGATTGAACAAATATATTTTTAAAAATTTTATATACAGTAAATATAAAGTAAATGTTTTTTTTTTGAGAGTTGTATAAAAAGAGCTCTGGTTTAAAACAGTCAAGTTTTATCAGGAAATCCATAACATCCCAAGCTATTATGATCAATTCCCATGTCGTTCTGAATCAATCTGAATTTAGTTTGATGGCTCACATGCATGATTTTGGGTATCTTGCACGTGATGTTTATTTGAATGGAACTGCTCAGTGAAATTTACCCACATCAGAAAGACCAAACGGGTGACAACTAAGCATTTACCCCAATATTTAGGTTTATGTTACAGTATTTGTAAAATAATTAATACTTTTAGTTTTTTTTAACTTGACATTATAGCCACTGTGTATTTTATTTTAATTTTATTTGAAACACCAACAGAAGGTGGTGCGCAATTGTAAGTAAAAGGAAAATATTACATTCTCTAAAAAAAAAAGCAACCCACACACTTGTAATGTTGAATCATTCCTACCTTACAACTTGAATATTTCTTGAGTTCAGGGAGATAAAGGATGACATGTCTGTACTAAATTGATTTTTCAGTTTTTGTTTTTGTTCTGACATTTGCATAAAGCAGACTTTATAAAATCTTTTTAAATGGAGTGTTGAATGGTGGCTCAATACTCACATGACTGTCAGCATAACTATTTTAGTCCTGTTAAAAATGTGAGGTGATCTTCTTTGCCACCTTCTTGCTCTTTCCTGCTTCCACCACAGTTTTGGAGGTATTTCAAGCATCAAGAACTTCCTGGTTAGGGTTTTTCTTTAACCCTTCTACACCTTTGGGGATCTGTGAGCTCTAACCCCTTAATAAACAAACTATACGTTACGCAGTTAACACACATTTATCTAAAGAAAAAAAATCATCTTGTGGCAAGTAAGAAAAAAAGTACAGATTTAATCTTTATCTGCATAAATAAACAAGCTTCTTACTTGTTCTAGTTTAATGTTTAGGCATGTTAATGTTCAGGGTGGATCTTGTGGAGCTGAAGTGCATAATTTCCATGTACTATAAATGTAGAAAAAAAAAAATCAGTAATAGATTAATTAAGCACTCCATGAAAATGAGGGCTGAACTGTTATTAAAATAAGTGAAATGTTCATGTTAACCTCTGAAAACTAAGTAGGTTGGCCCACAGATTTGATACAGTACCCCCATCATATTGCCTACACTATTGTTTGATAGCAGTGCCTTTTATATAATACATTTTAATTATTGGCTCTGTGACACACATGGGATGATGTGTAATTGGCATCCAAAGGCAAGTTGTCACATTTGAACTTCACACAAGACCTCCCCCTACGGAGGACATTTTGCTCTGATTAATGATATAAACTAAGTTAAGAGGAGCCCACTGGGTCTTATGATCAGCATGTAATTAAAAAGGACTGTGTGTAAAATGTTGCTCCGTAAGTTTCGAGTAGGACTTCTGCCTTTTAAGTTCAAGACTAAAGACAGGCCTGTACTAATTCCACAACTATGTAGTACACTTAAATAATGTAAAATATATAGTATTTTGTTATTAAAATACAATCTGAAAAATTCACCACGCAACAGATTTTGTTTTTTTGTGTTTTTGCACTTTAGGAACTGAAAAAAAAGGTATTTTCTGAATCATGAACTTTGGAAATAAGTTCATATTTAAATCATAAATGAAATGGTTTTTCTATGTTTTTAAATTGCTTAGAGCTCATTTCTTGTGTAACTGTGTTTAAGATGCAATCTACTGCTGTAGGTTAAGAACCTATTCAGCGATGGAAAGACCAGTTTCAATTTTTCACTTCAAATTTAGATCCCTAATTCGTAGGTAACCGTTAAAAGTAATCCACCGGTCGCAGGAGTAATATATTTTCCCTTTGGGTAAATATTAAACATATGGTTGAAGCCACAATCAAGATTTGTCTGATTAAAGATGCTCCAAATTGTGCTACTAGTAGTTATGTCTGGATATATCTGAGCTTTATAGAGAGGTCCCTTAGACATGTGATTATTGAAACAGATAAAGTTGAAGAAACGTAGTTAAAATGAAGACCAGTTGTTTTAAAAAATATGGATCACTGTCTAATTTGCCAGATAGCTTGCCAGATTAACATATTACTATGTTACAAGGAGATATCAATCCTATGACAGCATCTGTGGGGATATTTTCTTTAATTTATGAAATGCTATAGCACATATGTGGTAAAATGAAGTGAAAATCTGCCTGGGACATCTGCATCCAAATGGCCATTTAAGCAGTATGTTACCATGGCAACTTTGGATGCAGGTTGGTAGGGAGTCACTGAATAAGGAATCACATTATGTTCTTTGGCAAGTCCACCTACTTCTCAACCTTCAGGTTATCCACCTATCCTAAGGAAAGAATTTCTCATAAATATCCCCTGGTCTAAAGAAATACAGTTTCAGGTTATTATATTTTTAAATAAAATGACAAAGAGGATTGGATTTTGTATCTCTGTTTTCAGTCATTTCAATTCCATGAAGGTTAAGATTTTTTTCTCTAGCCATGTCAAAAATGAAAGTCACAATATTTTTTTGAAAGAAGAGATTGATACAGTACACAGCAAAAATTACCTTTATTGCCTTTATGCTCTGCTACATTCTGTCCGAACTGAAGAGAGGTGAGAATATGACTGTGATGTGCACTTTAAAAGTCTTTATTATTTTTTCATCCTGATCGTGGTTAAGCAACAATAGGAACAAATGTTCATCTTATTGTGCTACTGTTGTTTTTCACCCAAGCCTAGTTTAAATGTGCTATAAATGAAATGTGGTTCGAGAGACTTTTGATTACTATCAGAGTCTATAATACATTTTGATTCACCCAAATAAGCTAATTAAATATATTTGTGTGTTACAGATAACTAACAGAACTCCTTTGTTTATTTCTTATGAATCAGTCTTCCCTGTGTACTTTTTAGTGATGAATAAATGTGTCGCACAAGCCATGAACAAATTTTGTTGTAATCAGTATTTGTTTACTAGCTCATAAGAATGGCGGTTAATTTCATTTACACGCTTCTATATAAATGTGAGAGGACATGACTGCTAGATATTTTTTGTGGTAATAAGTTCTTTGTGTTAAAAGTTTAAAATCATATTGAACACTAAAGGGCATGTCTGTCAGCCTATTAGGCTGAATAATGTCAGTATCACTTTAAGGGACCTCTGAGGGCCATAGTTTTCATATTAGTGATATTTCACATGTCCTCAAGTTCCCCATGTCAAAAGAGACTTTTGTTTAGTAAAGTGTCTTGAAACCTTTTTGAGATAATGCTTTAAATGTCGCTAAAGACATTTGAGAAGAGAACTTCAGGGTTTAAAGACATGTATTGTGACATCCTCAACTTTTTTGCTTTCACCGTAAGGTCAGAAAGATGACTGAAGGGGTGACGAATGAATTTTCCTCACACCTTTAAAAATGTCAGTTTTTATCCCTTGAAAATTACAATAGAGGGAACTGGGATGCCCTTCTCTGCGGCTCATTTGGACTTATGAGCTATCCGATTTTTCCACGACTGCTTTGTATGCGCACAGTTTAAAAGCTTATTTACCTATCTGAATCAATTCCTTTTTCGGTGAAAAGTCTATTTTAAATAAAAATTTCAACCACTGGGATTGAATCAGAAGGTCAGTAGTCTGGGGCTGAGATCTTAAAATAAATGGTGTATAATGAAAACTAGTTGTTGCTGCAGGCAAACGTATTGATCTGAAACCCTGATGACATTAAATATTAGTCCTGGGTGAGCAGTGGGAAAATAAACCTTTGTTGAAACTTAAATGTCAATAATAAACTGTCCCTTTATTTCAAGCTGTGTGAAAACTGGTTGTTCACACTAAAAATCCAGAGCAAAAAATCAATTCATATTCATGAGAGAGGAGTATTGACCCTGCAGCTTGTCATGAAGAGGTGAAATAAAAAGCCTGATTCGCATCTCTGTAGGACAGATAGTGTAAAAACATCTCAGCCGTGTTGTGACGACATTAAACTAAATTTTGCCTTTGAATTTAATTTGACAGTTTGCTGATATACACTCATTGGCCACCTTATTAGGCACACCTGTCAAACTGGTCATTAACGCAAATTTCTAATCAGCCAATCACATGGCGGCACCTATGCATTTAGGCATGTAGCCATGGTCAAGACGATCTGCTGCAGTTCATACCGACCATTAGAATTGGGAAGAAAGAGGATTTAAGTGACTATGAATGTAACCCTTGGTGTCAGATGGGTTGTTCTGAGTATTTCAGAAACTGCTGATCTACTGGGGTTTTCATGGACAACCATCTCTAGGGTTTACAGAGAATGGTCCGAAATAGGGGAAATATCCAGTGAGCGGCAGTTTCCGTGGGCGAAAATGCCTTGTTGATGCCAGAGTTCAGAGGAGAATGGCCAGACTGGTTCAAGCTGAAAGAAAGGCAAAAGTAACTAAAATAACCACTCGTTACAACCCAGGTATGTAGAAGAGCATCTCTGAATGCACAACACTTCAAACTTTAAGGCAGAAGGGCTACAGCAGCAAAATACCACACCGGGTGCCATTCCTGTCAGCTAAAAACAGGAAACTGAGGATTGATTCACACAGGCTCACCAAAATTGTACAATACGAGATTGGAAAAATCTTGCTTAGTCTGATGAGTCTCGATTTCTGCTGTAACATTCAGATGGTAGGGTCAGAATTTGGCATAAGCAACTTGAAAGCATGGATCCATCCTGCATTCTATCAACCGTTCAGTCTGCTTGTGGTGTAATGGTGTGGGGGACATTTTTTTTTGGCACCCTTTTGGGCTGAGATAATCCATCCCACACAGGTGTGCCATACACTGGCCACAATAAAAGGCCACTCTGAAATGTTGTATCACACAGTTGTATCTGTGGCACAATGCCACAGATGATCATGGTTGCAACACCACAGCCTATCTGAGTACTGTTGCTGACCATGTCCATCCCTTTATGACAACAGTGTACCCATCTTCTGATGGCTACTTCCAGTAGGATAATGCGTCATGTCACAAAGCTCCAACCATCTCAGACTGGATTATAAAACTTGACAATGAGTTCACTGTACTCAAATGGCCTCTACAGTCACCGGATCTCAATCCAATAGATTGGGGTTGACCAATAAACTGACCTTTGGGCTGTGGTAGAATGGGAGGTTTGCATCATGGATGTGCAGCCGACAAACCTGGAGCAACTGCGTGATGCTATCATGTCATTATGGACCACAATCTCGGAGGAATTTGTCCGGTATCTTGTTAAATCTATGCCACAAAGGATTAAGGCAGTTCTGAAGGCAAAAAGGGTCCAACCCGTACTAGTAATAAAGTATACGTAATAATGTGGCCAATGAGTGTATATGCAACTCAAAACTCTACAAAAAGTAGTGCATAATTGTGAAAAGCAAGAAGTAAAACATGTAAATATTTTTTGCAAACCAAATCTAAAAACTGAAGGAGACATTTGTATTTAACTGTTAAGAACATATAGTACTTAAAAACTGAACAAAAATAAAAATGTAACGCTTTGTTGTTTTTGCTCCCATTTCTTATGAGATGAACTCAAAGATCTGAAACATTTTCTACATACACAAAATACAAATTTATCTCAAATATTGTTCACAAAAGTGTCTAAATCTGTGATAGTGAGAATTTCTCCTTTGCTGAGATAATCCATCCCACACAGGTGTGCCATACACTGGCCACAATAAAAGGCCCCTCTGAAATGTTGTATCACACAGTTGTATCTGTGGCACAATGCCACAGCTGTCGCAAGTTTTGAGGGAGCGTGCAGTTGGCATGCTTGGTGGAGGTTTGCGCTCTCCTAATGCTTGTCTACTTGTTAAATAGGTTGTCCCTGTGTGCATTTTAATCTCAGTATAAATGCAGCTGTTACTTAAAGGCCTCAGATATTTCTGGAAACCCATTAGTAAACAAAAAGCATTACGAAGGATTACAGCAGTCTGTTTACAGAGAATGTTGCAAAGAATTGAGCAGGATTAGGAAATTGAACAATGTCCCAAGCCTTTAACATCTCACTAAGCTCTGTTAAAAAAATCTGGCACAATTGTTAATTTATGAAGACACTGTTGATCACCTGAACTGACGAGCTTGAAAGGCCAATGGTCAGAATAGCAGCGAAAAGGGTCAAAGGTAATTCTGGAGGCGTTTTAGAGATTCACAGCTCAGGTGGTGGGTTCGTTTGACAGGATAACCATATCTAATGCACTCTACAAATTAGGCTTTAACACAGGGCTGGGTTAGGGTCACCAGTATCACAGTGCAACAGAGAGTTAGCAGCTGCCTAAAGTAAATAGACTGAACTCTTTTCTAGTCATGTTGATCACTCAAAGCACTGTACGCTGGAGCCATAGTCACACAATTACATTAAAAAACATACACAATAATATACAGTACCAATATACAAATAAGTAGGAAACTTGGAGTTAGGAGCCCTCCCTAAAGGAATAATTGAAATGTAATTGCCAGATGGAATTGAACCTACAACCCGTCAGTTACAAGCCAGTAGAAATGATTCTGCCACTTCAGAAGCTAGCTAGGCTGCCTGCTTGCGTGCTAGTGCTGGGAATCCTTCGGGTCAGACGCAAACATGATAAGACTTCTTGCCGACATGGATATCAGAACAGTTCTTTAGACAAAAAGAAGAGCTGTTATAAAAATGGGTTATGATTCAGGTTGGTGATTTTTTTTAATTCAAAGTTATTTTAAAAAAAGGTTTTCGCATTCATCCACATAATCGACTCTATGATTGAGAGAATTGAACACTGGTAATTAAACTTGTGCAAAAGCAAAGAAATGTGACATATCAGGGTAAGAAAGAAGAACCTAGCAGGAAAAACAGCAGAGGCCATGACCATATCTAAGAAAAAGAGATGCATTTAAATAAATGAATGATATACTCGAACTTAGTAGCATTTTTGTTTTATTTTATCTGCTATTAATGATTATAAGATGCATTCCCTGGACCAGTGACTGAGGTGACTTCAATCAGTAGCTGACTGTGATATTGTTGATAAATAATATTGGTGGTTCGTAGTGTTGTTTTGCTTCATCAAACATATTAATCTATATGTGCAATCCAGTTCTTTTTGTCTGCTTTAAGTTGATCAGAATTTGAAAGTTTTTATGCCACATCATTTAAAACAATAATTATTTTGCACATTTTACAAATAAAATAAATCAGTCACCTCGGGTAATCCCTAATTCTAAATCCGCTTCTGCTTTAACGAAACAGTGGAGAGAAGAAAGTCTTCATGAAAGAAAAGCTCTCCTGACAGGAGACTAAACTTGTCCTGCCCTACCACTGCAGATTAGGCAAGCGTTTTCACTGTCCATTTATAAATCTCTTCTTAAAACCCACTTATTTCGCCTGGCTTTCAATTCGGCATGAGAGTTAGATTGTTTTATTTCAGTTTTATTTGTCATTAACAGCCTTATATTTTATCCATCTTATTTTACTGTTTTTAATTTCTAAATTTTATAATGTTGTATTTAATGTACAGCACTTCGTTCAGTTTCGGCTGTTTTTTAAGTGCTATATAAATAAAGTTGGCTTGGCTTGTCCGTTTTGGCTTTATGAAAATTTCCATGAATGACAGAGAACAATCCCTGCATAGTACCCTGATTACCACAATCCCACTCTAAAATTGCATGTAGTCAGTATCATGCAGGGACGACAACTCTAAACACACAGCCAGAGGTACAATGAAAAGGTTTGGATTCTCTTATATTCAGTTGTTAGAGTTACTCAGTCAAAATACATCCCTATATCCACCTGAGAATCTGCAAAAACACATAAAAATGAATGTTAAAAGACACTGTCCATCTTATCCGACTGAGCTTTAGCTATTTTGTGAAGAAGATGGGGTTAAAAGACGTGCTAAGTTGCTGGGAACATCCCTTGTGTATGCCTCCGTTTTTCCAATTTATTAAAATTCATTTTAATTTCCCTTTTATCTATTAACAGTTTTCCACCAAAAATTTACCTCAATCTATTAAACTTCCTCCATTCACTTAGACAACTTTCACTCCAAGTGAAGTTCCTTTCATCTTTCTTTTAGGCTGTGCACAGGGCCGTAACATTTATGGAGACCATTTTCTGGCCCGTTCTTGTTTACAAGCACACTAAACATTTGTTCCCACCCAAGCACAGTTAGTCAAGCAACAAATTAGTAGCAAGCGGTGGAACAAGGTTCTCAGAAGACATTCATTAAAGTTTACACATCAGGCTTAGTTGCTTTCATCCCTTTGCCAGTCAAAAAGATGAGAAAATACTGCCGCTGTGCTAGAAAAATTACCCCCAAAAGCAGTCTTAATAGAATTACCAAACAGTTTGAGAAGAGCATAAATCATCTCATTTATGCTGTTTGAACACTCTAGAAAATAATTTTCTTAAAACCAAATACAATTTTATTTGGCTTTTTTACTGCCTCTTTCATTAATTAAGTTGCTATCAACCCAATTATAAGGAGACAACATGAGCTTTGCTCAAATTCAATCCCAGAAGACAATTAGTTGTCTTCAGTTTCTTTGGGAAAACAGCCATACTCATTCCCCTACAGGTTTCTTAGACACAAGGCTAATTCAATAGGCTTGCTTTAATGGAAAGCTCTGTGAACACATTATCAAAGACTGAATGGGTTCGTCTGAACCGCTCACTCAGTTCCCCGGTTACACTTTTCGATTTTCTGCTCTTACAGAGTGAGACGCTGAGATTAAAAGGTCCTCAAGTGTGTATGAGACTTTCACTTTGCCTGACGTTCCAAATTGTTTTCTAACCCCAACTCTCTGAAGGTGCCTTTTTCATTGTGCTCGTCTCCTCTCTGTCAGATATGTGACTGAGTGACAGCTGTATTCATGGGGAAGACAAGTTATACAGCTATTTATCAACCAAGGTCTTCACACATTTACAGGCCCTAGGAAATGTTTCCAGAATCACAAACTCTTCCACTTTTTGTCACAAACTTTATTGTTCATTGGATTTTACGTGATATCCAAACAACAATAAGTGCAAATTTGGAGTGTGTAAGGATTTATCCTAATTTACTCTAATACATCGAAATGAAACCAAGTGCATTCAAGAAGAAAAATATCGAAAATATTAAAAATATATATTTTCCCTTTCTTTCAACTTTCAAAATTATCTACTACTTTTTGTTGATCATTTCAAGGATTTAACTATTTATTTCCCAATAAGATCTTGTGAATCTAATTTTTCCATGAGAAATTCTGCCTAAGTCTGCATAGAAACTTACCTGCCCTTTGTTCAGCACACTTTTCACAGACTTCCCATGTTACTGTATGTCAGCCAGTAGCCAGGGCTTTTTTTATTGTAGGAATGGTAAGGTCAGCAGGAGAAAATATAAAAGTAATTAAAAAAGACAGTCATTCCAAGACATAAAATATTAACATTAGTATTTATTTGAGAAGAGATTCATCACAAGGGATCAGTCAGAGAGATTTGGGATGTTTCATTTGTCCAGATCTTTTTTCAAAGTTTTAAAGGCAGGGTATACAATTTAGTTTTAAAACACTTTTTTTAAAACTGCAAAAAATGCTCTTCAGATACAGTACCTGTGGCAACCTATAAGTTAGGAGTTCTTAAACTTGACCGAGAAATTTTCATTCTCTCTACAGCGTGAAACCCTGGGAAAACCTCATCCAATTAACTTACACGGTCCGTTCAGGATAAGAGGCTTGTAAGCAAAGCGTCCCTGTTCCGGGACTTCCCCCCTCTGCGCATCCCCGTCGCGTGCACGCAATGCTCGTTCTAGCCTGTAAAAAGGAAGTGAGCTTGTGCTACCTTGTCGCGCCAACAGATAAATTGATTGCGCCAGCTGCAGTAGTGAAGCATTTAGTTCAAAGTTAGTGCAGATTAGCTCCCCAAAATGAATAGAAAACACCAAGCTGTTGTGGAAATAGCAACGAGAAAGAAGAAAGCCAACGAAGAGCGTGCCAAAGTCGAATCTGCATCGGAGCTGCTGCATTTACACGGTGACGTCAACTGAAGGACACTAAGGGCTTGCAAACTGATGCGTTGGTTGATGATTTTCTCCTGGACAGGTAAGATCAAGTTATATTTTGTGACTTTGGTGGAAATGGCTTGTGTCCTGCGAGTTGTTGACTGTGGCATAGACCCAATGAGACCATGCTGGCTGAGCCTGCCTGTGTTATTGAGGCGTGGCTTAGGGGGAGAGCATGAAACAAGAGGTGGGACTTTTTATTTTGGATTATACCATGGTCTGGGTGAATACTCGATTCTGATTGCCTGGATGGTGTACATTAAAAAGTGATAATGTACACCTAGGAAAGGCGTCCCGTCAAATTGCCTGATGACAGTTCTAAATAATTGCGCTAGCTCAAATGGCAATGGAGACTCAACGTTATTTGCATCATCCTATGGACACACACAAACAGTAAGTAGTGTACTGGCCTTCTGAAATGATATTTTGTATCACGTAACGTAAGGTAAAGCCATCATCTCACTTCCCCTCACTGATAAATCGCTGCGGTCGGCTCGCTCTGGCCACGTTGCTTGGCAACGCCTGTATACGGGAGATATTAAATAGTGTGCTCGACTTATATAAAAAACCTTGCGATTTTAACTCTAAAACACATTGAAGTATTACTACTTGATTAAATATGTCTCTTCCGTAAGTTACCATAGTATAAGCGGGATAATGCCCTTCGAGGTGTCCATTATCAGAAAATAATAGACTTCGCGGAAGTCCATTACTTTCTGATAATGTACACCTCGTCGGGCATTATCCCTTACATGACGCCCTGTTGAGTGCTCCCACAATCGTATACCCTGCCTTTAATTCTCTGTTTGTAGCAGCGTGGACCAAAATTCAAACAAAAACTGAAAAAAATCAGCAGGGTTAAGTCAACTCTGTTGTGACAGTTCTATCACTATATACACTCTTATTCTTTATTTCATTTGGTCCAGCTGTTGATTTCATTGACCAAAACAATGAATGACAGTGTGGCAGCTAATGCATTTAGGCTTCTACGTAGATGTAGTGGGGGTAACTTATTGAACTTCAAACAGTTCTTCAGAAATGGGAAATTGTCCTCAAATAAAAGTAAAAAGTAGCCATCTAAGGTAGTAAAGTGAATTTTTTTTTTAACTCTACTGAAGTTCTGAAAAACTATTCTATCATACCACCTGAGATAATATCAAACATTGTTTATTAAACTTACAAAAATATAAAGTTTTGTACAAATTCTGGCTTATTAAAAACAAAAAAATAAGTAGAAATTGTGCAAATAACATAATTCAAAAAAAGAAATTTTTGCAGAAGAAACACAAATGATAAGTTTTTTACATAAACCTCAGAAAACCAATACTTATTGCACAGCTGGAGCATTTTTGGTTAAAAATGATTATTTCACTGAAGTTACTCATGTTGACTAGAGTATCCAGAAATGCCATCAATCAGGACTAGCAATAATTCATAATAATATAGCTCAACTAGAGGTAAAAAGAATTATGACGTAAAATTACTCTGATTGCTTAGTAAGTACTTTTTCCCCCCAAGAAAGTTACTAAAATAAAATCCATACAAGTAAGTGCAACTAGCTACTACCCACCACTGTATATTGTATAATTTAATTACACACTGTATAGATTAATAACACACAGATTGATGAGTTGATTGATTGATTACAGTAGTATGTCCTCAATATTGAAACAACGCTGGATTTGGTGCAGAATAACGTGGAGTCATGATAATATGTGGAATGTGTGCTGAACCCTAGCTGGCAACAGTATTTAAAATATATTTAACATTGTAAACTGTATCAGCTGAAATGGCAAATTGGAGTGATGCAGAGTCCGGGAGCAAATCACCAGACAGTTCATGGCGACTCTGAAGGAAGCCACCTTTTTTGAGCAGGAACGGGACTTCAGTCGGGACAAAAAACAAGTTATGTCCATCTATTTTCTCTGTTTACCACAAACTCTTCCGTCGTTAAACCCGCAAATCACCCCCACAGCTCCCTTTATCCCGGCATGGTGTAATCTTTTGTAAAAAAAAACAAAAAAAAAATCATGCCACTTTGAGGAGCCTGACCTTCCAGTTGGCCATTGGGTCCCCTGGCTGAAATAAAAAAGTCAGTGGAGCAAAATGTATAAGTCTGTAAAGTTCATGTTCATATTAAAGAATATAAAGTCAATTTAGCAAAAAAGGGAAATTACAAAAGTAAGAAATGAATTATGATAAGTACTTCTTTCAATCAATTTATTCAGAACATATGCTTATACTGTCATAACACCACAACTTTTACAAGAAACTTAACAAGGAACATATATTTACAACAAAAAAAACAACAAACTATTTTTGAAACTAATCTATAGAAAATAGAAAAACGCGTGTCCATCCTCTCCATGCACTCCTTCAGCTTCTTTCTGCTGCCTTATATCCTTCTCACATGAAGTCTAAGATCTCTTCCTCCCCATCTGTTGATGGCAGCATTGATGGCAGCATTGACATTTTAAACAGGTTTCAGATGCAGTAGGATGGATAGCTTTGGAGAGGAAAAGGAAGAATGTGGAAATTTATTTAAGGAATTTAATAGAAAGGGACATTTTTGAGGATTCGAGAGGTCTTACTGCTGGACAGAAGAATTTATTCAGGAAAATGTGAAAAATGTTTGACAATTAATATGTATAAATTCAAGGCTAAATATGCGAACAAAGGTTTCTACAAAAGGAAGATAAACATCCTGTGTAGTTTACAGTCTATCCTTTTAAAGACGATAGCATATACAAGCTTATATGTATATATAACAATTAAAACAGTCATTGCGAAAATAATTCAATCGGGCTTGTTAGGAGCTACAAAACCATTTTACTCAATCAATAATTAAGTAATTTTGAACTACTCCAATTATTTCTGTTGGATCAAAAAGTTCGACTTGCCTGGTATTTGCATTTAAAAGAGCTCTGGTTATCAAAGACATTCTCATTCTTCAGACGATACATGCAGCTGATAAAAAGCTTTTTGCACTCACATATAAATCCATCACGACCTCTGGTTTTTATGGACCCCAGCTAAACATCTTGATGGCGTGCCTTTCATGCAAAAAATAAAAATAAAAAAAATTAAATGATCAACTGTTCAACTGTTTCCACCACAGTCAAATTTAGTCTTTGCACCCACCATTCACAGTAAACAAAATTAATGTGCTCTGCCAGCTATTGTTCTCACCTAAGCAGGTGTGAATGAAGTTTTTGTGAGGCCATCTAGGTCACCGGTGGTGATTTCTACAGAATCCACACATGGAATTTGTCAGAGGGGCTGACACACAAGAGCACACAGCCTTTTATCTGAAAGGGTAAGTGGGGTGCAGCTTCATGGGGCAGGAATGGTTGAGCACAGCTGAAGGGGAAATGCCAGACTGGGGGAGTACAAATGTACAACACGACAGAGTGGCGTAAAAAGTGATCATACACCTTGAACAGATCAATGCATCATCCAAACATCCTAAAGCATGGCAGAACTGCACATCTATCAAACCATGGTCATCTTCCTTAACTGAGAAGTCAAGAAAAGAGAGCAATATTTCAGGAGAAAAAACTCATGTCTTTTTTGACAGGAAAACTATGACACTGCTCTCCATAGATCTCGCCTTTAAAGAACAGTAGAAAAAAGAAGGGCACAAGCAGCAAACATGGGCAAGAATGTGTTATTGTCAGATGAGCCCAAAACCAAAACTTTTGGGCCAGCTTGCAAAATGTTGTGCATGGAGGAAGATTAATACACCATCATGTGAAACAGGATGGTGGCAGAATCATGCTGTTAGGACGCTTTATTGTAACCAGAGATAGGAAAGCAAGTCAGCGTCAATGAGGAGATGAACAGAGCTAAACAGAGGGTATAATACTAATATTACATATTTAGAATATATAGTATTTCAGATTGGCAAAAAAGATCAGGACAACCTGGAAAAAAATGTCAAAACCACATAGGAATGGTTTCGATCAAAAAATATTAATTTGTTATCATGGTCCAGTCAAAGTCCAAAAATAAATCAAATAAATTACAAGACAAGACATGAATATTGCTATTCATAGATGGACGCCATCTGGTCTGACTGACGAGTTATTTTGCAAAGAAGAATATAGAAAGAATCCCATCTCCAGATGTAATAATAGGGTAGACACAGATGAAAAAAAGTAGTAACATGGGCTGAAAACAAATGCACAACCCACTTTTCTGAGTTTTTCAGACAAAGGAAGTAAGGAATGGCAGGGAAGAAAGGGCTCAAAGAAAGTATGGCACAAAGAAAACATAAAAGAAAGGATGCAAGGAAGGACGGAGGAGAGACTGCAGAAAATAAGGAAAGAACAAAGTTAGGACTTGAGAGAGGAAGGAGGACATGAAGAATGACAAAAACTATTTTAACAGTAGGTAGGAGGAATGTTTGAACACTGCTATCGGCAGTTTAAATTATTAAGGTTTTATACGCATCGTTGCAAATATCCTATTCTCCCTTTTTGTAGAGCAAATCTCTGCAAACATTACAAGGCACACAGTCCCATCAAAGTCAACCTGGGTTAGCAAATACGTTTTCTGAATATGACCAGGTATCAGACTAAAAGCAGAAGAAAAATGAGCCACAGCACAAAAACATTTTTGAAAGGACTTCAGAAAGAAAAACGTCTGGCTGGTTGAAAGCAAAATATATAAAGGTGAAAAATGACTCTGAACTTTTCCGTATTACTGTACACATATACATATTTTAGCCATCAATCTTTTTTGTGCCTCACCCCTTTGGTGTCTTTTACTGAACAGCCAGCAAAAGCCAAGAGGACTGATATGCCACTTTCAAGTCAGCTGCTTGAGGGGTGCAGTGTACTGCTGATGAGAGAAGATATGGGAAATTTCCTCTCTCCTCTCTATGATAAATATCATCTGGGAAAAGGAAAATTCAGGCGTTATTTTAGTGTAATGGGCGTTGACTCAGACGACATAAGCAGTGTATCCAGTAGTAAGTAATCTGTGAGCCGCACTGTGGACTGTTTTCCTGTATGGAGACTTGAACACATGAGCATGAATCTATTCTAAACGGAGCTATGAGCACATTATGAAAACATCAACATCATATTTATAAAGAGTCCCTTATGGATCGGTGTGGGCAACCTCATCAGGAGGTTTCCTTTAGGCTTGCAGTCACACAGAAAATCATATTAATTAGTCTCGACATAGCCCAGCTGGAGGCTGAGCAAAACATTAGGACCGCTAAAAGTTGATGCTTATGCATGATGCTGAAAATTAGGCTGATGTGTGTGACGAAATAAAGACACTCACCATACCCAGTGTTAGTGTATTTATTTAGACGTCATCCTTCTTCCTCACACAGTAACAAGAATAATTACACACAGATTTCCGCTATAGTGCACTTGAAGTTTAACATAACTTCATGACAATTACATTGTTGTATTTGATTCAGGTGATACGTCACACTAGAGATGATGAAAATAATAACAGTGGTCATATAAAAGCTGAGAAAAAAAAAACAGGCTATGAAATAAATAGAGCCATCGTTCAAAGCATTCATATTTACAACTGGTTTTGCTGAAATAGCTGCACACACAATACATTGAGGGTAAATCAATACCGACTGCATTTGTTTATTTTTCCTTTTTAGACGGTAAGGTGAAGATAGAAAACCTCCGAGCTGCCCTGTAATTTTACCCAGGGAGGTTTTGTATTCATGGTTGCTTTGATTGTATCTGACTGTTATTTAAGAGATAAAGATGGATAAATCCCAAATATTAGAAAAAGATGGGGCTCATTTATCAACATAAAGCCATTTTTTTAAACAGAAATGCCATGCTTTCTAATTACATCCAAACTATCACAGATTCCTAATTGGCTATAAACTTGTGTAGCTGATAATTCGGTATGTTCTTTGGGACAAAACGAAAGATGTTTTACAGTATTTTAATCATTTCTGCACATTTGTATTCGAGAATTCTGTTGGTCACAAACCTATTAATAAGAAAAACAGTAAAATTGTTTTTTGTAGAGCCAGTTTTACCAACTGGGTTCGAAAGGGCATCTTTAAAGGTTTTGTGCCTAAACATAAACACTTAACTAAACAAATATTAGTCAGATCATACGTTAAGATTCAAACTTTTCAATATTAAAAATATAAATGTACTTGTAACACAAAAATGTGCTGTGGTCTCCAGACTATTTATCGTCGGTTTCTCTGAATTAGTTTTTATTTTTAATATTCTATGCAGATTTTGACATTTTTAAGGTAACGCTTTAAATGTCAGTTTTTCTGCTAATACCACAAAGATCCATGAGAATTAAACTTACTGTTAAATAGTTTTAATCTTATGACTTACATAAACTATTTGTGAATGCAAAAGGGAGTCTGTAGAAGTGGCTGTGGCATGTTCAACAAGAGTCCTGTTGCTCCAATATGTGGGACATAATACAACAAAATATCTGAGGTAGGAACATATGCTTGACAGGCTGTGTTTCTGTTGCACTTTGAAACTTTTTTGGGAGATGCATTGATACATCAGATAGTGGCTGGCCAGTGACAAATGCGATTCTTTAATCGTCACCTCACACAACAATCTTCTGTGTGGATATTGTTATTGAGAGAAGAAGCTTAACAGTAAAGTACTCTCATTATCATTGGTGTGTCTGGAAAAAGAAGCTAGAAGAAGCACAGAGATGCAGAGACCGATTTATGAGTAAATTACTTTCTACAAGATGCTGAGACTTCTGAAGTTCATTAACGGTGCAAAAAAGCAAAACTTAAAGCAAAATGTTACAAACAGGTTGCTCAGTTTTAGCCTTTGGAGTCTTTAGAATCTTTATGGAACATGCTGAACGAGGACATTTTATTCTAAAGATACATTTGAAAAAGTGAAATTCTGTTTTGTCAGGCCACTAAAATCTGATCGGTGCATCTCTGACAATTATTAATTAAAATTATTAACCAAAACAAATCTGATCAAATAAACCAAGTTTCACTGCTCAGTAAAGAGGCCAAAGTGAAGCAAAAGAAAGAAACAAATGCAGCTGGTGCAAATACATAAAACAATGTTAGAGGAAACTACAGTAATTTATATCATTTGCAGAATCATTTTCTTTATATTAGATTTTTCTAATTTGCGAACAAACAAAAGCAGAGGTTCCAGTCAGGAACGATGAACACTGCCCTAAAGCCAACTATTATACAGCAAGCGTACATGTTGAGCTGGCAGAGTGAGCCATAAAGATGAACAATAACAACAATGATCAATTCTCCTTCCATAAGTGAACACATTCATATAGAGCGGTGCAAAGTTATCAAATCAATGTGTCTTCTTCAGTCTAAAAGAAGCTGTTGTGACATACATTTAGGTCATGGACGCTTTAGAAGTTTATATGAGGAAAAACTAAAACTGGATTATAAAAGAGAAAGCAGATATAATCCAACTGCACCACCTTTAATGTGAAATCCAAGTTTTCACCCGCTTGTCATGGAGCGCATTCAACAACAGGAGTTTATCTTCATGACCATATAATGACAACACTGATATATATTACCAACAGGCTGACAGATGCGTTTCAGGCTGAAGTATATACTCTGCAGCACTCTACGTCCTTCATAACTTAAACTGTAAAAGAAAACATTCGGTTCTGTGCATATATCACGCATTCGGGAGTCTATCTCTTTGGTCTGTCAATGTCATCGATGGCAGCTAGAAGTTTCTGACGAGCCTTTTTGTTTATGTGAGAGCCCAGACACACGTTCACCAAATTGGCCAGCTGCTTCATGGAGTACTCCTGCATAAACACACACAAAGAGACGCAAAGGAAAGCAAGGATGAGGGGAAAAAATGAAATTGCAATTCACGTCCCGTGCAAACGCTATCCATTTGATATTAAATTGGCTGTCTTACCCGGTGATTTTTGATAAACTGCTCCATATCATTCTCAGTCAGGTAATAGGCCTTGATGTAGGTTTCCACAAACTCCTTGTCGGGGATGGGCCGCAGGTCTGTCAGTTTCTCCAGCTTCATGAGGAACTGCTGAAAGTCCAGCTGCATTAAAGCTCGGCCCTCGTTGCTGCATTTCTTTACGTTAGCGTAGCTGCGGTGGAGGACAAAGATGGAGAAAACGATTTCATTTAATTCATGAGTCGTCACAGCGACGGGTCATAGGAGTGTGGCTGAGAGGCTGTTGTTTCAGGTTTATATTTTTCATGGATACTTGAAGCAAGTGGTCATCTTCAACTATATGAGTGGTCACACTGGTTTGCTGCAGATTGTCGTGGCCCAATAAGCTGTTGAGTCTTAAAATAACATACAGTGCAACCCTAGACAGTTTGCTTCCATGGTTGCATTTCCTGAGCGCTCTGAATCCACCGTGCCACTTAATAGTGCTTATAAAATAAAGATTTTTGTTTTTTAGCTGGCAAAACACCTTTACTGTAGAAGTGAAATGATGTGTTGAAGTCTGGTGATTTCAGAGTTCATTTTTATAATAAAAAAAAGACATTTTAGGTACTGAATAAGCAGAAAAAGCAGACTAAGCTGAAATTATACACCTAAAACCTCCTTCCCTGCTTCCAAAGCACATTCCTCTTTGCACGAGAGATTCAGAGTCCTGAATTCTCTCTCATGCTTCGTTCACCTCAGATCACTCTAAGGGTTTTCTATATGGTTTAGATCTGGAAATGAGCCATTGAAGGAGGTCAATTTTGTGTATGGGGAACTATTTGAATTGAGTTTGGCCATATGTTTATGCACTTGACAGCAGGTGTCATGTTAACTGCATATTTTCCGTATTTGACAGTTTTTACTTTATTTATTTTTTTAACGGAAAAATCTGAAATCTGTCATCCATCATTTTGACAGATTAGCCTCTAACCATTTGGTGCAGACGCGCCAACATTTTTAACTTTACACACTGAGTACGGGTATATATACTATATCATTTAAATAAATAAAAATTGCCCATAAGAGCATCATCCTGGACCTGGACACTGTACTCTTGCATTTTCTTATTCGCAAGCAGACAGCACATCTGTGACCGCACTGTACATATATCGGTGGTGACAGATTACTGCTGATGCAACAAGAGTGCATGCAGGGGGCAAGCAATCAGAAAAGCCCTCGTGCAGAGAGTCTTGCTCGCTTCTGATCACTTCAATTGGAGCGATGTTCCCTGATTTAAAAACAATGGCTGAAGTGACACTTCAGGCTCCGATACTCACAGGCGGAGTGCAGTTCTGCTCCTTGTGGAGCATTAAGGCTGAGGGTGGTGGTGGGGGGGGCTGGTGTCTGCAGCAGTCAGTCGTCAAGAGGCAGGGTACACCCTGGACAGGAGGTCAGTCCATCACAGAAAACACAAAGCCACACACGGCAAACAACCATGTACACAGACTCATAACCTATAGACAATTTAGAGTTACTAATTAACCTATTAGTCATGTTTGGACAAGAGAGAACCCACACATGCATAGGGAGAATTTACAAACTCCATGCAGAAAGGGCCCAGACAGGGATTTCCACCCAGCAAGAGAACTGCTCCACCATGTAGCCATTTATTTAAATCTGGTGTGTTGAAACAGAGATCCATCCATGATCAATGTGAACATTTAAAGAACAAATAAAACTATGTCTCATTTGCAGTTTTTAAAGGTTAACCGTGCCCCTTTTTATATCTTTTCATAATTCCTATTTATGCTGTTTTTAAATAAATTTTGAAACAGATTTAAATAAAGATAAAATAGATAATCTTTCCTTTAATGCACCTAAATAGTGTATTACATTTTAGGTGTTACTTTAGATGGGGACATTTTTTCTGTGACTAATGGTGCGTTCAAACCGCCCCAAACGTCAGCGTCAGGTGCAGCAAGATTACATGTAAAGTCTATGGCTGAGTCTGTCAGATGTCCGTCAGAGTCACTGTGGTGCGTTGTGTGCATTGGCAGCGTCAATTTTTCAGGTGTTACCGGCGTTTCAAATGACAAAGCAGCAAACACAAGTAACACAGAAGTTCGGGCAGCTGAACTTTTGACGCACTTGACACACTTAACCCAGTGCGCCAACCAATCAGAGCATCTCACTATAATGTAAGGGGTAAAGTCCACCCGCAGAACTTGAAGCCAAACAGGAAGTGGGAAAAAAATGACAAAAATTGCAGTTTTTTGCAGGTGTGAGCGCACTATTAGTCAAATGTGTTTGAGCCTCAGAGTCCATATGCATTTGACACCTTTCCGTTTGGGACTGTTACCAGACATAGACACACACGATCTACAGCTCACACTTTTCTTCTCTCTCTTCTCATTTTTAGTGTTTCCTTCTCTCTTTCATTATCTTCGTCATCTTCTTCCTCTCTTTTTGTTTTTGCTTCTCAGGCTTGCCAGAATTTGTTGCGGAGTGTTTGAGCTCCAGCGCAGAATGCTACCAGAGCTGTTTTTGTGCCTCTCAATGGGAAGACATGAGCTCTGGACAGAGAAATTAGATAAGAGACTGAGGGAGGCAGAGCACAAACAAACAAGTATGACCACTCTATCTAGGCGAGGTTTAGGAGAAGTGTGTGTGTGTTTCTATGTATTTATGCTGGCTGAAGGAGTGTACCGGGAGAAGCAGGAAGGCAGCAAATGTCTCAGTCGTAATGGCACATTTACTCACTGGAGTGGGTTCAAAAGTTCTTCCACAAATGATAGGAAACGTGTGTAGCAAATATCCAGGGAGGTAAACATGTTTCCCCTGCTCAGTGGGTAAGGGCAGCCCTTCCACCTACGCTCAATATTCAGTGTTTGCCCTCTGCTTGGAAACTCTTGAGCAGCAATAAACCATTTAGTTGAGTTTATTTATCTATTTTTTTACCTGAAAAATGTTCTGTGCCAGCCACTGTAACTAGTTTAACTAAAAACCCCAGAATGACCAAAACTTTTTCTTATAGCCATTAAAATGTGTGGAACCTTGAAACAACTGCTAGCAGTAACTCATCTCTTTGTCACCAGCCATCAGAGAGACTTATCACAGCTACAGTTTAAAAACCCTATTTTGCACATACACTTGACACGTGAGTATAAAGACAGTGGGGATGTTAATAGTCAGGATCTTCTCCCATATGCAGAAACAACGCTGCAACATTGTGTCACCTATCACATCCTACTTTTCTCACTTTCAGGAAAGAAAAGTGGTGAATTCCATTACAAGGGATGTGTCAAGAGCAATATGCTGTTTCGTGAGCGCAGCACCAAGGTCACTCTGATGGGAATTTCATGAGGCTTGAGAGACGTAACGGGCACTTAGGGGCTCCCACAAGATTGAATTGAATAAACAGGAAACGGTCTGAAGGGTTGTAGGTGGTTTCTTGATTTAGATTACTTGTTTTATTTCTAAAACGTTAGAATATAAGTGATGGAGCCTGTATGCAGCTTGTATTACAAATGACTAATAACTCCATTCCTTGAGGTGTTAATTAATGCTCAGGTACAACATTTTAATCAGTATAAGCTCTGGACAATAATTGGGACATTGAAGCACATTGATCCTTTCTTTATCAGCCTTTCTTTAGTAGGTGTGATGCTGTGTTTACATTTGACTTTATAATACTTTTATACACAGAGTAGTTAATGCTCCATACAACCACTATATATGTCACTGTAATGGAATATATCTTTAGTAATTAGGATGATATTACTGAATCTCTGTTTTCGCAAGGGCATCCAGGACAGTAGGTCATGTTGAGAATACAAAGGCCTTCTGTGTGTAATTTTCAGATAAGTAATGGATCAGACTGCAAGGCAGACATCAGAAGCACAAATATCAACCGTACGTTCGGACCTTTTTCGGATGGATGCCCGGTTCGCTATCAGAGGAGACATTCTGGGACATGGATGCTGAGCTCATGCCGTGTAGGAGATAAACAGTGACTTCTAAATATTATTTAAGGTTTACCATCAGAAGGGTCGAGTTAGGGAAATATGAGAGTAAAATCTGTCCCTCCGTGTTTGGCCAAACATGTTCTATCACATACTTAAATGCCTGAAGCACTCAGATTCTTCGTTTTACGCAGAGCTATGGTTTTAGCCATAATAAGGCCTTACATTTGACTTTACGAAACTTTATTAAATGGAGTGGTTAATACTATATATTCACATCACAGATCCTGTGGAATCCAAGCAAGCCCATATCATCACTCCTGTCTGAACATGCTTGACAACTGGTAGGAGAGTTAAGTTTTTGCCTTGATTTTCAAGAAAAATAAATTCTGAACCTTACAGCTAAAGCATTTTTGTTTAAAAATAGTCTTTGAATCCATCCCCGAATGATCAGCAGCAATAAATGCTTTGTTAAGTAATTGGTTGATATATTTCCCTTTGTTCATTGTGTTAATATACAACTGTATGCTACATACACATTTAATCTGCCAAAACCTGGCTGCTTCTTCACAGAAAGTAGAGTAGTTGTCTTGCAATTTGGGAGTCAGGTTCATGTCCAACTTCCTCCTTTCACATGTCGATGTGCCCTTGGACAAGGCACTTCACTCCTAGCTCACTGCCGAGCTCTGTATCAGTGTATGAATGTGTGTGAGTTTGTGAGTGCAAATGGGTGAATATGGTTCCAGTGTAAAGTGCTTTGACTGGACATTATGATTAGAACAGCATAATGCAAGTCCAGTCTGTTTACCATTCTTTTCCTCCTAAATTCCATTAAAAAAAATACACATAGCACCATTAAGGCTCACAACACATATCTAAGTGTTTACGGTGTGATGAGGCAGGGCAGGACTCTGAACTAGATCACGATCTGATGCGACAGATGCAAAACTTCTACTGCACAGTTCAAATTTATATTCAATGACAAAAAGTGAATGACCCAGAATGTGAAATACCATAGGAAACTCTCCTAAATTAAAGATTAGAAAGAACATAGTGGTGTCATCGACTCCACATTTAAGAATTCTTAATAATATATCACCAAATTTTTTTCTGACCACACACTCTAAGCAGAATAACCAATGATCTGAGAAGTCTGCCTTGTATAGATGTGTCTTCCAACTTTCTTACCCTTCAACCAAAGTCCTGTTTGCCAGGCGGATGCAGTGCTCCCAGAGGACGTTGGACACAGGCAGGGGAATGCGCACATGTCTGGAAACATCACTTAGCCGCTTGTTAAATTGCTCAAACTCCTAAGAGGAAAAAGGAGAACAAAAGAAAACCCAAAAACAATAGATTAATTGTTGATATTTTTGCATTAGACATATTGGACCTGCACTGTACAAGACAAAATTTAAATTGATAGGTTATTTATTTATTTATTCAACATTACTTTTGAAAAATATAATATGGAATTTTACAAAATACAAGCAATTTTATAGTGAACCATCAACAATATGTTGGGTTTCCTGATGGAAGGGCAAACTAAATAAATTACTGGCAATTATGTATACTTTTTATTTGGCTTACTAACTTAGGGTTAGTAAAGGGAAAAAGGGTTTAAGGGTTAGTAAAATCTAAATTTATACAATCCCCTCATTACTATTCAACATTTTATTATGGAGGCTTTCTTAATATACTTTCAGTCAATCCTAGACCAATATATACTGATATAATTTACTTTGTGGGAATACTATACCTGTATTTTAACCAAGGTACAACACCATTATGCATTTTTAACAGTTTAAACTCTTTTTAATGAGATGACAGCGCATGGGGTAACATGCTGATGTCCCATCCCCGCCTGTTGCTGTGCCTTGGTGGTCAACTGGCTGAAAAAGCTGAAACACTTACATTAAGTTTTAGTTACTTAAAAATATTGTTGAGTGATAAATAGTCATTCAGAGGAAACCAAGAAACCAACATATCACTCTTATTAGGGTAATGTCATTTTGAAAGTTAGAAAGCTACATATGTCTGTTTGGTAGCCAACTGCAGGGTAGCTACCTCAGTAGAAACCTTGACTATTTGAATGTAATATGAGTTACCCGTACTTATATTTGTAAGTTATCTTTGTAAAACTGTTTCATAGACTGTTATGTGAACTAGGGATGTAGCAATGTCGATACTGGCATCGGGGCCGATACCTGTCTTATGTACTGTATCGGTCTCAGTTAAATTTTACCGATACCATGAACCGATACTTAATATGTTTAAACTCTGAAATAATTTCACAGAAAATATATATTTTTTATTTTAGTTTTGTTGTTATTGTTACTGATTCCCCCCCCCCCCCCATCTAATTCACCATCAGTTGTTGTAACAATCACAGAAGAAAATAAAACCTTATTTCCAATTCATTGCATTTTTTGTGTGGTAGAAGTATCGGTATTGGTACTTCATCTGTATCAGCAAGTACTCAAATCCGAGTATCGGTATTGTATCGGTTTGAAAAAAGTGGTATCGTTGCATCCCTAATGTAAACTCTTATGACCAATTATACAAGATAAAGCAAAAACATCAATTTACACTATTTAGCTTTAAAATTTGTTGTAAATAGAATGAAACGATTTAATTTTAATTTTTACTGTATTGAATTAGGGGTAGCAAGGATTGGACAATAGAAATCCTCTATGGGACAAAAAATGAATCTAGAAAAATTCCTATTCTGACAGTGAGCTTTCAGAGTTATCTTTAACTAAATTAAAATTTCACAGCTTTTTAATTGCACTTCTTAAAAGACATACTTTGCGTGAACCTCTGCACCCTTGTTGTTGCATCAACATCATACCATAAAGGCATGGCTAAAATACCCAATTAAAGCACACCACTCATTGCCAGCTTTTAATGTTTTGACACTAAACCTTAAGAGAAACTATCCCAGAGGATTATGCAGACTGCGGGATATAAACATATACAGTTTTGTTTTGGTCACAAGAGGCCATCAGCTGCATTATGCGTTCCATGTTTTGATGTTTCCTGGTTTGCAGCCATAAAAACTCCCATGGAAGGAGTTTTTTTTTTTTCTATGTACTTGCTGCTTGCTGAAATGTTAAAATATGGATGCCAAACATATGTGACACTCTGCCTCTTTTTATAGAAGCAAAAGTGGTGGATATGAAGAAGATGCATGGATAAGATAAATGCTCCTTAGTAAAGGGCTTTTCCGATGGGTAAGAATGCTTACTGATGTGTCGTGAAGCTTTGATTCAAGGCCTATTTTTTAAAATAAGACATGAGCCAACAATTGTAAACCCAACATACATTTTTCACAAAATAATTGAATGTCATTCATTCACAAACAGTCTCATAATGACTTCTGGCTTAAGCATTTTGTCACAGAAGTCATTCAGAGCCTTCTGCATTTCTCCACCACTTTATATGCAAATCATAGCAGAATGGGAGCGATCAACCTGAGTTCATGAATAAAATATGCTTGTGTGTTTGTATGTGTGTGCAGTGCAACAAAATAGGGCACACTCTTTTCAATCAATGCACCATAAGTCAGCCCATATGCATTAGGGGTTGTCTGACAGGTTGATGGCGCGTGGCATTAGCACCTGATTCGGGGAAAATTTCATGCTAGATGTAATGTACTTCATGTTAACCAACAGCTGTACTGGTCTGACACGTTTACGGTCTGAAGTTGTTCCTATAAGTTGAATTAGTAAAGCTAGGCTCTGAAGGAGACTAAATAAGCAATCACAGAGTCAATGTGAGTTTGAGTACTTATTAAGTGACGTTTGACTGATATGTGCTGTTATTTAGAATCCTTTTAGCTTCTGGACATCAGAAAGAAAGCCTTGTGTCATGCATCATGTTTGACTTAATCCAGAATATATAAAAGAAAATAAATACTTACATTTTTGGTAGGGTTGAATAAAAAACCCTTTTACTAAATGTATCTTAAAAAATACAACATAAGCGGACAATTATTTTGTTTAACAAAATTACCAATGCATCACTGGGATATTCTCATTAGGCATCTTTACATTTTTTTATTCACAAGTCAAAAAATGTCTAAAATAAAACAGCTTCTCACCTGAACTTGCCTCGATCAAAAATGCATAAGGAAACAGGACAAACAAGGCAGAACAGGGATCCATGCCACAGCTAGCAGGGAGGAGCACAGTATGTTGAAGCCATTTCACCGAGAAGCGCTTTTTTGCAGTTAAAAAGTTGTGGGTTTTATTCCTGTTTAGTTCACTAACACATGTTGATAGCCATGGATGACACTTAACCCAAATTTGCCTACCTTGTGCATTTTGTTGTTTAATTGTGTGAGCATTTGAAAGAGCCGTTGGGTGAATGTGGATCCAAAGTGCTTTGAGTGATAAGACCATCCAAAAAAAACAAAAACTTTTGGTTACAGAATATTAGTAATAAATGTTTATCATACTGTGATTTCTTTTTCATCATCACAATCAGTACATTTACATGCACATCTAAATCAAGCTTTTCGGAGTAATCGGGCTGTTGAGAGCAGAGTCCCAGTTTACAAGTTACTCAGAAAATCGAATTATTAAATTAAGTACAACTGACTCCAAGACGATAGATGGCGACATGCACTCCTACATGTTAGCCTTATAGTGGTTAGCTTTGAGCTGCACTCAGGCAGTAAACTGAGGCTGGCAGGATTAAGCAAACCCAAATCACTCTCCTTGGGCTTTGTCGATCTTGATCATTACAATCTATATCAGGTGTATCTATATATATACATTTTTGAAAGTCTTTTTTGTTTGGTATTGTAAAATCTGATTTAGTACCATTATGGTTGGAAACATAGTCCATTTTCTTTTTTTTCTATTTATTTATTTTTTTACTTTACCAGTGTTTAAAAAGGTACTAAAATGATGAAGTAATGCTTAAAACTAAAAGAATCTTAAAATAACCCCAAATTTTTTTTAAAATGTATTTAAACAATCGGTTATTTAACAAAAGCTTTTTTTTTGCTGAATAAGTAATGCATTCAGGTTTTCTTTACTGAGTATAAAAAAAAAGAGAAGTGTATTGTGTATCCTTTGCCCTCCATGAAAAATTCATAAAGCAAGCAGCCGGCATGCATAAAGAATTACGTTCAATAAAAGCATTTCAATCTAAAAATAACTATGTGGCCATGAGAAATGGTGTCTGAAATAAATATGATACTTCTAGAGATGTATGCATTTGACTTAGACCAGCTTTATTAGAAATGATTAACCACATCTCAAATAAAATATTTTAAAGATGTCTGCAAGAGATAAATTGAAGAGTGACAACTGATGGGTTTGTTTTCTTAGGCAATGCACGAGTGAAAGAACTTAATTCTGGGGTCAAAAACGGTTGTAAAAGTTTCAATTTTCTATCAAGATTAAAGGTTTACCAAATACACCAGAAAACCTAGAATGATCTTTATCTTCATCTCACCAAGAAAACCATTTAAGCATAAATTATGTAACGCTCTTTATGACTTCAGGTAATTTAATACTATGAGCTGGAAAATTTCATGCATGTATCAAAGAGATCCACTGGAGGTTAAAAAAAATCTGCACCTGATGGTGGACTAAGACAATAGGTTGATTTGAACGAGTGCTATATAAAATACAGGATCAACACTTTTGATCCATTCTTACCTGCCTTTTTAAAATGTAAATGTGCATTTTTTTAAATTATTGTTAAGTACATAGTTATGCTTCTATTTGCCTATCATTTAGTTGCTGAAACACTGAATGAGTCTATTCTATTCTATTCCAACAGGGGCCCACAGAGTAGGATGCTCGGCTTTTTGAGAAAACACAGGATTGTTTTTAGTGGATTTCTAGTGTCTTGACTATTTTTGTTCCCCTGCATCTGTAAGCCTGCACAAGAACCCTTTTACTCAAGAACCCAGTATTCCTATTTATATCTATATGAAAAATAATGGAGTCGCACTTCCAGATTCCTTGTTTTTCAATTCAGCTTTGTTTCTGCTGGAAGTCTAGGTAGCTATTCCATAAAAATTACATAGTCACCTTAAGACTGTATTTCATTTGCAGAGGTTACTTTAATAGCATCAGAATAAGCTGCAGCAAGGATTCAACTTAAGCAAAAACTATTCATAAACCACAAACTTTTGACTAGGTATATAACAGCTACAGTGACCTCCGCATTTAAAGGCGTTAAATGCGTTAAGCGTTACCTTCAGCAGAACATCCACATAGACATTATGCTGTGACATTATTTCCTTGATATCCCATTTCACTCCCGCCATCAAAAGCAGCATTTGTTCGTAGTCTATAGCCTTGGCTGCCACAATCCAATATATTGGTTTACGAAGTTCGCTGGCTGTGGACACCGTCTGTGAGAGGGAAAACAAGAAAATAGATGCTTTTCAGATGCTTGTTTTCATAATTTATATCCTGGCAGATAGTTATTTGACAAGAGTTATGCCTCCTCTTGGGTGAACTACTGCTTAGCCGTGGAATGTCATGCATCTCCGGAGTAATTATCATTAGACTTACTGTATAAAAACGGTCTAGAAAAAAAATCCTGAAAAGCTGTTCTTTGACTGTTTTGGACATCATTAAAACATCAGAACCAGGCCTTTAACCATCAGGTATAACAATTATTATTTGGATGCTCTCGGATAACAACCCCTGTTAACTACCCAGTGCAAAAAGATGCAAGCCATTCTCACAAAAACCTTCATTTGAATTGATTACCAAATGAAAATAAAGAAACGTAACTCATGGAAGCAGAGTGACAACAATTGATGATGATTACACAATCAAGTTCGTAGTGACAATTCCGACCCCTGGCTTAAGATGGATAGACAAAGGGAAAAAAAATCGATACCTGGGAATAAAACTGTTGTAGGAAGGGTTTCTTGGCTGCAGGCATCATTGTGTCCAAATGAGACTGCAGGGACTCAAACTGCTCGGCTAAAAACACCCTGAAAGAACACAAAGGTAACATATGTCAGTACAGCGGTGAAGTAATGTGTTTTGAATAAGGTTCTCAAGAAGCAGGAAGATAATTATACATTTATTTAAAATTTAAAAGAAAAAGGTCTGATAAAAACATTGTGCCTGATTCATTGAAGTTTTACACTTATTGAAATGTGTTCAAACCTCCCAGTAGGTGCAAAAACATTCAGCAGGTGATTTACTAACCAGGCACAGGAAAGAAAGCGCCTGAAGTACACTGCTGTAGTTAAGGTGATGTATCAAAACTTGACTTAGTGTGGAAGTTCGTAGCAGGTTTTGATCTGGGTTATTTTGCTGACTGCCTAGGGTGCCAATATGTCAGAAAGTGATCTACAGAAAACTAAGTTTTACATCAGTTCTAATCCATACAAGTTTTCTATTGCTTATTTATATGTTTGTCCAGTCAATGGGACTTGTATGGTCCTTTGTTGTGCATAATGTAGGCACTGTGAGACAAAAAGGTAATAAAACCATGATGGGCCAAGAAGCTGTAGTTGCTTTATTTTGCACCAAATGGAAAATACTTTCATCAAAGCTGAACTGGATTCATTCTATAATGACCAAACCTTCTAAAAAACAATGTTTAATATGCATACAAAATCTTTATTCTGTGTGTGAAAACACAAAACCATTTTTTTTTATTAAAACAGATATAAAAACTGCTGTAATTCATGGGAGAATGTAAACCACTAATCGAATAAAATATATTAATATTTCATAATCAGTAAACTAATCACATGCTTGGGTCTATTTGTTGGGTCTACTGTGAGTTTTATTGGATTCATGACTGCAGCACAGAAGCGATATCATTCAAAGAATACTAAAATACATTTTTTGTACATTTAAGAAATCCTTATTTTACTTGAATTTTTAATGAATCAATGCATGTGATTGCAATAGATTCTGTTTATGTATTAGTTTTCAGCTTCATTTGAATAACAGACACAAGAAACCTCTCCATAGGGTCAAAACCAAAGCACAGAAAGCTCATCACCTACACTCTCTCCTCCCTGAATAATGAGCAGATTTTCTAGAGTGAAGAGAAGAAAAATAAAGGGGAAAAAAATTCCCTGGGACCCATCTAACCCCAGACGTTCTGTGTTTGGAGTGCTCCCCTTGGGCAGACAGTTCAGGGCCATTAGAGCCAAAAACAAACAGAGTTAAGAGCAGTTTCTATGCCAATGCAAAGCACACTCACTTTTGAGTTTGGACAGCTCAGATAATGTTAATGTGTGGTGAATGTTGTTTATGAGATATATATTTATTATTTAGAATTTCTTACATTTGTAATCTGATATATTTTCACATTTTTTGAAATTACTTAATGAGTCTTTTGCTAAATTAATCATATTTATTTAAAACAACAAAAAATTTCAATTAAATTCTAATTCAGCACATAACTAATGCAGCTAACACAAGCCATCTGTGAAGAAAGAACACTTATGGAAATCTCAACATTAAAAGGTACATGTTATCTTTCTAAAAGCATTGTAGGCAGAAAGTCATAAAGGATCTCTGTGAACTTTTGCTCTGTTCGTAGTTACGTTAACCTGGAACATCCTGTGTCTTCCTCTGCTAGATGCGGGGAGAAAAAGAAGCACAAGCATAGCGCGCTAAGGTTCACTGTCATCTGATCACACTAGTAGAAATGTGACACCAGAACAATAGCCGGAGGGCTCAACAACACCCAAACAATGCTGTTTCCTGAGCTCGGCTTGGACATCTAATTCCTACTCTGATGTTTCTCACACCTCCCTTGTTTGTTCAGCCAGAAAAGCTGCTTTTGCCGTTAAACATGGCAAACATCAAAGAGGCTGGAGGTCATCTGCTGCCATTTTGAATAACAGGATATCGGATAAAGTGATTTTTTTATGCAACGCTGCCTTTCAGACTAACTTTTTCTCTGTTGGTAGTCTCTTCCTCCAAAGATTTACCCAAGATACATGTAGACCATCACCTCTGAAATTTAGCTCTTTTTATGTTATTAATATCCAAATCTTGATGACAAAAATATTTTTTTTTGTAGCAGCCTGGTCCTCCCTTAATAGACTGCTTTCCAATTTGGATATCTCAAGAGTCAAGAAAGCACTGATGCTTAAACTAATGGTACTAAGTAGTGTATATAAAGAAGATATTTTAACAATGATGAATTGCTCCCTTCAGACGGGGTTTTTTCCTGCCACCTGTAAAGGGGCAGTGGGGAAGCCCTTGTTGAAGAAGAGCAATTTAGATTTTATTGATTTAAACAGTCTGGTATCTGACTCATCATTTTTAAGCAAAGTTTTAGTAACGTAAAATACGTCATTATGTTACCACTCATTCGTTTTCCAGGAGAGGCAGCTGCTCAGAGACATTAATATGTTGATATATCAACATATTAATGGGTTGATATGCTTAAGTTAAAAAGTGTTATTAGGCTTACAGAGACTCAGTGGCCACCACCCTCTGTGCCAGCCCATAGAGAGTTCCACTGTCCGTAAGAACCACCATCTGGCTCAGGTGAGGACTAGGGACTTTCTCCTTCCTGTCCTCTGGGGGGGCATGGACTCCTGCGTTCTCCCCAACAGGATCCTGAAATAAAAGCAACAAAAAACATAAAAGATGAGACCGAAATCGAAAATATTTTAAGAAACATGCATAATCTAATAAATATTAAAGCATCACATACACTCAACCTGGCTGGGAAAAACTGTTAAATATTGTCATCTGTGCAAAGATGAGTTTATACTCGGTAGATATTTTAGTGTGAGGAAAACATTTTATCATGTTGTTAGTCCTCCCTGAAGTCCCAATAAGTGGTTGCTGGCTGCTATTTCATAAGGTAGGTCCTTGATACCCTTTGATGGCACCACTGTTCCACCATTATACCTGTAATCCAACCATTGTGTACCCATGCATCTAATTACTGAGTTTATTTCTTTTGGTAGTTAATACTGTTATACATTGAGTACAACATTAACAATAACGATCATCACATGCAAAACTGTATTTGATATTTTTCACTCAAGATTTTAGAAAGCACCAAGTATAATTATTCAGCTTAACTGAAGAGACAAGCCTCTATCCCGCTGGTTATATTTTCAGGTGAATTTTTTGTGGAATGTTTATTCAAATTACCTCATTTAGGAGTTTTTATTTAGATTTATTTTATATTCATTTGTAAAAGTCTAGTCTTCAGAAAATTGAAACAATGTAAAAATGTCAGAACTTTCTTCAGCCTGTATTTATGTCTGTTTACTCCCGTTTATGAATACTTTGCTGGACTCCATTCATGTTTAGACATTTGGTTGTTAATGGAGGCTGTTTGGACATAATCCTGTAGATGAGAGCGAACCTGTCATTTCATAAAGAAATGAGGAGCATTATCATGAATTTACAAAGTAATCATGAGCTCAAGCTCACACTGAATCATCCGGTCAGCTGCAATCAACAGATGAATGTAAACTTGGAAGTGTGAGAACAATGTTAACACAGACATGAACCAAGGACGAAAAAAAAAAGGCTTCTGTACTCTCCCCACCTTCTGTAATAATAATGTAGATTCTTGCATACAAATATTCTCTTGAATCTTATCCACTTTGTGGGACTTGCAGCCAAACTAAACATACACAGTCTAAAAAAACATTCTTCAAGTGATCAAATTGATCTTCCTTTTCAGATATTTTTCAAAAAACCTCTATCAAGATTTTCACAATTTTACCTAAAATACAACTGTACTGAACTGCAAAAGAAAAAAACAACTATCAGCCTGAGTCCCTTCCAATCAATCACAATTATCTCCATCTGCATAAAGAAAGCAGTAGGATTCAATAAGGTGAGGCAGATATCATGATATACTATAAGCTATCTTTGGTGATTTAATGCATCATACTGGCATAGAAAGGGATAGAAGCAACCACTTCTATGACAATGTTGCAGCTAGTTAACAAAAAACAGCCATTAAAAGAAATTATAAGCATTTGGGAGAAATTATAAGCATTTGGGATGAAACATCGTTTAAAACCATGCAAGATAGTTTTTTAAAGATTACAGCTTGTAAACCTCAAAAAGCCAACTATTCAGTAAAATAAGATAACGTGACAGTCCATATAGTACGTACTCCATGGAAAATGAATGGCATGCAGCTCTGGAGACAATTTAGAGTTCAGGTCTGCTGCTCCCTCCTAATATGTGAAAACTTCACCCTTTCCAAAAATGAACCAATGTTATCTCTCTGTAGTTAGTCCAAACATGATTGCTGCATTATTTGACAGAAATTCATTGGGAAGATTAACACGTTAGCATTTTAATGATAAGATTTTTGTTATTTTTGTTCAAGAGAGAAGGGTTCTTTGACTTTAGTGGATTTATCTGGTCTTGGAGAAAGTAGTACATAACATAACATCATTTCACTGATATAAAACCTTTAAATTTACTATTACAACTCACTCTTGGTCAGTCATCAATTTGGAACATTAAAATTTTGAAGTGGTTTATTGATTTAACAAAACTTAAAATAAATCCACATTGACATGATTCAAAAAAAGAAGAAAAAATAATGACATTAAGTTTATCACATTCCCCCAAAAAATATTCTGGTAACATTTCTGCGTACTAAAAATGTTCTCCGGCTATTATAAAAAAATTGCGAGTGGTATAAATCCAGTTTATGTGACTGTAAAGCTGTCGTCTTTGTCACCAAATTCAGTAAAGAATCAAAGCCGTTAACGGTGGGCTTCTCGAAAGCAATTCAACTGTATCAAAGAAGATAAAAATGAAAGATGTGCAGCGGTTATGAAGTAAATCCAGAAAGGCCATTAGTAAGTCCGTTCAACAACTACAAATTATTGAACAATGGAAAATAAACAATAACGGGGGCCCATTTGTTAACTCAATGTGGCAAACAGAAAGGAAACAAAATGCAAGCAGTAAATCAGGAGCTAAAAAAATGTATGTCTACTTGCACTAACAGTTTACCTGCCAAAGAAATACATATACACTTAGCCTGTTAACCAGCTCATGAGTACATATACTATACCTATGTCCTTAATTATGGCAGCACACAGACATTTCAGCAAAATCCTGGGACTCTTGCGATCTTGGCTGATGTCAGAATCACCAAACAACGATTTATATAGCTCCACTAAAACGAGGCAGTTGACAACACATTACCAGGGAGGTTGCATTTTTGTAATGTACTATACACTGAAAGAGGAAACTTCAAACAAAGAAAGAGGATGGAAAAAACTTGTCCTCCATTTAACAGTAACGTTCATAACCCCTCCCAAAAACAGTCTCTTGTTGCACTTCTATCAATCTTTCTAAAGGCTGCATGAAAAAGCGATGAATATTCTAATGATGGACAGCATAGTGGCACAGTTGATAGCATTGTTGGCTAGAAGGAAGAAGCTCCTGGGTTCGAATCCTGACCAATTTCTATATTGCCCTAAGTTATTAGTGTGTGTGTGTGTTTGCATGGTTATTTGTTCTGTCTATATGTATGTTTTCCTGCGATGGACTGGACCAGGGCATACTCTGCCTCTTGCCCAATGAGTACTGGACATGGGAGCCAAACCACCCCCGATAAGGGATGGATGAATGGATTTTAATAATAACATTGACTTTAAAGGAAAGGAAAACTTCTTGTTTCTAGCAGGGGACCACTTCTCCTAAGTGATCATCACAACTTCTTTCAAATCTAAACCAATTTATTTATCTTAAAGTGAAAATACGGGAATTCCTTCAGGTATATTTCTTTTCATTGGAGTCTAAGTCAAAAAATTTTTTTTACTTATTTGCATATCCAAGTTTTTTAAGGAACAAGACAAAACAATGTAGATGAAGATGTTTTTGTGACATTTTTAAAGTTTAAATTTTCTCTTAACCTTTTTCTGCTTTAATTCCTTAAAACACTTCCTAAAAACAACAATTTCTATATATCTATATTAATTTCATCTATCTATCTATCTATCTATCTATCCATCCATCCATCCATCCATCCATCCATCCATCCATCTCGGATGTGCTGGAGGATGAACCATCGTCGTAGGACAAGCCCCTATATGGGATGTATCATCGGAACATAACTGAAGTGGCTGATCTCAAGAAATTCCTACCAATAGTCAGAGAGGGCTGGCCTACGGGACACCAGAGAGGCATTCATCCTGGCAGCATAACTAACTCATTCTTCAAGGAGTGGTTATGGATCATGATGGCTGTGGGGAAAAAGACTTTCCATATTCTAGAATTGCACTACTCTGGGTCGCTGCATGTTGAAGTGGCTCTGTAAGCTACGTATTGATGTTTAAAACTTGTTGTGCATTAATACAGTTATGTCTCAAAATGCATGATGAGACGCTTCAGCTAAAAGAAGCAAGTCCTCAGCAAAAGTCATGCAAGGTCTAATCAAAGGAAAAGAAAAACAACTAATTTAGTATTTAAAGGATTTAGAAAATTCAATAGTATTTCAACCGATAGAGGTGTAATATTAATGTAACAATAGGAAGTAAAAGTAAAAACTTAATTCGGGGCTGGTTTTGGTTGCATAACATGAAGCATGCTTGTTGATGTCGTTGCAAGCCGTCAGGTTCTGCACCATTTCTAGGACAAATCATCTTAGAGGATTTTTAAAAGTATGCAAATTCTTAGAAAATAGTTTATCAAAAAATATTGAATCAAATACATATAAATAAATACATAAATAATTCCTTCCTACGAGTACACCTTCTTGGCACGTTTATTCATCAGTTACATCACCTGCTCATTTCCAGCCTCAGCAACCGTTGACGTTGTTGGGGTGCAAAACCCCCCACAGCTGGTGAACCATCAGACCGAACAAATATCTAATTAAAAGCAACAATTCAGTCGTTTCATTTTTCCCTTTTCTTTAAAAAAAAATCTTATTTCCTAAGGTATAAAACTGCACATGGAATTATGTTTTCACTTTTATGACCACACTCAATCAAAGTGGCAGATGGGCTCGGTGGGGGGAAAAAGTAAACCAACACCATGTGCTATCTTCTTCGCCAAGTGTGCGCAGAAGAATGCCATATTGGACGAATTAAGAGAGTGCATATATTGTTTTAAAGTCATGCATGGGGCTACAAAAAAAGGGGGGGATGAGACAGAACTTTCCATTTAACTTGACTTGACTTATTAGGACACAGTCTTACTTTGTTGGATTTATGTTCTGCAGCTGTTAAAGATGCAAGCAGGAGTTTGGGCTTTTGGAATCTTAAAAAAAATGTTATTTTTGTCTATGTAGCCGTTAGTAAATGTTTGAGTTCAGGTGATAGCAATTAGTATTATTTTTCTAAAGAGATTACTTGCTATACTTAAAGATGCTAGAACTCAGAGAAGAGATTTTGAAAGCATTTTACTTTTAGGCAGAGGTGGATACAGTACCAAAAGTTGTACTCAAGTCAGAGTAGCACTACTTCAACGTCTCACCAATGATTCATTGCTGCCAACAGTACTTGAAGCCGCTCTACTTCCTTCCTTAAAAGCAAGATTGACTACCTTTAACTTTACTTGTCTTCCATAATGAGGGTTGGTGTATGAAAACTTGTCTGTTCCACGCCATAGATAAACTGCACGGTTTTATAGTCCGCAGGTTTCAAAGCATAGGAAAAAATAGCGGCTTATAGTCTATAAAATACGGTAATCACGATGGCACAGTCAGACGTCATTGCTGATCTGTCCTGTTCACAACCCCTTAGAATGGGTTTGCACTAATTTTCTTTGTTCATTTCAGATGCAAAAAAAATAATAAAATAAATAAAAATAAAGACAGATTGTAACAATGCATTAGCAAGCCAACAAAAAAATTGTGTAACAACATAAGATCCCTAACAATGTGCTTTTAAATGCTTCCAACCAAAATCACCAGTAAGTCAGGTAGTCTTGCACAAAGGATTGATATTTGATATTTTCCTTTAAATACATTAATAATGCAAAATAGAACATGAATATATTCTTAATGAAATAACATATTTAAAATACTATTCATAATATCATGGGAGTCACAATGAGATGCAGCAGACTGTACCAAAAATAGAAAAAAACTGTTAAGATTATTTCATTTGTATCAAATCTTCTAGCTTTTCTCCTTAACAGTTGTGAATGTATGAACAATAATAGTCAGTCTTTAAAATATTTCCAGGAGTTTTCAATTTTCGGGTAACAGAAATGAAACCTTGGTACGAACTGTTAATAATGGAATCTGTTAAATTTTCTTTGAATTTTGTACGAATCATGAGTAAGCTGTGTAAATATAGGTCGATATTTAATAAAGGTTAAAATGCCAACAAAAAATACCAATTCAAGTTGATTCATTTAAAAATCATGACATGGGCAAATTCTGTGGATTAGAGTCATGGCAAAGTAAAATTAGTAACTGTTTGGGGGTTGTTATACATGGGATAGGAGTCAATATCTCATTTGATTTTAGCAGGACTGTGGCGAGTCCAGAAAATCCAATTTGAATTTCCTAAACTCTGCATTGAAAAGCTAAACATGAAACTCAGATCAGAAACAGTTTAATAATCCCAAGATGCTCATCTCACTCAGTAGTAATTAAATGAATCAAAGTAAAGCTTTACTACCCAAGAAGGGATCTTGGCAATTGAGACTCCGGGTTCCAATAGTACAACACAGATACAGGGACTTTACAGTGTTTTTCCCCATTGGGTCATTTATAGGTTTTGGCCAACCATAACAAAAAGTCACAAACTAATTTTGATATCCCTCTTTTTTTTCTTACTATGCAACTTTCCTTACAGAAAAACTTAAAATAGAAAAATAACAAGACAGGCTTTAACTTGTTAGTCAGTGAAAGTCCCTTGCCTTGCAAATTGAGCGTTTAGATCACACAATACAACACTTTTCCAATAGTTCATTGTTCTCATAGAAGATGACAAACAAAAGGAAATAAGATTGTGCCATGAAGAAAAAGGGGACTACAGGAAAAATGTCTAAATTGTACAAAAGTAGCAGAAAGGGGAAAAAATATATAGCTTGTAAGGCTGCATGTGGAGATCCTGAAGCTCCTCAATCAAATAGAAAGGTAGTTGAGATAAGATTTTAAGGGAAGAACCTAAAAGCCTTTAGAAGCCAGCCCAGAAGAAGAGATGGTTCACAATAGAGAAATAAAGAGGCCTACACTACAGGAGGTTGAAGAGCAGTAGGACTGGCCCTGCATGAAGCGGTTCCTGAAAAGGAGGTGGTTAAATGGAAATCAAACTACTCCTGTTAAGCAACTTGAACCTTAAGATAACTTCCTTTCCATGTTTTATTTCACAAGTATTTTCTTTAAGAGAGAGAGATTCTTTAGGGAACTTTATCCTTCATCCTGCAACTTACTTATCTGGTAGTAGCTGAAAGATGTGAGCAGCAAGTTTAACCAATGAGCAACCTGTTGTTGCAGCACAATTGTTTCTGACAGATTCAACTCGCATAACAATCCATTAATAAATGAACAGCAAGTTGCGGATGTTAATACACATATTTTTTGAGTCAGCAAAGAGGGAGAGGTGGTGGAGGGAAAAGGAGTGTACAGCTTTTGACATTATGCACCATACTGACATTGTTCAATATGTTAATGTGGACTGAACATGAATCCCGAAGCAGCTGCTGTGAACTGGGTTAAATTTCTGATGAAGCGGTACAGTTTATTTCAGTTATGAAAATAAATAAAGAGATAAATCATGTGCATCCAGGCATGGTATACCCCTTCTACCATGAAAACTTTGGAACTGCATCTGCTAAACTGACAAAGCAGTCTCAGTACAAGAATCACAGGTAAAGTAAACACGGTTTTGCTATCTGATGGTATTCATAAATTAAACATCTTTTTAACATATAAAAAGGACAAATTCAAAAAGGTCCTTTTTTGAACTTCCAACTGGTATATATTTATGGGAGAATTAATAAAACAGATAGTCAAAAGACCATCTTTTTTTATTAGAAAAATGCAGCAATAATAATATTAAAGGATTACTAAACATTAAAAAAAATCCAACGTTGCTGAAACATTAGCCTTATAGTAAAGTATTCTAATAACCGTTGTTTTTAAAGTGAAATTAGAATGGTATTTTTGGTTTAAAAAAAATAGAGTTAAAGTATTTACTTCTGAGTTTCACAAAAAATTATGAGCAGGCTATTTCCAATAATCTATTTTTGCTATTATAGCTTGTCAACAAGAAACTGCTGAAACTAAGTCATAGTCATATGACCAACTGGCTCTTCCTCTTTGCTTTATATTAAAGCCTATATCTGTGAATTTACAACTATTCAATATCTTCTTTCACAACAGATTCCAGAAAATGCTACAGGAAAGTTAACGCTAGCTTCCTAATAGCTTTTCGTATTGCAGACAACCGTTTAAATCTGCCTGCTGTGTTAACTGTTATAACAGGTTCAGCATGGCAGAAAAGTACAAGCTAAGTCTCTTATGTTCAAAAGTGTCCAAGGACAATCCATCTAATGAGGCTGATCCATTAGATCAGCCCTGAAATACATCTGTATGAGAGAAAAAACTCAAGCTAAATCATTGCCTCCCCTTTACATTAGAGAGAGGGAATATGTGTGTGGGCAGCTGAGTACTTGGCATTATGCACAGTGACACAATAAAGCCAAAAGACATTGTGAGGTACAGCCTGTTAATTATCTGTCTAGCACTGACACTCTGAAGTGGTTTTCTAGTTAATGAACCACTTAAAGATCCCCTGGAATTTATAGCTTGGGTCTTCTCTTTTGTTATTTTATTTAAATATTTAATTTATTTCTTATTTTAAATTGAGGCCTTGTTATCTCTGGATATGTTTGAATAGGAATAACAAAAATAACACTTGTATAACAAATAGAGTTTTAACTTACAAATTGGTCCAGGGACAGATATTCACATTTCCCGAAGCCTATACAAAAGAATTGTGAGGTACGTTTCCAATCAGCTATAAAAGAACATAAAAATGAAACTAATGGAAACATTTTTTTAAGCAATGTGTAAGGGTCTTTTAAAAAAAACAGAACACAAAATGAAGATTTTACAGAACTATTTTAGAGTTATTTAAGCAATAACTTGCTACGAAAGAGAAATGACCCTTTATTTTGAGCAATTCTATAATACAGTATGTGTACACATTCAATAATGAAAAGTTATTACATTGGGGATATTGCAATTATGAGAAAAAAATTATAAAACTCATAAAATACTTCTACTTTTTAAAGCTAGTTTGAGCCTTAACTGCACACATAAATGTAAATAGCCTCTACTTGTAGCGCCTCCCAAAGTGCTTCACACCAAATTCAGTAATTCACCCATTCACACACACACATCACGTGACAGAAGCACATTGTAAAAGAATGTAACCGGTTTCCTCGAGATTGCTGCACACTGGTATCCAGCTGACTGAAATAAGACCCTTCATACTCCTTCAAAAAGAAAGAAAAGATCAGCATTCAATAACACACAGGCTGTCTGAGCAAAAAAAAACAACTAACTAGTTAATATGAATTCATTTTAACTGATTGCTCTCTAAAGAGCTAAATAGCAAAACATATTTTCTGAAAAATAATCTAAAGTAACCAACTATTACAATGTAGCTCAAAGTTTATTCTGTATTTTGGCTAAATTATTTATTCCCAAATCAAAATAACAAGGCATATTATGTGATATTATATAAATGCAATACATTTTAACTTAACTTCAGCAACGTCTAGCAGAATGTTAAGCAAGACCTGGGCTGCAAATCCAGTGTAAGCAGGGAATAAGAAAACTAAAACGAGAATATGAATAAAGTTGTTTCTCTCGATGACTTTAATTTTAGTGTGGTCAATATGAACCCAAATTATTTGATATTTTGTCTCTAACTTTATTTGTTAGCTTAGATTCAATTCAATTCACTTTCATTTATAAAGCCCCAATTCACAACAAATCATCTCAGGGCACTTTACAACAAAAGCCATTTCAATACAATTATACAAACATTCCAATCAGTTAAAAGTTTTCTATGTAAGGAATCCCTGCAGATTGCGATGAGTCATCGATTCATTCATGCACTGTACCTCTCCAACAAAGAAATCTAAAAGCAGATTTAACCCCTTTACAAAAGCAGCAATCATCATCCCAACACCTCAAATAAAGCAATAAATCTCTTTAAGTGTTGCTCTGTCCCTGACTCCATGCAAACAGAATTAAGGGTCTGCAATAGAGTAGCTGTTTTCACCCAAGTTTAAAAAACTAAGTTCTCTTGGTCAGGGCACTGACAGAAAAGTGTCTAGGTCCTCCTTCCATCTACATGCCTTCATACTGTCAAGCGTTTGGTTTTTATATAGTTTTTTTTTTTTTATAAAACTTGAATGGAGTGAGAATTACCTTTACTAGGGTCACATAAACAAGCAACTGCCATAACACAGCCTGGCATTGGCTCGTATTTCTCATAACAAATAGGTCTTCACAGAGAACATTGGGATTGCCTGTACTTAAAGGTAACAGCTCTACTATATGAGGCTACAATTCAATACCGTTTATTATTAGGGACATAACACAAAAAAACGCTCATAACACTTTATAGCCAATGGCTAATTAGCTGTTTCAATCCCTGTTTAGGCATCTTCAGAACCCTATACCCCTAAAAGGTAAAGACTATTAGTTAAAGGATACCCCAAATCCCTGCCATACAGTGCTGCTAACAAGTATTTAGTCAGGCACCAATTGTGCAAGTTCCCCAATTTAAAAAGATGACAACTATTTATTTTCTTACTTTGCTGTCAATCATAAACTTGTCCGCCATTGCTCTTTTCCGGGACTGGAAGACCTGGAGTTACTTCATTTTCCATTTAAATTAAAACTCAAAGTAAAAGTATGCCACTTCTTAATTTCTTGTATGCTTAATTTCCTAGAAGAATCAAATTCTTGGCTTAATGAAAATGATTTAAAATGTAAAATCAAAATGCATTATTGATGCAGTCTTTTGTGTGGAACCTTTCTCTAACTAGTCTAAGGGTGATTTCACACATGTAGCATTTGACTTGATTAAAACAAACTCAAGTACCGTTTGTTTGCAAGTATGGTTTGTTTGAGCTGATGTGAATGCTGACCTGGTAGAACTGGTCTGGACTAACGAACCAGACCGAGACATTTTTGAGGTAGTCTCAGTCTGCTTTCAAATAGACTGTGGTGTAGTTCACTTCAGGTGTGAATACAAACCAGCCTTGGTTTGTTCCAGCTTCCTGATGAAAGCCCTTTCTGTTCTATATAGGCATCCATAGCGCGTTGCGCTTTGCATTGTCGGAAGAACCATTTCCGTGCCTTCCGTAACTTGTTAGCATTAGCACACACAATGAGGAAATAATGCCCTTTTTTCCACTAGGGTGGCACAGTGAGGCATAGAACAGGTAGGTTGTGTTACCATTACCATCTCAGAAGAACGTTAGAGGGGGAGGACATGAGCGGGCTTAGCTTAACAAAGGCTCCAGCAACAAGCAGTAAAGAAGTCATCAGAACAACGATCCTCTCAAAAGTTAAGAGACTTTTGACTCACCTCACATCTCAGACATTGATCCGTTTATGCCTCCATCTCCTGATCGGTGTTCCTCACACCAGTACTGATCTAACCAGCGATTATTCATTCGGTTGAGACTCCGAATCTGCAGCCTTCTAGTCCGATCTAGCAGACTCCATCTCTCTCATAACCACGGAGACCTCCTGCTTCTCTGTTGCTACTAGCGGCTACCAGGCCTCTTCTTCCCTGACACCGCGGACTTGCATTGGCTTCTCCCTCTGTCAAATGCTGACTTCGCCTGCTACACTGCTACCTGACTGAAGCCTGCTGCTCCAACCCGCGTGGGCGATAGTTGCCGATAACAGCTCCGATCGCTGCTCCATTCCTCTTTGTGGCCTGACAAAAATCGGTTTTCCCACTTCCCAAATGCTGAGGGTGGAGCTGGTATCTCACCCACTTCTTCTAGTGTAATTCATCTGTGTATGCAGAGCTGAGTCTGTTTATTTCTGTGAGTTTCACCGCATCTGCTGCTAGACCAATATGGAATGACTGACATCATACATCCGTTTGTTTGTCATTTTCTTGGACTTTCTTTCGACAATTCTTGCTACAGTGGCACCAAACGCAACGGGGATAAACAACATTTTAAAGGTTTATTTCTTTTGTCAAAACTGCATTGTGAATATGAACTGCACCAGCTCAAAGTTGCAACAATGTTGCAAAAAGAGTACAGCGGACTAGCAGGTGTAAAAGCAACCTAAATGCACATCAGAGGTATACTTCTACGTTTCCTCATGCTACTGTGAAGTGAAAGACTTCATCGACCATCACTACAACAAAAGGTATGCATGATCTTAAAGGCATTGTCTGTTCCAAGAAGGAGTTATGAATGAAAATAAATCTGCAATAATAATATGGAAATATCAGGCAAACTCTCTGCAATAGGCTCTAATTATTGCTTTGATTCACTTTCTTTGAAGCTGACTAATGGAGGAGAATCACAGCAAAAGCTTTGGGAAAGAGTTTTTGCTCAGTCCTTTGGGACTTGTTGCCATCCACCAATTGAGAGACAACAAGCAGCTTAAATGTTTGCATTTGAGAACCACAGTACCCTGAGCCAAATATGATCTCCGCATGTGGACCCAGCAGCCTTAATAAAGGTTATAAAGCATAGAATATAGCTAGAAAGATGAGAAATTAAGATTCAGAAAAGAAAACGTGACAGAAAACTCATGGATGGATCTTAAAACAGATAAGAGCCACATTTAAAAGAACAGGGATACAGCCCTAGAGTTTTCCCTTAGAGAGATCAAAGGGATGGAACTGGAATATTTACCCAGCTGAGGAAGGATTCTTAATTAAGATAAAGTTAACACAAATGACATACTGTGTGTGTGCGTGTATTCATACTTTTGTAGCTTTAGTCTAATGGGGCCTCTTTGTAGCTAAAGAAAAAGCTCATGGGACGTGTAATTCCTGTCAAGGAAAACCTCGGGGGAGACACAGCACCAAAGCTCTGTATTGATCACAAAGAACATTACTTCTCAGAGAATGAAAAATGTTGCTGCTGACCAGAGAAAGACTCTAGCAGCTTTGACATTTCACATTTTGTACCTTTTTTTTTTTGCAAGAAAAATGCATTTATGTATTTGAACAGCAAAACACCAACAAAACTATAGTTAGAGTATAAAAGAAAACATTGTTAGAAACCCTAAAAAAGGAACATTATAAATCCTGCTTATTTTTGGAGTAAGGAGGGGATCAGGAGTATACAGAAAAGCTAAAACACATACCCAGCTTCAGTTTGTTCTTCATGCTTACCAGGTTTAGCACAGACACTGGTAGGGAGGGGTGCTGGATCGGCGTAATTAAAAAATGAATTTAATCTATGTGTCGCTGGGAGTTTGGTCCTCTGTTGGGATTCAACAACAGAGCAACTCATATGTGCACCTTGTTTCTTCATTTTTCACGCTCAAGTCCGTACTCCTAATCCGAATTCATTAATGGCGGCGCTCGACTGAATACGAGGGGGAGAGGGGTGGAGCGGGCTTGCAGCAGCATTGGTCTGCGATGTCTATATATTAAGTATCCTGCCGATTTGATGTCAAGACGGGAGAAAAATTAAGATGTTGTGTATGAGTGTGTGTGCATGTGGGCTGGTTGAAGAAGCCAAGGGTAAACAAACGCTCAATTAAAAAAAAAAACTGCTTCCGGGCCAGTGTAAAATCATTAGGGAAACATAATATACATGTTTTAACATGGAAAAGTAAAAATTTCAGGTTATGACTCCTTTAAGTTAAGGTGTGTGTGTCTTGTACGATGTTTGTTCCAAAACTAGACTTTTCTGGTGTTATTAGAACAGTCGATGACTGATCACGTTCTCGTAGCCTTATTGGGCATGTTCCCTAATGGGAATATGTTCCATTCTTGTTTTTTTTTATTTATATGCCCACTTTGAACACAGGACCAATGGCTGCATGACTGGGAGCTGACACCCAATAGAAACCATGTTTAAATAATTCTCACTTTAATTGATTTTTTGTGTGTAACCACCAACCAGGGCTTCTTCTGACATTTTCCTCCAACCACCGGATTTATTGCTGCTGTCACCCAGCACTTAAAGTATTGAGCGCCGAGCCTGGGATGATCATTTCTGATCCAAATGATTTAACATGGCATGTTCTGATAAATTATTCCTCTCAGTTAAATCTGCTACAGTAACTGGAGCTGGACAAAGTTTCTGCCTTAACTTAGCATGTTATGCTAAGCTGTACAGCAGGCTGCTCAGTGAATGAGAACAACTATCCAGGAAGATCATTGTTAGCACCAGCCAATGAGCAATTAGGTGTCAACCTGTGACCCTGATTGGCAGAAAAATTCATTCATTTGAAAAGTTTCCTTTTGAACTAAATAAGCCACTGGGTCCTGGGAAAAAAACACTAAACAAAGGTGACTTTGTGAAAAACACGTTTTGGAAAAACAAAACAAAAAAACTGCAATTAAATACAAAATGGCAAAACATATTTTTTTTCTTTGAGGACAGTTTTATTACAGTAACTTTTTTTATATTATAAACACATTTGAAATGAAAATTAAAAATAGAAATAATTTTATATGAATTCATTTTTTTTCAGAATTTCATTGTCATATTAAATATGTGTCTATTATTTATTCGTGTACACATTTATATCAAAATATTGTAATTATTTCTTTAGTTCTGAGCATTTTGGCCTTCCATAGTAAATCAGATGTTTTCTAAAAATTATGTTGGCCAGAGAAGGAATTTATTTTCGAATGGAATTCAGAAAAAAAACACATGCATCCTCATTTGGTATACTTACACATTTTAAAGTGTGCCAAACAAAAAGCAATATAAACCATGAAGACAACTAGAAACAATATGTTCTGTATAAATGCTGGCAATACATGGAAAAGACAAAATTTGTATGGTTTTATTCAATGTGAGACAGCTAAACTCACAACACCATAAAAATATCAACTGCGATATTTAGTTTTTCCTATAACTCTCAAACAACTCACTCATTCATACTTCCATGGCCCCTGCCAAAAACTCCAAAGTGTGCATACTGAGGCAGTAGCAGAGCAAAACAAGTTCAACAAGAATAAATGTGATGTTATATTGTCAGCAAAATGACTCAGTTACAAGGGAAAACAGCTCTGAATCATGGAGGAGTCTTTAAACAAATGGGACCTATTACCCAAAGTGTTGCTGGATGAGAGAGATGTCAGCAACTGCTCTAAAGTTGTTCTGGTTTGGGGAAAGCTAAAGTTGACTGCTAATCATACTAAAGAGGGGTGAAAAGTTAGAAAACTCAGGAGGTTACTTACTGCTACGGGGTTGAAAGACCCTTGAAGATGTCAAAGCACCATTGATTATTTGGTCTCAAGAGTAAAATGATATTAATATATACGTTTTCAACTTGCTTTATTTCATATATACCATCAAATGGGTTTAATTTGGGCACATCCATTTTTGAATCACGTGGTAGATTTTTTAATTGATTGTCAGACAGAAAACTTTGGAACCTGGAGCTGACTTGGATAATTTCTGTACAAAAACTAAAAATAGTTTATCAATATGAAGAAGCTAGAAATATTGAATCATGTTTGTTTTTATTTTGGCAAAATAACTTAGCTAAAAAAATAAATAAAAAAAACGTCTCTCAGTTTTCAGAAATAAATAGATAATTTCAATCCCGCTGCCTGTTTTAAAGCCAATATTGATGTCTAAAATTGTATTTTTAAATGGTAATTGTAAGCAATTAAAAAAGACAGTTATTTTGACAGATTCAGTGAGAGTTCAGTTATTTCATAATCCCGCTTTTAAGATTGCTTCATGCTGGGAGCTGAAAAGTTCTCACTGAAAGTGCCTCAGTCCTTCATGACTGACGGCTGAAATCTGTCCTATAGAAATCTATATCCAAAGTCAAATGGACCGGCTCCAAGGCAATTACTGTCAAGTGGTTCCTATTGCATCTCTTTGTCACTCTAATACTTGAAATTTGTTTTTTATTAGATAAATGTCAGGAGGAATTAGATCCTTCATTTATTTTGCGCGACATCGCCTGCTTCTCTAAGCTTATCTCAGGCAACTTTCTCTTCCCGCTGCTGTTGGTCCTTTCACCTTCCCTGGGATGACAAACAACCAAAACACTGAGACAACAGCTTCCCTTGAGGCTCCCAGGCTGAAACAACTAAACAGGGATAAATCAAAATGACGTGTATTGAGCCATTGTAGGGAATAAACAGAATGTAGAATACACATAAAACGATTTAAACTGTAGCATTTGGTATGGTGCCTCGGAGTGTCACAATGAGACGTGTGGGGATCACAATTGGAGAAGCTGCCGAAGGAAGGCTGAGTTAAATCCTCTAGGGGGATAAACTGTGTCCAGATCAGATTCACGGATAAGGAGTATGACTGAGAAAATATACCCCTGGGTGCTCAGAGTCAGGTTTTAAGATTTCCTGTCAGGTACTGAAACTTTGACTCTTAATTTTGATACATAATCCCTGTCCAAAAAGGTCTTCTCTTGGAGAAACACACACTGATACACTTCCAAAAGAAATACAAGTTTTTGAATAAGAGTTCATTTGAAAGTTCTTGCTTAATTGAAATGCTGGACTGATGCTGTATCTGTGCCGCGCCCGATACTGATATCATTCTTTTGTCTTCAGAAAAACAGGTTCAAGCGGCTTACGCTCATGAGTCTGCTAAAGGATGTAAAGAAGGTTCACAAGAATTTTAAATGAGTCCCCCCCCCAAAAAATAAATACCACAAGATGCTCCAAAACCTTTAAATATCAGACCTACAGCAGGCTCTTGCTAATGTCAATGACACTTTATTTGTAGAGCGCCTGTACTAGAGCAATTGCCGACCAAAGTGATTCACGCACAGATTAAAAACAAACCAACATGACAGAAATACAAAAAATATAAAACATTGTGGGCTGCACGGTGGCGCAGTGGTTAGCGCTGTTGCCTTGCAGCAAGAAGGTCGTGGGTTCGTATCCCGGCCCAGGGTCTTTCTGCATGGAGTTTGCATGTTCTCCCCGTGTATGCGTGGGTTCTCTCCGGGTACTCCGGCTTCCTCCCACAGTCCAAAAACATGCATGATAGGTGAATTGATCACTCTAAATTGTCCCTAGGAATGAATGTGAGTGTGAATGGTTGTCTGTCTCTCTGTGTTGGCCCTGCAACAGACTGGCGTCCTGTTCAGAGTGTACCCTGCCTAACGCCTGATAATTGCTGGGATAGGCTCCAGCTGCCCCGTGACCCTGAATTGGATAAGCGGTTAAGAAGATGGATGGATGGATGGATAAAACATTGTTACGGCTGCCTCTAACTAACTTCAGGTGTTTCTTGTTTCCTCCTGATTGCCACTGCTCAGAGGGGATTGGTCCAGATCTCCACACCTTCCTCTCCGCTGATCCCAGTGGTTGCTGTCCTGATAATTGCCAAACCACACCCCATCCAGGAAATAAAATACACTCCCAACCTTCATTCCACAGGCAATTGTGTGCTCAGACAATTGGCCTCTAATTTTTGACTGGAGATTTGGACTTTGTGGTAATTGTATTGAATTAGATTAGATTAGATTGATTTAGATAGTACTTTGTTTATTGCTTTATTTCTTTGTTTATAATAATAACAATAGTAATTGTGATTTTTGTATAGCTTTGTTTGTATTTGTTCCCTTAGTGTTAGAACTAAGTGGTTTTTGAGTTGACTGCTAGAAGTCTTTATTCTTTTTGGTTTAAGTTAACAGCCCGTTTGGCTTCACTTTCAGTTTATTGTTCACAGCCCGGAGTTGGGATAGCTAGGATTTTGGTTAAATAAAAGCTTTGTTTGTACAGGAATATCTTTTGGATATTCCTGTTTGTTAGTTGTTGGTGCTGCTTCTTTTTTTATTTTGATTTATACTTAGAAGACCAGTGTTTTTGTTCCTTTGTTTACTAACTGGCTTGTTTATTTTCCACAGTGACTTTTGATGTTTTTTTGTGTTGAGCAGCATCTCTACCCCCAACTTCGTTCAGATTACATTACCGGCTGTGTGCCTAGTTTGTCTGACTTTACAATAAACTCTTGTGTTCCACCTTATAACAACTTGCACGATTCCCTTTGTTGCGACTTCCCGACCCTGGCCGAGCTGGGTCGTAACAAACATAATGCTTGATAAAATACTTAACACATCTTAATTAAAAGCTAGCTTGTAACAATGGGTATTTAAAAGTGCCTTAAAATTACTCACTCCGAGCAGCCCTAATGTTGGCAGGAAGACTATTCCATAGTCTGAGGCCTGCTTACTGAAAAGTCCCCATCTCCCAGAGACTTCAGTTTCGCTCTAGGGATCACCAGATGGATTTGAGGGGCACAAAGTGTCAAAAACTAAGGTGGAGCAAGGCTATTCAAGGACTTACAAAACACACATTTAAACAGGATCCTATAAAATACAGGAAGCCAGTGCAGGGACCTCAACACCGGACCGATATGCTCCTTCTGATCTTTGATATGAATGTTGATATGAAAGTGCATGCCTCTACAAAAAGAGACGCACAAGTTAAACTATTATGGAAGTGTGTGAAGGAAGGAAACCTTTATGTATGAAAAACAGGAAGCCAATACACGAGTTTAACAGAGAAAACCTAGTCAACATTATAGGTTTTTTGGACAGATGAGTCTAAAATGAAACATTCTTGATAAAGGAAAAAGAGGACATGTTTCTAATAAACCAAATATATAACAACAACATGGAAACTGTTACTTAAAACTGGAAGTGTAATGGCTTGGGGATGCTTTGCTACAGCTGGACCTGGCGAGCTCATCCATCATGAATGTTAATGTGCTTTTTCTGGGACATTTGAGAGTATTTCTAGGTTAACGAATTAGGTTTTACACTAAAGTATAATCTTATATTTCTGATTTTGAAGCCACAATCATATCAATATACTCACACAGATGGGTCCAACAGTTTGCCAGAGAACAGATGGATATTTCCCAAATGGAGGAGTCAATTACCAAGACAGAGTATGATGCCGGCTCTTCAGGAAATGGGTTCAATCATATAAGATAATGCAAAAATTGTGAGATAAAAATCTTAAGAGAGCATTTAATGAGCTCTGTGTGTGTGTGTGAATATGTGTGTGTTGCCTCCATCTACCCAGTATTATAAACCCCAACCACAACACAGTCAGAGAGGACAGATGTAACTTAAATTTGTTCCTACTAATCTTCCAATTTGTCTGCCGAGTTCAGATTGTATCAATCCGTGCTGTTTTTCTCGCCTATCAGTGCGACTTTTTTTTGTGTGCTTCTCAGCCCGGATTGAATACTGATGCCAGCAGAGAAATCACTTTTCCAACTTTCTGCTAGCATTTCAGTGCCAAGCGGAAAAAACAGAAAGTGCAAAACTCCGTGGAGAAGTTCCATTCCCAGGAGCATCCAGAGACAATCGCATCGAATCGGCTCATTACACTTAACTTTGGCAACCACAGAACTAAAATTAAACCCAGTCTCGAGCCATATGATCTTATCCTCAGTCCTGGCCTGATGGCAAAGCGTGAAAATAAACACATACAAACACCTCATTGTGCTTTCAGTCACAAGCACCACCAGAATTCTAAAGCAGGACAAGAAGATGCTTGTGAAGAGACTTAAAAGGCATGAAATCCCTGGGCGCAGCTGTGGAGGAGGTAGCGATAAGGCAAAAAGATAAGATCAAGACAGAGAAATAAAAGATGAGTAAAGATGCTAAAACAAGTACGACAAAACAAAAGACTGAATACATCTAATCGAAGAACCGAGAAGAAGTAGAAGGTTAGTGAAACTGAGGTGACTTGTTATCGGCTTCCTTCAAACGTGAGGTTTTGTCAGCCCTCCTCATAACGTCGCCTGGAGCAGCAGCAGCAGCTCTGAGAAGCTGTCATGGCTGAACTTTCTGGCAGTGTCTGTGTGACCACAGATGGGTTTCACTGCATTACTCAAACACATCATGGTCAGAGAACATGCCCTCAAGTCACATCACAAGGCAGTTTTAAAGTTGGCGAGTAAAGAAGCCCAACTACTGACAGACGGTCGCTTTTAGCTTAAACCCCTATCTTCAGGTCCAATCCCATCCACAATTAATGGCAACCTACGTAAAGATAAGTAAGATATGCATTAGCGATAGACCGATATATCGGCCTGGCCAACATTAAGTTTTTTAAGTGTTTCGGCATCGGCCGATAAGCGGCTGCTGCGTTCGCTGATAGTTTTTTCCCAATGTTATTGCACACTGTGCACTTTATTATGCTGCATACTTGTTTCTACTCTGCAATAGTGTAATTATTTTATTTATGTTTAAATATTTATTTTCAGAATGTTTTTTTTTTTAACGTGTCCTGTCTAGCAGTATGCTACTCAGAATTGGTGTCTGAGTACCCAGTACGAGCCCAACAGTTTTACTTTCCCAAGCAGAGTATTACAGCTTCGCTGTAGTACACCACTTGATGTATATGTCTGAAAAATCTTTATTAGTGATTACTGTGGGTTCAATTTCCTGACGTCATGGACACTAAACCAAGACAAGAAGGGAGAAAGGAAGAAGGTGAAGAAAAGAAACCGGACCAACAGAGGCGCGAACTGACGACACAAGACAGGGAGGCAAACAAAGAACACAAGAAAACATCCCAGTCCTCCACCTCCGCCGATAAACAGTAATAAAAAACAAAAACAACAAACTGTACAGAACCAAACCAATAGTTCGGATCTAGTAGAATAAACTAAGAATTACACATTCACTACACACAAGTATGGATTAATGAACATAATACAAAGGTTTCTGGTAAGCTCCTGTAAACAACTAACTAATGATGATAACCTCAGCTTAAGATATGCCCGTCCACACCAATGTCCCCATACCTATGTGTGTGTGCGAGCATGCAGGTCGGAATAAGGTTTCCCCATGCAAGTGATTGATAGCTGGTGTAAGGAACCGTCAATCCGTCCTACAGTAATCGACACAGACATGGAAGAGGCAGGAGATGTATGCATCCAGGGTCCCACAGAGTACAGAGGCCACAGGCGGATCAGCGCAGGGTCGATCACCCACCAAGAGAGGAACAGAGGAACACATCATCAACAGGCGGGCAGGAGCAACCATCACCGACGGGGAGTGACTGGGAGGGAAGAAGATGCATCAGGCCAGAGAGCAGCCAAACACCCAACCTGACAGGTAGACATAGACAGACAGAGACACTCATACGTACCCTCCCTCTCATGTGTACACATTCTTACAAATACAGGACATACGAAAAAAGGACGCTATACACTCATTCATACCCCCCATACGTACACTATACTCCATACTCCCAGGCCCAGGGACAGACGCCCCAATAGAGAACCCTGCCCCTGCACCCAGGAGACAGACCCCTTTGCCCACCAGGACGGGGACAAGCAGACCGCCAAGGCCCCCACACCGGCAAGAGCAGCCCACCAGCCCAGGACCCCGACCAGACGGCCTGATGTTCTATCCGGGCTCCGACCCCTGATGGTCCAACGAACAGGGATGTTAACTACGCAGTTTTTCAGCACTGAATTTTTTTTTAACTTGTTGTACCTCAAATGTTTTTATATTAGTTAAATATTGTTTATCTAATTGTTCTTAGGCAAGGCAATTTTATTCACATAGCACTCTTTCAACACCAGGCAATTCAAGGTAAACCAGAGAAAGAGACACACAACATCAAAGATCTGTTTTTTCACGACTGAGGGTTCGCAAGATTCCATTTTTTTTTTTATCCTATGATTCTTTAAATTTCTTTTGTAAAGAGTGCATGATGCCATGTACTCAAGGAGAAAAAGGCCCCCAGCATCACAGATCCTCCATCTAACTTTAGAGTATAGCAACATGGTGCTTTTTCCCTCCATATATTCACTGCATGGGTTATGGGAGAAGGCACACTTCCTGTCTTGTCCTAGGCAGGGCAAGTTTATTTGTAGAGCACAATTCATACACAACGCAATTCAAAGTGCTTCACAGTTGCATAAATTAAGAAAACAGATATAACCAATATTTATGTTTTCAGGTGAAGTCCCAGCTGAGTGAAGCACACTGCACATGTAATGATAGGAAAGAAAAAAGCCTTCTTCTGGCTTGTCTTGCAAATAACTAATGGGATGTAAGGAAGCATGCTGGGCCCAAGATACCACACCATGTTCTCCAACAGTGAGGTTTGGACAGTTTTCAACTCCCCTACAATCTTCTTCACTATAAGAACAGGATAAATATGACTTCTCTTGCCTCTTTTTCAAGAGAGGCAAAGATAAATGGGTCTCTCTATTCCACCTTTTTCAGAGAAACAGTATATCAAACATTGCTAATTAAAAGTACAGAGACACAATTATTAACTGAAAAAAGTGTGGAACAGGTAATCTAATGAAGAAAACAGAAAATATTCACACAATCCGGTGTCAAAGCAGAGGTGCAAATAACTCTGGGACACACAGTACAAGACAAAAACGATCCTTCTACAGCCTTCCAAACAATCTAAACAAAATAATCAAAAGTTCAAAGAGAGAAAATTTGAATTTAATGTCTCAAACTCAGACAACCAAAAGGTTCTGGAAAGGTAATTATGAAGACAGCAGGCAGTGAAATACGAGCACTTAAACCAAGAAATTATGTTTAGTTTTTTTTTTCCTCTATGGACAGCCCAGTTTAAACTGTAGCTGCTCTGTACCTGAGACCAGACGAGATGAAATGTCACTCGTGTTCATCTGGGACTCCCAACTCATTAGCAGCCCATCGGCTCTGGAATCGAAGAGTTGCAACAACAAACCAGGGGAACAAAGCCGCGTGGATTCGCCAGCTCAGTCGGCATGCAGCGTGCAATTAACTCTATAATGTGTTTACAAATGAGGTCTACCTAGTCCCATTCTCCAGAGTGTGTGACGGTGAGTTATTTGCATGCAAGTGGAAGAGCTGCTGCGTGAATAAATGACTACAGACTGAAAATTACGACAGGAATATGACGTTTGGAATGAGAACAAAAATCTGGCATGTTGTTTTGGAAAAGAAGTGCCTCTTTTAGCATCAAATCCTTTATAGAAACGAATTACAACTGTTTTGCATATGAAGTAAGACAGCCTAAAAGCATTTGCTGATGCATTAGAGAGAAATGACAGGTGTGGTTACAAACCTTGAATTTGTCCTTCCTCTGAGGAGGATTTCAAAAAGCTCCTAATCAGGCACAAAGTGATATAATAAAGCTCATCTGAAATGTATGCTGCCAGCCATGCCACTTCAGTGTTAGCGCCAGAGAGAGCCTTCACACACTAACTCTATAATGTCTCATTACACTCCTCTCTCTGCATCTGTCCATCCATCCATCTGAGTCCATTTGATCGGCTGAACAGTTCAGAGGGTTTTTATATTCTCAAAAGAAGGGGGCATGTCAGATTTAGCTTCTCTGTCATCTGAAAATGGCTCATAATCTTTCCTGAAAATTACCCGAGTGTAAATGGCCCCATGATGAGAGAACACATGTTGCTTGTTGAAGAAAAAAAAAGAAGCTATTTAGATTTTTCAGCATTTATTTGGCTGTACATTTTATTTTATTTTTTTACATGTACTTGTTTTTCGCAGCCAAGATTTTTTTTTTATCTTTAATACTTTTTTTTCTTATGTCGAGGTAGTCAGCACAAGTCTCACAGCAAAATTATATTATCTTACTGTGAAAATTATACCCTGTCATGTAAGCCTTTGAATTATGTGTTTTTCAGATGTTTCTGATGCCGTTTGGTATTTATGGCTGTATTTACACATGTATCTCAATAAATTTAGAATCTCATCAAAAAGTCAATTAATATAGACTCATTAAAAACAGTGATATAACTGAAGTGTTTTTTTAAGTTAATTTGAAAGATTATGGTTTACAGCGAATAAGAACCATCACTTACTTTGTAAGCCAATTAGAATAATACAATATATCATTAAAAAAGAAAGATTTGAAATACAAAAAATGTTATGTTGTGGCCTTAGTAGCACATAAACAATCATGTATTAACTGCAGCTGGAGATGGTCCTTCAAAAGCCACAATACATAGAAGTATCCTTTACTTCCATCATACATTAGGCACTTCTGAGCCAGAGAGACAGGAAGTGTCCTGACCTGTGCCTTAAATAAGTGGCCTTATGTATGTTAAAAATACGTTTTCAGCTTTTAGAGTAACTGAACTTTGACTTTTTATTATAGTAACCCCTCCTTTCCACTGGATGTGTAAGTGGCACATAATGTCATGTTTTATCCTTGGTGAGGAGTAGTTGAGCCTTGAAGCTGAGAATCATCCAGTTTATATGATAACGGTGATCATTTTTATAAGGACAACATGAAAAAGGAGAAGGGATGGACAAAAAAAATCTGCAGTTGTGGGAGTGGATGGTGAGTTTATGCTACTTATGAACATAGAACTACGTTTTGTACCTTGCATGCTACTGTTTAATTTATGCAATTGCAATTCTGCTGATGTTGATCTCCTGGGACCAGCCAGGAGGAACGCGTTCAACAGTACGTGTCTAAAACGCTTCCGTTGGGAAGGGACTCACAGCGGCTTTTGCGAGCAAAATGTGTCTATTTCATTACGCGTCCGGTGGAAAGGAAGGGTTAGCCATAATCCTCAAAATTCCAAAAGTAAAAACTTGAGATATATCACCTTGTGTGTAATGAATGTAAATATGTGGCCAGTTACTTATTTTGAAATACTTAACTAAAGAATAACATTTTTGATAATATTCAAATTTTTAGATGTAACCGTCTTAGTTGAAAATAAATGTTTTATGGCTTCAGAAGCGAGGTTTGCCATTTTGCTTTCTTTGGTAGGGCCTTTCTTTCTTTTTTCTTTGACAGTGGAGATAAAAATCTAAGAAATAAAAAGGAAACTTCTTCTGTTCTGCTTCAATGAGTTGAAGAGGAAAACAATAATGATTTTGTGCCACACTGAGAAATTTCCGCTCCTCGGTGAGTTGCTAGTTGAAAATTGTGTGACCTTCCCCACATCCAGTCTGCACGACGCCACACAACGACACAAACAAAAACAGGATAAGAAAAGAGAGACACCCCCCCACTCCATTTACCTGTAAACTATCTGCAAAATCCAAGAGTATGGGTGTGTAACTCAAGATATGCTCACGTCTGCAAGCTCTAATGTTACAAGGCAGCTGAAGGCCGATCATTTGGTTGTGCAAAGGTGAAAAACCCTACAAATGAAAAGTTACACCACGCATCCGTCATTATTTATTCCAAATTTCACTACACCATATGTCTATGAGTCTCTTTCCTGGCCAGAGCTCTCAAAAAATGCCAGTGTTGTTGGCTCTCTTCGTAACACTGCCTGCAGCTGCGGTAGCAGCAGCTCTCAGTAGCCACTAGAGCTGAACTGGCAGTGTTAGTATGATCACAGAAGGGTGTCACTGCCTTACTGAGTCATGACATGGTCAGAGAACCTCTGCTGAAGCAACATCAGAAGAGAGCTTAAATTGGAAGGACTGGTTTTAATTAACTGACAGATCATAACTTTTAATGGATAGACGAGCGAAAAAGCCACTTTACTAAACAGAAAGGACTCAAGGCTCATTTTTACAAAGCAGTTATGTTATATTTCCACAAAATAGAGTCCCTCTTTAAGCTGTTTCCGGACATTCGTAGATAGGGTTGGGCATCGAGAATCAAGCAATGATTGGAACTGGGACAAATTTTTCAATTCTTCTGCAATCGTTCAATTTTTATAATTCTGAATCTTAACTCGATACCCAGTACGCAATCATGGAAAGGCGCTCTAAAAGATTTGGCTTCACATAGGAAACAAAAACAACAACACGGCGCAATGCGATACTTGGAAGATATAACTGATCGCCCTTTGGTTCGACACACTGCTTCGGCCTAACTCATTAGCTCTTTCTACAGGATCGAACACTCAGCCTTAGCACCGCGCTCATGTCTCATGTCAACACTGAGGCAACAAACAAGTTTAACTCGAGCTGTTGTTCAACTCAAATGCAAATAACGAGCTAAGGTTAGTCCATGTATTTGTTTTTATAGAGAAACGGCCTGAGATTGCTAAGGTAATGTTAGCCAGGCAGCTGACAAGACTCCGTAATATCCTATGCCTCCTCTGTTCCCCGTCCCAAGGGAAATGCAACAACTAGAGGAGTTCCACAGAGAGGTTTCAGATTTTTTTTAAGCATCTGTAGTTAATCTGGACTAGATATTTTTTGTTCAATATTCTGCACCAGGTTTGCCCATCAGTGGGAGCACATGCAGCATGTTTAGGTTTCTGCAGTATGGGACATTCAGGATTTTTGGAAATTGGTTTTCTTGAAATTTTCAAAAATATAACTCTTCTGTGAAAATTTTACCCCTGTGAAAATAAAACTTGTAATATTTATCTGCAAGTCCAGAGATAACAGCCCTGTGATAAATTCACAGTAAAGCAAAAAAGTTAATAGATTTAAAATTTCTTCAGCAAGATCAGTTAATGAACTAAACCTGTGTTTTTTACTCACTTGTCCCTACATTGTTGTATTTTCTTGATTATTTTCTTATTGTAACTGCTCATTTGTATTCTAATCATACAGTATGTAAAGCACCTTGAATTGCCCTGTGTTGAAAGTGTGCTATACAAATAAAATTGCCTTGCCTAAAATCCATGGAGAAGTTCAGATTATTTCATCAAGTAAGAGTACCAGTAGTTAGCTAGCTCAATTAACATATGCAATAAATAAATAAATGACCCTGTCCCTGCAAAGAATAAGAAACTAGAATTGGTTGGAACCGAAATTGAAACAAGGAATCGGAAATGTTTAAATTCAAACACAACCCAGCCTATTCATAGAGGCCTAATGGAGCTGGCAAAAACCCATGCAGATGGGAGGTTTCACAAATCAAGGTGGCTTTAGAGAAACTAAGGTTTAGTGTAGACTCAGCTGGGTCAACAGCATTGTGCAAAACAGGACCAACTCTATGATTTAAAAGGGTACAGCACGCAGGAGGCATGAAAGATAAATATGGAAAAAACAGCAATATCATTTTAATTTATAGCGATCAACAACAACAATGTCTGGCCGTTGATCACCAGCAATTACTAGACCAAAAGTCTATAAATACATACTGTGTCAGAAGACTTCAAAGCACCCTGTCAAATATGTGTTTATGAGAAATGTTGGTTATCAAATGATACGCAAACTAAGCCCCGCAGTCAGGAAGTCTTACATACTATTTATCATTGCAAAATCGCATGCTTGAGCTATAAAATCAATGGCTTGATGCAATCAGTTGAACTCCTTAGCTATAACCTTTTACTAATTTTCATTTTGTGATCACTGATTTAGACTGTACTGCATTATACTTGGGCTTGGATTGGACTGTGTGCAACTGGACAAAATGATTGGATTAGAATCAATTGGATGATTGTTAATCAGATTTGACCTCACTTTGAACCTAACTGGATTGTGTTTAGTTGGGTTTGAATTGAACCCTAGATCGTTGACTGCTCTACCGTCTCCCCTTTTCTGTGACAAATCTTTAGGAGCCAATAATGGCAAAAACCCAAACAAAAGGGAGCCGACGTCCTAGACTGCATCCACGTACAGGACACACAAATCACAGGTTCACGCAAAAACACTGCAGTTAGGTTTATCTTGCAACAGTAAAATAATTTAACATTTGTATATTTTGAGAACAAAAACCTATTAAGTATACTTTTCAGTAAGCCCACATTTCTGTATTTTTTTCCATTAGTGGCATGATGCAATATCCTTATATATATATAATTTATCCAATAAAAAACTTTTGGAGTGATATGAGCTGCTATGGTGTAATAAATATGGAGCCACTCACAATACTAACACAGACACATTTATTGAACTGCACCGCCAAAATGCAAATGAAAATATCAAAATTTAGAATGCAGAATAAGTGAGCAAATCCAGTGAAACTGCAACTGACTGAAGAAGAAAAAAAAGGCTCATTAGGTTCTCTAACGAAATTGAAAAGACAGCCAGAAGTATTCAAAATGAAATGGACAAGACAACATTTTTTATAACTGCACCAGAATAAGTTTCACCATGAAACAGTACAGAACCCTCCAGAAGAAGAGAGCCCTAATGGAATAACAAAATCCCCACGCTCCGGATAAAGAGAGGGAGCATGACCATGTGTAAAAGGGAAGAGGTGATGACTGGCCAGATAATGATGACCTATAATGCATTGTGTGGCAACACTGGCTTAATCAGTACGTCGCATATAGAAATAGCCAGATAGGATAAAGTGGATGGGAAAATCTAAAGGTAGATGCATAAAGAGGTAAGATGAGTGTAGGTATAGAGAATATAGATGGGGAGAGCATGGATGTGTCAGAGAGGAGATGAGTTAACAAGCACTGCTAAATGCGAATGAGGGAGAAAGACAATGAGCAGAGGAAAAAGTGAGGTGGAGCAGACAGGAGCTGTCCTACCATGTCAATGAGACTCTCCTGGATCCGGTTCAGTGTGGTTCTCAGTCGGCTGCTGATAAGGCCCAGACCGGATGACTCATACTGTGAAAGGCACACACAGATACACACACACACACACACACATTCAGTGAGAGTCTGCACAGTGACACCTTACTATATAAGAACACACACAAACTCCAATAGCTGCTTTCTTCTCATGTCAACAGAAACAAGGGGATTCCTGCTGTCTGCCTCTAACTGACTCTAATCCTAAAGATGGAGGAGTAACTGGTAAGAACACACATCAAAAGCAAACAATCGCAGAATTGATGTCCCAGAGAAAATAGTGGTACAGAGAGGCTAAAAGCACTGCAAACGCAACAGCAAAAGTCTGCTCAACTGATGCTGTGATGTGCTTGGGTTGTGGAAAGCAAATCACACATCCAAGGAGGTTCAAAAGAAACAAACAACACATGCTGGCTAGTATTCAGGTTATCAAGCTGATGCGGCCAATAAGTTACTCGTCAAATGTCAGGATGTAATGCTTACCAAGCAGGCAGGGCCCACCACCCTGGCAGGGACTGCCTCTCTGCCACTATAGGTGGGCAGAGATGGGCTTGGGACAGGCTATGGATGGTCGAACAGGCAGCAGAAAGGAAAAACGAGAAGCACAAGCACACAAACTTTAAAAGCAACTCTGTGGAGAAATTGCAACAAGACTAGAAATAAAAAAAGCCAAATAAACAGAAGCAGATTAATGGAGGTAATGAGAGAAATAAATTGAACACCATTACTGCGTCACATTTAAAGTCTTTTAATTTAAGAGCAACAAAACTCAGGCATAACTAATTGGCTTCTGCTAATGAGCAATCAGGCTATACGGTTGCTCTCTAAATCAAAAGACCGCTGTGAAAGTTTGCCTAAATGTTGCAGACCCTTCATAGTCAATAATTAGGTTTGTAAGGCACATGCTAAATAGAGTTTCAATTCTGCACAGGTTTCACTGATTTTAAAACACCAAAACACTTTGACCAAGCAGCATTCACATCAATATCAGCAAGAATGTGGATGATTTTTGGCAAGGTTTTGGATAGAAAGTGGGTTTACCATTATATGTTGATGAAAGTTGACCAACAGTTTCGACTATGAATGAAGTATCAATGGTGAGATCGTGGCGATAAGTCATTGTGTTTGCATCCAATATCCAAGATTATCTTCAATGACTGGCTTCATTCCAGCTCACCCATACCAACACTTGGGTGGCAGCGATCAAATTAAGTATTTTAATTCTGCACTTGTTATGATCTTGGCATCTTAACACTAGTCTGGCTACATCGAAAAATGACCTGACCGAATAGCTTTATTGAACCATTAATGATGGTAAAAAAGATATCCCCAAACAAGTTTGCTCTGCATGGGGGAAACAATATGTGATAGGATGGCCAATAAAAGAGAGGAACAAAACCTATATTGCAGTAGAGTCAAGCTTGACTTTACACAAAATTAGTTTTACAAAGTCTGCCGCAATCCAGTGACACTCAAATTATCATGGAGGCCCCGGAGGCTGTAGGGGCCCTCATAATCCAGTGTAAAGACAGGACTGGGAGATAAAAAACATACAAACTTAGTTGTAGGTTTAAGATGATTTCACAAACTGCTCGTTTGGAGTTTACATGATACTGTGGTTGTACAACAAATGCTAAATTCAAGGTTTTTCTTTTTTTACTTTTTAGAATGTGAGCAATTTTCAAGATGTGCAGACTAGATAACCGCATGTGAGTCGTGAGCCAAGAGAGAAAAATAACCCATTTTATGCATTATAGCTCATTTCTCAGAGAAACTATTTTTCTATTGAAATGTGTGACACTTTATGATCCATTCCTTCGTTTTTGGGTGAGTTTTCCTGCTCCAGTGTTTTTATAGGCAGTCTTTCCCCTCTACTTTTTCTGCTAACATATTTCTTGCCTTCATCTTTCAGTGTGCAACTATGTCATGTAAGTCTTTTTTCTTTGTCTTTTATAACCCTCTACTGTCTTTTTTCCAGAGCAGATGTATCTAAGTTATCCCCATGGGGTGTAACTTTCCAGAGTTTTGAAACATTAATCACTTTTTTTCAAAAATGTGTTTGTAAATCTGCCTCTCTCTCAACCCCCGCAGCTGACTGACTCATTACTGTTAACAGTGATAGAGAATCTGTGAGCGAAGCACATCATCATCTTTAGCATATATGTGACAGTGTCAAAGTGTGGCTGTTTAAACAGATAATGGGCATATTTACTCTTTTACATATTAATGCAAACCATTACTCTCTAAGAGCGAAAAGTCAAGCAGCTCAATCTTGATTCCACTGGTGTAAAGGAGAGCAAAGTGTGGGTCGTGGCTGCAGCATAGGTGCGGGGTAAACTTCCAGAAGCTCTTTAAAAAATCATAAGGACATTAAAAATTTACTGTGTGTGCTTCGATGAGATCCATTAATGAAAATAGGCAGGTTTATGATATGACAATTAAAATATTACACATCACATGTAAAAAAAAAATATCAAATTAGAAGGTAAGTCAAAAAAAGATCTAATAACACGTGGTGTCTACTGAGAAAATTGGACAATATTTTTCATCAAAGTGGAGTCAGCCACAAGAATTGATATTTACTTGTTTTCAGAGTGTGATTTTGTCAGGTGAAATAAATAAAAGCAATTTTTATGAGTGCAAAAAGTAGAGGCACATGCTATAAGCTTAATATCCTGCATCTGTCTCTGGATGTACAGTAGTTCCTGAGTTGCCCTGCTGTATTGACAAAGCTGGCTAACAGCCTAGTTTTATCAGGTCTGGCCAACAACACTCGTTGACATCAACACGTACGAGGCCTTGACCACATTTAGATCATTTATGTGAAGACATTTTAGGTAGAAAGAATAAATGGTGAAGAGGGAAAAGACAAAATAAAAATGATTAGTAAACTAACTAGTTACTGTGAGACCATCGCAGTTGGCTAAGCCTAAGGAGGCTAAAGTTAGCGTTTACCTTAGGACATAGTATCGGCCAACGCTCAATAGATTTACATTTTCTTTAATATCTAAATCAATTTTTGGCAATAATCAGACTAACATCTTAACGAGTAAGGGAGTCTTTATCTAGTTTCTATGTCACTCAGATAAAGTAATTATTAAATGAAGTCCATTCGACTTCATGCGCCCTTTCGCACTGATGTTCTTCCAGTTCACCTAGAGTCACACAGATAGTAAAGAAATTCTGCCAGCAGTGAAGCAGCAGGCGTAAAAGCAGGATATACAAAATGAGAGAAGAAATGGACAACAAAAACACTGCAGCAAAGAACATTTTATAAGTATTGGATTGTTTGATTGTGTTACACTCGTTCCTGCAGTACTGTTTTTCTACCGTTGTGGTTATTTCCGTTTCTGTGGGGACGACACTTCCCCTGAAAAGCTTGGCAAAACCGAGTTTGGACTTGACATGCAGAGAAATAGAGTTTACTAATCGCATAATCTGGGTGGGTTAGCCCAATTATGAGAAATCCAGTTCAGATCAACTTCAATCAGAAAAAGCCAATAATTTTTCTTTCTCTTACTGGATGTATAGGCACATTTGATCGTCTCCAGTTCACTAAATGAAACAGTTAAAAATATAAAACTTCAACTAGACAGTTTCACACTGAAAAAAATAAAAAATAGCAATGGGGCAACGGTGGCTCAGGTGGTAGGTGTTCGTACCTCTTCATTTGCCCATTTCAATCATTGTGTCCTTGGGTAAGACACTTCACCCACCTTCTTCTAGTGGTGGTCAGAGAGCCAAGTGGTGCCTGTGTATGGCAGCCTTGCTTCTGTCAGTGTGCCTCTGGGCAACTGTGGCTGCAATGAAGCGTGTGAATGTGTGCATGAATGGATGAAAACTTTGGACTTCTCTGTACTAGATAAAGTGCTACACAAGTACAGATTATTTACCATTAAAGCATAGTTTGAGATCCTCCGGACAAACCTGGAGGGTGTCACTGGTGAGAGAAATATCTCCTTCCTGGACCTGTTACTCCCATGTTTTGATATCGGATAAGTGGATGGTTTGAGATTTATGAAACGTTGTTTCTGAAAAAACAATGTTTCTTTAGCATTTAAAACACCATAATTAGACAAGCATGAAAACCACAGCAATGGCCTCTCCATAGATGTACTGGGGAAGTCTAAACTAAAGACATTATTTAAAATGCATTTAGCAATTTGTGAAACTGTTATGAAACAAAAAAAAATATATATAAAAAAAAAATAATCCAATAACATTGCTCAAATTCCGTCCCGCTCTTGTGAACTAGATATGATGTACTGTCTCATTTAGTGAGCAGCATATTTCATTACACCCCTAATAAAATTCAAATGTACATGCAGTGCATGAGCCCTGAGTGGTAATACACATGAAAAAAGGAAGCCAATGACAAGTCAATCTCCAAACCTTTTCCGAAATTTCCTTACCACACTTTCACAAACACACACAGACATCAAAATGTCAACAATCTGACTTAAGAAAGCCCCCAAGGCGCATACTTCATCTTTATCTTTCCCATTTGGATGGGACATAAGTCATTTCACTGTTATCATTACTACTTCCCTGAGGGCAATGAAGACACAAATTCTGCCTTTTTCCATTCTTTTGGAGGCACTGTGAAACTGACAAACCTTTTATATTCAGTGAGGAACTGAGCTCACAACCTTTAAACCTGTTTCACAATCAAACTTTTACAGAGAAAGCTGGCTCTTGGGACGTGGAACGTCACCTCTCTGGTGGGGAAGGAGCCGGAGCTGGTGTGCGAGGCTGAGAGGTTCCGACTGGACATCGTCGGCCTTGCCTCGACGCATGGCTCTGGCTCTGGAACCCGTCTCCTCGAGAGGGGTTGGACTCTCTTCCACTCTGGAGTTGCTCCCGGTGAGAGGCGCCGAGCTGGGGTGGGCATACTTGTTGCCCCCCATCTCGGCGCCTGTACGTTGGGGTTTACCCCGGTGAGTGAGAGGGTAGCCTCCCTCCGCCTACGGGTGGGGGGACGGGTGCTGACTATTGTTTGTGCTTATGCACCGAACAGTAGATCAGACTACCCACCCTTCTTGGAGTCCTTGGAGGGGGTGCTGGAGAGTGCTCCTTCTGGAGACTCCCTCATTCTCCTGGGAGACTTCAACGCTCACGTTGGCAATGACAGTGAGACCTGGAGAGGCGTGGTTGGGCGGTATGGCCCCCCCGATCTGAACCCGAGCGGTGTTTTGTTGTTGGACTTCTGTGCTCGTCATGGATTGTCCATAACGAACACCATGTTCAAGCATAAGGGTGTTCATGTGTGCACTTGGCACCAGGACACCCTAGGCCGCGGCTCGATGATCGACCTGGTTGTCGTTTCATCTGACCTGCGGCCGCATGTTTTGGACACTCGGGTGAAGAGAGGGGCGGAGCTATCCACCGACCACTACCTGGTGGTGAGTTGGCTCCGGTGGTGGGGGAAGACGCCGGACAGACCTGGTAGGCCCAAACGTGTTGTGAGGGTCTGCTGGGAACGTCTGGCGGAGTCTCCTGTCAGAAGGGGTTTCAACTCTCACCTCCGACAGGACTTCAAACACGTCCCGGGGGAGGCGGGGGACATTGAGTCCGAATGGGCCATGTTCCGTGCCTCCATTGTCGAAGCGGCTGACCGTAGTTGTGGCCGCAAGGTAGTTGGTGCCTGTCGTGGCGGCAACCCTCGAACCCGCTGGTGGACACCGGCGGTGAGGGATGCTGTCAAGCTGAAGAAGGAGTCCTATCGGGCCTTCTTGGCCTGTGGGACTCCGGAAGCAGCTGATAGGTACCGGCAGGCCAAGCGGAGTGCGGCTCGGATGGTCGCTGAGGCAAAAACTCGGGCGTGGGAGGAGTTTGGAGAGACCATGGAGAACGACTTCCGTATGGCTTCGAAGCGATTCTGGTCCACCATCCGGCGTCTCAGGGGGGGGAAGCGGTCTGCCGCCAACACTGTTTACAGTGGGGGCGGTGTGCTGCTGACCTCAACGCGGGACGTTTTGGGTCGGTGGATGGAATACTTCGAAGACCTCCTCAATCCCACCGACACGCCTTCCTGTTTGGAAGCAGAGTCTGGGGACTCTGGGACGGACTCTCCAATCTCTGGGGCTGAAGTCGCCGAGGTTGTTAAAAAGCTCCTCGGTGGTAAGGCTCCGGGGGTGGATGAGATTCGGCCGGAGTTCCTCAAGGCTCTGGATGTTGTAGGGCTGTGTTGGTTGACGCGGCTCTGCAATATTGCGTGGACATCGGGGGCAGTTCCCTTGGATTGGCAGACCGGGGTGGTGGTCCCCCTCTTTAAAAAGGGGGACCACAGAGTGTGTTCCAACTACAGGGGGATCACACTTCTGAGCCTCCCTGGTAAGGTCTATTCAGGGGTTCTGGAGAGGAGGGTACGACGGATAGTCGAACCTCGGATCCAGGAGGAACAATGCGGTTTTCGTCCTGGCCGTGGAACACTGGACCAGCTCTACACCCTCGGCAGGGTCCTGGAGGGTGCGTGGGAGTTCGCCCAACCAGTCTACATGTGCTTTGTGGACTTGGAGAAGGCGTTCGACCGTGTCCCTCGGGGTGTCCTGTGGGGGGTACTCCGGGAGTATGGGGTACCAGGCCCTCTGATACGGGCTGTTAGGTCCCTATATGACCGGTGTCAGAGTCTGGTTCGCATTGCCGGCAGTAAGTCGGACTCGTTTCCAGTGAGAGTTGGACTCCGCCAAGGTTGCCCTTTATCACCGATCCTGTTCATAACGTTTATGGACAGGATTTCTAGGTGCAGCCAAGGTGTTGAGGGGATCCGTTTTGGTGACCTCAGGATCGGGTCTCTGCTTTTCGCAGATGATGTGGTCTTGTTGGCTTCGTCTGAACGTGATCTACAGCTCTCGTTGGAGCGGTTCGCAGCCGAGTGTGAAGCGGCTGGGATGAGGATCAGCACCTCCAAATCCGAGACCATGGTCTTGAGTCGGAAAAGGGTAGGGTGCTCTCTTCGGGTTGGGGATGAGGTCCTTCCTCAAGTGGAGGAGTTTAGGTATCTGGGGGTCTTGTTCACGAATGAGGGAAAAATGGAGCGGGAGATCGATGGACGGATTGGTAGGGCGTCTGCAGTCATGCGGGCGCTGTACCGGTCTGTCGTGGTGAAGAGAGAGCTGAGTCGAAAGGCGAAGCTCTCGATTTACCGGTCGATCTACGTTCCTACCCTCATCTATGGTCACGAACGCTGGGTGGTGACCGAAAGAACGAGATCGCGGATACAGGCGGCTGAAATGAGTTTCCTCCGTAGGGTGGCTGGGCTCTCCCTTAGAGATAGGGTGAGAAGCTCGGTCATCCGGAGGGAGCTCAGAGTAGAGCCGCTGCTCCTCCACATCGAGAGGAGCCAGTTGAGGTGGCTCGGGCATCTAGTCAGGATGCCTCCTGGACGCCTCCCTGGTGAGGTGTTCCGGGCATGTCCCACCGGGAGGAGACCCAGGGGAAGACCCAGGACCCGTTGGAGAGATTATGTCTCCCAGCTGGCCTGGGAACGCCTCGGGATTCCTCCCGAGGAGCTGGCCCAAGTGGCCGGGGAGAGGCAAGTCTGGGTCTCCTTGCTTAGGCTACTGCCCCCGCGACCCGACCCCGGATAAGCGGAGGAAGATGGATGGATGGATGGACTTTTACAGAGATAGTCTGTAATTAGGAAATATAGGAGCAGTTTTTACACAGTGTTTTACTGGAAATCATCTAAATAAAGGAATCCATCTCTAGAGGTACAAACATGCAATCTGAGAGAATATAAAAAATATATAATATTTGTTTTTAAGAAAAATAGACAAAAGCACATTACAACAGGTCAACAGAACTTTGGGGTGTACACAGAAATATCCAATGTAAATATATATTTAAACATAATATTTACACTTATTCAAAACCATAGATACATCTTAATACAAGACAATTTTACTCTTTGTTGGCATTCATATTTGTATGTTTATATGTCAGATCTAAGTGTTACCATGACTTGGCAGAATCATATTGGAGTTTAATTTGAACAATAATCATTGATTCAATCAGTAAATTTACCACTGGATTAATTTAGATTTATTATTTACATGCAGAACAATATTTTTATATTCCATACTAAGCCCAGATTTAAGAAAAGCTGCAGGCAACAGCAGTTTATACCTGGAAGAATAAAATGTCGTTCTCAAATAAATGAAGTATAGACATTCTACAGCCTCAGCATTATATGCAGATGCCCATTAACAAGTCATTGGAAGATGCATGAAGCTGAACTTATATCATTTTGGGGATAATTAGACCATATGTTCCACACAGAGGTCTCCAGCTTTTCCTACAATCTATAATGTGATGATACCGCACTGGTTATACAACCGTCTATTCAAGAAAAGGAGAAGAAAAAACTTTGAGGGACTCTTTACTTGAATTCAAAAGAGTTGTTTTGCCTTGGAGATAAATTAGTCAATTATAGAAAACAGACACAGTTTATCAATCTAGTAAAGCAGCATTTTTCCCCAAACAAGTGTGCTAGTAGATTTAATTTTTTTTGCTTTAAGTATAACTTCTAGTTTTTCCTGTTTGTTGCTAATTTAAATTTAGTGTTGCTGTTGTATGAAACAGTCAGGTCGGTCACAAAAATGTAGACTACAAATGACCATCGATGGAGAGCCCTGTCTGAGGCTCAAGGCCAGGTACAGATTCTAAAATTAAAAATCAGTCCATTTTTGGATTTAGGCAGGCGGAAGATGGACAGCAGAAAAAATAAGAGTCTTGGTTTACTGCAGGATCTTATAAATAACTCGACAAAAATGTTGATCCAAAAACTACCTCACAATATACGCACTTAAGTATTAGTTAAGGTACATGCTTCTTTTGGCTAATTTGTTGGAACGGTGCAGCATGGCCTTAAGGCAAATAGTCTGTAGCTCTGCTTTGATATGAAAGATGACCAGGTTACCTTAACAGTTACCTTCAGCATGTCTGCAATTAAGGAGGTCTGATATTGGTCTCTATTATCTTTTTGACAATACCCTATGGATTCTGTAGAGTGTAAGCCATGCCAAAAAAACACAGTGATACCGTGCTCATTAATCGGAGAATTGCTTCTTTTAGCAACGCAATCAGTTGTCAAATCCTGCCAGAAAAAAATCAAATCAGTATCCTCTATTAAAGTTGCCGGCAGAAGGAAGCATCAAGTGGTCTAAAACTTTTAGGTAGAAATCTTCACAGAGTTTTGTCTTGACAGAGCATAGTGAACCAACATCAGCAGAGGATATGACTCCTCATATCACCACTTAATGTGTAAACCTCACGCAGTACCTCATGCAAAAATAAAGGTCTGCCTATCCACTCTTCCGTTAGGAACAGGCTAGTTTGTTTTCTTTTTTGCCTGCTCACTTTTTCAATAACTTTAGCTCACTTTTATGGCCCAGCCTCTTTTTGAAGGATGTAACTGACAGTCTGCTAGAAACTTCTAAGACAGATTAAGTTAGCAGTTCTCCCCTTGCGTGGTCCATAACATATATAAATTACATCATAATTCCCCATTATTAACCATTTTTATTGATCATATGTAATATTCAAATCGTGATTTTGAAATTTATTATCTTTAAGTGTAATAGCCAAAAATTAACAGAAATTAAAATATATCCCTCAGTGTGAAATGAATTTGCAAGAGTATTTTATCAGATTACAAGAATAAATGAACCTTTCAAGCAGACACATTTATTGAGCTGCACCTGTAAGATTATGTTTTGTTGCTTTAGGTTGCTGCTTTGTTGAAGAACAAACGGCACATCTGGGCAGTTAATAAAAAGCACATAGCAATTAGAGCCGCATTTAGAAATATGGATAAAATAGATGATGTTGGTGTCGGTTCACAAAAAAAAGTGCTAATATTACCAAAGTATTACAAATACTGTAAAAAAAATCTTGATATTATTTCAAGAAAGTAGTACACTTACAAATGATTGAAAATCTGTTCACAACAGAAAGCCTTGTTAAATTACACTATTACTAAGTTTTGTCACTGAAAATAGTGATTTTATACCTTTAACTAACAAGGACATTCTATTCTAACTCATGAAATTAAAACAAATTGCCATATGGCGACAATGAAGTTGAACTGAATTTAACTCATACCTGAAAGGAGTAGTCCACCCCCAAGTAACATTTTGTCTGTTGTCATATTATCCTGAGTTAGATAAGTGAAAAGAGCATTTTAGAACCAGCCCAGGTTCTAATCTGGCAGCAGACCCTTTGCTTTATCTTAACATAATTAATGTAACTGAATGGTACCAGTTGGCATTTTGTGCTTAAAATTGCTGAAAATTACTCAATGATGATCCTATTTATTCCTTATGACCTCAAAAATCATATCGCTTGCAAATGAAAATAGTTACACGAAGGAATTAGAGGAGCCGATTTAGACTTGGAACTACATTATGACAACGCAACGCTGTAAGCCACCACTGCAAGGCATAATAATATGTCGTTGCACTTGTAAATGCCACCTTAATGTGAATTACTCTACAAAAATCACCATTTACAGTCATTAGGGTGAAATCCCTTAAATGTTATACAGTAAATTTGGAGATGACAATTTTCACCAGATGTCACAATTATAGTAATTCATATTAGCTTAGCAACACACAAGGAATTAATGTAAATAGTTAACTAAAGCCATTGATGAAGCACTTTGTTCAATATCTGTACAAAAAATGGATGGGACTGGCATGCTATTCAGACAGCACCATCTTTCTGGCAAAATATTGGATTTTATCTTCATAGTCCTCCACAGTGAAATGCTCCTTGCTAGTCAGATATTGATCAATATCCTCCACAGGTGTTGTTGGAGGAATTCCCAGGGCAGCATCTCGTTATCTTCTCCATTCCACATTAGACGGAATTCTGTGAAAAGTCGTGTTGCTGTACCCCTTTGGCTGGTTTTATCAACCCCTTGTTCTACAAGCGATAACTATTTTCTTGCATTAGACTTGTAACACACTCAAACTACTGTAACAAAAACTTGCGCATTTGTGTTTATGGAAGAAATCTCTTATTCCTTCATTTTACTATTTATTTTCACTTGGGGTGAAATGTCATTTTAAAATTCAATATCTTAATGTGAAGCTTTGCTAAATCTGTTTATTTACTTTATTCAAAGGTCCCATTTTATAGCTCAGACATCAATTTCACCTTTGATGCTCCATACCATAGTATAGCTTTCAGATAGTACACATATGGATCAAAGACTAAATAAAACAACTTAATTTACTCTATACATTAAAAAAATAGTACACAACTCACGGAGGAATGAGAACAATAAGACTTTACCATGTCATTGCGTCCAAAGAAGGTATACACAGCATAAAGGTAGTAGTCAAAGAGCTGTGATACACAGTGGATGACGTCAAAGGCAATCGGCTTCAGAATGTTCATCATCTGCATGTACTTTCCTGAATGGGGAGGATACAAAAAAAAAAGAGGTATTTCACATAATTTGATAATCTGAAGGTATTGTGTAGCACTGACTGTGTCCCAGGTAGCAAGGTGCCATTAAGGAGTGAGCATTTTTAAAGAAAGCATTGATTTGCAAGCAACAAAATGTTTCAAATCGTAAGTAAATGTTTGGGGACATTAAAAAAGTTAAAACACAGTAAAGTAATCCATGAGGGGAGCTGCAGCCTTTAGAGGGGAACTCTAACAGCAGCGTCATGCATTTCCACACAAATTGCAAGGACTTAATTTAGCAGAAAGGTAATAAAGGCTATAAATACAGCGGTACGGAGGTGTAACAAGATTTCTACAGAGTAAAAACTGACGAGGGGAAGGGAGGAGAAGAAATAAAATCAATCTTGCTCGCTTTGCCTCTGAGACAGACCTATTCCTTAAACTCATTTATTGCCGACTTTCTTTTGAATTCTGTACAGAGAGCTTTTGTTCAATCTGATTCCATCATACTTCTACAGAGAGTATATTGGAAATGACTTCAAGTTTTTGTACTTTGCTAAAGTACAAAAACTAAATATAACTGATCCAGGGAAGTCAAAAACAAAATAGTGAAACTCAATTTTCAGATTTTTGTGCCATATCTTCAAATGAAAATTGAGTCAATCTAAATGCATTGGGCAAAAGTTCTAACACTGTTGCATTAAATATAATTATCGGCACTATTTCTGATTTGTCTATTAGAATCCTTTTACAAGGTCCACCAAAACCAAAATCCATTAAGTCAATGATGGGGGTCCAGATGTCTTTAAGGCAATGTCAAAGAAACATACGAGCAGTATTTTGTTAAAAAAAAGAAAAAGAGGTCACAGCTCAGGGTAGAGGCTAACTATTATTCGTGCAGCTCAGTCACGCAGGCACAGCACGTGTCAATCGGCAATGATTTGCTTAATTGATGAATAAATGGAAATGTCAGCAGGCAGGAGGATGCATGTGCTGTAGCTGAGTCTGAGCTCCTCAGGAGGATAAGGTTACGTGTAAAAAGGGTTTTTGTGTGTGCGTGCAGCACCTACCAACAAGCCGGATGACGTTGAGGGTGGTGTTGGTGAGAATCGGTGCGCTGGCTTTGCTTAGGTTGTAATCTGACTTTTTCTTGCTTCTTATGGTCTCTCGGGACACGCTGATCCATGCAGAAGTGTGCGAGGGAGAAAGCCGTGAGGAAACCATGAGAAAGTAATTCATGTTAATATCACTAATCTTTGAAAATGATTGGCTGGTGTGGGCCAAAGTCCTATAATTGATCTATCAGAACCCATTACACATGGCAAGAGATAGAGCTGGAGCGTGCTGCTGGGAAAGGCTTTGAACTGATGATCCTGGAGCATTACATCCCTGACACCAAGCTCAATGAGCCAAATTAGTCAGAAGTCATTACCTTGGCTGCTGTCACTGCCGGAAATGTCATATACCTGGATGTGATCATGCAGCCCATTTAATAATTCATCAGTCAGCATTGCTTTCAATAATAAAAAATAGTTTTTTAGTAAAAATGAATGAAATGACTATGGAAATCTAATTTGATATCAAAAGCCACTACAATGGCACTGGATTGCAATATAGTTGAGAAACTTAGCTTAGTAGTTAGATATTAATGTGCACCTTTTATTACTATTGATAGTAGTTCTTAACCTTAATTTATTGGTATTGATGTTGTATTGTTAGAGTGTTTGATTATGAATGGCAAACACTGTATGCTGCTGGACACTCGAATTTCCCCAGTCGGGAAGTATTTATCATCATCATCATCATCATCATCATATAGGTTTTACCAAACTGATTATTTGGCCATTAAATCAAACTGTTACTGGCACAGACATATCTGCAAATTTTTCTTCACCATGTGCAGAATTATTCTATGAATATAGAATGATGATTAACCTCAGCTTCAGCTTCATTGTAGATGGTTAAAAAAAAAATTATATATTTTTTTTCTGTTCAAGTCAGTTTACTTGCATAGCACCAATTCACAACACATCGCAATGCAACTGACAAGAAAAAATATTTCAACTGAATCATGCATACATTCTAATTAATAATTGAGTTCCTTATTTCAATCAATTTGAAAGATTTCTATCTAAAATAGTAGATTAAATTAAGTCACTGACTTGCAGCATTCACTCCTCCAGGACAAGCATGTAGTGACAGTATTCATCAATTTATTAGTTTATTTAAAGGCGCATGGGACAGGACTTCTTGAAAAAAAACAACTAAACATGCATGTTCAAATTGTCCAGGTTTTTAAATTAATGAGTAATGAAGCACTTTAAACCAAAAAGAATTAGGCCGTGTACATATTGTTCTATTTTCTTAAGCAGGCTTTTTGCAGCAAAATATGCTGCGATTTGGAGCCTGAATTTCCCACGCTGGCCTAAGAGGTGTGACATAAGTCGACCCTGCTAGCGCGTTCCCAGCAGCATCAAAGGGAAGAAGATCGCAGCTCAATCAGCTGTGAGAATGGATTCTCCCGCTACGGGCAAACGACCAAACACGACTCAAAGCACGCTAAAAGTGGCACTAAGAAGTTTTTATTAGCAGCTTCTTGTGAGTCAAAAGCAAAATATAGGTCAGATAGAAATCTGGATATATATCTGATTCGGTTCCCCATTGGAATGTCTGTTCACCCTTCGAAATCTGTGTGCCCAAAATATCTGTAGAGGCGTTTATGCCCACTGGAACAAATGAAGATTTTACTTACTTTGTCCCTCGACATGGTGCTTGTTTTCATAATTCCGGTATGTATGCAGTAGTTTGGATGTATGTCGCTTTGTTTCTTTTTTTTTTTCTTTTTTTTTTCTACGAGTTTGTGCTGACTCCCGTGACAATTGCTGCAGTTATTTCCAGCGACGGCAGTGTCGCTCATGAGTTTTGTTTTTTCATCCTGCCCCATGCTCCTTTAAAAATGTTGAACCCCAAAAAAACTTCATTTTCGGACAAGAATATTAACTTGGCTAAAATGTTTACTGCTTTGCTAAAACATATCAGAAGAATTTGATTTTTGAGTCTTACTGTGATTATCATGACAGCATTTATACAGGAATCCTAGAGCTGAATTTATTACCTTCTACTACCTCTATATGTTTAACTAGCAACACCAGATCAGGCAGCAGCATTTTCGGGGCCCTGACTAATGCATTTTCAACATTGCCCATTCCTCATTTGAGACAAAACATTATCCCACCTACTTTAAGGTATAAGTGTGATGCAGTCTCAACTAAGACATTGCATACATTAAAGATCCAAAATCCAATTCCAGAAGACTCGAGACATTTGTTTTTTTAAAGACAAACTAAATGCAACAGCTTTCGAATTTCACAAGCCACCGTTTCATTCACGACGGAATGTTGATAACGAGTTTAACTCGGGATGATAACTCCGAGAGCAAAGGCCACCTCAAATGGAGTGCCCATATTAACCTCTACAACGCCCCACATTTATGTTTTTTTATGCCCACTTGAGAAAAAACTTACAAGTCATAAAGTCAGTCTTTAAATGCTGGATCAGTGGACCAAAGTTGGGAAAACATCCCAATTGGTCGAAAGTCACTTTTTAATGTCAATATACTGTCCCGACACCACAGATGTGCACAGCAGAACAGACAGGGGAACCAATCGGGTCTACTAAGACGAACATGTAATGCCGTGCAGTCTGCACATTTAAAATATTTTTTTAGTCAAACCAAAAAATAAATATATTCAAGTGATGACAACAAATGCGCTACCGGTTTACTAATAAATATTTTTTAAAAATTGTAATTTACTATCTTTAAACAGTCTTAATTTGAACTCAACTATCTTAGTACCTTACTACCCCAAGGAAAACCAGGGTAAATTTACAAAAGTTATACATCCTATAATATTTTTTTTTGACAGCATGAAAATTACACTTTGCCTTTGAACACAAGCCAGAAAAACTCAAAAACTCCCTTGATCATAAGACAAATAGTCTATCTGCAAAATTTGGAGGTTTGTGTGCTTTTCCCCAGCAGAAAGCTCTATATGTGTGTTTTTAGTGTGCGAGGAGTCTCAATTGCTCTTCTGACAATATAATGATGTTGTGTTCTCTTTTACTTGTTTTGGAGGTCCCTGCAGCTTGCAGTTTTTGTTAACTTTATCTCCTATGCGGTACCCCACAAGTGATATAAACAGAAGTTTTAGTTGGTCAGATCTATTAGGACTTTCCAGGAGTTTTCCAGGAGTTCAACAGCCAAAAAGAATTAAATTCTGGCCAGAAAAAAAGATCTTGTTATAGTTGAACTGGTGTATGGAAGGCTTAAGCTGATGTTATTCGTTATTTTTCCATTAAAACATACCAAAAAGAGAAACAAAAAAACCTCCTTAGCTGCAATCGATTAATAGTACATTTTAAATTAAATAGGCCTATATATGCTGGAAAAGGGCAACACATTCACCACTAATAAATGCTGACTCATCTTTTAATAGAATAGAGCAGTCACCTAGGAGACAGTGGAAAGAAAAAAAAAAAAACGTTTGAAAGCTTTATGGCTGTAAAGTAGGGTTACGAAGTGGTGAACTAAACTGACATTTGATAAAGGCATTAAAGACAGGAATAATTTCTCACTTTTAGAAACACCTCCAGAGAACAATTTAGAGTGAGACAACTGTGTGTTTCTTTTTGTTTGTGAATCTCTTCACTAGACGTGAAAAGACCTGGCCTGTGTGTCGGTTTGATGTGTTGTACTATAATAAGGCCACTTGGATCTTACCTCTTCAGAGGGGCGTCACCCGTCTGCTCATCAACGTAGTCTTGTTTGAGCTCATCGGGGACATCGCTGTCACTGTCGTAGTCCTGATACACATTCTTCTCCAGCTCGTCTGATTCATACTGGAGAAGATTTTAAGGGGAGAAAGACAAAAGAAGACAAAAATCTGATACGGCAGAGTAAGACAGTTTCAGCGGAAAAACAACAACATACAACATAAAAACACACAGGAGTCAACTCACTGGGTTCAGTTAGAAAAGGGTAAAACATCTCAGTTGTGTCTCTGATGAAAATTCAAAGACATTTTTCCTAAAATAGGATGATTTTTTTTATTGTTTTGCTAAAGTGGATTTTAAGAGAAAGAGTTGCACTGAATGAATGAAATAATTTATAAACACACAGAATGATGACTGCTTTATTGATTTAGGTACACCACCATATATATATTGATACAAAAATGTTTGCCTGTAAAAAAAAAAAAAAAAAAAAACTCTATGAAGAACTGATTGCCCCTAAAAATTGACAATACGTTGTCTCAACCTTGGTGGCAGTAGCTTCCCATTAAGTATTTTGGATAACTGACCTTGAGCCTGTGGAGGAATTCAGCTATATTGAAGGTATTTTTAAAGTATAGATTATCTCTTAAAGTAATTTGAAATCATCTCAAACATATTTAAGTCCAGACCTTGACTAGACCACTCAAGAATTAATCTATTTGTTTTATTTTAGCCAATCAGGGGTTGATATGTTGGTGTAGTTCAAATTGTAGGCCTGCTACATAATTGAAGTGCACCTGAGCATAAGTTCTCTTTTATTTCCGGTATAAAGGAATATTCAGGATTCTTTAAAATATGGCAAGTCATTCAATGTGTCAAACACACTACCCGCCAATTTATCTCTTTCCTGGTTAAAGAGGACCTATGTTAAATATCCAGGAGCATCCGGTATTTTCTGGGAAATGCAGGGAGTGTAACTCTTACTGTGACTAAGCTCTGATTCTTGTTCTACAGCTGTTTTCTTCTATATATTATTCTGTTTTCTATACATTACTGGAAGGTCTACAGAGCTGGTTCAGATCTTACCTCAAGGACAGGAATGTATTTGTGTTGATTAGCCAATTCTCATCACAAAACACAGAAATCACATGCGCGTTCCCCCAGGGCTCCATCCTAGGGCCCCTCCTATTTAGCATCTACATACTCCAACTAAGCCAGATTATAACTACCAATAATGTTAACTACCACAAGTATGCTGACAACACTCAGCTTTATATCTGAATGTTACCAGGTGATGTTGAACCCATCCAAACCCTTAATAAACACACTGAGCAACTTAACAACTGGATGTCCCATAATTTCCTGCAACTGAACAAAAAATAAACTGAAGTACTTATCTTTGGATCTAAAATCAGATCGACTACATATCAGTAATCAGCTTAAACAGGACCAACTAGAAATTACCACCCAGGACAGAAATCTAGGTGTAATAATGGACTCAGACCTGAACCTCCAGGGTCACATAAAGGCAATAACAAGGTCAGCTTTCTATCACCTGAGGAGTATTTCTAGGATTAAAAGACTGATGACACAAGGAGACCTAGAAAAACTCATCCATGCATTTATCTCTATCCACCTTGATTACTGTAACACTATCTTCACAGGTCTACCTAAAAAAAATCAATCACATAGCTGCAGCTGATCCAGAGAGCTGCTGCTCGTGTTCTCACTAGAACCAAAAAGATAGAGCACATCACCCCAGTTCTAAAGTCCTTACACTGGCCCCCTGTAGCTCAGAGAATAGATTTCAAAGTGCTTTTATTAGTTTATAAATCATTGAATGGTTTAGCACCAGAGTACATTAACGATCTGCTATCATGGCACAAACCATCCAGATCACTCAGGTCCTCCAGCACTAGTATACTGATCGTCCCTAGAACCAGAACCAAACATGGAAAGGCAGCTTTCAGTTTCTATGCTCCTCACATCTGGAACAAACTACCAGGAGAATGCAAAGCTGCAGAGATACTGAACTCTTTTAAGTCTAAAATTAAAACTTCCACATTTAGACTCGCTTATGAGTAACTGATCCTATCATTGCTTTTTACTTGATTGTTTTTAATTTTTATACAAATTATTGTCTTGATTACTGTTTTATTGTAAATGCTTTCTTGTATTTATTTTTTAAAGTGATTTATGCTCTCTGTTCTGTGTTTTAAATTTAATCATGTACAGCACCTTGAATTGCCTTGTGTTGAAAGTGCTATACAAATAAAATTGCCTTGCCTTCTTTTTCCTCCTAGTTATGGATTCTATTGTGACGTGTCCTTGATGACTCATCAATGAGTCCTCGATGCACTCTTGGGGTTAAATTTGATTTGAAGTGGCCACTCCTAGAAAGATCCTCAATATGTCATGCTATCACCATTTATAGATAACGTCTATTACTGAGGTTCGCTGGATTCTCAAACCCTTGGCAATGCTTTTTAACTCTTTCCAGACGAGCAGATATCTTAGTTTCTCTGTTTCTATAAATCTGGACATATGTATTGCTGTATCTTCAAGCCTACTTAATGTTGTCAGACAGGTTCCGTTTGGTTATTTCTTACTTGTACAGGTCTGATATTAATCAGGTGTAGCATTTGAAACATCACCACTTATTAGAAATGATCATTGGTGATAGGGCTGGGCGATACGGACCCAAATTTATATTGCAAAACAATCTAAAGCATGTGAGGTAATGATATGTATTGCGATATATTCTCTTTTGTTCTTTATTTATGTCAAAATGTCTATTTTCGAACATTCTCACTTTCCAGACACATTGCAGCAGAACAACTTCAAAAGGTTTGGAATGCCATTTAAAGAACATATATTGTGAAAAATGCATCTTAAAAAATATTCAATTCTCTTTTCAAAATAATGCAACACCAAATTTCTCAAAATGTAAATTAAGATAAAGATATTTTAAATTAAATAAAAGCTGAATATCATTAAAATAAAGTTAAAATGTATCTGATGTCCTGGTTACTAATTTATCCATTTAATATTGCACACACAATCCAGCATTCATTTGAATTAAAATGCTTCAAGTTCAACAGGTTTCTTTTCAAATAAATGAAAAACAACAAATTTTAAACTTTTAATACCTAGTGTGAAGACAAACCCCAAACATCAGTTTTCTTGCGTACCTGGTACAAAGTATGTAGGCGCAGCTTGATGTCATAATACATAACGATAAAAAATTTCTACCTCATACCTTTTATATTGTGCATTACTAATTGGTGATGAATAAATATTTGAATTTACTACAACCTCAAAGAGAACAGACTTGCAACCTTGTGATTTCTGTTGGTTATGAAGCCGTACCCCATTAGATGCAAGAACATCCTCTGTCTCCTCTTCCTTGTTATCAATGTGCATCTCAAAGGGGTTCCCGTCCTGATGATACTGCTGGAAAAGTGACAGCTCCTCCAGGACCTGGGCAACTGAGGAGGCAGCCTGTCTGCTTGGAGAAACGGAGGGAGAGCGGCACTGGCCCATGAACTTGAACTCCTGTATTAGAGAGAATGAGACAACGAAAACACTGTTTTTTTCTATCTCAACTCAGTATAAATAACAATATCTAATAAAAATCCTGCTTTGTTTTGACATCTGTCCAGAAAAATGGTGCTCAAAAACAGACATTCTAATACAAAATATTTTAAAGAGGTTCACTGACAGAGTATTTGTTGATGTGTAACAAAGCAAAAGAGAAATTGCAGCTAAAAAATGATAACCTTAAACAGAGCTAAAGCATCAACACAGTTTTTTTTTTTTTCGAAAGGTTTTTGCAATAGCCTCACTTAAGATACGATTAAAATCGAACCACAACCTCCACAGTTTTGAAACATGAAGTTGTTTTTGTACATAATTTTTTTGTTCATATAATTCTATTTTAGACCCCACAAGCTGCTTTGTGCCTTTTTTCCTCATTTTCCTGTTTTTGACAATACCAAATGCCAGAATTCTCTTTCACAGAGGGACAAAACACTTTTTTTGCATTTAACATTCAATCTGATCACACTGTAGGTTCAGCAGTCACAAAGGACAGCTGCACAAGGCCTAGAGAGGTGGCACACTGTACGGCCGAACATTCCAGTGAGTCGAAAAGCACGATGACTCGCTCTAGGAGGACACGCAAACGCCATGAGCATATATCACCAAAGTGCAAAGAAGACTAAAAGCTGACAGATACATTTTGACGTGGCCATCCTGGGTAATATATGCCATCTATGTTGCCAAAGCTCAATAAATGTTGCTTCTGTGTTGCCCTGCATGTTCTTGTGTGTGGCCTCAATTTTTGGTAACGTTGATACTGCTACAGTTCAACTGTACTTTCGTGACTAGTTTTTCATGTCACTCCGTGGGTGTATTTTCATTGTTCGATTGTCATAAATTGACTGACTGTCAAGGGCTGGATTTGCTCAATACGCTGTTGGAAAGCCAGTCAGACTGGACGGCCACGGACCTGCAGATTATGCTCAAGCACCAATTTCTTTCATGACTCCATTACCCACGGCGGAAAAATGAACGGTGTGAACCCAGCCCATCTGCAATTTGGAGGTGTTTGCATTTTTCTGCAGAAGATAATTGAATCCCATAGGAAGAACAACACATACTGATAATTATGGGAAAGGGACTTGATCATGGCACTGTATTTACTGGGGAGAGAGAGTTTGAATTGTTCACTGCAGCTGCTTGGAGAAACTTCTTGTCTGTAGCCAAAGCAGTGGTGTGATGTGATGTACAAGTTAGCTTTGCCGCCAAGAACGTTATAATAAATTACCTGTCGCACTGTAAGCTATATGTGGGCATGTTTGGCTGTTGCGCTTGCATCATATAAGCATAAATTCTCTAGTAACAAATCCACTGTGATGCAGGCGTGCCATGATCCACAGTTGTTAACCATTACAAGCTTAGAAGCTTAATAAGATTGGGGCCTGTTTAAATCAGCCTGGGAACACTAATGCTACATCCCACATGATAGGGAGCCTAATGTGGACTTTATGCACCCCAGAGGACCAATCCAAGACTGCAGAAACCATTCACATTCTGGCTGATTCTGAAAGTGGCGGGAATGGCGTTGATCATTCATGTTCTTGCTAAATTAAGCCAAACCTATAGGAAACCTATAGGAAACCTATAGTCATATTTTCTTGAGGCTGGTTGTGATGTGTGAAGGACATCGGTTACACGTGAATTAAATGAGCGGCTTTTCTCTTTTAATAAATGTTGCCCAAGAACATCAGGCCTGGAGACTAGCTATGCTACTCAAAATGTCATGATACATGGCCCCATTCATTCTTTCCTTCACACAGAGAGTCGTCCTGGTCACTTTAAAAAAAAAAACTGCCTCAAAGCATGACGTTCCCACCCCCATCCTTCAAAGTAGGTATGGTGTTCTCTGGACGCAACTCAGCATTCTTCCCCATCCTAACACGGTGAGTGGGGTTTATATCAAAGAGTTCTATTTCTGTCTCATCTGACCATCTAACATCCACCCTATCCTCCTCTGCATCATTCAGATGGTCTCTATGTTGTCTCCGACAAACTTAAGACGGGCCTGGACACTGTTATTACAGTGTTCCTAGCTCTCTTCAGTTTATTGTCCAGTTCCCACCGTGTAGTTCTGGGCTGTTTCCTCACCGTTCTCAAAATCATGTGTACAAGGTTAGATCTTGAATAGAGCTCTACGTCAAGGGAGATTATCTGTGATCCATTTTGCATATATTTTTCAACAGTTGATCTCTTTTCCCCAAGCTGCTTGCCTATTGTAGATTCGCTCATTTCAGGATTGTGCAGGTATACAATCTTGTCCCAGGTGTCCTTTGACAGCTCTGTGGTGTTGACCATGGTGGAGTTTGGAGTGTGAGTGTTTAAGGTTGTGGACAGGTGTCTTTTATACAGATACAGATGATGAGTTCAAACAGATGCCATTAATACAGGTACCGAGTAGAGGACAGAGGAGCCTTTTACAGAAGAAGTTGCAGGTCTGTTAGAGCTAGAAATCTTGCTTGTTTGTAGGTGACCAAAAATTATTTTCAACCATGATAATAACCAATGATAATAAATTGTTTAAAACTCAGACCATGTTATTGTCTGGATATTGTTTTCTCATTTTGTCTCTCATAGTTGAGGTATACCTACATTATTATGAAAACTGCAAGCCTCTCTTATCTTTTTAAGCGGGAGAACCTTCACAACTGGTGGCTGACTGAATTATTTTTTCCCCCACAGTAAATGAAAGCTTCCTTGAATCCGCCATTTTTGTTTTTACTTACATGGAGCTGAGCAATGTTAAAGTTGGACTTGACTGGACAGAGTTCCCATGTCTCATTTTCCAGAAACATCCTGAGCTCTTCCAGTCGCGCTCTGCACAAAGGGAAAAAAAGTGGTTAAAAAAAAGAAGAAAAAAGTTAATTTAAAAAACAACATCTTTAGGACACCTTTGATGTCTTAAAGGTGTTTGAAATATAGGAGGTGATAGAACCCAGAACACGAGAAGCAAATCAAGAACAGATTGCGGCCTCAACAGAGCTGCACTTCATGCACTGAATTATAATTGGAAGATTTAGCACCTGCCGCAGCCTGGATTGAGAGTTAAAATATGCTTAAACTAAGTAAGGGAATCAGTTGGTGGAAAAAGATAAAATTACTGCCGCTGTTGTACCACTAAACACTCATGTTAAACTTAATGATCATTACATTGCACTGAAGGTCTCCTCATTCATAGTGCAGATAGAGGTTTTTATGTGTTGTCCATGATTCTGCAGTTACAAGTAGGTTTTTACAACCAGATATCTATCTCCAATCCATCACCATGAACCCTAAAATGTAAAACACTGCCTAGGGTCACCTGATCTTTGGACATTTCCACAATGATCTCTGACACATGACCTTACTGCTGATCAATGCATGCCCTCTCCAATGACAGGGTGCCATCTGGGAAAGTGAGCACATATTCATGAGGTTGGCAAGCTCTAATGTAATCAAGATGTAAAAGGTTTTTTTTTTCTACCCCCTCACTAAGAGTTCCCATGTAATTACGCCTCTATTCCAAAGAGGATTATGCAAGTGATGGAGTGTGTCAAAATCAGCCGACGGATATAGTTTTGCATAGAACATTGCCTCCTCACTGAAAAACTTATAATCACACTTTTGCTTTTATTGTATATAAAGATCTTTTTTTGTGGTTTACTTCCACATTATCCAAAAGAACCAACAGTTATTCTCACCTGTGATAGTTTTTGAAGTAGTTCACACTCTGGCGTTTGATAGACTCCTGCAGGACCTCTGACTTACTGCCACAAAACTCCTCACCAACCTGCATCAACCTGAAAAAGGAGAGAGGATGATGAGGCCAGAGGAACAAATAGAGAAGAACGTTTCGCATAAAGTTCCATCAGAGCATAATATGTTAAAAAATTCAGAATATTATGATAAAAAGCTGGTGTGGTTATGCAGTAATATACTTTACTTTCTTTTCTTTTTTTCTGGCCGTATTGATGTATATTTTAAACTTTAGTATTGTTTGAATGATAAAAGACTGCTTTACAACGAGAGAAGTTTTACTGAGGAGACAGTAAATTGCATTGTATTTAATCACATAATATATAAAATATATTCTATCAACATTCATTTAAATATATATGTATTGGATCATATATATTTAGGTTAATTTATTTAGGTATATATAGGTTACTGCAACATAACTAATTCTGTCGACGTCTGCTGTGACAGTATATTTAATTATATTCGATTGTATCAATATATCCCATGTTGAAGGGTATCATATTGCATTATGTCGTAGAGTAGAAGAGATGATAATGTCTATCACATTTTATTCTACATTGTAGTATATCATATGGTATCACAGAATAAATTGACATATACTGTATTGTATCACACTAATTTATATTAATTGTATCATACTAAATCAAATAATACTGGGATAATAATGCTGTATCATACATGCATCAGATTAAAACATATTCTCTGTGGTCTTAAACTGTAAAACAGCCCGTTTCCGTTTAAGCAATGTTTTCAATAAATGACATGCGCAAAAAAGGTTTTGTCTCACCCCCATTTCTTCTTGTTGCAAGTTTTTTTTATATTTTATTAATTTATTTATTTATTTTTATCCATTTTTCAAGTGGCCTTAAACTTGATCTGGACAGCACATGTGCCTGTGTACCCAGTTCAAAAAAGTTAGTCTTGTTTTTTTGTTTTTTTTTTAAAGATTTATTTGAATTAATCTGTTTGGGATAACAAATTGCCACATAATCAAAAACGATTCAAAAGCTCTGGAGTATTTCTATAGTATTTCTTTTTTGTCAGAAAGCAGAAAACTTTTTTGTAAAGGGCTGCAGAATAAACATAGTTTCATAATAACTGTAAGTCAGCAGCTCTCAGACAGAAAAAATAAAGAAAATATAATGTAACGAGGATGCAACTAATAAAGTAACCAGAAATCTTATCTTCTTAAAATTTATTCATTTTTTATCCTTTTCCTTACACTTGTTTATACTTATCAAGAATTAATGAGCTCGTGTTTTAATTAAATACTGGATCAATGAATGCAATTTATTTAATAGTATAATTTTACTATTTTCTTTTTCATTTGATATTTTCTTCAGTGCATGTTTTAAAGTGAAAATATGACTGTAAAGTTTTGCAAAAAACTTCACCATATTTAAAACCCATAGGTTATAAATAAAGAAAACGTCTAACATTAAACAGAAACAGCTAAAGTCAAATTTCATTACTAAAGCGAATACCAGTGAGTGCAAATCTTATAGTTCAACAAACTGAAGGAACCTGTGTAAGTTACAATTTCCGTATGTGACAACAAATGTAAGTGTTACAATATAGGAGGGTTCAGTTTGTCAAAATCTCAAATTTTTAAGGATTCAAACTTTGTGAGTCAATTTTTAATAAATAAACTTAAATTTCCTCTTTAAATTTTTGTAGGCTATTTGTATTAATGCTCTGGCATAACATGACACTGGGGACCAGAGGAGGACTGACTCATAAAGATCAAGAGGCAAGATAACAGACTAATAGATATGCTTACGGATGGATGATATAATCAGAGTAAATTTAACCAGTGATGTCAAATGTAAAAATAAATTAATTAAAAAAACTATCTTTCTATGAACTTGGAGGTAGAAGTTGATTACCCTAAATTGAGAGAATGTGCCTCAAAAAGTAAGTACTATGTTCGAAGAAGGTCGCACAGAAAAATCCTGCAGGTCAACCTGATTACTGTGACACATGGAGGAGGGAAAAAAAGACAATGCAGACCAATTAGTCGAACTGAGCGAGCCGCCTTAACCAAACCTGATGCATACCTGCTGATGACATCCAGTACCACTATGAAATCATCGTATTTAAAGTTTGACATGTCTGTTCCCAGGATATACACCTTCACCTTCAACTGGACGTCCTGAGAAGAGACAGGGTCGGGTCGGGTATGAAGGATGAGCGTAATTAATTAGAATATGAAGGAAAATAAATAATTTATGGGAAAAAAAACAAAACAAAAGGTAAGATTTGACTGCCGACCTGCCAGATCCGAGTTAGTCCATGCTCCAGCTTTTTCTTCACGTAGCTGCGGTCCACAGTCAACTCATCAGGCTCTGCTGTAGCATCATCTACAGGCAACATCAAAGGAAACACCCAACAAAATATTGTTACACATCAACAGAAACAATCAGGAAGGAGAACATCTATTCCATTTTGATTATCTACCTGAAACTGAATCAGTAGCCCAATCAATTCAATTCAATTTATTCATATCGCACCAATTCAGACAAGCACATAAACATTCCAATTAGTTAAAGTTTTCAATTTAAGGAATCCAAGCAGATTGCATTAAGTCAACAACGTGAGGTTGGGCACCGTTGATGCAGACTCCAACCACAGTAATGCCTCATACTAAGGAAGCATGTAGTAACCTCCAGCAGAACCTGGCTCAGTACGAGCAGTCGTCTGCCACGACCGTCTGGGGGTTTGGGAAGAAAAGAAACATAGAAAGAACAAAAGAACTGATGTAACAGAACTTTCTATATTAAAGAATGTAAACGTTAACATGACATGGAGGATGTTTGGTGACTTGGAGCATCATCTGAGTCAATGCCTCCAATCCAACAGGGCATTGTAGCTAAACAGGATATTGGACCTGGTGTTGCTGTTATGGACAGATAAACACTCAGAGAAAACCAGGTTAATAACCGAAATAACAGCAAAAAAATACATATGGAGATTAGTAGAAGAGAAAAGTAGCAGAGTGAAGAAAAGTAGTCAGTCGGTCCTCCAACAGTCTAAGCCTATAGCAGCATAACTACAAAGATGGCTCAGGATAAACTAAGCCATTCCAACTATAAGCTTTATCAAAAAGGAAGGTTTTAAGACTAGTCTTAAAAATAGTGTCAGCCTCACGGACTAAAACTGGGAGCTGGTTCCACGGGAGAGGAGCCCGATAACTAAAAATTCTGCTTCCCATTCTACTTTTAGAAATCCTATGAACTACCAATAAAGAAAGTTATGGAACAATCAGATCTCTGATGTATGATGGAGCTTAATTATTAAGGGCTGTTTATGTAAGAAAGCGGATCTTAAATTCTTCTCTGGATTTAACAGCAAGCCAATGGAGAGAAGCTAAAACGGGAGAATTGTGATCTCTCTTAAATATTCATCAGAACTCTTGCTCCAAGTTTTGCTGAAGGCTTTTACTTGTGTCTTGTGGACTTCCTGATAAAATTACAGTAGACCAGCCTTGAATTAACAAATTCATTGATTAGTTTCTCCGCATCACTCCTGGACAGGATGTTTCTAATTTGAGCAATATTCCAGAGATGAAAAAAAAGAAATCCTGGAAATCTGTTTAATATGGGATTTGAATGTCATGTGTAGGTCAAAAATAATGCAGAGGGTCTTTACGTTATTAGCTGAGGGCAATTTGTGCTGTATATTTATTTTACTTTAATTGAAAGCATATAAATGCTAAAAAGAATTGATCCAGACACAGAACCCTGTGGTACCCCACAATTAATATTTGAGTGTGAAGAAGATTTATCATATACATGAACCAACTGGAATCTGTTAGACAAATATGATTTAAAACCAGCCTAGTGAGAGTTAAATTAAAGCTGATAAAAACTGCTCTTGGCTGTTTGATAAAGGATGTATAAAACAATTTCTGCTGCTCGATTAAATAGGAATACGAATGGAAAAATCTGGTCTATCTGATCAGTAAATTTGCCAGCTTATTAAAGTCCTTCCTTGTCATATGATGACTCAGCTGAGAAAAGCTGTCAGCACCGGTTGCCACTCAACATCTAGAGGCGTGAAGGTCACAAATTCCCAACAGAGATGAAAGACTGAAAGCAGCTCAGAGCCCGATAGTACAGCGCTGGGTGACCGTTAAATATCGAGCCCTGTTTGCTGTCAGACACGACTCCTCCTTCACCATCAGCTCACGATCCTCTCTGTTGTGTCTCTATTGTTTTTTGTTCCCTTAGATCAGCTGACAGTGTTACTGCAACATCAATATGTCTCTTAAGCTGAAAATTGCTTCAATAAATCTCAAGCTACTTCCACTGTAGAAATTGATTTTTAGAAAAGCCTGCAACAGTTAGCCTTGAAGTCAACAAGTAGTCAGATGTCACTCCTAAGATAAATCACATTACCAGAGAATAACTGCTAGTGTGTTTGGTTAGACTCATATATAAAAAGACAAATCAAATAATGGTAATAAAAATAAAATAAAAACTGAAGAGAACTAGGAAAATGTAATAATTTACTACTACGGTGAGATGTCTCTTGTTTATGCTTTTTTGTCACACTTAAATGTTTCAGATACTTGACCACTTTTTAAAAAATGGACAAATATTATCTCAGTAAATAAACAAAATAGTTTCCAATAATGATCTGAATCATTAGGGGTTAAATAATATGCAAAACAACCTTATCTATATGAAAAAGTACATTTTACTCAAGTATCATAAGTAAGTGTTACATCCAAGTGCTCCTCTCATTTTTTTTTTTTACAGAAAAGCCTGAAGTTCTTGATCCAAATCAATCTCAACAATAATACATTAAAATCAGGTTTTCTCATTTTAGCTCAGATTAGATGTTACTTTTCAATATTTTAATAATTTACCATGGCTCTTCTAGCCGATCACACTTTATACTCAATAAACCATGTGGTGAGCAATTTTACTTTCCCCTAAGACTCAGTCACGCAAGCAATGTAGGTGAGATCACAAAAAATAACTAATTTAAGGAGGCAGAATTTTTCACACCAAGAATTACCACAGCCCAGACAGAGTTGGATTAACAGGTCGATATATTGCATACATCTTGCGACAACCCTAAACAGAAACCTGATTCTACCTGTGTGCTGCATGACCTACATCTTAAGACAAGGAGTTTCTGTCACAAACAGCACTAAAGCATGGCACCTTTGTCCTTTTGTCCTCTAATGACAAAAAAAAAAGTTGACAATCAAATATTTCTTTTATGACCCCTCAAACAAGAAACTTTGTGATCACTACTTTTTACGGGTGTCCATTCTCATTCTATTTAAGCATTCATCAGCATAAGTTGCAGGCTACCAACTCATTTCTTTTTTTTTCTTTTTTATGGAAATCACTATTACCATCATGGTCTACACCCTGAAAACCTAAGGTATTCAAAACCTAAGTGAGACAGACTTCAAGTCTGCATTTTTGTTCACAAGAGCTAATAGTGGAAAAATAAAAATATCTGCAGCAGTTTATATATTTTTTAAAAGCATATGCAACTTAATGCACTGTTTTTGACCCCTCATTCTCAGGAATTGCAACAAATAGTTTCTAACATATCACTATCGGGTTTGAATTTTAGTTTCGTGAAAAATTTTCAAGCTGCATAAATTCTGCAGCATTTTTAGTTATTATTCTGACATTATTCAGTTGACAGCGTTGTATTTCCCAACTTCTCCTGTATATTTAAAACAATCTATCATGTTAAGCTTTTGGGTGTTTATAAACTTACATCCGCTGCAATGATCTAGAAAATTTGTATTTAATAGCTTACTTAGAACAAATACACCATCCTTCAATTTCAAGACTTTACAGATAATTAGGTATTTTCCCAAATAAAACAATAACTTAAAGCAAAGCAGAAAAATAGTGTTTTTCAACTGTGTTCTTTTGACCCTAAAATCGATGGTCAATTTTTTAGAATTATTATTTGACAGAGCTGTTGGAAACTCAGTACATGACTCATTAAAATATAAAAAGAACACAAAGGGTGAGAAGGCAACTTGACACATAAAGGTTATATTTAATGAGCACAATGATGGCACAATATGAGTGGGGCTGTGAGAAACAGAGAGCAAAAGAATTTGGGGTAGACTAAATGAGCTGGTGAAAGCTCAGAACTCAGAAACAAGGTGAGAAAGCAGAAACTGCTAATGATTAACTGATTAGGTAATCCATACAAACTGATATCCATTGAGGATACCAATCCAGAATTAAATACCTATTCAACAGTTTTTGGCTACAATAAAGCTCACGTCAGTCCCTAAAGGTTTGAAGTGTTAACAAGTTTCTAGGAATTAGAGAGTAAACTTAAAACAGCTTCTGACTAACAATGCCAGTATGCACTGAGGATGTGTACTGCATTGCACTGCACCAGCAGATGCAACACCAGTGGCTGATAATAGGACATCCTTTTTTTTCCAGAAGCCCACCTTATTACAGCTGAAAAAAAAAAAAATTATAATAATAAAAACCTCTACACCTAAACGTAAAAAAACCCAAACAATTAGCCACCCTTAGCTGTCTGCAAACAGCAGGCCGAGTAATGATTGTAACAGTCTTTTGTAGTTTTGTTCTTTCTAATCCTTCAAAGTTTCATTCAAGTGAGTCAAGCATAGTTAGAAAATTACCTGATCACTTTTTAAAGCTCAAAACTTTTTGGAAAACATTTTGAAAAAATTCATTTGCCAGTGAAGCAGCGTGAGCGGATTTTCATAGCCGTGTTATTTTGTGTGCGCCACAATGGAGCAAAGGTAGAAGTCCAGCACGCAATGTTCCTCACAAGTCTGTGTTACATCAGTAAAACACGACTTAATTTCCTCTCGAATTAGCAACTAAAAAGGCGCACAGGACGATGCCGTATCTCTTTTCCAGCTCGTGCAGGTCGTTGGATTCAACACCCTGTATCTGTTTGCTAATCCCGGTGTAGGTAATGAATGTTTTCAAACTGAATTATGTTTTACACAACATAAACAGTGGTCATTTTTATAATTTTCCTGTGATATAAAAAAGCACATAACCATGTGGCCAAGGCAGCTTTGAATTTAACAACACTGCTTCATGCACTTAAGCTTTCATAGTTCACACAATTATCCGTTAAATCAGATAAGGGCCAGTGAGAGGATAGTGACAGCATATGCACTTAATAATGGACACTTTATTAGCTACACAATGGTATTAGTGTTGGAAACAGTTGTTTAAGTCATGTCATTTTATTTACATATCACAACTATCATTGTTTTCCCAAAGACTTTTAAATCATGTAAGAATGCTTTGATGTCTAACATATATAATAAATAAGAAAATATTAAAATCAAGATCAAATGAAATAATAAAAATGGAGCACTGCCTTTGTAAAAGGTTTCTGAAAAAAAAAAAAGTTATGTTGACCTCTTCAGCGTTCAGAACTACCTTAATTCTTTGTGCCATTGATGCAATCTAATGAATCTTAATAAGGAGGGCCCCAAATCAAACTGAAATACACTAAAAATAGTATTTGATTTTATTTTTATTTTTAAAACACACACAGACTGCATTTTTTTTTCCAGAGAACAAACAAAAATCAATAAGAACACCAGTAAATGAGACCTTTACATCTCCTTTGGTCCCCATTCTGATGATCAGTTTGAACTTTAGCAAGTCCTTCTACACACTGCCTCGACATCTAAATGCATTGATAGCCTGACTGGTTTTATATTTGTGTTGATAAAGAATGAAACAATATTAAGGTGGCCAGTGAGTAAATAGAGATTTTACTGTTAAAAACCGGCATATAACCTGTGCTATGATGTACATCATTTGTTTGGTTAAACTGGCTATAAAGATGCTAATGGGCAATGTGCCTGTATATATTCAAATGGTGTGTGAAAAGTTATATAATCAGAGGTGGTCATTTTAAGATGGAACACAGTCAGTCACATGCCAGACACTGTTATTTTATTTGAGGAACATGAAAACAATGTGATTTTTTAACATCTTTTAACATTTTGACCAAATCCATTCGAGTATTCACAGAGTGAGCCAAAAAAAGACCAATGCACAGAGGTACATCGCAGAAAACAAGGCTCAATTGACTGTCAGATTCTGAGTGTCAGACTTAGCATGAAGTCTATACCTTGTGGACGTAAGGGACCAAAACACTATTAGGCGCATGGTTTTTGATATTACTGCAGACAAGTACCTGTCAGTTTTTACTTACTGTTGAAATATGATGGATGGCTGATGGAGCCGAAGCACAGCCTATTGAAATTTGGAGCTTTCATGACCTCTTATATGAAATGAATCTCAGTGTAATCAGAAAACCGTGTTCAGGGGGTGCATCAAAAGTTCTTCAATAAATCTCTACATAAAACGACCCCCACCTAATTAATTCAATTTCCCCCTCCCTAAAGCAAAGACAAAAGGGTGAGAACCACTATAAGACCAAAGTTCCAGGTCACCTCTGCACTGACTACATAGGTGACAGCCAATCAAACACTGAGATGTGACTGATGAAAGTTAAATTAGAATGTGTCCTTTTCCTCCAAGGATGATGCCATCTAATGAATATTGAGGAAAAGAAAGGAGGTCAGCATGGCTGGGAGTACTTTGTACTGTATGTCCTCATGTTTTTATGTGTCAGTACGTCACAGAAAAAAAGCCTCTGGAATACTGATATATCAGCTCTATATGAACGTACATGCCAGGGGTCACGTTGACCAAATATTTTCTGCATTTGACCATTTCTTTAAACTGTTCTGGAAAAATCTGAAGGCCATTGGTCATTTTGACAGATACCTTTTCAGACCCTTGACCACTCGGGGGCAGACATGCTGACATTTCCAACTCTGTGCACAGGAGTTCAGGAGACTAAATCCATCAAAAAAAGATTCCCATGAGATAATTATCTCAGATCTGGAGACCCTACTCAATGCATCTCGCTCTCTGGGGGCTGAAAGCACGAAGAAATCCTGCTTTCCACCGGTTGCATAAGCAGCACGTAAGGTCTGTGAAGTATAATACTCAAAGGGTCCACATCCACCAGGTGTGACGCAGCACGAATCGGACGCGTCCTAAAACCATTGTACGTGTCCTTCTCTTAAATTTTCTTTTACATGTTAACCTTCTAAAACACATCAATATCAGCAGTTTAGATCGGACCAGACGGGAAATCAGACATCAAAGCTGTGTAAAACATCCAGCAAATTTCCAAATAGAGGATACATACAGAATCTCATGTGTTTGACTACAACAAAAATTTAACAAAATATCAACACCTGTGGCACCAGCGTTGAAATCAGTCAGTCTGCGGATCTAATTTATTAGTTTTCATTACGAACAAAGGGAGGTTAATCCTTGAAGTGGCAAACCATCCAGTTTACACGATAAAAAAAACCCAACATTTTTACAAGGCCCAATATGTAACAGGAGAGGGCATTGACAGAAATATCAGCGGTTTTGGGAGTGGATGGTAAGTTTGATACTTATTGACAAAGAAATATTATCAATATTATCGTTTTTGCATACCATCCATTTAGTTATTTGCATGTGTTATGCTTTTAAAACACTCAGTTGAAAGAGACATGCTGCTGAGCTTGTGAGTAAAACGCGTCTAATACATTACATTCTGTTATGGAGTGAAAATATCTTCTTCCTTCCATAAGGACGAAGGTTGAGTCAGGATCACCATTTATATTTTATACTTTATCAAGGTCAGTCTTGGACAAAAGCATGTTTGGGCTGCCTCGATTCTCTGGCACCCGTCTCCTGTGTCTCATCATGTCTGAATACCTGTGAGAAGCTTCTGCCTCTAACCCCTACAATGTTAGGCCTTCCTCACCAGGTTTTCAAAACCGTTCTTACTGTACGGAGGGAACAAGGTGAGAGGCCTCCTCACTGACTTCTAATGATCTCTTATTATGCCATATTCCCCAGATGTATTTACTCAGATTTAATTAATCAATTTATTCACATAGCCTTCAAATATCCCTCTGACAGCATCTATTATGCGTCTGGAGGAAGACAGGCTGGGTAGTTATGGATGCTTTGGAGCACATCTGTGACTGCAACAGATAAAGACCGATGGTGACAGATCGCTGCAGCTTAACCATTGATTTAAAAAGAGTGAATAATCTGGGATTTCATCCTGCTGAAATGATATAAAAAAGCAGTCCATCAGAGTCGAGACGAATTCTGATAAGTTCAGTTCAAGAAATGTTCCCCGATTTCAAACCTTATAAATGTTAAATTGGGACTTGTAACATTTGTTATCATCATTGTCTTTATGATCTAAATTGAGGGAGCAGAATCAGTATTGACTCCAAAAATCGGCAGCCCGTATTGGTCATCAGCTAAGGCTGATGAAAAAAAAAAATCGGTATCAGCACTAAAAAATCCATATCGGTCGACCCCGATTCTGTAGTTTAGGCAGATAAAGGTCTCGTTCACATTTGAGTAAAAATAATCATCTATTTCTTTCAATGTCAGAGGATCTTTTTAAAATATAAAATTATATATATTTTTTAAATCAAGGACCCCTTGCAGTTCCACCACGGACCACTAGGTGTCGTGGACCCCCATTTGAGAAACACTGACCTTGTCCATGTACTGATAATTTATTTTGTATAATAAATGCACTAAGAGAATGCAACATTTTTCTTTAGGAACATCAGCTTCTCACAAAGGCTGCTGCTCCATCATGCAGCTTATAAAGCTTAAAAAGGTTTCACATCATGCTGAGCCCTGCCTGATGGTCTGTGCTATTATTCTGCTGGCACTGTGGACTATTACCTTCTCTTTGGCGTCAGAAGTTCAGATTGACAAGAAACATTCCCTAAATTTAGCATTCCAGCTAAGAATGAGCAGCTCCAGTTCATCGTTCATCAGAAATAAATATGTTTATTGTGCATATAAATTGCAGTGAAAGTCGGGTGTTGCATGGCATAGACTTTTTCAATCCCAATACAGATACTTCAGTTAATTTATGTACATTACATTAGATTACATGTACATGTCCACTGCAAATAAAGGCCGCCATAGCCAAAAAACCTTTAACAACACTGTAGTGAAAGTTGCAGGTATTAAGTCTTTTTTGATCATTCAAAGTTTGTGTCTCATCAAACCAGTGGCAGACTCAGTGTATCATGCAGTACTTGAATGCATAAAAATTCTGAGAAGCATTGTTGCTGAACCGTATGCTTAATCAAACCTAGCAGCACATAAACAGAAAATCCCATTGATATTCTAACCTGCAACTAAACTGCACTCAAATTAAGTGACATCATTCCAATTTACAAGCAAAGAATGCCGTGGACAGCTTGAGGGTAAGTAATGCAATTTGTTCCACCTCAAAATAAACTGAATTTTAAACAGTATTACAGTTTAGAGTTTTTAGCTTATGACTCATAAATAATACAAATGAAAAAAATAATGTTGACAACTTGGTTTGTCGTAATTTCATTTTCTAAACAAGTGGATATCACAGAGACTTTGTGCAAAAAATGTTTATGAACAAATCAAGTTATAATATAAACATAAAACCAGTAAGGATGAAGCAAAAACAAACTTCTTAAAGTGCAGGTTGCAGGTTAAATAGTTTTTAATATGCATATAAAATGTACATAAATTACCATTTGAAATGTGTATTGGGATTATTCATAATTTCACTATGCATAACAGAAAGTATTTTTATTAAAAAGTTTCATAATCCTATAATATTCAAACCGAACAACTCCCACATAATGTTTTCTGGATTTCTTTTTAGTGAATTTCTCACAACTGTGCCTTTTATTTGCTGTGCTATGCTGTATCACATGAAGGCTAAATATACTCCTCTATGTGATTGTTTATATCCAAAAATCCACAGAACCTCAACTGATTTGTTAATATGCACTTCCTCCAAATGTCATGGGTAGGCATAGCTAAATGTATCAAAAAGCATGAACTTGTACCCCACATGGTTGCAGTTTACCTGAAAGCAAATGCAGCAGCTAATATGAGAAAAATATAATCATTGTGTACATGTGTATATCTTACAGTTTGTGTTAAAATGCAGGATTTTGTCTGAATTTGTAGGAGAAGAGGAAAAAGGGTTTGCAGTCCCACACAAAGCAAGACACCTGGTCACAGTACTGCTACTGAGAGTTCATTTAATCTTTTTCCACAGCTGAAAGTATAGCTGGTCTATTTTTGGGAGAATTTCTATAAGAGGGATTTTAAGATTAAAAAAGGGGAAGGGATGTTAGAGAGGCCATAACCAAGCTTCTACAAAGAGCTAGGAACCTCCCTGTGGAAGCCTGGGGAATCAAAACTGGGGCTGCTCAATATATGGCAAATAGACTGGAATACCAAGATGTTTCCATTCCAAAGGACTGTTTGGAATGCAAATGTAATACGAGTTTACGCTTCTTATGTCAATGTCATAATCCTTATACAATGTCATCAAGCCTTTTGCATGGAGTATCAATGCAAGAGATGCCCACGCATTTCACAGATGACCTCGCCCAAAATGCTAATGGTCACATAGAGGGATGGAGGCACGGACAAAATAAAATACAGACTCATCACAATAGATACCGTCATCATAGCAGGCAAGGCAAGGCAAGACAATTTATTTGTATAGCACACTTTCAACAGCAAGGTAATTGAAGGTGCTTTACGTGATCCAGTGGTAAAGAAACCAAACATATGATAAAAGCATAGAAAGTAAAAACAGCTATAAGGAATAAAACGTGAAAAGCATAAGATGTGAAAAGCATAAAAAATTAAACATTAGAGAAAGTTAAAAACATAAAACATCAATTACGCATAAAAGCATCAAACGAGGAGCATAAAAAAACAGAAGTAAACAGCAATTAAGCGTCATAATGGTTTACCTAAAGGCAGCTCTAAACAAATGAGTTTTAAAGTTTTGATTTAGAGCAGCTCAGTGTTTGAGCTGCTTTGCAGTCGTCAAGACGTTTGTTCTAGATAAGGGGAGCATAGAACCTGAAGTTTTTTCTCGGCTTAGTAGACTAGAGTTGGAAGGTCTCAGTGGTCTGGGGTGGGGGGCGGTATAATTTCAGCAGGTCTTCAATATATTTTGGAGCCAATCTATTTACCTATTAACCTAGTATGAATATTTTGAAGTCTATTCTCTGAGCTAAAGGGGAGCAAATACAAGGTCTTTTGAACCAGGGTGATGTATTGCTCATTAATAAACCAAACCCATTTTTTTCTCTAAAATCCAGTCAATACCTGACAGCTTAGAAAACTGAGTTACATTTGTAAAATGAATTACTTACAACAGGGAACACTCCTACCTCGCAAGGGTGCAAGCTTCTGTTTGTCATGCTCTTCATGCCACTCCATGGTGCGGTGGTAGCTCAGCATCACCTCCCAAAGAGCCTTGCAAAGATCTGTCAGGCATGGAATGTAGCTGTCAAGCGTGATGTGCTGCCAAAAGAAAAGCGCAAGGAAAATGACACCAACTCAAACACGGTCATTTTCTAGAACAGAAATAAATAGAGTACTTTTATTTTACCAGTCAAATAAAAAGAAATCCAAGTATAGGGTTACATGGACGCTCAAAATGCATTTCTAAAATCTGTGTCACACGGAGATTGTAATCAAGAAGTGATCCATATTTGTTCCGAAAGGAGATGGATGACAAAATGGAAAAAAAAAGACATTCTAGGTCTGTTACTGCAACTTTTCCATAGATTTTATTGATTTAAGGCAGCTTTTCTTATTTTATGAACTGATGTACTATTAGCTTTTGCCTTGCTTCTCAATAGAGAGAGAAAAAAACAATCATCTCACTTTGTTTTCTTTTTCCACACTTATCTGACGGTGTGTGGATTTAATAGCAACAAACATAGAGCCTTATCTGCTATTTTCTGTTTTTTATTTCCACAGTGAGCTGCGGTAAACTGACACTTCTTCACACTTTCAGCTTCAGCAGAAAATCTCCTGTGTTCAAGCAACCCCAGAAATTGTCTTAATCAAACCATCTACTAGTATTTTCTAAACCTCCTCAACTGGCCTAAAGAAATATTAACACTTTTTATCTGATACAGAATGTCTGGAGGAAGTTGAATATTAGGGTGATAGCGAGGAGGCATTCCAACCTCAAAGACCAGGATGAATAATGTAAATACAAATGGAGACATTCAATAAGATGCTAAGCAGTGATAAGCAAATAGAGGAGGGGGGACTGAGACAGCAAAATAACTCAAAGTTATATACTGATTTTGATGTAATATTTAAAGGGGTAGTTATTTTTTATTATTTTTTAATTTTTTATCTGGAACTTATTTATAGCAGTTTAGTGCCACTTGGAGTTCTTCAGAAAAACTTTAAATCGATTCATATCAGTGTATTTTCATTAATGGGAGTTTTGGGGGCACTGCAAGTGTGGATGTACAGTGGATATAGGTGTCTACACACCCTGTTCAAATGCCATTTTTTTGCCATGTAAAAAAATGACAGCAAGACAAATAATTTCACAAGTTTTGTCACCTTTATCGACCTATAAATTTTACAATGCAAATGAAAAACAAACTGAAAGCTTTAAAGCGGAAATATATAAATAAATAAAAGATTAGAATACGCAAGTATGCACACCCTTAAACTGATGCTTTGTTGTAGCGCCTTCAGCTTTAATCAAAGCACTCATAACTTTTTGGTAGGAGCGTATCAGCATCACATCTTGCTGTGGCAATATGTGGCCAGTCTTCTTTGAAAAGCAAGTCTGACAGATTGTGAGGGAATCTCCTGTGCACTGCCCTCTTCATATAACCCACAAATGTTTGATGGGATTCTGTTCTGGGCTCTGGCTGAGCCATTCCAAATCCTCAATCTTATTTCAGTGAAACTTGTCTTTTGTTGATTTGGATGTGTGCCTTGGGTCATTGTCGAGCTGGAAGATGTAGTTCCCCTTCATCTTCAGCGTCAAAAGAGAAGGCGGAAGGTTTTGTGCCAACACTGACTGGTATTTAGAACGGGTTATAATTCCCTCCACCCTGACTAAGGCACCAGTTCCAGCTGAAGAAAAACAGCCCTAAACCATGACGCTGCCACCACCGTGCTTCACTGTTGGTACGGTGTTCTTTTGGTGATGAGCAATGTTGTTTTTGTGCCAAATATACCATTTGAAACTTTGTCCAAAAAGTTCAACCTTGGTTTTATCTGACCATAACACATTTTCTCACATGTGTTTGGGAGATTTCAAATGTCTTTTTCCAAAATTAAGCCGGGCTTGGATGTCTCTCTTTGTAAAATATGGAGTCCATCTCGCCACCCTACCCCATAGCCATGACATATAAAGAAGGAAGATTGTTGTCACATGTATTACCTCCCAGAAATTTCTGTAGCTTCTTCAGTGCTGCTGTCAGCCTCATGTCAGCCTCCCTGACTAGTTTTCTTCTTGTCTTATCATTTTTGAACAGGCATCCTGTTATTGGTAATGTCACTGTTCAGCCATATTTTCCCCACTTTATGATGACGGTCTTTGATGTGTTCCATGGTATATTTAATTCCTCTGAAATTATTTTGTATCCTTCCCTTACTGATATCTTTGAATGATAGGGTTGATGCTTAGGAAGCTCTCTGCAGACGATAACTGGTGCTGGAAGATGTGGCTACAAAAATGTCAGGAAAAGTTGACTAGCACGGCTGCAATTTAGATGTGGTTGATCAGAAACACTTTAATTGGTGCAGGTGTGTGCAGACTCCAGTTTAAAATAGGTTTGAACGTAATTGTCTAAATCCTATACAGCCACATCCCAAGTTATACAAGGGTGTGCACATTTATGCAACCTCATTGGTTCAGTTATTTATTTTTACTTCATCTTCCTGAAAGATCTATTTTTGTTTTTCGATTGGATTGTACAGGTTATAGGTCACATTAATAGAGGAAAAAGTTGTAAAATGATTTATATTACTGTTATTTTTTACATCACAAAAACCTGGCATTTGAACAGGGGTGTGTAGACTTTTTATATCCGCTCTAAATAAGGCATCATCTGCCACAAATCTTCTTCATTTCACCTAGCGCTATTCCCCTGTGGGTTTGAAACATCTCAGGGTGTGCCTTGAAGAAGGGGTGTTTTACAGGCTTTTAATCCAACCAATTCCAATTTACACCAACTGGCAATTTCAGTGCTGTTGCAGCTGTCTGCTATTGCAGTTGTAGTCTGAGCAGGCTGCAGAACGAGAGCCTCAGGAGGCTGAACTTAGGCCAATTGGTCATTTTGATTGTGCAATTTGGAAACACGCTCATCCTTCTCCCAAAGGACTCGAAGTGGCTCCGAACTTGTCTGTGTGAGTAAACAAGCATAATGCATGCTATAAATACTGTCTAGGTTGAAAAAAAAAACGTCCCCTTTAATAGCAAACCACTGATTTCAACGCCTGCTGAGGTTTGCTAGTAGTAACTAATAAGAAATAATGAAGAATTCTTTTTACATTTCATTTGACACAAAAGCTCCCTGCCTGAGGGGCCTTATGAAGACAGGTGCTATTGACATTTTAGAAGACTCACATATTAAATATGAAGAAACCCTGTCTGCACCATGATTTCTTGTACTGTCAAACAAAATTGCACATCTGGCGGAAGAAGTTTTCCAAATTGCTACTTTCCTCAGGGAGAATATGCAGTAAGAGAGAGGCCAAACCTCTCTAGGAATGCATACTTGTTACTGTACTTTGAATTTGATTTTTAATAACAAAAAAGAAACAAGAGAAGACAAAAATAGATGAACGGGGCAAAGGTTTAAAACAAGTGTAATACTGCAATCTACAAACTCTTTGGCAACAGTGGAGTTTTAACTGCTTTAGGTGCAGGTGCATTATACGACAGCAAGAACAACCACCATATGTCTATGTTTTAGGTTGCACTCTCAGTGGATTGCCTTAAATATATAACACAGACTGTGATTTAGTTTTCAAATAAACAAGCACTGTAACATTGTACAATTTCAACACACTAGCAAGAACCATTTTCCACAGCATAAAAGCATTTGTTATAAAATAAAATTCAAAAAAATTGAAACACAGCTTATGACGATGTATTTCTTTTTGGTGATTGAACCCAGCTACAGGTCTGACTTTTCAACCAACATGCATGATTCTTGGTCCTAGGGTCTTCACAAAAACGTGTACTGACTCACAATTTGATCCAGTCAGGACAAATTAAACTGCTAACAATGGTAAGGATTTAACTTCTGAAACTCCAAAGACAAACCAGCATAAGACAATCTCTAAAGAGAACATTTGTCGAAGACATCTGTAGTGGACTAATGACTAGAAGCACTCTGAAAGAAATGCTTGTGTGGTGGACTATCGCAGCTTCCAAGACTGCTGAAGGAACAAATGGCATGACTCAAAATTATAAACAACCCCTGAAGGACATTTCCAAGAAAAACAAATCCTAAAAATTAATAGTCTAAGTAAATTATTGACAATGATAGAAAAAAAATTATTATTATTTTCCAAGGTTCTGTCTCAAGTTATGTGGTGTATGATGATGTATATATTTAGTTTAAAATGTTACCTGTACATTGAGGGGTGAACAGCAGAGTCTAGAACAGCTTCTGGAAAAGTTACTTTTGATGCCACCCTACTGCTTCTTTTCTTTCTCACTTTTTACACTTAAGAATCATCTTGACCACCTTGGGCTTTCAGGCAGTTTAAGAGCACCCTGATTATTACAACCTGAACTACTTACAGGATATGGACAAATACCTGCCATGGGAACTTGTTAAAGCATTCGGCATGCTGAGGTAAGACCATCTTTATCTGTGCAGACTGTATAGGGTAAAATGAGTAAATAAATATTACTTGGGCTTTTATATTTGTGTAGCACTTCTGTAAATTCCATAGAAGCAGAACTTATGTATGATAAATATGTGCTGTTGATCTATATCACTACCCTATAACAATTCAAATTTCTGGAGGAGATACAAGTTTTAGGACTGGTATTAACTAGCCTTTTGTCGTTGCTTTCACTTCAGATTTTCTAAAGGTACAGGAACATCAGAAAACAAACAAGCATAAATTGACAAATTGTTTTAAAACAAAGAAAAAATACTGTTTGCATAGTTGAGTCTAAAACACTGAAATTAACTGCAAAAACTGCATGATTTCATAAAAGAGTTAGATAGGAAAGTCTGAGCAGCTTTAATATTCAGACATTTTGGTTCATCTTCCTTTTTCTTCTGGAAAAAAAGATCTTAAGCCACATACTGATTGGGTGAAGATTAAAAATTAATTTTCATATAAAATTGTCAACGCTGTTTAAAAAAAGAAATGTCAAACAACTTAAAGATAGTGAGAATATCAAAAATGTGCAAACTCTATTTATGGTTGATGGTTAGGTCTAAGCAAGCTGCGGCAGTCTGTTGTGGAGAGTGTAATCTATTCCATGATCATCATGTTGGGGTAGTAGAATCAGAACCATGGACTTAAAGTTGAACAAGGCTGGCTCAGTTCTGGGGATGACTGTGGAACCACTGGAGATTATGATGCAAAGGATTCTTCATAAAAAATCAAAAAAGTATGGACAACGCTGAGCATTTTCTTCATGACACTATCCTACAAGACGGAGTATCTTCAGGCGGAGGCTTCTTCAGTTTCACTGCAACACAGACCACTACAGGAAATATTTCCTGCCTACAGCGGTCATGAACTACAACAACCCCTTGAAGCATTAAACCGCTCTTGCCTTGATTAATAAATAAATACGTTACTGTAAATTTCAATGAAGCTTGTAACATTATTGTAATACTTTGTATTTACAATTACAGAAGTTCTGAGACCACAAGTGCAAAGTAGCCAATTAAATCCCTATGGATGGTGATGTGGTGTAATTGTTCGCATGCATTGCAAAGCTCTGAGCCAGTCCAGACAAAGCCAATCTCACACTGACTTTTTATTTTTTTCCATTGGCCGGCGAAATTTTCCATTGGCCGGCGAAAACACAGACGTGTGTTGCCAAGGCACTGAGGTGACAGGTGTTTCAGCGTGTGGGCGGAGATCTTCTGCTCAGTGAGCCTTAACGAAAAGAAGTAACTTGAGCTACACCTACACAGAAATGCTCTGCTGTTCTGTTTGTGTGCAAGTATACCTGTGACTGTGCTGGAAATTGTTGAAGGGCTCAACTAACAAAGACCAAGCCATAGTAACTGCACTTAACTGGACAAAAATATGTCACTGCACCCATCATTGTAAACACAGTTTAAGGTGCTTTTCTGATAGTGGCATGTAGAACCTGAACAACTTGGGGTTGTTTTAAACAGGCATCATGATTCTGTGGCAGTTCCGCTGAGATCGAATGCACAGGGCAAACTGAGTCAGCTAACATGCGTCATCACTGCTGTGCTGGAGAGGCAAAACATCTTTTTCAAGATTGCATTCAAAAATGTAAAAAGTATTTAAAGAAGAAGGGTGTTTTAGATTTTATCACACCCCTGTTTTTTTTTTACCACAAAGAATCTTTTGTTACCTACAGTGAATGCGACATATTTATGAAGAGGACAACTCTAATTAATATTAGAGATGATTATTTTTAAGTATGTAAGTAAATATGCTCAGTTTTACAAACACCATAAAAACTATTAAATGTTATTATTACAGTTTTAAACATTCTTCCTTAAACATGTAAAGCAAATTTTGACAAATGGATAGGCCTTCCTTTGTTGGTTGAAGAATCAGTATAATTAAAATGGTTGAAATACGTTAATCCACATAACCCTTGCCTTCAATTGGAAAGGTTGGTCACATAAAATAAAAATAACTGCTCTCCAGAGACCGAAAAACAAGGCAGGATTAGCACTCCCAAACTTTTTTCATTACTCCTGGGATTTTAATGTACAATATGTTCTTAAAATATAAAAAAGGTCAATGTGTCACAGGGGTGCCCCTGGAATATCACACTAGTCACCTGCATCTGGGTTCACTGGTGGTTGTGGATTGAACTCAGAGTATAGGAGGATATTTTATGATGTCAACGGCTACATTTACATGAACACAAGTAGTTGGATTAAAAGCCTGATCGGAATAAAAATGCTTCATGTAAACACAACATTCAGATTACTGTAGATTACTACAGAAAATTTAATTCCGATTGAGAGACGTGGTTTATTCCGATAGTTAATCCGATCATGGTGCAGCTGGTGAAGCTGTTACATAACTGCATGTTTGATGAATCATTAGAGGTCATCTTTAAGCTCATAACCGATCCATGGTCTGATGCAATTGAAAGTTGTTTTAAGAGCTCAGGACCAAGCCGCAGATCACAAATATACATTCTAGCCAGCGCACAACATTTTAGATGTCATATACAAAAATAGTAAGAAATCTTTCCCAACCCACTGAGTGCTATATTTGGAATTACCCCTTCGGTTTGTCATTTATCTAATATTATACCATGGTTGGCGTTAATACTCGATTCTGATTGGCTGTATGGGATACATTAAAAAGTGATAATGTACCCCTAGGAAAGCCGTCCCGTCAAATTGCCTGATGACAGTTCTAAATTATTGCGCTGGCTCAAATGGCAACGGAGTCTCAACGTTATTTGCATCATCCTCTGGACACACACAAGCAGTAAGTAGGGTACTGGCCTTCTGAAATTATATTTTGTATCACATAACATAAGGTGAAGCCATCATCTTACTTCCCCTTACTGATAAATCGCTGCGGTCGGCTCGCTCTGGCTATGTTGCTTGGCAACGCCTGTATACGGGAGATATTAAATAGTGTGCTCGACTTATATAAAAAACCTCTAGATTTTAACTCTAAAACACATTAAAGTATTATTAATTGATTAAATTTGTCTTTCTTTCGTAAGTGACCATGGTATAAGCGGGATAATGCCCTTCGAGGTGTCCATTATTTTCTGATAATGTACAGCTCGTCGGGCATTATCCCTTACATAATTATGATGTAATTGCCTTTACTACCCTCATTGCAAGGAAGATTATCCTACTAACTTGAATATGGCACTCTCCACCGAGCTTTATAAGATCGATTAGAAATGATGTATTTTTTTTTTAAACTCTAAACAAATTTGATTTATTTAAAAAAAAAAATTACAGTATTCCTAGACACAAAAAATTTTAAATAGAAGAACAAAAATTACTGTTGGATGAGTGGGCTGCTGATGAAGAATCATATTTTCATTTTAACTTCTTGCTACAAAGGGTTACTTCATTATTTGTTCCCTTTATGTGGTGCTATGAATTCAATCTATCATATAAGTTTCTATTATTCACTATGTATGTGATTTATTTTACATAATCTACTTATGAATTACTTTCTCTATCTTAAAACCAATTCAGTGTTTGTTAGTTCCTCAACAAAGTGTTTTATTATGTTTTCCTACTATTAGGTGTACTTTCATCTGTAAAATGTTTGCCAATTATCAAATATATTATATGCAAATTCAATAATAAAAATGGTTAAAAAAGAAAATGGCTGAAGAAAAATAGATTCTCACACAAAGCTTCTCATAGCTGCTACCAAAGCAATATTTAAAAGTTTAACATACCTACATTGTTAAAAATAAGGTTGGACGACTGACCAATAATGTTTTGCGGTTGACACAATAACTCCTGGTTGGTCTGTGTGATGAAATGGATGAATGTTGCAACTTTATTTGCTTTTGTAAATATTATTTTCATTCACATCTTTTACAGTGAGATATTGATTCCAGTATATAATTCTGAAAATGTATTAACTAAACAAGCTACATCAAATGATACATTTGCATAGTTCAAAGGCCTTCATTGCATTTAAGTGAAATCCAAATCTAAAGTACCGTACCTCTAGAAAATGAGCCATGCTGAGCTATTAATCATAATCAAATAAAACCTTAATTTCATAGTAAAATATTATAAACATTTTGTTGACAAAAAACAACAGCCTAAATTGGAACTGCAACACACCAGCTTAGAGCCTCATAAACTTCTGAATGCAAAAAAAATACAGACCCAAAAACGACAGCCGCCTATGTCATTTTTTTTTTAAAGTTAACTCTCCGATTTGCAATGAAAAAAGAAAGAAAGAAAGACCAGGAAATGGATAAGAAGTGAAACTATCTTTTAATGAGATGTTGTAAAATTAATAAGACCCTTTCACAATCAGAAGTGACCTTTGCGAATGATCCCATTTCCCCAGAATTTTTAAAGAGCATAACTTAGTAGCAAGTTCAGGGGGTTGGAACACTTTCCTAAGCTTTATTTGTCTAGGGAACATGCTTAGAGGTTTGCTCTTCTCTGCAAATACTTTTTTTTTGCCAGAGTTCCACATGATTAGTACTCTTACCTAGTCCAACTGCAGGAGCGGTAGTGTGACTACTTAATGTGCTGCTGAATGGAAAATAGCATGTTTTTGACCAGACCTAATTTCCTCAAGCACAGTTTTGAAACACTTTAATTTTAAAAGACCTGAACAGGTATTTTTTTAAGTAAGAGAACCCTTGGTAATACGATTAACTGTAGCATTCATGCTGTTAAAAAAAACAACAACCTCAAACTGGGAGAGAGCTATATCATGTCCAATGCCTCGCAGCAGTATTCAAACCCACCTGCGTGTAAATTAATCCACATATCCACTTGCTCTTTGAATGCCTCAGAGGTTTGGTAGAGAAAATTAGAGGACATACAGCATTATGAAGCCCAAAGAATACATAACAAAGGTCAGGAATAAAGTTGTGAAGAAGTGTAAAGCACAAGCTTTCAAGATCTCATGAAGCACAATTCAATCCATCATCTGAAAATGTAAGGAGTCTACCATTATAGCATAGTATAGTATAAGTGAGCAAAGCCTTAATTGGCTAAACAGACAAGAGGCGGCCTATAATAACAGTGGATAAGCAGAGACCCACAGCTCAGATGGGAGAATATGTTGACAATGCAACTACTGGTAGTCCTGACCCCAGTTTTGTCTATGCGGATAACATTAAAGCCGTTTTCAGATAAATGTTCCAAAATATTCGGGGACAGTTCCACGGCCTTTAACCAGTGTTGTCTTTTCAAATACACCACTTTTTACGAGAACATTGTCTTTGGGCTGCTTTCAGACAGCAAGAAATTTACCAGAGGATCCTGATGAATCCTTTGGTTGTGGGGGGCATACGACATAAACAGTGCGGTGGGCATATATGTCATATCCCCCAACAAAGTAATTTTTGCAAGAGAGCCGACGAAACAGCAGAACTCCTCACAGTGCTCATCTTTTGTGTGCAATTATGTGCATATAATCTTAAACGACGAAATCGAATGGAAAATAGAAGCAAAACGAAGGTGTGTGAAGCGACCTTTGTTTAATAGTCCCTCGCTAGAACACGGTTCACCCTTCACTTCCTCGCAGATTTTTTTTTTTTTAACACATTTTTAAATGCTTTTTTTACAGAGTGTTAACAAGCCTTGGGTTTTGCATCTGATTTAATGGAGGCGATTGTCAATCTCTCTGTGTTGTGTCTCCTGGACTTGCCAAATTTATCATGTCTGGTTATGAGAATCTTCTTGTCCAGAAGAATGTGCAAACAACTATCCATAACTTTCCTCACTCAGAAAAAGACAACTGCACTGGGACCTTTAGAAGAGAAAGACACATCCGAGCCGGAAGAGACACCTCATTATATTAATACTTTTATGATTTAAAACCCAGCAAGGTTTGAACTTTGAGAGTTTTAAAACTACTTATTAATATTGAATTAATACTAATTGATTATTCCTAATGTATGTCTGAGAAAAGTGTGGCAAGTGTGGCACAGAGTTTTACAGCCTTAAACATACATAATTGTAAAAAATAGAGATGACTACTTAGGGTGACCGGAAGGGTGCTTTTAGACTTAAAAGTGAAACTCACGAAGTCCAGAAGATTACCATTTTTCATGTTTTGAAAAGAGTTGAAAACTGCATTCTGGAGAATTTATTTATTTATTCATTAAAGTTTTATATATCCTTAAAATTTTGTGGGGTTATTTTGGGAGGAGCCTTTCAACAATGGATTAAAAAAACAACAATCTGAACTGCGGCTTTACGGCAGAAGCTAATATCGGACATCACCCAAAGCATACCATCCCCTCTGTCAAACATGGTAGCATCATGATATCGGGATGCTTTTTTTTTTATCAGGGAAAGCGAAAGCTGATTTGAGTTCATGAATAGAGTGATTATCAAAATAAGACCTCTTAGCTGCTGGAAAAGACTTGAGACCATGACTGAGGTTCACTTTTCAGCAGTACTATGAGCCTATATAAACCAAGAGTTAAATTGAATGGATTAAATGTGGGTTTTTTTTGTTTAGGTTTTATAGGTCAAATTTACCATCATGTTAACTCTGAGGGGGAATAAGTTTTTGTATAACTTTTCTGTTTAGATATAATTTAAGACTGAAATCAGGAATAATAAGGGGCTAGTCCATTTGATTGACATGTCGTCAATGAGTCGCCAGCACTAGCACTGGTAGCTCCACACTGATTATTAAAACTTGTTTAAATTAAAATCTACATAGTTGTAGTGATTTTTATGGGCCAACAAGACAACAAGAAATGATTTTATTTGGCAGAGAGTAATAGAGTTGCTCAAATGAGGTTTTCAAAAGCGCTTGCCAACCTCTGTTAGCTTCGATTAGCTCTGGGTTAGCTCTGTTAACTTGTTACTACTTCAGCTAAAAGTTTGATGGTTGCCAGTCATTTTGCCCGTCTTTTTATTTGACAGGAGTGATGAGACGTAGGGACACAATGGCAGTGATGGGAACTGGCCAGTGGTTTCAATCCAGCTCTTCAGAAACCTCCTGGTGACATCATGGAGGCTCCGTCAATCATTATAATCAGTCGATAGTTAGATATGGCCCATTCAAAGAACAGACCTAAATCCAACCGAGAATCTGTGCAAGGAGTTTAAAGTGCTGACTGACAATATTTGGTATAAAAAAAATTCAGGTGCATGACACCGGTAGACAGGGGCGCTGAAATCATGCACTCCGGTGGGTGCTCAACTACCTAGACCCCCCCCTCTCCAGCGCATGCCAAATAGATCCTGCCTGATTATAAAATCTTCTCATCCAGAAGACAAAACAGCCCAAACCACTATCCATACCCATGTTCCTCACTTTGAAACAGCACCTGTTCTTAGACCTACAGAAGAAAAAGACGCACCGGAATGGGGCGCGGGCAGAGACACCTCATTATATTAATACTTTTATGTTTCAAAATACACAAAGGTTTGAACTTTGAGAGTAGGACTGTGCGATATGACGAAATATATCGTCAGGATGATAGAAAACGTCTATCTGTTGATATGAATCTCTATCGTTTAAGCCATAATAGGGTTTTGCGGAAGTAAATTACCTCAAGATGCAGCTTATTGCATTCCTGTGCATGCTGCAATACATCAAAAAAACAGGGAGCAAGACGGTAATCAACATATTGCACACCGTGGATCTAAACGAGATTATCAGACAACCCAAAGTTGGTCTCCCTGCGTGTCTCGCCTCCCCTTCCGACGCGCAGTTTGAGCAGAAAAAAATCGTCTCTCACAGAACAGCACTGGCTCTAAAAGCTGTTTCGTTTGCTAGCAACATATCAGTGGTGTGCTACAACATCTCTATCTGGAGTTTGTCAGAGCTTACGCCACGATTCGACGCAGATTTTGCTCATTGACTTTCACTCTCTGTATTCGTTGTCTTGGTTCTTGAGCAGCTGATAAAATAAATGTATAGTGTTGGAGTCCGTTGGTCGGACTGGGAGCTGGTAAACTTTACAATCAACTGTTGTCTGATCTGCGTCTGTCTTTTTTATAGCCAAATGGCATCGATAACCAACTTGACTATTTTCCTGATCATACAATTCGGGAACCAGTGCCTAAACCTTACGTGATCCATCTGTTTAACATTCACGAGCAGCAGCCACCTCGCGTGTGGGTGGAGTCAGAACACATATCGACATAAAACCCCTCTTTTACATTAGAGACATGCAGATAGGGAAAAAAACAAAAACAACGAGAGGGTACATGAGGATAGGGAAAAAACACTACTGCCAAAACATGCTGTAAAGTTAAGAAAATGAGTGACAGCAGGTATTGCTGCAAAATTTGGATGCTTTACAATTAATGTGTTTAATTCAAAGGCAGAGTATAGAGCTGAGCTGCTCTGCTAAAAGATCACTGAAATCCATAGCTCCAGCAGATGGAAGGAGATCAGTACATGTTGAGTCTATTGTTGTCATCAATTATTTAAAACTGCAATCATAAAATAAATTAACATAGAAATTGCTATATCATGAAGTACATCGTTATCGGGATATAAACTGAGCTATATCGGGATATAAAAATGTAGCCATACGACAAAGCCCTATCTGAGAGTATTTAAACTAGTGAGAACTGTGAGTAAATCTGAATGTATGTCTGAGAAAAGTGTATAAAGTGTGTGGCCAGGAATTTTACAGCCTCAGAACATATACCATATTTGTAAAATAAAAACCGTACGTAGGTTTTACCTGTTGGAGGTTATTTCTAGAACGTAAACCTGCAATAAACGAGAGAACTCTTTACAACTCATGATACCATCAAAACGAAACCACGGGTCAAGCCTACACATTACATCACTGTTAATGTAGGCTGGTCAAGCGAAACTTAACTTCTGTGGAGCATCAATGAGCTCACGCTAACAAATATAATAAATATGTTTCACCAATAAAATGTGCATTGACACCATTTCACTTAAGGCACCAACAAGGTGATAACAAAACCAACCATTCAATGAAAATAAAGTAAAACAAGCAAGATTTCCATTCCTTAAAATGCAACAGCTAAACAATAGAAAATCCTGCCACAGCTGTGCCCCGTGATAGTTTTTTTAACTATAAATTGCAGTGAGATTTTTTAATTTGTAGCACTTTTGTCATTTTATTTTGTTACTATCGACTGATTACTAACGAACAAAAATGGCAAAAACATATGTGATATCCAAATCGGCTACAATGCTTGCACTCGCCATGGATGCTCTTTACATTGCCCACTTGAAAATAAAATCCATCCTCCGTTTGTCTTCTCGGTGGGCCTCAGATCCTCAGGTGTCCCCAAACATTTTTGAAAGCACCTTAGCTTCTAGTGCCCAGCTGCGCTTTGGTGTCTCCTTGCTGCCTTGGTGAAACGCCAACTTCTTCACAAAAGATACATTTTTTATGGTCTGTCATCCAACCAGGGCCCTGATTTATCAAAAGTTTGTAGAAATGTTCCTATATTCTATCCTACGAAGGAAATTTAGGATGTGCTTAAGTACACGTCAAAGTCTGATTTATGAAACATGCGGTGGCCACTCGTACGCACGCTCCTCCGCAATCAGCTGTTGATAAATCCCACTTGTGCGTACTCAGGTGCTCGTGCCCGTTCACAGTCATTTGCATACAGAAACGCCCTGACTTAACCATATTTGGTAACACCACATCATCTGTCACATGCATTCTTCTGCAGTCTTCACGTTCTTCCTTAAAATAATTTCCAAGAGAGCGAAAAAAGGAACTTCAGTGACATAGAGACCGAGGTGAAACATGGGTAGGGCAATAAAAAAGTATTCATGATTAACAGACCTAAAAAAATGTCAGTTAATAGAAATTTATTTCATCACCGATACTTTCTGTTAACAGTGGTTTCTCTGCTTCATTCCAACCCGCATGCAGCCGCTATATTTCTGCTGCAGAGCAGACGTAAAAAAATGTGGTGAATAATTTAATTAGCTAATATTAACTTTTGTGCAAATCGTTAACGTATCTGAACATATTAAATAATTTAATAATGAACATTACTGTTTGATTCTATCAGCATAGGGGGAACTAATAATAAAAGATAACTCCGCCTCGGACAAAGATAACGGGCAGTAAATGCGGACGGGATAGTGGAGATGTTCCTGTTGAAAATTAGGGAAAAAATGGTTCTGTATTAAACTAAATACAGTAAAACATATCTCAGTACACAGCTGGAGCAGATATAATACAGAAGATGTTAAGATCATCATGTTTGACTCTTTTGTGGCCGTGCGTAATTGGAGATACGGCTTGTGCTGCCATCAGTACGCAAGGTAAAAAGGACAATCTGCTTCACTGATAAGCAGGAACATTTAGTGTCACGGTGCAGTTTGCAAACCTTTGCAGTTTGCAGTTTGCGCAGATTGCGAGTGACAGGATCACCATGCATGATCACCTGCAACATTACTTATTTCTTGGCCAATTTCAAACATTTCCTCAAATTGTATTGCTAATCTGTGCATAACTTCTATGTTATTCTGTTATAACACAGACAGACGCCAACATGAGCTCCTTGGTGGAGGCAATAAACTGCTGAGAGAAATATTCTGTCAAAGTAAAACTATTTCAGAGTTGCAGTTCCTCTGTTCTAACAGTAGATGCTGTGCGGACGAACAATCAGAACTGTACTTATATTTAGCAACATTTCTACGCAAGTACAAATTGATTAATACCACACAATACGTAGAATTGTTCCTACGCACGACATACGCACGGATCTGTGCGTAAGTACGCTTGATAAATGAGGCCCCAGATCTATCCCTTTTTCTATAGCTGTTGTGGATTAAAAAGTACACCGCTGGCGCTAGCTGTCAGTAGCCAACGAATCTCCGGATTTAGGTCAGCTTCCAGAAGGCCGTGTTTCAACACTCTCAGTGCTTATCCAATCGCAGGACGCATAAATGTGTACTTGACCATCTAACTGACGTTAGTATTGCAGACTCGGGAGCTGATTGGCTATCGCAACTGAACTTCATGCTATGTCAGACGCACGTTCCCATTTGTCCCACGTGGGATACAGATACATGGGTGGAACTCCCCGTAAATGCATGGTATTCTCTGTGGAAGCACCCACGGAATCGGCGCCTATGCTGGTAGAGACATACTCCAAACACTGACAGTTGTAATTGCAGAGAAAGGTATCCTACTTTTAAGGTGGGTAGATGTGGCCTCAAGAAAACCATCTACCATGAGACATTAAAGCCAACAAAATACACTTTACACTTACAGCACACAGGTTCAAAATCTTCTCACTGGTGGATATGAAGTGCATGTGGGTGTTCAAATGTCTCTTTGTTTGAGTGTGTGAGAATGTACTGACCCTTTAGCATCACATAGCTGGGACAGTAACAGAACATCCCCGCAGTCTGAACACGGTGAGCTTAAATCTACAGTGTCATTTGTGGTGTTGAAAGAATCAGCCCAGCAACATGCTGCGCGAGAGGAAATCTATGAAACACAACTGACAACTAAGATCTTTCTGTAATCATGGCACAGTTTCATGCACACCATCACTCAGGTCCACTCTTACTGTCAGAGGCATGTAGAGGCACACAAGCAAAGAAATTGAATTACAGTGCATATTTTTACAGCTTGAAGTTAGAGCATAGAGAACACTGAAGATTCTTCAAAAAGGACTAAAAAAAGTGGATGTTAAAATTACCAAAAACAAAAGAACTTGCCCAAAGATCCAATTGAAGACTTGATCATGGACCACTTGATAAATACTGGGAAGAAACCCTGTAAGGCCATTTTAATGATCAGGACAGGAATATATGCATAAACAGAGCAACAGATGATCGGTGACAGCAAGGAGAGGTAATACAGAGGTAAGAGGTAAAGGACGGGCCATTGTTGACATGGGCACAGCTGGCAACGGCCAACAGCAAATGTTGTACTCTCAAGCTGCAAAGCCAAACGGACCAAAGAATACCTCACCATAAGGATGCAATAACATTTAACTCCCCATATTTCCATTTAAAAAGCCTGGGGGAATGCTCTCCAGATGAGTTTGTGCTGTATTAGCCAAGTTATGGTTTACTGAGCATGCAAAAAAGATTTGTTTGAAATTTGAGGAGCACGGAAAAAGACAAAGGGCGAACTAAGATGTGTGAAACTGACAGAGTGCTATTGCGGCAATGAGTTCTATTCTGTATTGGGAGCAAGATTAATCATCTCCCGAGGAGTTACAATGCACCATGCGCTCAATCATTTGCTCCATGCTCTCATCCTTCATTTCACCCTGCGAGGCGACTGTGAAGGATTCCCATGTCATGAAATTAAGCAAATGTATGTTTGGTTGTAGAGTAAAACAAATGTGAAGGAGAAGTTCCGCTGAAAGAGAAAATACGGGTTTGATGTGTGGTTGTGCACGTTATACACAATACATCATGTTAAAGATCATAGCGCAAAGGTTTTTCATGTCTTACAGCACTCGTATTATCTCACTACTACACAAACAAACCACACACATAGTCCTGTCCTTACCGTGCAGAGGTCCTTATACTGCATCTTTTGGAACTTTGTGTCTGCATTGCCCGCACACAGCTCAACATATCCCAGCACGACCTGGAACACCGTGTTGTGGATAGCCTGGGTGAAGTGCATGTGCAGCTGATCCATAGCAGTCTACAGAGAGAACAAAAAATATTTGTAACACAGCAGCAATGTCAAGATGTCATTGTCAGAACCGTTTAATAGTGTAGAATTTTTTTTTTTTTTAGGTGCTATATCAAACTACAAATCTGTTTGCTTGTTGTTTTTAATTTTTCACAGATAATACTTTGCAGTGAAGGATGGGCAATGGATCTGATTGCCCTCTGCAACTATTCCCTAATTCACATTAAGCTGGTTTATGATGATACTGCCCTAAGGGGGAAGTCTTGATTGGTTGGTAATTGGGTTGAATTAAACTAACTGATTGGTCATCGGATTGGGCTGGATTGAACGGTTGGTTGTAGATCTGGTTTGATTAGTTGGGTTGTATGTTGACTGGCCACTGGCTTTGGTCGGTTAGCAGGGAGCCAAGCTGAATAACTGATTTATCTGCTGTGACTAAATTCTGCCTCCTTTATATGGGTTAAACTTAACTTAAAAAAACACTTTTTATTTTTATGCAATGGGAATTCTTTCTTTCTTTCTTTTGGGGGGGGGGGGGGGGGGTATTTTCTCTGTTTGCTTTTGGATGTGAGCAGGGATCAAACACTTACTCCCCACTGTATTGTACAGGCATTCACACCAAAGGACTGCCTTCCTCGTTTACAATTCAGCTGAAATCAATAAAACCATGGAGAATTAATTGATTCACACCATCCAAATTCTTTGTGAAAACCTTCAATATATTGTAATGTATTTCTTAGCCAGAGATTTCTATTCCTGTTTCTCTTTTCATTAAGATATAATATAGATCCCAATAAGTCAATAAGGGGAAACGCAGACGACTTACTCGCCATCCTTACACACAGGATTTTTGTGCATCTATTTCCCCCATAAAGAAACAACAGGTGAGCATTTTTGAGAAATAGTAATTACACGTGCTAATGTCTTATCTTAGATTTAACATCCATGTTATATCACAGGTTATGATGTACTTCAAGAATAGCACAGAGATTTCTTTTCAGGTCAGGCTCATGGTGAATGTTACTTAGGGAAACATCTTTTTTTTGCTCTAATTTTGCCTATTATAAACTTTCACAGAAAATTGCTTAAGCTCCATTAATAAGTACATTTTTTAATTATATTTTATTTCATTTAAACAGAACAGTCTCAAACAGTTGCACTATCCTGACCTCCCCAATTGTTCCGCAGTCAGAGATTAAATATGTTCTATTTGTATTGAAAGTAAAATCTGCAGTGACGTTCTATATTGCATCATCCCTCCCTCCTGTCCTCTCAATCTCAACTGTCTCATCTTTGAACCCTCGAGAAACGAGGACACAAGTGTTTCAGGAGACGCCGGCACAGTGCTGAGTGATGCCCTCGGTTAGCGGATGATGCAGTGTAATTAGATTTTCTTACCGTCAGGCCCTGACCACAAAATGCGGCACTCAGTCCATTCTGATTCCCTGCCAACATACAAGTAATTCAAGCGTTTCTTCCTCTCTTTCTGATCCAGAGTCAGCACACAGCTTCAGTTAATACAACTAAAAAGAGTCATCAGGCCAGAAATCTAGGTGTAATAATGGACTCAGACCTGAACCTCCAGGGTCACATAAAGGCCATAACAAGGTCAGCTTTCTGTCACCTGAAGAACATTTCTAGGATTAAAGGACTAATGTCACAGAAAGACCTTGAAAAACTGATCCATGCATTTATCTTTAGTCGGATTGACTACTGCAACAGCGTCCTCACAGGTCTACCTAAAAAAGCAATCAGACAACTACAGCACGCTGCTGCCCGTGTTCTCACTAGAACTAGAAAAGTAGAACACATCACCCCAGTTCTTCAGTCCTTACACTGCCTCCCTGTAGCTCAGAGAATAGACTCTAGATTCTTATTTGTTTATTTATTTCATTTTTGATCTATTGTGTTTTATCTGTTTTTATTCTATATTGCATAAAATTGTGTTTTATCTTTTTTAATCTATATTGCATAAATTTGTTCCGTACATCATCTTTTCTTATTGATTGATTGTGTCTATCTGTTAAACCTATGTTTCTGTTTTTCTCTAATTGTGCTTGTGTAACCATGTATTTGGTATCATTATCACTGAATCATGTAAAGCACATTGAATTGCCTTGTGTTGAAAGTGTGCTATATAAATAAAATTGCCTTGCCTAAATAGAGTTTCACTTCATCAGACCTCAAAATGCATTGAAAAAGCTAGAAAAGGACATAAGGGGAAAAAAAACCTTCAGAACAATGACCCTAATCCTCAGTGCCCATCTTACAAACTACAATCAAAATATACAATAGAAACAATAATAGAAACTTTTTTTCTCTAATAACAAAATATCAAATGTTGCGCGTTTTGTGAAGCTGGTACAGTGTAATCGACTACCCAATCAAAGAGTATTAAAGTGTCAATTGTAAACAAAAATAAGCTATTCTAACCTGATGCTGTAGTACAGTGTATCAGCTAAATCTTATTCTAACAAAATGAGCAACATGTTGAGAAAGTGTAACAAACCAATGAAAAAACTCCAAACACTTCAGCATAATGGCAACACACCACCAAAGACCTTTTTAGATTCAATTGTGTCTGAAAAAGCTTGTTGTCCCAGTAACAATAAAACATTACTCCATCAACAACCCTTAGTGACGCAGGTCCACCTCGAGGATGCATGTTTGAGTGAGGAGGCATACTGAGTATTCACCTACATTATCATCATCCGGTAACTGGGATTTATGTCCTTCACTGTGTATAATTCAAGAAGTTACAACACTCTTAGATTTCATATTCATGCTTCAATGAGACAAGTGCCCACAACCTACCTAAGATATCGCAAGTGTAGCAGAGGACAAAATATGTATTGATTTTGATATAGTAATCTTACATCAGAAAAATTAAGTCTGCTACATAATAATAAAAAGAGTCATAGAGAAAAATGTTTTATTGATTTTTCTTGAATGAAACGATTAGTTTTTATCGGTTGGAATACTAATAAGCCACACAGTTTTAATTAATTTTAAAACACACAGAGCACTTGTACTTCAATGTGAATGCAGTATTTGCATGTTAAAATGAATGCATCTCAATAATGAGAAAATATAAAACGGAGGAGGTTGTTTTGATGGAGAAAGATATTCCAGGGGCTTTTCTTGATGGCGACCCTGCTAATTATCGGTCGCCAGAACTGAAGTGCTAGTTCACATGTCAGGGACCAAAGTAAAAAATGAGTCACAACGAGAGGCTACTGAAAAGGTGCGGAGATGTATTGCAATAAAAATAGAAGTTTATCCAGCTCATGATTCCCTATGGTTGCCATGTTTGTTTTGTTTCTACTCTACAAATCTGGCACTCTATCAAATCTGAGTTCTGTACTCTGCTTCCCAGATAAATTTTCATCTATGTGCAGTGCATAGTAAGTGTATAGACACAGCCTGCTGCTTGCGTCAAAGCAAGGATAAAAAGAACGTATATTTTCAGCCTGACACCTGATTCACACCGGGTGTGGTCAGGTTTTTGTACAGCTGCCACACAGATGAAAAAACATTCAGTCCAATCAGACAATTCATACCGGCTGTGGTACGGGTGGGGATGCGGAGTAGTCAGTGGGAATTACAGTTCATGCGGCAGTTGTATGGAAACCAGACCACCAAGAATGTCTGCTATTATGACTAGAATCATAATCATTTAAATTTTTTCCAAAGCATTTACCTCTGTCTGGGAACATGGTAAAAACAAATGTAGCAGTCCATATGAAAGACAAATAGGCTTTTTAAAAACCAAGCTAGGGTTCTTTTCTTATAAGATAATGCGGGTAAGGGTCTTGTATGGGTAAAAAAAAAATACAGTCAAATACCATAAAACCAAAATGCTTTAAAAAAAGTAAAAGTAATATAAAAATGTTGCCATACCGTCCAGCCCCAATGGCAAATTGTATTAACTAAAAGATAAAGGACTCGCTAGCCAAACAACACCTGTTGCATCCGTTACTGTGATGACGACTGTCAGCAGTTGGTCCACAAAGTTACTACTTCCACTGTGAATAAATCTAAGTGGCAAAATGTACGTTTGATTCATAAAATATATGTATCTTGTGTTTTTTTGTACCCTGTTGTAGAGAATTATTGCGTTTTATACATTTAGTCTGGCATTTTCTTTACTCCATATATTATTGTTTGTTTCTTAAAACTTTCTACAACATCCGATCTAGAGTCAGATGTGCATAATCTGGAATGACAGTGCTTAGTTCCTTCTGGTTTGAACGTCATTAGAGGAAAAAACTATAACTTTGTGATGACCATACCGACTCAGACTCATGGGCACCCATGCAAAATGCTCACTTATTTGTCTAGGGCTGCCTCCCAGAATGCATTGCGACATTACGTCACAATGTATTTTTAGCTGCTGTGAAAAGCGTTATTTTTATGTCTACCAAGTTGCACTTCAAATTCAGAAAATTAAAATCGTTAAATTTCTGCCAGAATTGTTGCTGGATATTTGACAATTCTTCTTTTATACTTATCAGAGTTTATCTGAAATGGATGAGTTTAATGACCAAGACACAGCTTTTCAGCAAAGTCCACCAGTCTCCAATAGGACTTAAGGAAGCGTAATGTTAGCCTTTTAAACCAATCTTCATTTGGTTTTGAGGATTTTTTTTGTTTTAGTTTCAACCATTTTTATCAATAAGAGTTTGGTTAGATCAGAGACGTCCAAACTTTTTGCTACAAAGGCAAAAATTATCAAGTCGAAAGTGACTATGGGCCACAAAAATAAGATTTTTAATGTAAAACTTAGTTGTTGTTTTTTAACCTACTTAAAGGAAAATTAAACGGGTGATATTTTAATAAAACACATAAGGTAGGAAATCTTATAGAAAATTGATTTTTAATGATTGTAGATTCAAAACAATGGGCTTTTAAGGTTTGCCTTTAAAAGTTTTCAAGTTCAAATAGTTTTCAAATATTTGAAAACTATAATATAGATTTCAAATATAGGGGCTAAAAATCTTTTTTTCCAGCAAAAAGAACAAGGTTTGGGTAACTTTCTTTGAGAAAAAAATTCTTCTTTTTAGCCTTGTTTGGTTGTCTGTATATCTGTTTTTGCAGTATTTATTAAGACACTGAAATTAGGAAGAAATCACAAAAATATGATTGTTAAAAGACGAATATGAATGTTTTGTGCTATGGATCATTTTCTAATCCTTTTGTCAACAAAAATTATGCTCTTATAGAAGAAAGTCTGCATCTGCATTAATCATTTGAGTTGTGGTGCCAATTGCAGAAAAAAACTATCTTAAATCTAGGTTAAAGGCCATACAAAAATCAGTCCAAGGGCTGTACATGGCCCCCGTGCCGCACTTTGGACATCACTGGGTTAAATGTTCAGAAACAACCCAATAACCCAGGCTTGAACCTCCGAAAATGGATGAAACACAGGTGTCAGTGTCCACATTGAGCTCAGCTTGGCAAAACCATTGAATGTGACTGTAAGTCAGGAGTTGAATCAACAAAACAAAAGAAACAAAAAATCAAGCAGTATCGTCTGCGATTCAGAACGAGAGTGTCAAACTAGAGGAAATAGGCAGCAAGGAAGGATTGAAGGAGCAATCTCATTCAGACATATTTCAACATTCCAGAGAAGAAACAAACTAGTCAAACCACTGACCTGGGTTTTCCCAAGGAGCGTGTAGGCCTTTTGGACCTTGGTGTAGTGCAACACATCAAAGTGCTTACAAGTCTTTGACAGGGCGACATCAAGCTGCTCCTGGAGGCAGAAGACAAAAGAAAGGAGAAGGCAAAGTAAGGGAGGAAGAAGAAAAAGGATTATCAGCATTAAAACAGGGGGATTCAGAGTCACACAGATGTACAAATATAAAACTATCAAGGCCAAGGGCAGGGTAAGTGGATGTGGATATGACTGAATATATAACTTAGAGAAAGATAAAGAGGGAGGCATCACAAGTAAGACAAGTTTTAGAAGAAACTGAGAAGTAGCAAGATGTGCGAAAGGGTTGACACAGTAATCTGAGCTCAGAGAGCAAAGCGGCTACAAAGGCCAAAAGATCAATTGTCTCGCATCGCCTAATGTTCTCCTAAGCCTTGTGTGAAAATGCAACACATGAGGATAAAGTAATACCTGACGCACTAAGCCTAATAGAAATGTCTGAAATGAATGTGAATTAAATTCATCCAGACTTAATGGGTTTGGTTGAAATCTGGTGGCTAATGATCTAATGGCTGAGCAAAACACCCTTAAAAATTAATTTGCAAGATTTTATATGTTGTCTCATAATAATCAGGAGAAGTGATGATGAAAAGTGCGACTTGCTGTGTAAGTTGGCAACAAATTGTAAGGGGTTCTGACTGTCACTAAATAAGGTAAAATCCCAAAAACCACAAATGCAACTTATGAACATGCAACACCAAGTAGCACAGCATTACTACCAGACAGTGCACAATGTCTGCATGTAGTCATTGAGCCAATTAGTGAAGTCAATCAATTAGTAAAAAAAGCCATTTAAAGCATATCTTACATTTTTGGGGGTATAATCATAATCAAATAGAATTTATAATCAACACAATAATGTAGGAATCTCAAACTATAATACAATTTCCAAAAAGTATCAACCGTAGGATACTTGCCCATACAACGTAAGTCCCTCTTATAAAAAAACGCTAAAAAAGGCGACCAACACCCTTTTAAGTCATAATGTAATGAATGACTTTGTTGTATTTTTATTTTTTTTTAAGGTGTTGTGCAGATCTTTCCAGTACATTAAATTGTAAAGAAGTACAATTACAGCTTAACGTCCTTGACTGCAAACTCTGCATCAACATCAACTCACGGAACCTGACTTTGAAAATGTGGAACTGTGCTGTGTTCATGTGTTTACTCTTATGATTTGGAGGATTTTTCATTGCTCTTTTACCGGCTCAAGCGGATAGGTAAACAGCAACCCTAGCAAGTGCCAATATATGTGAATACATTCAAAAATCCCCCCTGTGCACATACACAACCTAGAACAATTAATCTACTGGAGCGCATCAGTAGTGGTGCGGCCATAATTGCCTCTTCATTATTATTTTATCACACACACGTGCATCACAACTGAAGCAGAGATGGCACTGATAGAATTTACAGAGGTTGCATGCTCACACAGTTGACTCTGAGTTTGTGTCAATATGTGGGAGATCCAGAATGCCAAAGCCAAACAATCAGAATATTAATTTGAAGCTTAATTTGCCTTTTCTAGATCAAAAACTAAAACAAACACACAAGACAAATGCCAAACATTCCGCTGCATTAAGTCTGAACATGATAATACTTTCAGATAGCAGAGTTTGTAGTAAAACAGGAAACATTCACATACCTCTATTTGCTCAAGAGTGTCTTGTAGTTTAGAGTTTAGCTCACTGTGGAAGAAAAACAGAATTGTTGACAGTCGACATCTCCTTTATCCAATGCTTGCTGACAAAGTTCATATGAAAAAATAGATGCAAAACATAATTCACACTCTCCCAGAAACAGCTCCATATGAAATATACTGGAGTTATTACAAATAAGGGTTTTCTGCTGTATGCACAAGGTTCAAAAGTGGTGGAGTGGTTAACCTTGTCACCTCACAGTGTCAATATTCCAGCTTGGCTGAGCCTTTCTATATGATGTTTCTGGGTTCTAGACTGGTAACATTACTCTGTGGGTAAATAGAATTCCTTATGCAATTTGCAAAGAATTGTATCTGATGTTATCTGATGAATGCATTAGATCACTTGTCCTTGTATCACCCTTTGACAGATTGGTGGCCTGACTAGGCTGTTTTCCATTTTGGACAATCTGACGGCTGTGACTCCAACACTAAACTCTGTGAAGCTGGTCTAACATTCCTTGTCTGCACCTTCTGCAGTTTACCAAACCGGGATCCATATCTAGTATTCTTAAAACTGTGTGATCATCCAATGAGAAGCAAACAAGAGCAGTTTAAGTCCAGTGCTGTGTTTTCTGTAGATCTTCTGCCAGCATTTTTTTCCTTTCAGTATCTTAACAGCCTGCTGGTTCGTTTTTAACAACAGGGTCAATCTAAATATTTTGCCTGCCTGCTCACTCTCAATCTTTCCATTCATATATTTCACTGTCAGAACATTCTGTGGTTCTCCAACACTCCTCAGACCCAAACACTGTTGAGCCCTAGCTCTTTTTCAAGAGGCTTCAACTCCTGAGTCAATGTATTGTCTTAACCCTGCATTGGTGGAAACAACTTGTGAATAATCCTTAGTGTCTTAGTTACATCTGAATGCACATCTTGTTAAATTAACCATTCAACGCCACATATAAGAAGTCTTCACTATCCTTGTCTGTTGCTCTGCTTTTGGCTCATCTCAGAAAAAGCTTTCATCTGAGAAGCTGAAAAGTAGCACCAAGCACGGCGATTGTTTTGCAGATCCCGAGACACCAAGACATTTCCCTTGTGACTCTGCCACCCTTTACCGCCTCCATTCACAATCATCTGCTGTTCCACCGTTCCCCTGCCTCTGTCCTCGCTCAGCTAGCAGTCTTTACCGTGTCTGATTGCTCTTATATTGTGCTTTGTTACTCCACAGCAGCCCAAGGGAGTGTGTGTCCTTAACATATTGCTAATGAAGCATCTTGACTTTACTAAAACAATGAGGAGGTGTCAGAAAAACTAAGAAGAGATGACAGACTAAGTCATAAATGCACTTTTGGTCAGAAGTTTATATTCACTCATCATTGCCATAAATATTTAAATGTGGGGCTTTTATGGATTTTTTATAACATTTCACATCTGGACTGCTAATATAATTGCAAGTATCTTTACAAGCAAGTATTGTGTGAAAAATATGCAGACTGAAATATATGCACAAACCAACACTAAGATTTGGTTGATGTCCCTTAAGAAGTTTCACCTTAACCAAAAACTTTTTGCACCCATCAATAAGTTCCTTGTATAAAACTTACTGGATATTTGGCCACTCTTCTTAAGCACACTAAGGCATTGTTTACTGTTAAGACATTTTCAACAGGGTAGAGTTTGGGGCTTTGGGAATGCCAATTTAGAAGTGTGATGTATTGTGTAAACTTAAAATGTTACCCTTAAAATGATCAAATTCAGAGATAGCGGTACCCCTGATCACCATCAATGCTACACCTCAGCTACAACTAGACAGGCAAACTGCAGGCCAAAGCCAATACCCTCAGTGGAGACAGCAATAGGAAGCCAAGGTAAAGAAAAGCAAAAAAAGATATAAAGCTGGCTCAACTACACAGGTATGAACTGATCAATGTTAGGTTCAGACTGCTAAGGAGGCACATCTGAATGTCCATACGCAAGACCCAGGAGAGTGAGAAGCAAGAGCTTCAGACTTCTGGCAACCACAAAAAGGAGATACACCCAAGGAGCTTGCGCCAAGAGGATAAACACCCACGGCTTCATTACTGACTATTTTCGTTGGTCCTAATGTTCAAGTTTAGTGGAGCAACTGTAACTAAACCACACAATGAATGGTATTAAAAAGTGCACAGGGAAAAGAATCAGGAGTCAGTCTCCATAAAAAGACAGCAATTAAACATTGATGAACACGAAAAATTGGGAAAAAGCAGGGCTCAACATGAATTGCACTAAGTAGCTCAAGGTTCAATATATAGAGACAGATTTTTTTTAGAGGTGGTTGAAAATACTGAAGGGTATTTAAATTGCTTTGGATTACTTACACAGAAAATAATAGTTTGTGTGTTTCTTTCTGTAAAATTTAATCAATGAGAGTTAGAGCAAATAAAAACCAAAATTGTATTGGTCAATTTGTCATATATTTATTTGAAATGTAGGATAAACTGAGTTTGTGGTTTGGGAGCGATACTCGGCTAAATAAAAAAAATAGAAACTTGAAATGTATCACTCAATTGCAACTAATGTAAGTAGTTTTTTTTTTAAGTGAGTTGTTGGAATAAATTAACTTTCAGACTAATTTACAGATATTCACCTCTGCAAAAGAAAAACAGTTAAGCTGCATTCATCAAAAGTTCCATGGGATCACCAGGCTAATGGATATACTACAAATTTGTTTAAAAAAAAAAAAAGGTGAATATGTAAGTTTCCAGCTAATATACTTGATGAAAAGTTCATCAGCACACTGAAAAACTATAAAGCAGCCTATTATCTTCTGTTAATCGTTCTATCTCATGCACATCTGCTGTTCCTCCCTAAAACTGGCACTCTTCTGTGATCAGAAAGAATCCATAAATAACATATGAGGAGAAAAAGCTAATTAATGATCTGTTCCCTGCAGCGGCCAAAAGGTTTTAAAAGGGTCACATAGAAATCTGGGAGATTTTTTTCCCCGCCTTTTAACTATTTTCAATTAATGCCGGCAACAGAATGCTGCAGGGCTTTGAATCTTGTCCCTTTACAGTGATTTGCTGAATTGCTAAACAAGCATAAGCGCCTTAAAGGGTCCTACAGATTTTCGAGTTTTGTGGGGGGACTGTTTTTTTTTTTTTTGCAGCAGCAGCAGTTGTTTTAACCAGTATTATAGAGAACGTGGGGAGGAAACTAAGAGGCTAAGGGGAGGGCTTCAAAGAGGAAAATGTAGCAGAAGGTGACACAGGAAATTATGCAATTATAAGAGCAGACAAGGTTATGCAGAAGCAAAAGGCCATGGAGTGAGACTTTCACCAAGGTTGGTGAGACTTTCGTCCAACTGATAATGCCTGACCAAGAGAACCTCTTCAAACCAAATAATATGATATTTTGACATCTCTGCAGATGTAGCCGGATTCTTTTGCTTTCTGGTTGTATATTTTGAGGTTGAAGGAGTAAAATGAATAGGTGAATCTAGAGTTGTACCTTGCTTTTACCTTGGTTTCTCTGAATTAATCATTTCTATCTCGGGAAAGGTTGTAGTTCAAATCCAACGAGAATCAGAGACAAAGAGCTGAATGAGGTATTCTCTCATTAAGGGCTTAGAACAAAAAAGGGAACCTGTCAGTAAATCTGGTTAAATACAGAAAAAAAGTGATTCATTTATGAGCAAGCTTCAGATTTATTGTTACATCTCCCAGCTAATTGATTTGATCAGCACATAGTGGGAAAAAAAAAGTTAAGTCAACCCTTATCTCTAGCAAAGGGCTGCCGAATATTTTATCAGCAGAAAAAAACAATCACATAGACTGTGACCCTAATGCTCTGCTGTAGGGGAACAAATTTGCTCAAGTGAAAAGATGAGGCCCAAAAGAGGAAGGTCTGACTTGTAGTTCAGAATTTTTTTGTCTCACTGTCACATTTACAAGTCTAACTAATACCATTTTTAAACAAATATGAAAACAATAACAAGTTTTACGTTTTAAATATATTTTCCAAAAATGAAAAAATAGTAATTACAGTAGATACATAAATACAGTAACTTAACCGTGTCTGAAAATACAAACAAGCCTGTGCAATATACAATACAATACAATACAAGCCTGTGCTTTACCATTATTAGGACCTACTTTTTTGATACTATAGAAACAAAACTATTAGACTCAACAAAAATTCCCGAAATATTGTTGATCTGTTTTGTTTTAACCTACAAAACCTTCAGATCTCACAAGTTTTCAGAAAAAAAGTTTTTCTGTTGGCATCGACGGTTAAACCTAAAACTATAAGAGGTGTAATTTGTTTACTGCAGCTGTGATCTTTGAAAGAAACTTTGGAAGACTTGAGGGCAGCAAAATGTGTCGATTTTTTTTTTAAAGCAAATAAAAACCTTCCCTTTTGGCCCACATCCCAACCTCAGTTATGTCTTATTTCAACATTATTCAATTATCTTTTTTATTATTCAGTTTAAAACTATTTTAATTTGAGCTTAACGCATTGAATATTATTAAGCTATTTATTCTGGCATTTAACACAGTTATAGATTTCATCTTGAGCAAAATGTAGTTTTATTCTTTATTTCTATTTAAGTGTGTTAAGATGCAGAGCATAATTTTCCACAGTTTAAGGTTAATATTGTTTATATCTTCCACATTTACAGCTGCATTTGCTCAGCTCTACATTATGTAAGCCATTCTATTATAGCCATCTACTTATTCATATATTATTTGCTTAGTGTTTTTTGTGAAAGCTGACTTTTATTTGCATGCTTTTTTTTACTTTACTTTTACTATGAAAACTAAATCTTAAGGTTAAAAAGTAATAAATAATGTAATTTTTCAGAAATTCTGATTATTTTATTTTTGGATTATGGAAAAAGAAAGTCTGGAAACTTTTACACTTGCCGAATTTTTATTTCTTTGGATAATAATAACATTTACAAGGTCTTCAAGCTTTTCAAGACAACCCAGCAGTTGTAAAGTTGTACATTTATATTAGAAACATGCTCTTCATTCGAATGATTGCTCTAAACATAAATACCCTGTAACATGTAAACGGTGCATCAAGAATGTAGATTTCTCACCAGGAGTGTTATTTAAAAAGGATTATAGATTACATTTTTTATAAAGTGATGTAAGAGCCAAACAGTACTACTTTGTTTGTCCTGCGAGTGTCGCTGTTTGGTTCGGTGACTCAACTGTCTTAAATTCAGGTGAAATGCCATGATTGCACAGGTGTGCGGGTTTGGTGCGGGGAGCAAACGGTTTTCGACCGCTTCCACTTGAAGTTAACTACAAGAAATGTCTGTAACCGTTTGTAAGAAAAATAAACCTTTTTACCTGCAACAAGAAGGAGTATGAGACATTTCTATGTCAAAAAAGGGACAACGTTAAGTCAAGGGAGCGCGTCATCCACCCAAGCCTAACTCACACAACAACCCAAACTTTGAATTGGGCTGTAACACAAGTCGAAAACCGTGCTATGTCCGGAAATGTGCAAGGAACAAAGCCGGACCGTGCTTGATGTCGCATTGAAAAGGTGGTTGGAGATGGCGGAGGAGTCGAGCCAAATATAAGACAAATCAAGGAGCTGCGAGAGCCGAACCGGAGACCGTGGAGGAGGCGGGAGCTGTGGCAGCCGAACCGGACATCGTGGAGGAGCTTAGGATCTTAAGAGAGCCGGACTGGAGACAGTGGAGGATGTGAGGAGCTGCGAGTGCTGGTGCTACATCCAAAATAAAGCGAGGAGCTAAAGATCATACGGCGCCCAACGCAAGCAAAGGCTGAAGGTATGTACAGCGCTGTACCTGTTAATGGCCATTTGAAATGTGTGCACACATGAATGGACTAATTCCAATGCATTGGGTGACAAATTTCCGAGACTGACTTTTGACGTAACTTAGCTGAGACTGTTACTATGGAGACGCACGACGCTGACATTGCCACTGGAACTGCAAGCGTTACTATGGAGACACGCGACGCTGACATCGCTATGAGAACTGAAGTGAATACGACCGAAACTGAGGCACATATTGAAAACATTGAATCTATAGCTGGTGCTAAACCGAAAACCAGTAAACGAGAGGTTAAACTAACTGCTAAAGGTTTTGCGAATAAAATAGACAGGTTACAAACAAATAGAAATTTCACACTTAAAAGGACAAACAATATAAGGTTGACATTGCAAAGTTTAATGGAAAGAGGTGATTTAAGAGGCGTTGAAAGTGCTCTTAAAGAGCTTGTTGAAGGTTGTAATGATGCTGTGTGTATGCATGAATCTTTGTTGAACCTGTTACCTCCTGAAGAAGTTGAAAAACATGAAATATGGTTTAAAGCAAAAATGTTGTTTAACAATGAGTGCATTACTGAGGTAAAATCGTGGCTTTCTTGTAAAGAAGCAGACAGACTCGAGAATACACATGCTGAAGATGACATCATTAACCCGGAGGACAGCATATCAAATGCTGAAAGTAGGTCTACAAGCTCAAGTAAAAGAAGTGGAACATCGTCCGCAAGAGTCAAAGCAGAAGCAAATAAGGCGGCTTTGGTCGCTCGCATGGCACTTCTAAAGCAAAAACATGCATTAGAAGAACAAGAGCAGCAGCTGAGGAGGAAAAGGGAAGAATTGGGGTTGGAAGCTCAACTTGCTGCTTATACTGCAAAGCTGGCTGTGTTGGAAGCTGCTGATCCAATCGGGTCTGAAAGAACAACTAACCTTTGTTTTGAAAGAAAAGGGAATCAGACTGATATGGAGGTTCTCCTGAATCCCACTGCAAAGGAATATAAACCAGATGGACAGAAATTAAGGCAACAAATACAAAGTGGATCAACACCAAGTCAGCTAGCTGGTCAACAAATACAAAACGGTCTAGCACCAAGTCAGCTAGGTGGTCAACAAATACAAAGCGGTCCAGCATCACGTCAGTCAACTGGTCAACAAACACAAAGTGGTCAAGCGGAAAATATAGATATACTAAACATCATGCAAAGACAGAATGAAATCACTGCTACGCTTGTGCAACAACAACGGTTATCATCCTTACCACCTCGTGAAATACCAATATTTCACGGTGATCCGCTTGAATATGGAACCTTTATGAAGGCATTTGAACAAGGAATATCGGCCAAAACAGGAAGTGCCGATTGTCTATATTTCCTCGATCAGTTCACCCGAGGGCAGCCACGTGAATTGGTGCGTAGCTGTCAGCATATGGATCCTGACAATGGATATCAGGTGGCCAAGGACCTTCTTAAAGAACATTTCGGGAATCCGTTTAAAATTGCAACTGCATACATTAGAAAGGCTCTGGCCTGGCAAGTAATGAGGTCTGAAGACGCTGAATCACTCCAAGCCTATTCTTTGTTTCTACGTGCTTGTTATAATGTCATGATGGAACATCAGCACATGCAAGAATTGGACATGCCTGCTAACATGCGAGCCATAGTTTCAAAGTTGCCATTTAAAATAAGGGAACAATGGAGAACTACGGCACAAAAAATAATGGAAAGAACCAATGACAGAGCTCATTTCATTGATCTGGTGGCCTTCATCGAGCGTCGTGTCAAAATACTTACTGATCCGTTATTTGGGGATATACAAGAGATTGTACCAGATAATACCCAAATAAAGGTCGCTTTGAGAGCAAAATCATATGCTAAAATTGGAGTTAAAAGAAATGTTGTGGCCACAACAGTAACAACTGGGACTCCTGAGGAAAGCAATGGCAGTAATGATGACAATATGTGCTTGTTTTGTGCTCAACAGCACTTACTCGAAGAATGTAACGCCTTTAAAATAAAACCCAACAAATATAAAATTCAGTGGTTGAAAGAAAGGGGGTTGTGTTTTGCCTGTTTGAGTTCCGGTCACATTAGTCGTAATTGTGAAAAGCGACTACAGTGTAATAATTGTGGTCTACTACACCCAACAGTGCTCCATATCGAACGAGGGAATGCAGAGCAGTTACAATCGCCAGCTCAAGACCATCAAATTCCCTCAGAAACGTGTGGCCATACAGGGGCCGGTGATCAATGTGCCCTGTCGATTCTCCCTGTAAAGGTAAAGGCTGCAAACGGAAATTATACTGTCGAAACATATGCTTTCTTGGACCCCGGCAGCTCAGCTACGTTCTGCTCGGAAAGCCTTATGAAAAATTTGAACGTTGCTGGAAAAAAAACATCTGTTTTATTGCGAACAATGGGACATGAAACTGTTGTTCCATCGTATTCAGTGGTTGGCTTAGAGGTGTCTTCGGTACAGGAGGAATGCTTTTATCCATTACCAGAAGTTCTGACACAAAGGAAAATGCCAGTGTCTGTGGATAATATGGTGACACCTAAACATCTTTCCATGTTTCCTCATTTAGCCAAAGTTCACATACCAAAAATAGAGGCCAATGTCGATCTATTGATAGGAACCAATGCTCCCAAGCTCTTAGAACCTTGGGAAGTTGTAAATAGTGAGGAGAATGGACCATATGCCGTGAAGACCGTGTTAGGATGGGTGGTAAATGGACCCTTAACTGGAAGCAATGAAGTGTTTAAAGGACACACATCTTCTGCAACGGTCAACAGGATATCAGTCTGCAAGCTGGAGGAGCTTTTAAACAATCAGTATAATCATGACTTCAATGAAAGTTTTACTAAAGACAAGGAAATGTCCAGAGAGGATGTTAAATTCTTGGAGATTTTAAAAAATTCAGTGAGGCTGATGAAGGAAAATATTGCACAAAGTTACCGTTTCGAAACAGTCATGTTCAATTCCCAAACAACTATAGTGTCGCCAAACAACGGCTTCAGAGTTTAAAAGGGAGATTTAACCATGATCCATCTTGGCACAAAGAGTATTCAGCGTTTATGAGTAACCTTATTTCCAAGTCATACGCTGAAAGGATTCCAGAAATGCAGTTGCGTGGCAAAGAGGGACGAATCTGGTATCTTCCTCATCACGGAGTTCTTCATCCAAGGAAAATTCTATTCGAGTTGTGTTCGACTGTGGAGCCAGCTTTAAAGGAACCTCCCTGAACCAAGAACTCTTGCAGGGCCCTAACCTTACAAGTTCTTTGCTGGGAGTTCTTGAAAGATTCAGACAAGACCCAGTGGCCTTTATGGGAGATATTCAAGCCATGTTCCACCAGGTGAAAGTAGTTGAGGAAGATAGAGATTTTCTTCGTTTCCTTTGGTGGCCCGATGGAGATGTCTTAAGGGAACCGTCAGAGTATAGAATGACTGTGCATTTGTTTGGTGCGGTGTCATCACCAAGTTGCGCAAGTTTTGCACTACAACGAACAGCCGACGATAACCAGCTGCATTTTAGACCAGCAGTTATTCAATCAATTAGGCAAAATTTTTATGTTGATGACTGTCTAAAAAGCTCGCCGACTGAAAGCGCAGCCATAGAAATGATGGCAGACCTCATTAGGCTGTGTTGCAAAGGGGGTTTCATTTTGGAGAAATGGGTCAGCAATAGCCGTGGCGCCTTACAAGCTATCACTTCTGACTTAAGAGCAAAGAATCTGATTGAGTTAGATTTGGATCAGGATAAGCTTCCAGTGGAAAGAGCTTTAGGCTTGCAGTGGTGTGTAGAAAATGATGTTTTTAGGTTTGAATTTAAGCCAAAGAAACAAACACACACTAGGCGAGGCATCTTATCTGTTACCTGCTCAATTTATGATCCCTTGGGCTTTCTTGCACCAGTGATTTTGATTGCAAAGAGAATTTTGCAAGAGTTATCTAGGAGGAAATATGGTTGGGATGATTGCTTACCACAAGATATTTTAAGTCAGTGGAAAAAATGGGTTGATGATTTGACCTTATTGTCAGCATTTAAGGTGAGAAGATGCATTAAGCCCCCTGGGCTTGGAGAAGTAAAACGTGCACAGTTGCATCATTTTTCAGATGCCAGTGAAGATGGTTACGGCACGGTGACATACATCAGAATGGTGAACCAGAAAGGTCATGTACATGTTAGTTTTGTTCTAGGAAAATCCAGAGTGACACCTTTGAAAGTCATAACAATCCCTAGATTAGAGCTAACAGCAGCAGTACTTGCTGCAAAGGTGGATGCCATGTTAAGAACGGAAGTTGAAATCCCTTTGGACAAATCCATGTTCTGGAATGACAGTACTTCTGTGCTGAAATACATCCATAATGAGAAAAAACGCTTTCATACTTTCGTTGCCAACAGAATATCTACCATCAGAGGTATATCTGAACCATCACAGTGGAAACATATCAACTCTAGGTATAATCCTGCCGATAAGGTCTCCAGAGGAGTGAAGGTTTCAAACTTTGTGAAAGATCGAGACTGGATTGAAGGTCCTGAGTTTCTTTGGACCCTTGAGCATGAATGGCCAACATCCGTTGTGGAACTCTCCGTTGATTCAAATGATAAAGAAGTCAGATATGAGGAAACTGTGAGTGTAATAAAGGTTGACTTGTGTAACCCGACAGACAAGTTGATCTTATATTATTCTGACTGGAGTAGACTAGTAACTGCTGTTGCATGGTTTCTTAGGTTAAAAACTATATTGTTGGAGAAAGCTCAAGCCTCGAAAGCAGTAACCAACAGAGGAGGCATGTTGACGCTGACAGACGTTAAGGAGGCTGAGGTTGCAGTCGTTCGTTATTGTCAACATCAGTTCTTCACAAAGGAAATTCATGCCTTGGCATCAGGACAGTCTGTAAGTAAGCAAAGCGCCATTTACAAACTGGATCCAGTCATGGAGGACGGACTCCTGCGAGTGGGAGGGCGATTGAGCAAGGGGGCGATGCCAGAGGAGAGTAAGCACCCCCTTATTCTTTCAAAGAAACAGTACATTTCAACTCTTGTACTGAAACATGTACATCAACGACTTGGTCATGCTGGTCGAGCTCATACATTGTCCAAAACAAGACAAAGGTTTTGGATAACAGGCGCCATTTCAGCTGTGAAAAGGATTATTGGAAAGTGTATATATTGTCGACGCCACAATGGAAGATTAATTGAACAGAAAATGGCGGATCTTCCAAAGGAACGTATTCAGCCCAATCTAACTCCATTTACTAATGCAGGAGTTGATTTTTTTGGCCCAATTGATGTGAAGAGAGGAAGAGGAACATGTAAACGCTATGGCGTATTATTTACTTGTATGGCGAGCAGAGCTGTGCATCTGGAGGTTGCACTATCTTTGGACACTGACGCATGCTTGAATGCGCTACGGCGCTTCATTTGTCGAAGAGGACAGGTGATGCACTTGAGATCTGACAATGGCACAAATTTTGTCGGCGCTAGTAGAGAGTTAAAGAAAGCCATGTCAGACTTAAACCAAGATCGTATTACGAAAACTATGTTAATGGCAGGGGTTCACTGGAGTTTCAACCCACCAGCCGCCTCACACTTTGGTGGTGTGTGGGAACGTTTGATTCGTATGGTCAAAAAGGTTCTCCATTCAGTTTTACGTCAGCAACTGCTGGACGATGATGGATTGCAAACAGTGTTCTGCGAGGTGGAAGCTATATTGAATGATAGACCACTTACCAGGCTGTCTGATAGCCCTAATGATTTGGAACCCCTTACACCCAACCATCTTTTGCTCCTTAAGGGGAAGCCAGCATTTCCACCTGGGGTTTTTGATCAGCATGATCAATATGCGAGAAAGCGTTGGAGACAAGTGCAATATCTTTCGGATCTTTTCTGTAAACAGTGGATACGCGAATATTTGCCTTTGCTTCAAGAAAGGCAGAGATGGAATGAAAGGAAAAGGAGTTTATTGGTCGGGGACATTGTAGTAATCATGGACCCTTCAGCTGCTCGTGGATCCTGGCCACTCGGCAAAGTCTTAACGGTCTTTCCTGATGAAAAGGGGTGCGTGCGTTCTGTAAAGTTGCAAACCAAAACGTCTGTTGTTGAAAGACCAGTGTCAAAACTTTGTTTGGTTCAGGAAGTATGAAATGCTATGTGTTTGGCTTCTTGTAAGGATATAGGAATAAATTGTTATGTTTATTGTTAACAATTTAGGGGCCGGTGTGTAAGAGCCAAACAGTACTACTTTATTTGTCCTGCGAGTGTCGCTGTTTGGTTCGGTGACTCAACTGTCTTAAATTCAGGTGAAATGCCATGATTGCAGAGGTGTGCGGGTTTGGTGCGGGGAGCAAACGGTTTTCGACCGCTTCCACTTGAAGTTAACCACAAGAAATGTCTGTAACCGTTTGTAAGAAAAATAAACCTTTTTACCTGCAACAAGAAGGAGAATGAGACATTTTCTATGTCAAAAAAGGGACAACGTTAAGTCAAGGGAGCGCGTCATCCACCCAAGCCTAACTCACACAACAACCCAAAATTTGAATTGGGCTGTAATAAGTGATTATATTTTGCTACTTTTTAATTTTCTATATCTATGCTGTTTTTTTAGCCTTCCTGAAGGTGGGGAATTTTATAGTTGTTCCCTTGAGGTTGTTTAATAAATGTGACCCCATAAAATGTGCATTTCAATACGGAACGTTTCCTTTGCATCATGCTGACTACACTTATTACAGAAGCAACTGTTTTAATTTTGGATCCTCCTGGTTCTGTAAATGTGCTTTTTTGTGCCTTAAATGATTGAAACAAAAAGTCTTGGAGACGTCTTGTTTGCATAATACATACACACACACACACACACACACACAAAAAAATAACTATTGTAAATTCAGCTAGGACTTTTCTGTCTGTTCTGCAGTTGCTTACTGCTCTAGTCCATGAGAAAATCCTATTAAATCCTCATATTTGCCAAAGAAAGATATTGAATGAAATGAGTGAGAAGGACTGGGCAGCAATGTAAATCAGTGTAAATCTTTTTCTTCTGTAATAAATATTTTTAAAAAGCACTGCATTTAAGTTGAATTTCAGTAGTTAGCTATGATTCTGAGTGAATAATCTTCATTAAACGTAATTTACAACAACCACTTATACTTTAAAGAAACAAAGGAAAATTTCACAGAGTCTATTTCAAAGACTGCATAATTCAATGAGAAGATAAAAGACACTGCGAGAATAAATAATAGGACAAACATCTGCAGGTCTTTGGCTTTCAGCTTCAGCAGCCACAACAGACTGTGTTAGAGAGTAGAAATATGAGTCAACAAAAGCCCTCCATATCTAGTCGCAACCTTTGGTAAGGATGTCTAAAAAGACCATTAAGATCAAATTAGTTTTTTCATTAATCCTTTTTTTTTTTTGCAGTTACAAAATGTCGCACGAAAAACTTTCCTCAAACAGCGATCTTCACATATTTTTTTACCGTTCTTTATCATCTTCTCCACTATTGCCGGAGGCAAAGTAAATATTATTCCTCACTCAGCTTCATTTGTTACAATTACAGTATTTATCTATGACTATGACAGTCAATATGAGAAAGTTCAGGCAAACAACTTGTAGCCAGGAAAGTAGAACACAGTTCTAAAGTCCTTACACTGGCTCCTAGTAGCTCAGATAATAGACTACAAAATACTCCTACTAGTTTCTAAATCATTCAATGACTTAGCACCAAAGTATGTTAAAGACTTGTCACCGTACCAATGCCCCAGACAACTCTAGTCTACTAATCAACCCTAGAATCAGAACCAAACATGGAGAAGCAGCTTTCAGTTTCTATGCTCCCCTTATCTGGAAAAAATCTCTTGATGACTGCAAAGCTGCTGAAGCATTGAGCTGCATTGAATCAACATTAAAAACTAATCTGTTTAGAACTGAATACAAGTAATCAATTAGTCATATGTATCATGTTTTCATGTTTTATTGCTGTTTTTTAGCTTTATTGTTTACCATATGTTGTGTGTGTTTAATGCTTAATTGCTGTTTTTACTTTCTCTAATTTTGCATTCTATGTTTGTAATTATGCATCATATGTTTTGCTTGTTTCTTTATCACCAAATCATGTAAAGCACCTTGAAATATCCTGTTTTTGAAAGTGTGCTATACAAATACAATCGCCTTGCCTAATTACTGACTTATAACAATCAACCCACACTAGCAATATCAGGATTGATTGTTTTCTTGTCTTTTATAAATTTTAGAATGGCTAAGAGAGATATGGTTTTGTCAGATTACTTAATAAATTATCCTAGACACACCTAGATCAGTGTAAAAGACTAAATAAAACATAACATGCTTTATTTACACTTTACACAAGAAAAAAAAGAAATCAACCTTTATTGGATCTTAACATTTTTACAATCACATTACTACACTGCTTTAAAATATTTATTTTAAGGGTTGTGACAGATCTTGACCTGCGGTACCAATAAATTCAGACAGCTGCTACCAAATAACTGCTAAATGTACTAATTATCCCAACTACCTCAAAAACATAAAACTGACATCCTGCGACGGACTGGCAAACTGTCCAGGATCTACCCCACCCCCCGACCCTTCAAGGATAAACGGCATAGAAAATGGATGGTTGGATAAAACTGATCTCCATTTGAAAAAAAGAATTATTCTGCAATACCTTAATGCATTATGCTGAAATAAAATTATAGAGAATGACAGAGAAGCAAAGTCACTGGTTGCATAAGAGCTTTGCCATTGAAGGTGACATTAGCTCATAAACACTGGGACCTGAAGCTGCTCTGAAGTGGTTGGTGTTTTCTATCTGGGATTGTTTTAGTTGCTTTTAAGGGAAAACAAGTTGACATTTCAGAGACAAAAAAAAGAGTTTTGAACACAATGAAAAAGACAACTCTATCTGAGGTGCTTTAATAATTGCTATTGATTAAAAACAGACCATAAGTAAAAAGGCAGAAGTAATTTTAGTTAGATGATATTTAACAAAAAAATGAAGCATAAATAAAGATCTGACTCTAGTGTTTACATTATATATTTAGTTAAGGCTTCAGGATGAAATATACGCCATTAAAGATAAAAATCAGAATCTGAGTATGATATTTTTTATTATGGCTATAAATGTGTTATCTGAGGTCACAGTTCACCAACAAGTCCAAATGAAAACTGATGCCAAATATGAAAAAAATCCCTGATGGTATTCCTGGGATATTGCACTCATAAAAAAGGAAAGAATTATCAGACAGACAAGCCAAAAGCAAAACATCCTCCAGCCAGCCTCATTTCATTTAATGATGATCCTAGACACATTCCTACACAGACACACCCTTTGACAGACCTGAGTGCCGGATTTTAAAGACAGCATCAAATATATGTAGAACAATAAAAAAGGTCCATCCAAAGATGATTAAGCCTATCATTGACAACTAACTATCTCAGTGCACAGGACTTCTGAACCTGAAACCTGTTGTGAAATGTCCAAAACTGGGACAAGGATGATGGCCTCTTTGATTAAAAAAATAATAATAAAAATAAATTGATAAAAACAATAATTCACTGATCATTACGTGTTTTTTGAAAGGAAAAGAATATATTTCTGACAGACTAGATGGTGTAAATGGCATGTCTGTGACAACGCACAGTTTTAAAACGACGCATGTTTTATGGGGCATCAAGTACTGTAACAATTAAAATATGTCTGCTATTCTGGCATTCACATTTGTGTTCATTAAATTAGTCTGGTGTCTACTGAGATCAATAGTTTATAACAGCAAAGGATTCACAACCTTCTGTTGCATCAGCACTGAGTAATTTATATTCATCATGACATCTCTGTTCCATTTTAAAGGATGAAGTGATCACCTTAACAATACCTCTATAAGTGCCCAAAGTGGTCAGACAATAATTAACAGAGTTAATCAGAAAACAAATCACACCACCAGTTTCAAGCATCCTGCATGCTGAGGTTAGTGAGTCTTTGCCCAACGTAGCATTATATTAAGTAATGTTTTCATGGGGTCATTGTTGAGATTTTTGAGTAACAGTAGCAATGGTGCCGTTGTCTGACTTTGTTGATAATCAAATGTTTAGGAAGTGGGTCTGTCATTTTCTTGAAACAAAATGCTTGTCCAATGGGTTTAAGCATGAAGCTCCAAAAAAAAAAAAAAAGGTTGAGAATACCTGGCAGAGCACAGACATATCCGATAACTTAAGTAATGCAAGACATTATTCAATAAAGTCTGACATAGCTAAAATATTTAATTATGAGACCAGAAGGATGTAAAAATGTCACGTTCTGGAGAGAAATCATTTTATTCTTTTCCCTCTGTTCTTTTTCTCTTCAGAGTGGATAGTAACAACAAGATCCCATCATTCATGAGTACGTGACATATTTCTTTGTGGATCAGATTGCCCTCATTTTCACAAAAATGACATCATCTCCTACTCATTTTTTTTCCACCTTTCATCCAGATGAGTAAATGTTATCAATGATGTTCAGTTGGATTATGTTGCAAATAAAGAGGATTTTAATAATTAAAAATCATGTTTCAGCTCGATTGCTTATCAAATGTAAAAGCTTAAATGTTATGATAAAATTAAAACCCTTTTTAGCTACCACATTAATGTTAACACAGCATCAGTTCAGGTATAAATATGTTTCCTTTAGGAAAAGTCAAGAAGGTGACCAATCTGATGGAGATCTGTGACCACAACACATTTCCACATTTATCCTCAACTAGCTAACCTACACGTGTGCTGCAAGTAATCTTAAAAGTTTGATATATCAATGTACATCAATCTTACAGACACCTGAATTTATTCAGACCCTACATCCACCAGGAAAATAAAAAGACAGAAATGTGTTAGACCATTCCAATGCTAGAGATGGATATTTAAAATGTTAGTGAGTTACAGTAAAATTTCCTCACATGTGCTGGTAAGTCTCCCGTGATTTAATTGTTTCTTTTAGTCGCCTTTCCGTTGACGTGTTTCACTGTTTAACCATCTGTATGTCATAGCTCACTGGGTGCCCGCCAGAGTCTCTAAATCTTGTAATTGGATGTTTTCTCAATAGGGGATAGGCAATAATAAGCTTAAGTTGGAAGCTGCCAGATGTATACCAAATATGCCATCTTGTCTCAGAAGAAAACTTGGGCTGCAAACTTGTAGATGAAAACTCACAGTAATTTCAAACTATGCACAGTCCTTGAATTTAGTTATACTCACATCACAACCAAAAAGTTAAATGTATTACAGTGATTTTATGAACTAAATCAACAAGTAGAAAATTCAAACGTTTTTTTTTTTGTTTTGTTTTTTGGGTGGAGGGTGGGTGTAAATATTGTTACTGCTTTGGCAAATTTCTGTAAATGTTTTATTCATAGATTGAATAATATGTAATGCTCATCTATAGCTTAATGCCTTTCAAATGTGTGAATCAAAAAGTAATCTTTCTGCTGCTACCTTTCTTGTTCGAACTCAAAACTCTGTATAAAACCAATATTTTTTTTTTTACAATATTTTAAATATAGCTGATGTTATGTTCGGTTGACTCTTTATTGTCCGCTTTTCTACAATGACTGGCTGAGACTACTTTACCACGCTGCTGCATTGTGTTGTCAGCACCGCATATTTAATACAGAACTCAAATGTATACAACTTTTTTTCGTAGTTTGGGGGAGTGAATCGTACCAGCATACTTAGATAATAAATTACGTACTAGCTTCGCAAAATATGTAACCTAGAGGTTGGCAAATTGGCATTTTGAAAGAGTGACGGTGGAACTTCAGCCGTGGCGCAGCACCATGTTATTGCCTATGGAAGGGAAACACATTTTATTCCTTGTTTGCCCTGAGGAAAGTTTTATCCATTTTCCCATCCCAATGCTGAGCAGATTCACTTTTCTTAGTGCATTAAAACCCTCCCCACAGCATGACACTGCCGTCACAAGGCTTCAGCATAGTGATAAGGTGTTTAAGCCAGAAGTCATATGTTTTTACTAATCAGGTTAGCTTTAAAGTCCATCAATTGTATTGGAGTTAAAGCTTATATTTGAATGCAGATGCATGCCACAGTTTTTAGATTTTTCTTTGCAAAAGCATGCAGCCGTACTGTGTCGCTCTATCATAAAATCCAATTCATACATACCAAAGTATATGGTTGTAATGCAACAATGGGTGCAACAAGTGAAGGGCCATTACTACTTATTGCAAGGCACTGTGCTTATATAGATTGAAAACCTTTTAACCTTTGACATCATGGGAGAAGCAACACTGTCACCACAAGAAAAATGCAATGGACCAAATAAGAGGAAACGATTCCCTTAAGTGAGATGTCTCCACGCAGATCAATCAGCTACCGACCTTGAGAAAGTAGGGTAAAATCAAACATGTCTGGCGCTTTTCGATCTGTTTTATCAGAGGAAAAATGCTAAAAATAGATCTATATCCAAATGTCTGGGCAGAAATAAAATCTGATTATTCAAGAGCCACACAACTCAGGGAGATCATACGGCTATCATGAAATGCTCCTCTCAGCCAATACGACTAGTCTGCTGGTTTTCTCTGCCCTGGACTCTAAACCACTGCATCAATCGGCTCATTCTGTACCTGATGCAGCTGTAGTGTTTGAAGGTGCTTGCAGCCTTTTGACATTCCAGACAGAGCTGGATTGCACCTGGATAGTCTTCCTCCTGAAGGAACAGAGAAGTAAGGCCATTTATTAATGTATTTTCTACACAAGCAGAAATTTCTGTGCATTTGTTTGTAAAAGCTTCCTGACAAAATGGCTTTGATTATAAATAAGAATAAGGGTTGACTGCAGCATTGAAATGTTTACCCTTCTCTTTGTATTAGCTTCCTGACCCAAAGAAATATTGTTTATCTAAAAATAGTTGTCACAGCGGACACCATCCTGGTAACCTTGGGCGGCACAGTGATTGCCAAATCCAGTCCATGTTTGACCTTTAAAATCATTTATGAACATTGCTATGGGTGTTTGTAGGGATTACAGTACCTCCAACATCTCGCTGAGTCTTACATCTGTTCTTTGCTGAAAGGGGAAAAGAAGAAAAACGAAGAATTTGAATATGACATTTAATAGTCATCAGTAGGCTATACAATCATCAGTGAAAGCTAGTTCCTGCACAGTCAACGTTGATAACACGATGATAAAGATTGTAGCTTCAGCTAATTATGAGGAGAAAAACGGACGGTTAGTACATAGATATGTGTGTGTATATGAAATGCGTGGGTATGTGGCATTTATTTGGGCATATGGCGGTGATTGTGATGCAAGCCAAGATTGTGGGCTGGTTACCTGAAAAAGAAAAGCAATGTCAACAGCCTGGTTGCTTTTTTTAATGTCAAACAGTCGGGAAATGTTATATAACATAAATAATATCAGTAAACATGTAATGGATCATAAAATCAATATCAAAATTGGGAATTGAGATCGGCCCACACTTTCTAATCAGTGCATTACTATTACTAGTAATAAATATATTTTATTGTTTTAAAAGCAGCAGTAATACATTTTGCCCTTCTTTAAAAAAACACTGAAATCATGTTAGATACTTGGTGTTCAATGTTTTAACAAAGACTGTTTGAATGTTATGGCGACCTTTATTTATCTTTGATGTCACAGCAGGAATACTTAATGAAAAAAAGTGATTGATCCTGGATAGAGTGTAGTTGTATTTACCATATTTGAGCATGTTAATGATGTGGCAGTAGTATGTTAACGTTACCAGAGTCTTGATGGTCCTCAGAGACTTCAGCAGGCCTGTCAGCAGCTGTCTCCTCCTCTGATTGGCCAACAAACCCAGACTGGCCTCTGTGAACTCCTCCTTTGCAACTCTGAGTTGTCTTCACAAAAAAAGTCCCGAGGTGAGTTTGACTTGGTTTATTAATGTATAAAGCACTACTTTATCATCAAATATGCAATACAAAAAATGATAAAGATGCAGGATAAAAGCTGAAATGTGGCTACAGTGTCCTTAACAGTAACTGGAACCCCTGGTTAAGACATTCATAAAAGCTTTAACATATATGATTTCTAGGGAGATTTGCTGACTGTAAAATGGAGTGAGGTTTGTAAGTATATACAGTGGGTGTCAAAAGTATTCAGACCCATTTAAAATGGTCACTTTTTTTCATTGCAGCAATTTGCTAAAATAAAAAAGGTTAATTTTATTTCTCATTAATGTACACTCAGCAACCCATCTTGACAGAAAAAAACTGAAGTGTAGAAATTTTGGCAAATGTAAAAGCTGAAAAGCAAGAAGAAAAACTGAAATATAACATGGTCATAGGAATTCAGATCCTTTGTTCAGTACTGAGTAAAAGCACCCTTTTGAGCTAGAACAGCCATGAGTCTTCTTGGGAATGATGCAAAAAGTTTTTCAATCCTGTATTTGGGGATTCGCTGCCATTCTTCCTTGCAGAGTCTCTCGAGTTCTGTCAGGTTGGATGGTGAATGCTGTTGGACATCCATTCTAGATAGACATCTGGTCTAACCAGAAATGCTCAATTGGGTTTAGGTTTAGGTTTCGGTTCTGGCTGGGTCAGTCAAGAACGGTCACAGAGTTGTTGGGCCAGTCTATCTCCATATCTCTGTACTTGGCTAAATTTGTCTTTCCATTGATTGCAACTAGTTGTCTAGTCCTTGCAGCTCTTCAGATTCTTCTTTATGTCTCTCACCAAGGCTATTCTCCCACGATTGTTCAGTTTGGGTGGATAGTCAGGTCTAAGAAGAGTTCTGATCGTCCCAAACTTCTTCCATTTGAGGATTATGGGAGCCACTGTACTCTTAAGAATCTTGAGTGCTGCAGAAATTATTTTGTAACCATGGCCAGGTCTGTGCTTTGCCACAATTCCGACTCTGAGCTCCTTGGGCAGTTCCTTCGACCTCAAGATACTCATTTAGACTGATATGCACTGTGAGCTGTAAGGTCTTATATAGACAGGTGTGTGCCTTTCCGAATCAACTCCAATCAGTTTAACTTAACACAGCTGGACTCTACTGAAGAAGAAAAACCACCTCAAGATGGGTCAGAAGATACGGACAGTATGTGAGTTAAATAGGAGTGTGACTGAATATTTATGAGTTTCACTGAATACTTATGATCACAGGATTTTTCAGTTTTGGTTTGGGTGTGGATCTGTCGAGACAGGGTGCTGAGTGCATTAATATGAGAAAAAATAAAATGAATGATTGCAATGAATGCAATCAGTGACAAATTTAAAGGGGTCTGAATACTTTTTGTAACCCCTGCATATATATATATATATATATATATATATATATGCTAAAGCATCAACATATTAATCTAATCTATTTTAAGTGCTTTACATATTTCAGAATTGTCAATAATCATGGCCAAAGTTTAATTCTAACGTTTTATAGATGGATTTTGACTGAATAGGCACATATTGACACAACAAAAAAAGCTACATATATTTTTTTGCAACGGGTTTTGATGTGATAAACACGAGTAGCAGTAATCAAATGACTAATATTTTGTGCATTCTGATAAGTAGAAGTAGGGTTGCACTGAAAACGATACTGCTATTGGGCCAATACCGTTATAATGTACTTGTATGAACCAATACTTAAAATGTGGAATGTTTCACCGAAAATGTTTATTTTTCACCTGAAATTTTTGTTTTGTGGCACTTTTTATTAATATTTTATTTTTTCATCTAATTCACCATCATTTTTTAGAACAAGCAGAGAAGAAAATGAAACCAATAAATTGGACATTTTTGTGTGCTAGAAGTATCTGTATTGGTACTTGGTATCAGCAAGTAGTCAGATCCAAATATCGTTATTGTATCAGTTTGAAAAAAGTGGTACTGTTGCAGTACTTTTGTCCCTAGTTAGAAGTGAATATTTCTGTAAGCACCCATCTAAGAATATTTGACAGGCCTTTTTGGCTATAATGCCCTTAGCAGCTCAAACTTGCTCGTCTGCTGAAGGCTTAACTTGCATTGAATGCTATCCACAAGCCTATATGTTGTCAGCTCAAAACCATCAATTTGAGCAGATGGAGAATACATAGGAGAAAATTACCAAATTTATGAGACAAGAATTTTATTTGCAGAAGCAATTTCTGTAAGGTGCAGTTATTTCTGGCTGGTCAATTGGTATGTTACAGATCATCATTACCTTCTCGCATTAGTGCAAATAACAGCTGCCAGCTGCAGATTGGTCTGTAATGCTGTCACTCTCTCCAGTTCCTGTGAAAGAGGAAAATGATTCAGAAGTTATAATCATTGAATTTGAGGTGTAATTTCTATTGGGGCTGGACGATATGGAAAAAGAGCATATCAATAAAGGAAACGTCATATCGATCAATATAGATATCCATCCATCCATCCATCTTCTTAACCGCTTATCCAATTCAGGGTCACGGGGCAGCTGGAGCCTATCCCAGCAATTATAGATATAGATAATTATATATATATATAATATAGATAATTATCGCTAAATATCACAAAATGTAAAAAAATATATATTTTAAGTTCCTTCCCTTTCATTTTGCTGTTCTTCAATGAACTAATTTAAACTAAGAATTAAATTAATTCATTTTTCAAACATTTCTTTTTTTCATAACTAAGTTTGTAAGACACAGAAACAAATCAAGAGACCCGAGAAACATCAGTAAATAAAAAAATAATATTATTAACCATTATATATTATATATTTTTAATTATGTTAGTAATTTAAATTAAAGGCTTATCTCGATGCTTTTGAATCGTTTTATGACACTTTATATTATTAATGGCTGAAACCTTTGGTTTTGTTTGTCAATAAAGCTTATTCAAATTCACTTCAGCTCTGGTTCAGCTGTTGGTTACAGCTAAACAGCTAGTCATCAGAGTGTAGATGGAGCCCGAATCATTGCAGCTCAGTCCAGTCAGAGTTGAAGACGGCAGGTCTATCCAATCCTGTTGTGTTTTTTAAAGCATTTTTCGCTTTTGAGGACCGGTGGCAGAACCGAGTGGAGATTTTAATAGCTACAGGTGTTGTTATCAGTGCAACCTGGGTAAGTTTCCTGTGTCTCTCTGTAACAGATTTGCAGCGAGCTGGGAAAGGGAGTCCTGCTTAAATCAGGGACACAACCTTTACCTGAGCCACTAACATTTATCCAGAACAACTTCCTCCGCTGCTCCCTTGCTGTGACATCTGACCGCGGCGAAGTGAAAAAAATTATGTTTCAGCTCAAATCATTTAATCCTTTTCGTGGTTTGAAAGGAGAGAGGGATGGCTGACAGAGCTGCATGGGACTGCTTTAATGATTTATTTGGAGTAATTGTTGCTGTATTAAGCTACCTGAAAAAAATGAGGGGAAACTATTCTTTTTCAATCAAACTTTTTTATCGACCCCGTAGTTTCCTATCGCACCACACATCTATCGATCGATATATATGGCTATCGAGTTATTATCCAGCCCTAATTTCTATCTGCATTTTGAATGGCAAGTTTTTTCTTTTAGTCTTTGGAACAAACACCAAAAATATATTTATCAGAATCTAACATTAAATTAGACTAAACAAGTGCTTCCAAAATTTGGGCAGACTTGTTGAGAGAAGCCTGTGGAAGGATACACGTTTGACCCAAGTCATACAGTTAAAACTGTTAAATTCTACCAAACAAAAAGGCAATGTATATATCTGAATTTAAAGTTTAAAATCCAGTTTAGAAACAATTTTGTGACAATATTTTGTAAATACAAATAGTTTTGGGAACCTTAACTTAAAGTAAAAGATACATTTTAGTCTGATTTAATGTCAGAAGAAACAAAATATGGATATTAATCTTTTTATAGTGTACCTAAGCATCTAATTTCAATTGTATAAATAAATACCAGACACCTTCAAAATCAGAAGGGCTCTGCTGTGGGTAAACTGTCAATTCAGGTATGGTACAAATTATGTTTCAGTGCCAATGAATAATGCAGTTCAAGGAAACAATTCCTAAAACATAAAAAAGAGTGAAACCTTTTGCTCTTAAGAGCTGTGACATTTACAGAAGCATCAATGATCAGTCTGCTCTGAGAGTTCAGCAATCATCCCACTTCAGTGACCCCTGCTGAGGACAAGAACACCCTCAGACGACGCTGGGCAGCCTCTTGTCTTCTTTGTCCTTTTATTTTCTTGATCTCCCAGATGTCATGCCTGAGGTGTAAGATGCTGTTTGCTTGATCTTATTTTCAAAACAGTATCGTTCTGTTGCAAAAAAAGGGTCCAGTGTACCCAAAAGAAGCGCCTCGTAACACTGTCAGATGAAAAACAAACCTTTCACCAGGAGAATATGATCCGAGGAAATCCATTTTGAATGGTAATAAAAACAGAACTACTAAAGCATCACTTCAGCTCCAGGCAGAAAAGTTCAGTAACTCCTTTCAAACCAATCTGGCCTCATGATCTTGACTGTTGACGAAGATCTTGATAAGACGCAAGATTACTTTGCAAGAGTTTATTCGATAACAAGGCTTATATCCGGAGGGACAAGCACCTTGTGATATTATTTTTTTGTTTGTTTTTTTATCATACCAAAAGGTTATGCTCCTACTTGAACCGATAGGGAATAAAGAAAAACAAAATATTTAAGCATCTATTCACCTATTTCCACAAGCTGTTTTCTTGGCTGAATTACCCATACTCTTAGTAATAAGCAATGATATGACTTTAAAAAAAATAGTTATTTTGTTAGTAAAAATAATAGGGTGGCACCTAAAATAATAATGCACACAAACACCTTTGATGTATTCTTTGACCAACAAGAACTTCCTTTCTCCAGGTTCCTTCAAAATGCCATTTCCATAATGTCAAACCTCTTCCATATAAACCGCTCTCTGGTTATTTGAGGTAAATAATTGAATCATTTTCTACAATGACTGCCTCTGCTTGATTGATCAGCCCCTCCTGACATCGCCTTACCAGGAAGCACATGCTCCCAGTGAGAACGGAGTTCAAACTTAATAATAGAGTCTTAACCTCACTTAACAAGAAGGCTTCCCTATTCGGGTGAGAAAGGCCGGATCAACCTTTCAAACAAAAATTATTATCTAGTTATGAGACCTGAGGGACATCAGTAAATACTGACAAAAAAGAAAATCGTAATGTTTTTAACATTTATGTTAAAAAAATATTACAAAAATATCTTGTTATTCATTTAAATTGTAGGCTTATCTTGACGCTTTATTTTTTTTTACTTTTAGAAGAGTTTATTCTATTAATGGCTGAGACCTTTGGTTTACTTTGTGTGCAAAAACCGGGCCAATAAAGCTGATACTAATTTAGTACAGCTGCTTAAACTAATTTAACAAGCTAGTCACCAATGGCGGAGTGTAGACAGTCCTCAAAACAGTGGAACCAAGTCCAGTGATTAAGTGGTGAACCCAACAGGTCTTTCCATCCAAATTTAAATTATAAAAGCACTTTGGTGACTGAGGACGTGGTGGAAAACCAGGTAGACATTTTTAAAGGCACAGGTGTTATTAGCAGTGGGTCTAGGTGTGTTGTGCTTGTCTCTGTGCTTCTCGATGCTTGGTCCTGCCACAACAACTTTACTGATCTGTGTTTTAATTTGCTCATTATCGTTGCGTTTACCATTGATCTGTGTCCAATATCGGTACAAAACAAGACACAACATGCTCTTGCTGGTGATGAAACCTTTCTTTGTGACAATTTCCCTGCAGCTCATTGCTACAATATCTTTTGCATTTTAAGTCATTTAATCTCTTTTGTGGTTAGAGAGAGCAGTATGGCTGAGTCATAATTTGTGATTGGTTTGGAGTAACTAATGACCACAGTAATAAGACATCCAGTCCTACATTCAATAAATATATAATCCTGGCAGCAACCCCACATGTAAGGAAGATAATTATTGTCAATACACTAAAGGGGTACTATGTTTACACTCACTGACAGAAACTGACTATTTCTGCAAGGCAGTTACATATAACTAGGTGGGACATAACTTCCCACGAATGTTATCATCACTGGAAATAAATATATAAATGTTTTTGTAATTGATATGTTTATTAAAGCATTAAGAATTTCTATTATCAGACATTTTGTCATTTCAAATACAAGTATTTGGAATGACAAAAGACGTGCACTGAGAGTATACAGTGATTCACCCATTCAGGGACACATTCACACATTGATGATGGCAAGCTACGTTGTACCCACATCTGTCCTGGGTGGCACTGACAGAGGGGATGCTGTGGGACACTGGCGCCACCGGGCCCTCTGACAATTTCCAGTAGGCAACAGGCAAAGCAACTTGCCCAAGGCCACAAAAACCAAGACAGTCAAGACCAGGGCTCTAACCGGCAACCCCTCTGATTACAAACTTTACTTACGGAAAGCCTGGTTATATTTGCACAGAGAAACACTGGAAAAGGCAAAGAGAACTTGGATTGAGATGATAAGGGACATTACATGTGCTGAACACGATGAGGGCTCACAATCCAGCCTCAGGCTCCAACTTGTACTTATATCACACCTTCCAGCAGTCTACCCTATATTAACCTGACAGCTCTGTGAACTCATTCTGTGTGCGAGGGCTTACAGAAACTGTGCAACAATGGTGAGCTATAACCAATAGGTTTTAATAATACGACCCACACCAACATACCAACTGAGTCTAATATAGTTTATGGTCATATTGCAGCTTGAGTGGGAGATGGAAATTATTAGTCATAAGGTAAGTTTTTCTCCAGGTGTTTTATTCATATATTCATAGAACAGGTCCAGTCTGTGACCCTTTCACCACATTAACTCCGCACTGCCTCCTTCCATTCATACATATATTACAGCGTAATGATGCTGGAGTTTGGGCTCCGCTCATATTATTTTGTTGTGCTGAGGGCAGTAAAAATTTAAAGACGGGGCACTTTGTGCAAAAAACTGCATAGTCTTTAGGTTTACAGGATTACCCTGTATTTAGCTAAAACCCTACAGTTTATCATGGTGTTTTCACAGGGTGATGTGTAGTGTTAGTTCTTCCAACACACAGTTTAGAATAATATCCACTTCAAATTTGGTCTCATCTGACCAGACAACCTTTTTTCATATGTCTTGTACTGCCTGCATCCCCAAGTCTGTCAGTTTACATAGACGGCCGTGTCTTCGTAAGAGTTTTCCATGGCCTCAGAGTAAAAAATGCTTCATAACATGTGTAAAGCTTGGTACGGCTCTTTTCTTTTATAACTTAAACCTGCAATAAATATTTCTACATTGCTGGCCTGTCTGCTGTTTTCCTTTGTCTTTATTATGCTGCTTGTAAAAAAATTTTGTCGAACAAACCTCTGAGGCCTTCACAAAACAGATGCATACATATAGCGATTAAATTACATGCATGCACGTTGCCTAATAATTAGCTGACTTCTTAAAGCAACTGGTTGTACTGGATTTCATTTGGGGATTTCGGAATAAAGGAGGTGAAAATATTTATATGCATGCCACAGTTTTTAGACTGTTATTTGAAAGGGGGGAAAAACACTCCCTTACATTTTACAATTATGTAGCAATTTTTGTAAATCTAACACAAAATAAATTCATACATTGAAGCATTTGGTTGTAATGTAATGAAATGCTGAAAAAGTTCAGGTGGTGTTAATATTGAACATGCTGAACATATACACTAAATATCGTCTGCAGTGAATTTTTTTTTGTTTCTATTCTGCTTAGTTAAGTATTTCAAATCTGCTCATACCTGGAAGCTACAATTCCACATTCTACAATGGGTCAAAAAAGTTTTTAGTCAGCCATCAATCCACCAATTGTGCAGGTTCTCTCACTTATATAGAAGAGGTCTGTAATTTTCATCATAGGTACCAGTCAACTGTGAGAGGCAAACTGTAAAAAAATCCAGAAAATTAATTGTATGATTTTCTAAGATTCAATTTGTATAATGGTGCGGAAAATAAGTATTTCAACACTGCAACCAAGCAAGAATTTTAGCCCACACATACCTTTTCATTCTTATTTAAGAAGCTCTTCTATCCTCTACTAGTTACCTGTATTTATTGCACCTGTTTGAACACATTATCAATATAAAAGACACTTGTCCACACCTTCAAGCAGACAGACTCCAACCTCAACCATTGCCAGGACCAGAGAGCTTTCCATGAACACCAGGGACAAGATTGTACACCTGTAAAAACCTGGGAGGAGCCAATCTACAACAGACAAGACGTTTGGTGAAAAGAGATCAACTGTTGGAGCAATTATTTGAAAACTGATCACTGACAATATCCCTCAACCTGGGGCTCCATGCAAGATCTCACAGTATGGGGTAAAAAGGATCTTGAAAATGGTGAGGAAACAGCCCAGAACTACACACAACTGGTCAATGACCTGAAGAGATCTGGGACCACAGTAACAAAGGTTACTATTTGTGAAACACTGCGTCATGATGGATTAAAATCCTGCAGTCTCCCTGCTTAAGCCAGCACATGTCCAGGCCCATCTTAAGTTTGCCGGAGACCATCTGGATGGTGCAGAGAAGGGTTAGGAGATGGCATGTGTTCAGATGAGACCAAAATAGAACTTTATGGTATAAAAGCCAATCGGCATGTTTAGAAGGGGAAGAATGTAAGGCTGCATCTCAACAACATACCCACTGTGATGCATGGGTGTGGACACATCATGTTTTAGGGCTGCTTTTCTGCACAGGAGGACACGAAAACTGACCCGTATTAATGAAATGATGAATTTGGCCATGCATTGTGAGATTTTTGGCAAAAAATCTCCTTCCATCAGCGAGAGTATTGAAGATAAAACAAGGCTTGATCTTACAGCACGATAATGATTCCAAATACAGTGGCAGGGCAACGAATGAGGGGCTAAGAAAAAAAAAAAAAACATTTCAAGGATCTGGACCCAGACCTCAATCCAAACAACTTTCATTTTTGGCCAAATAATTGTTTTCTGCTTCATTATACACAAATCCTTTAAAATCTTACACAGAGATTTTCTGTATTTGTCTATTAAATTCTGTCTCTCACAGTTGGAAGTATACTTATGATCAAAATGACCTCTCATCTTTTTAAGAAGGCAGGAGGAGTCACTGGATAATACACTCTATCCTGTAGAGCAATCCCAACGTTTTACTTTTTCCAGATATTATCTAACAGCCCAATGCCAAAATTTGATTTAAATCATATTTTCTTTCAAAACCCCATAATCACAATGTAAAAAATATTTGTTAACTTTTTGCAAATATATATAAAAATAAATTTTAAATAAGTAACAGTCTCTGCTTAGTACTTTGGTGATGTACCACTGGCAGCAATTGCAGTCACACATGTTCAAGACACATCTTCTGTTTTAGCAGTTGTGGTAATTTATCTTTGCAGAAGTTCTCAAGCTTCATCAGGTTAGACAGGATGCATCGATGCACACCCTTTTTCAGATCTCTCAAGAGATGTTTACACGAATTTAGATCTGGGCTCTGGTCTGGCCTCTTAAGGACATTTACAAAGTCACTGTTTTAATATCTTGGCTGTATGCGTGGGGTCAGTTTTGTACTAAATAGATGAAGTAACTCCAGGCTGAGGTCAAGAGTTTTCTCGTTCAGGGTTTTTCTCTGAGTTAATTTTTTCCTTTATATAAACCGTCTCCCAATTCCTGCTGCTAAAAACATCACAGCACTCCAGAATGCAGTATGCTGCCCCCACCTGCTTCACTGTAACGATGTTGGGCATGTGATGAGCAGCGCCTGGTATCCAAATATGTCAACTGGGATTCATCCCAAACAGTTCAAGCTTTATCTCATCTAACAAGAGGATTTAGGAGAGGAACATGAGCATGAGAGCGACATCTAGTTTATTTAGGTTGTGGTTACAAAAACAAAAACATCATTCCAGCTGTTCTTGTTGCCTGGTTTGCTGACAGTACGCTCCGCGGCCATTCTGAACTGTGTCTAGTGAGGAATGTATTTTAGAGGAGTTTAACTGACAGCTAATGCTAGCAAAGTGAGCAAGTGAGCTAGGCTAGGTTATTGATCCAGGAGGAGAGTTGCAGTTTCGGCCTTGGAAATGTTTTATGTGTGTCCGTCTAGTGTAGGCTTTATCTGAAACCATTCTAGTTTCTGTTCTTCTGCGCTCACTCCACTCCTCTCCTTAGACGGATAGCAATATCTCCGGAATTGCTGACTCCACCATTCTTGCTTGTGCGAGCCGAGCTGCGCTGAATATTTAGTTGGATCATGGAGACCTCATTGTCATCCCCGATTTAAATGTATATTTTATTATATTTTCATTCAAATATAATTATTTTAGGAAATTTTGTACTTTCATTCAGCACCCATCTAAACATTTCCCCTGTTTTAGCTTCTCTTCACTGGCTCCCAGTGAGATAAAAGTAGAATGGGTGGCAGATCTTTCAATTATCAGGCTCCCCTCCTATGGAACCAGCTCCCAGGGTTGGTTCGTGAAGCAGACAATTTGTATATCTTTAAAACTAGGCTTAAAACTTTACTCTTTGACAAAGCTGACAGTTAGAGACAGGGTAATAGGTAGTTAGAGACAGGTTAGACAGGTAGCTAGGAAGATACAGGTTAATGTCAGTAGTCAGGTAGAGTGTCAAAAGCTAGGAAGAGATAGGAAGAGGTAGAGTAGCTAGGTAGAGATAGATTAATGTAAGCCAGGTAGAGAGTGTTAATAGCTAGGTCTCCTAGTAGCTAGGAGACAGGTTAATGTTAGTAGCTATGCTGCTTTAGGCTAGGCTGTTGGAGGACATTATTGGAGTCTGTTCCTACTTTCTCTCCTCCTTCTCCCCAACTGCATGATGAAGCGCTAACATATTTTCTCTTAGTCTCTTCTTATAGTAGGTGCTCCTGATCCGCCCTGCCTAACGACCCTGACTAAGATGGCATTGCAGTGACGGAAAGTTCTCCACGTCCTGCAACAAACTTATGCATCAGTTCTGTTGCTCTTTCTGTGTCTGTTCTGTATCTCTGTTCTGTATTCTCCAAACCACAGACTGTCTCGGCAGATGACCGCATGTGCTGAGCCTGGTTCTGCCGGAGGTTTCTTCCTGTTAAAAGGGAGTTTTTCCTTTCCACTGTCGCTTCATGCTTGCTCAGTGTGAGGGATTGCTGAGATTTACACGACGCAATCTTCTTTGGTCTCTAATTTCTACATTAAACATCTTGTATTTATGGATGATGGAGGTCACTGTGCTCATTAGGCCCTTGAAAGCTGCCAAAATCCTTCTGTACCCTTGCCCAGATTTGTGCCTTAAGACTCTGCAGTCTACAGACAACCCCTATAGCTAAATGCTCGGTTTGTGTTTTGACATGAACTGTCACCTGACGGGGCTTATTTGGAAAAATGTGTGCCTCTCCAAATTCTGTCAAATCCATTTAATTTACCACAAATGAACTCTAATGAAGCTGCAGAAACATCTGAAGGATTATCAGGGGGAACAGGATTCACAGGAGCTCGATTTTGGCTGTAAATACTTAAACACATGTAATTTCTCTTGTTTTATTTTTATATGTTTGTCTTTATGAGGTGTTTCTGCAATTTGGAAGAAAAATTAATTTAACTCATATAGAAATATCTCTATTCAAGAATATACCAAATGGGAACTAATACTAAAATCCCCAGCCTGTTTAATTTATGAAACAATTTCAGAGGATCAGTTTTCAATCTTGTTTAGACACAATATACATTAGCGAACAAATTTTAGAAAACAGAGCTGAATCTATAAAAACTATTAGATCATTCTAAACTAATCAACGGTAACATGTCTGGCTTCAGTGCAATCGTTAACTAAAATGAAACTGAATCATATCATCTTAACACAAGTGAACACCAAGGATCCTCAGAGGACATCATCAGAAATCAAACCGACCACTTTATAGCTATGAATCATATGAGATGATTAGCAGCCAGGCATTTATGTGGCTCTGTGATTTATGGGTTCACTGACGTTATACACTCAACAAAAGAGGACATGTTTTTGTTCTATAGATCCTTTTGTTAAAGATTTAGTAAGGCCTGATAATAGAAGCTAAACATGGTAGAAAATCCTACCCTAGTAGGAGAACAGAGAAGATATCCTCAAGAATTATGCTCTTAATATTAAGCATAAACATTTGGTATGTGGAACTGAATAAAAGGCACCAAAGATTTTAAGGGATTTTTGGATGCAAAGTGTTTTAATTGTGAAATCTTAATTTTGATAGTGAAATGAAGTAGTACCGAAATAGAGATGCCCCCAAAAAACAGCAAATGCTAACCAATCAGAATTAATGTTATCCTGGCTGTAGGGTATTGTCAGTACCTTCTAAACCATTATCAATGTAATGTTAAAACCAGAATAGACATTTCCTGCAAATTAGAGTTGTAAAGTATGAATTTAGTAAGATTAAAAATGCGGGATATGTAAATTTGTTGCAAGTCCGTTGAATCACTGATCATGCACCTAATTTTAAGAGAAAAAAATGAATGGCTTAAGTTGTACTGAAGTACTGAACAGAGGGCAATGGTATTTAATTTTTGGTTAACTATGTGGCATTCATACTGGGAGCTTAGAAATTAAAAGAAATAAACTACATGTAAAAGATCAATTTTCAATTAAAAGTTAATGACTGTAAAGAGTGACACAGAGTTGAACAAGTTGAACACTTCTAAATGTAAAACAAACTGAACGATTCTGGAAACCATGGAAGTATTTAACTTTTTCCCCCAAGTATAGTAGCATGATTTTGTGGAGAATGACGTGAAAAGCTGCTGGTATACTTGACATTTTAAATGTAACTGAATCTGGATCTGTATGAAAGGAAAACCATAGCATGCTCATAGCATGGCTCATAGCATGAAAGCAAAGCAACAACCTTTTAACACTACATCGGGAAGAAATTACTCTAAATAATCATAATTCGCAATATATGTATACTGTTTAAGTAATTAACAAAAATTCGCAAACCTTGCTTTTGGGTCAAACACCAATATTTGATCAAAATTTGATCAGAATCAGAATCAGAATCAGCTTTAATGGCCAAGTATGACACATACAAGGAATTTGACTCCGGCAACTTTTCTCTCCAGTACAGAACTTAAATAAGTGAAATTAAAACGGAAATAAAAATAAATACAAATAAAAATAAAGGATAATATATACACCAAACCAGGGTTATTGTACAGTAAGTATATTACATAGAATGTGCAGAGTTTTAGTTTATTGTTCATGTGAGTGGACTCACACTCTGTGACTATTCAGAGTTCATCAGAGCGACAGCCTGGGGGAAGAAACTGTTCTTGTGTCGGGTGGTTTTGGCGTACAGCGCTCTGTAACGCCGGCCTGAGGGGAGTAGCCTAAACAGACTGTGGCCAGGGTGTGAGGGGTCAGTGGTGATTTTTCTGGCCCGCTTCTTGACCCTGGCCCGGAATAGGTCCTCAATGGAGGGAAGATCAGTACAAATGATCCTCTCTGAGGACCTGACTGTTCTCTGCAGTCTGTCCCTGTCTTGCCTGGTGGCGGATCCGAACCAGACAGAGATGGATGAGGTCAGGACAGACTGGACTATTGCTGTGTAGAATATGGTCAGCAGTTCCTGAGGCAGGTTTAACTTTCTGAGCTGACGCAGAAAGTACAGCCTTTGCTGGGCCTTCTTCCTTATAGAGTCAATGTGGGAGGTCCATTTCAGGTCCCGTGTGATGGTGGATCCTAGGAACCTGAAAGACTCTACTGTGGGGACTGGCCTGTTGGTGATTATGAGAGGAGATGTTGATGGGGGTCTCTTCCTGAAGTCTACTGTCATCACCACAGTTTTGAGCGGGTTTAGCTCCAGGTGGTTCTGACTGCACCAGAGGACCAGCTGTTCCACCTCCCTTCTGTATGCAGACTCGTTGCCGTCATGGATGAGTCCAATGACGGTGGTGTCATCTGCAAACTTCAGGAGTTTCACAGAAGGGTCTCTTGACGTGCAATCAGTGGTGTAAAAGGAGAAAAGCAGTGGGGAGAGAACACATCCCTGGGGGGCGCCGATGCTGAGGGACCGGGTGCTGGATGTGAAGTTACCCAGTTTCACCTGCTGCCTCCTGTCAGTCAGGAAACTGGTAATCCACAGGTGGAGGGAGGCACGGTAAGCTGGGACAGTTTTTGGTGGAGGAGCTCTGGGACAATGGTGTTAAATGCAGAGCTGAAGTCCACAAACAGGACCCGAGCATAAGTACCTGCAGAGTGTAGGTGTTGCAGGATGTAGTGGAGAGCCATGTTGACTGCGTCATCCACTGACCTGTTTGCTCTATAGGCGAACTGCAGGGGGTCTAGCAGGGGATCCGTGATTTCCTTCAGGTGGGACAGCACCAGTCGCTCAAAGGATTTCATGACCACAGATGTCAGGGCAACTGGTCTGTAGTCATTTAATCCTGTGACAGGGGACTTCTTGGGAACCGGGATGATGGTGGAGCGTTTGAGGCAGGAGGGGACTTCACACAGCTCCAGGGAGTTATTGAAGATCTGAGTGAAGATGGGAGCCAGCTGGTCAGCACAGACTTTCAGACAGGACGGAGACACTCCATCAGGACCTGATGCCTTCTTAATCCTCTGTCTCTGAAATAGTTGGCGCACATCCTGTTCACAGATCATCAGCGCAGGCAGGGGGTCAGGTATGGGGATGGTTTGGGGTGATGCTAGGCCTTTTGTGATGGAGATGGTGGGGGAGGTGGAAGGTGTGAAAGTTGTTTCAAACCTGGAGAAAAAGTCATTGAGGTCCTCAGCCAGGTAGGGGCTCCCCACAGGGTGGGGGGATGGTCTCCTGTAGTTGGTGATGGTCTGCAGGCCCTTCCAAACTGCAGAAGAGTCGTTGACAGAAAAACGCTCTTTCAGTTTTGCACTGTAGTTCCTTTTTGCTGCCTTGATCTCCTTTGTCAGCTTGTTCCTGGCCTGCTTGTACAGGTCCCGATCCCCACTCCTGTAGGCCTCCTCCTTGTCCTGCCGTAGCCATCTCAGTTCTGCAGTGAACCATGGTTTATTGTTGTTGAACGTGCAGAAGGTTTTGGTCTGCACACACATGTCCTCACAAAAGCTGATGTAAGATGTTACAGTGTCAGTCAGTTCGTCCAGGTCTGAGGCTGCTGCTTCAAAGACGCTCCAATCAGTGCAGTCAAAGCAGGCCTGTAGCTGCATCTTTGACTCATCTGTCCATCTCTTCACAGTTCTTACTACAGGCTTAGCAGATTTCAGCTTCTGCTTGTAAGATGGGATGAGGTGGACCAGGCAGTGGTCAGAAAGTCCCAAAGCAGCACGGGGGACAGAGCGATATGCATTCTTTATTGTGGTGTAGCAGTGGTCTAAAGTGTTCATGTCCCTGGTGGGACACGTCACGTGTTGTCTATATTTAGGCAGTTCAAGTTTGAGATTTGCTCTAATAAAATCCCCGAGAATGATTAGCAGAGAGTCCGGGTGAGTTTTCTCCACGTCTGTGATCTGGTCGACGAGGTGATGTAACGCCTCCGTTACGCACGCCTGCGGTGGAATGTATACAGCGACCAGCACAAACGAGGCGAACTCCCGCGGTGAATAAAATGGTTTACAGTTTATGAAGAAAGACTCTAGGTGAGGGCTGCATGTCTTCTTTAACACTGTGACATCTGTACACCAACCTTCGTTAATGTAGAAACACGTTCCTCCTCCCTTTGACTTCCCTGACAGTTCCGCGCAGCGGTCCGCTCGGAACAGGTGGAAGCGCGGCAGCTGTAGTGCGCTGTCGGGGATGTGTTCACTGGACCAGGTTTCAGTGAAGCAAAAGGCGGCAGAACGACGAAAGTCTGAGTTCTTGGATAGGAGAAGGAGCAATTCATCCATTTTGTTAGGCAGAGAGCGAACGTTCCCCAGGTGTATGGATGGGAGAGCGGTGAGTAATCCCCGCTGTCGCAATTTAACGAGCACACCAGCTCGTTTCCCTCGTTGGCGTCTCCGTCTAAATCCACAGAGCGCTGCTGCTCCTCCAGTCAGAATCTCCATAAAGTAGTCTGGTTGATTAAAAACCGGTGAAAAAAGTCCGGCACTGTATAGCCCTATTTGTAGGATTTCTTCCCTGCTCATTTTAATAGCAGAGGGAGTGCAGAAAACTATGCAAAAAAGTAAAATTGTAACAAGTACTAGGGAGCGAAGTACCGAGGCGTCCATCCGCGGCGCCATCTTAGAACAGACCCAATTGATTGATCCCAATTCAATAATTACAAAGTCTCTTATGAATTACATCCATAATTATTGCGTTAAGGGAAAAGGAAATATTTGAGTGAACTAATGCCTCTACTGTGAATCAAATAAGATTTATTGTTTATCATATATAATATAAAAGGTGAGAATATGTATTTGATTTAGATACATTATACAATATTATACAACAGTTAGTTTCGACCCAGTGATTTGACTGGACAAGAGACATTCCATGAGTGCTGATATTACAGAATAACAGCACTGGGACTTTGTACAAATGATATCACTCCGCTGTACAGGCAAAACTGGTGATTTCACTCAGCCCAAAACGCCAATGCCTAGAACTGCAAGATTACATTTTAAGTCTATGGTTGAGGCAGTCAGAGTTTCTGTGGTGCTTTGTGTGCTTTGGCAGCACCTTTTTTTGAAAGTTTGCTGCTTTCCAAGCCTAAAAATGGCAAAAGCCAGCAACACAGAAGCTAAGCTAGCCGAACTTTCACCTCCTTTCCCTGAGCGTCAACTACTGAAATTATTATGGCTTCAAACTGGTAAGTTTGTAGAACTGTTGTATAAAAGTAATATCACACTCGAGGTCATGCTGTTGCACGGAATATCAGCACCGGTGTGATTATCTGCGGCCTACGACCGAATCACACCAGTGCTGATATCCGGCACAACACCATTGTCATATGCAAAACAAGTGTAAATATTTATGAATAGTGTAGATGCTATATTCATGATGTGTATATATTAGTTAAATAAAAAAAGATTAAATAAAGATTTTCTTATAATTATTCCTTTTGAAAATGGAAAGGAATTTCATTTTAATTCAGGATTATTTTTTTGTTATATACAATGTCAGCAAAGACACACACAATATGTTGAAGTGGAGTTGTCACCCAAATATTAGTGTCAAGTATCAGCCATTAACATTTTGGATGTTGATAAAATGTTTGGCCATTTAGATGTGCTAACTGCCCTTAATGCACACACTTGATGTATATCACTAGTGTCTGAGATAATAGAACTCACAGAGAAGGGTGAGAACATTGTGCAAATGGTAGAGAAAATCTACTTTAATCACAATCAATTTTTGCCCTCACAATTAAACCACTTAGTTATCTTTACAATTTAGGGTTGGTTACTCATTTAATTAATAAGTTTTAGTTTATCCTTTTTTTGTTTATTAACTTATTTGTTTATTTGCTTATTAAATTATTTTGTGTTTGAAATAATATCTCATTTATTTAGAAGGTATTTTTAGCTAAGCAAGCAATAGGAAGTTTTTACTTTTAAATGATGGCCAGTCAGATTGCTTAAATAAGTGTATAAAGGATCAAACAAAGGCATGCATAGAAATTAAATGTAAAAACACCAAATTTTATTCAGTTAATCACTGAAAACGTCAGGGCAATCATGTAAAAGATATGTCTGGCTTAGGCTTAATTCATAAATTGATTGTTTTTATGAATAAATACAAAATTCCTGCCTTCTCCCTCTTGTCATTTCAGGGGATGGAGTCTAATTTCCTATCTCTATGGTTACCAAAGATCTGGTAGCTGACATGACACCCTGGTAGCATCAGAATAAGCTATTGTCCAATCACATTATGTGATGACTTCAGCAAAGGAGCAGTTACGAGACATGCAAGAGCTCATGTAAGAAATATATCTCACAACCTCATTTCAGAACCTTATGTAACAGAAATGAGTTACAGGGTGATTTAAAAAAAAACCATTTCTGTATCAACCATGTAAGAAAATACAAGCTACACTGTTCAAGACTGATCGAAAACTGTTCTGCAATAAAGTAAAAAGTACTATGGATCAAAGTACCACAGGGGGACGACAAAACAACATTCCAGCGCATGAATTGCAACAATGGTAATGTCAGCAGTAAATCATAATTTCTGCTGAATCTGCAGATCCTTAAGGCACAACAAATTGGGTAATGGCGAAGATAAAAACACAGCAATGTAAAGGGAACATAAGATATTGGACTAAACACACATTTTCTAGTATTCAGATATCTTATCCGCTCTTTTTTTAAGATATCAAGTCAGCTCCCCATAGAAACTACACCTTGTCTAACATTCTGCTCAGTTGTGATGCCTTGTTGGAGGGGGGCATCATTTGGGATGATGCTCCCAGTCTCTGCTCTGTCTTCTTAAATGCCCAGTCAGTCATGGCAGATGGCCGTTCGTACTAAGCCAGCTTCTGCTGGATGTTTCTTCCCGTTAAAGGATGAGTTTTTCCTCTCTACTGTTGCTACATGCTTGCTCGGCATTAGGGACTGCTGTAAAGTCAATGACAACGCAGGCGACTGTCTACTGTTGCTATATCTTCATTCAGGAGGAGTGAATGCTGCATGTCTATGACTCGATGCAATCTGCTGGGATTCCTTGAATAGAAAATATAGACTAATGAACAGAAGGCTTAACTGGAATGAATGTACAAGTGAACTGAAATTACTTTTCCTATTAAGTACCTTGAGATGAACTGCTGTTAAATGGCGCTATACAAATAAACTGAATAGAAGATCTAATTAAATATATCCTGTGTTAATTATCATCTAGTGCTTTACAGTCACGTTGGTATTGTTATTTATGCATATGGTATTTGTTACTGTGGAATCTCGAATCTTTGTCTGTCCTGTCCATCTGCAGGTGGAGAGGCAGATAATGAGTGTTTTCCTCTCTACTATTCTCATCTTCCTTTCTCCCTTTCAACTTTTTACCCCACTTCCCGTCCAGTTATTCCTCTTGTTATTTTTCTAGTCCATCTTTTTGCCCAGTGCATTGGATACAAACCAGCATATTGTAAGGTGAAAGTTTCAAGCATTAGTACGCTAAAAAGCCATGTATGTATAATTCACACATAGTTTAGACAGTTTCCAAAAAAATGATTGATTAACAGAAACAAAGGTTGTTGTAATGGATGTGCTGACTAAAATGCAAGACATGATGAAAGCTAAATTTGGTCCCTAAAAGAATATTGATATTGGAAGAGAAATAACTTTTTTTGGCCAAGCAGAGTATTTGGGAAGATAAAAGTCATCAGCTGGCACTGGAAACCTACCTTGACATAAGAAGGCTGCTTCTCCAGAATGAGATCAGCGACCCTTTTAGAAACCTATGGAGGAAAAAAGTACAACAACATGTTAAAAAAAAGAACAAATACACATTCTGAAATTCACCCCACAGAAACAGATTGGGAGTTGTAATAGTATTTTTGAGAACGTGACAAGAATAACAATAATGATGTGCTTTTGGAGCACAGAGCAAAAGGCACGGTTGTGAAATTAGCGTGAGGCCAATTCACCGCTACTTTTAGCATGAATAGAAAAGCAGGGACCGCAAAGAGCACCTGAAAAGTAAAAGTCAATCAATACCACCATAATAATTCACAGCACATATTGAACACAGTGTTTTTATATAAGCATACATTTCTATGTATTTTCCAATATATTTTAACATTCTTATTGAAATTCCTTTAAGATTTAAGTCTATATTAAGTGGTTGCTGCACAGTTGTTGGCTGCACATCTATAATGTGAATCTCCAGTACTACCACAACCTAGAAGGACCCTATTGGACTGAGGTCAGGTGACTGTGTAGGCAACTATTTTGTGGTCACAAATGGATGGCCATGGTTAGCAACAATACTCAGGTAGGCCATGACGAACAAACAATGATTAGTTGATACCAAAATGTCCAAAGTGTGCCGATAAAATACCATTACAGCAATTCCATGGGCATGAACTGTTGGTAGAAGGAAATAAAAATCCACGCGTTCATGTTTTTTGGGCCACATTTTGACCATTCTGAATGTCACCACTAAACATGAAGACCAATTTGTGTAGTGTTTCTCTGTAATGCTTAAATTACATAGAATATCCTTTCCTGTGCATACTGATGCCTAAAAGCATCAACTTTCTGGGATGTGAATGGCTGATGCAAAATATGCCATGATATGCAATTTTTGAGGTGTACATAATACTATAAAGTAAATGGTGAGCGTTCTTCTCAGCAAATCCAAGTCAATTAATTACTAAATGAGGAGGGTGGGTTTTGATACTGCATCTCAGCATGGAACTCCAGCTGTGAGATAGTGGAGAAGAGGGCCATCACTGATCGCTGACACCTTTGGTACGGAGAAATCCAAAGCAGAACCAACAGACTGCCAAACAGCTTTCTGCCACAACAAGTTAAAATGGCAAACTGTTGTTAGGATTACGTACCTCATATTAATGCACCGCTTTTGAATGTTGTTTCTTGTATTTTTAAATCCATTTTGGTAGTTGTTTCATGTTTTTCACTATAATACATTTTAGCTCCCAAAGATAAGATGCCTTCGTTTGTTTTACGTAATTTAGTATAAAATGAAATGACAATGAATGAGTTTGACTTAAAAATAAATGTTGGGTTCAGATATGATCTTTGAAAATCTCTTTTTCAGTTAATAAGGACAAGTATCTTCAAAGTAGTGAGGAGGCGGTCGGGCTGTTAGTATGCTGTGCATGAAGTCAGGGGTGGAGATGACATTTCAGCATGTGTTAAGCATGCATGGCTGAAAAGTGAAGACCTTAGCAGATGGAAAATGTAGCTTGACTCGAAGAGTGAGAGTTTGTTTATTCTATGAAATCTAAATAATGAGGGGCTTTCTTTAACATTGAAATCTTTATTAGAAGAAAAGATTACCAAAAAAAAGTACTTGGAGTAAAAAGGATTTCATTGGACAATGGGGTCACAACATGAAGATTGAAGAAAATAAAAAACTTCCTCTCAAACTCAGTAAAAATGTGACAATTTAACGCCACACCGCCACCTATGGACACATTTAATCTTTTTAATACATATCGTTCTAAAGAAGTAAAGCAGTGTGAAAACATACAGCAAATACCCAGCCATGAATAACTGAGAACTACCTGAGCCACAAGGCCAAAGTCATTAATTCTCAGCTTGCCCTTACAGACATAAACTGAGGTTAATTGTGCAGTAAGTGGGCAGCAAATCAAATCACAGTGAATATTTACCAGATGGAGCAAATACTGTCTTAAATAAATAGCTGTCAATGATAAATAATCAAAAATAAACAACAAAAGAATTTAGGACATTTTTAAAAGAAAAAAAAGGTTTTAAAAAGAAGAAAATATCACACGAGACAAAGGATGCTTTTTAAACTATAGCAAAACATTATAAACACTGTAGACAGCAGAACATGTTTTGGTATCTTGTTCAGCACTCACTAATTAACAAGATTGCAATGTATAATTATCTCAAAATCTGTATATAAGTGCATAAGTGTATTTGCATATATTTGCATTTGAACACATTAGGTTTTTCCAGAAATTACACAAATGTATGAGGTAATTAAACCATATTAAGGCTGCACTAATCAGAGTCTGCAGGAGTAAAATGTTATTCTAAAGAGTTTCCACACGCAGTGCAAAGCTGTAAAAGCTATACTATATTTTCCTGAGATCATTAAGCCTGGCACAGACACGACAACTTAAAAGTAGGTGTCAAGATTTGCCCAGATTTTTAAATGGAGGCTGCTAAAATAGTATCCATCTTCACTTTGAAGCCAGTCGTCTCCGTGGGTATATTTTCATCATGCAATGATGTAACCTCTTAAGGTTCGTTTTTGCTCACCCGTACTCGTCTCTCTGCAGCGCGTCATCGTTCCACCCCAAAGTTAAGCACGCGGAGGCGGCCGGGCAAGGTTCAAGCAACCATTGCATAAGCATCACTATGAATAAGGAAGCTGATCAGAGGGACAGAACTCATTACCGCCAGCTTTCTAGTTCTATTAAAGACAACTGCTATTTAAATTGGATTGGGAATGCAGAGGCAAATCAAACGTTTAGGCAAAGTTGATACTGGGTGGTAAGATATATGCTAATGCTAAGCCATATACATACACAATGGAATCACAAACTAGTGTGTATTTTATTGTCATTCTATATAACAGCAAAACGTTGCACATTTATGGGAATTAAAAAAAGGTTTAGGGCTTTCAAGAGCTTTACTAACAAAACATATGGAATGATTTTGTATTCAGCTGCCCTCTGTCAGTCTTTTGGTTTATATCTAAAAGCCTTGCACATCTAGAAACAAAAGTTTTGGTCCATTCTCTGATGCAAAATGGCATAAAAACTCAGACATAATAAAGAGCACACTTTAAATCATATTTCATGACTTTGCCTGGGTCATTCTAACACATAAATATGCTTTGATCTTGTAGCTCTGGCTCTAGAACAGTGGCTGCTAGAAGATGAACCAAGTCTCAAGTCTTTTGCAGCTTTCAACAGGTTTTTCTTCCAATATTGGTTTGAATCCCACTTAATCTATCTCCGCATTACCTTTGAACAGTTTTATCTGTCCTTGTAGATGAAAAACAACACAACAGCTACCATAATTCACATGCTAATCACAGCATTTTGTGTGCAATGTAAAAAAGCTCAGTTTTTGTCTCTTCTGACCAGAGAAGCTCATGTTTCTTGTGACCCTTATGGCTTGTGGATTGCACTAGTAACAGTTGAGCCCCTTGACAGATTCTACCAATGGAGCTGTGGATCTCTGCAGCTCTTCCAGGGGTACCATGGGCTTCTTGGTTGTTTAGCAGATTAGAGTTCGGCTCCGATTTTTAAAACTAGCACCTATATATGAACAAATGTCTGAGGCCTTTACAGAACAGAAGGAGGATTTTCTTTATTAGCCAACTCTGAAGGCAACTGTTTCCACTGGATTTATATAAAATAGTAAACAGAGCTATAAATACACATTGTTCACCTGGCAGACTAACACTTATGGAGTACTACAGTCAAAGTGGCACATATGCTCATAACAACAGTGAACTGAGTAGCATGAGGAGGACTCTCCACATCGGCTACCAGAGGGAAAGGCCGTTACAGGGCAGCCCCTATGCTGAGGATCTAAAAGCATCATTACCACTTCCTCAGAGGGAATGTGGCCTGTACAAAGCTGGCTGCAGGGGATCACCATTAGTTTGATGAACCATAGTGCATGCACAATTCACGAGCATGACTTAGTATTTTCAGCATAATCCAAAATTTCTATTTTTTTATTGTTTTTGTTTTTTTACATTTCTCTTTCGTTCTGGTTTCAACCCTCCAAACCAACTCTGCTCTCTATAAGCTGGCGTCATTAGCATATTTCTTATTTTATCCCACATCTCATCAGCAGTGAACAAGTGTGATTTTAGTGCCAAACAAGACTTCGAGCTCGCCATACAGAATAGAATCAGAGCATGAAATCAATCACAGACTCACTGTAACTCCAGCTGAGCTCCGTTTCTAATGCAAAACACAATTTTTAATTAGCTTATTTCAGTACAGAAAGACTACTACAGATAAAACAACTAAACTTATTGTTCAAACTCTTGGAAGAGAAACAGCCAAACAGAATCACAGATCCTCCACCGTACCAAACAGTGAAGATGAGGTTTTCTTCCACATTTTATCCTTTTTTCACGTCGAAAACACCTTGAATGTTTATGGCCTTAGAGCTCTGTCTTAGTTTAATCTGATCAAACGCACAGTCCTAGTTCCAGAAGACTAAATCAAACTCAAAACCTTTAAATTTATGATGGTAGGACAAAAAACATATTTTCTGCTGTTCCTCCAAAAAGTCCATGCTTAAAAGTTTTTATAGTTACGGGTGACTCCAAAATGACTATTCTGTCATTCACGAATAATAAGCTTCATATATAGTTTTTTTTTTAACCCTTCTTAAGCTCACAATGTTAATGGTGGCAAGATAATTAATGGTCTTTGTCCAGCATTGTGTGTCACAGCTCCAGCTGTATTAAACGTTTCTTTTTTTTTTTTTGGCTGCAACTGTAATTAACTGTAAATGGGACATTTGGGAAGTGGATACTGTCATAAATAAATAAGAATATGCATGCCATTGAGGCTCATTTAGCAGATGAAAATTACCTTTCCAAAATAACTTTTTAGCATATATATATATATATATATATATATATATATATATATATATATATATATATACACACATACACATACACACTTTTCATAAAGCCAGCAGTTCTGTATTAAAAATGTTTTTTTATTGATTTGATGTTTAATATTCAACAGCTTCTAAGAAATTTAGTGCCTTTTAATTATAAAATCATAATTTACAGACATAAGACTTGAAAACAGTCAATGTGTAATCACTCTATGTAATGGGTTTCACTTAGCCAGATAAATAAACTTTTTAACAGTTATAATTTATTAAATGGATGTGTATTTTCTTGTGGCCATTTATTTGCATATGAAGATCAAAGCCCATAGGATTCACTTGTCTTACCCATTTTGAAGAGTGTAACAACAATAAATCACACTCTGCTCATATTCATTCATTTCAATAAATGCTGTCAAAATGTAAATATATTTGTAATTCTTCATTGCATGCTTATGTTATGCGTTTTGCGGTAGGCAAAGAAACGCATCTCCTCACAGGATGAAAAGTGAAGGAATTAAAGCAGTTGAAATGTCATGTACACAAAAGACTAAACACAGACAATTACCTGAAAATGTTCTGTCTGACACAATCGCAGACCAGTTTCTACAGCTTACTAAATGCCTGAAGGCTGAGGACCACAAACGGAGAGGAATTCACCACCTTTCTTTCAATTTCAGACAGGAGAGATGTGAGACAGCTTGTGTAAGCTTACACTAAGCTACTGTGGACGTTCCTCCATGCCACAGGACAGAATGTCTGGAGCGTACCCTCATTTAAACAGCCAGAGCAGAAGGCAGCTGCCAAAGAACTCAAAAAAGCTGTAGGTCGAGGAGTAGTGAACAAAAAATACGGGTTATGAAGTGTATGTTGAATAGAGGCAGCAAACAACAAAAATAAATCGTCACTGTATAAATGAGGAAGAAATATCTCAAAGAGATAGGACAGGTGGATAACATCTATATTGGGTTGTTAATAAGCAGCTCCACTACATGCGTCTATAAATAGAAAACGTTTGACAGGCCGGCTTTGTTAAACTGCAAGTAACTAAAGGATCTATGTAGAATGGGATTTATGAAAATGTCCCTCCTGAGGAAGGACAACCAGACAGATGTCATGGGACCCAGCAGCAAAACTAAATGAATGAAGAAGTGAATTAATACCGAGTGAAAACCAACATTTATTCCTCCCCATACCCCTCTTTGTGAGAGATAACCATGTTTTCAGAGGTGTCAAAGAACATTTTAAGGCTAACACACCTAACAAGACACTTCTTGTCATGGACAGCTGTGGAATACCCCTGGGATATGAAGCAAATTTTAGATGGCAGTGCTTACTTCGACAAGATGGAGAAAAAGTGGATTCAAATATTTCATCAAAATGAGAAAGAGCTTTTAGGAAGCTTTTTACTTCAGCTGTTTCATTATATCAAAATGAATGGCAGAAATGGAAGGCAGTGTGAGAAGCTGGGAGCAGTTTATATTACTTCAGCCTTCTAGAGTAATAAAATATACCTTTAGGTGAAGTCAGCACAGGTATATGAGGAACACAAAACTCTGCACCTGTGTGGTGTTCATCCATTTTGGTCTCACTTTCTCTCTATAGTATCTGAAAAAAAATGTGTCTATAAAACATGATTACTCTTTTTCCTTTTTTTTTTATGTGCAGGCATACATAACCACAAGATACAGTTAAAAACACAAGTAAAAAAATAAATACTGCCTTAAATTCTAACATTAAATCTGAATAAGAACACTGATGGACTCCTGATTGGATTTGCATTCAAATTATATTTATGTTGCTTTTGAAGTTACGGCTTCTTCCTAGCTGAGTGGCTCAGAGAGTATTTTTCGTTTCTTCAAGGGTTCATACGTATATTTTGCACCAAAGACAAGTTCCTCTGTGTGTCAAAGAACTCTTCTTCTTCATGGACAGTATGATGGCTGGATATTACTTTAACAAATAGACCTAGGTGGTACCTTCAGGCATCTGGAAATTGTACACAATGATAAACCAGGCTTGTGGAAGTCTGCCTGCACTAATTATTATTATCATCTTCCTGATATCTAAGTTTATTTCCTTTGATTTTTCCATGTTGTCATACAAGGACACAATGCATTTGACATAGTGCCTTAACATTAATGTACCCCTTTAGAACCCTACAAAGCCATGAATTAATTATCTGGGCTTTTCAAAATTGCCTAAAACCATAGTTATCCTGGTGGATGTACATTTGTGACTCTGAACAATATAATAATAAAATGCTTCTCTCCTATTATTTTAGGATAAAAAAAAAACCATACATGAATAGATACAAATAGGTCCCGATCACATGGTTTCAGACTCAATCAGAATCAGTACCCATATATGTATAGTCTGTCTTGTCCGAATGAAAATCTGTTTCCTCTCAGTTCTACACAGGCTTTCCTTAAAAATATTATTGCAAGGCTAAAAAAAAAAAAATGCACAAAATTAAATGGATCAATACAACAAAATATATCGTAACCCTCTTAAAATAATGGGCTAAGTCTCCTTTCAGGTTTTTAACAAAACACAAAAAATTAACAAAATGTTTAATATAAAAATGAATTAACAATTTCAGTCAAACAGGTTGTGAGAAAAAGATGACTGTTGACATATAAGGAATGTAGGCTACATTATCAGAAGTAGCCAGCATCACGTGGACATGATTAAGGCAAAAAAAAAAAAATGACTTGGGCAAATATTTTAGGAAGGTGACGATATGCAAGTCATGATATCAAAAAATTATTCAGTTGTTGGCATTCCTGTATGTGTGCTTCTAAGGCTGACAAAAAAAGCCAGTCGTTTCTTACCGCAGCCTGCTGCTTCTTGAGTTTGTCTCTGTACTCCTCCAGCTCCTGAAGGTTCAGCTCAGGTGGGAGCTTCTATAATCACAGGAAACACAGACAAAAATAAAACTGTAACGATTGTTTAAACTGCATCCTCAAATTCAATACAGATAATACCAGCCCAGGCCTCTGTGTCCATAAACCAATTTTATAATCCTTTCTCATGGAACCTAAAAACCCATTTAACGGCAAAGGAATAGCATATATCTCACAAGATAGATGCTGGTACTATATGTATATATATATATCAAGCATTTAAAAAGAGCTTCTAACCTTTCTGGTTCATGTGAATATTTTGAAAGCTCGCAGGTTAAATAGAAAGTGAGTAAAATTTTATTTATTTGCACCTTCCAAGAAAGAATCACAAAGCGCTTCACAGTAAAACCAAACAACAATCCAACACACAAACAAAGAAAACAGCCAAAAAGACATTAGTTTTAAGTTGCTTTTTGAAAGAAATCTCTGACCCAGCGAGGGGGTGACAGCTACAAAAGCTTTGTCATCTTTGTATTTTTTCTCAGTTTGCTTTCCAACAAACAGGCCCTGGTCACACGACTTTAGTGATCTGCAGATAGTGTAGGGCTACAATCGGTAATGAGAACGGGAGCCGAATTGTTGCAGAAGCAGCTTCTTCCATGTGTGCCCTACCCTATATGGCTAGTGATAAACTGTTAAAAGGACTTATGGAGAATTTTCAGCAAGACCTTTCTTTGCGATCACGATTACAGCAGGGATTTTATTCATCTTAACGGAGGTTTGGTCTGGGCGGTATACCGAAAATTTACAGATACCGAAATGTATGACAGTTACCGACGTCATTTTGCCTGTGCCGGTAGATTCGGTATGTATAAAAAAAAAAAATTAAATGAAAAGATGTGTTTTATTTTAGCGGTGCTTCTGCCCCTTTAAGAAATGAGCAATGCCTTGAGTCACGTGACTAAGCACAGTCATGTGACATACAGAGGCAATAATACCAGATAAGTTCTAATAAAGTGAGAACTCCCACTCTCTTGGTACTTCTGGGTTCTGAACCGGTTGCAGTTCCACTCTAGTTCCATATGAAGGCGCTCTCATGACGAGTGCAGATTGAATGGAGGTCTATGGAGCAATACCCCTCAAAATCCACTTTTCTCAGGATATAATTTTTTGTCTAGTAATTTGGAAAAAAAAATAGAAAGTAGATGCAAAGAAATTACACACTGCTGGGTGATTTTTTAGAATCATTTATTCGCTTTGAAAAGTATTTGTCAATGACATCATACACATCATACGACCAGACATACTGCTTTACGTGAATCCTTATTTTTTTGTTTACATTTCACAGTACATACATAACCATAGGAAGATAACAGCACTAGCAAACGAAAAAAAGTTGTTAGGTTGAAAAAAAAAATAAAAATTGGGGCGAAAAAGTCTGCCTTAACATTCTGTTACCGATTTGGATGCCACGATGTCTTCAAGCGGTACATCTGGTTATAATCAGTCTTTCACTGACCAATCAGCGGTCTTTAGCAAAATTCTAGTGAGTTATGGGCAACAACAACTCAACCTGTAAGAAAATGAAAGGACATGCGTACTCGTTCATGCAACTTTAGATGTATAACTCATGGTGAACTTGCAAAACCTACAATCAAATCGGAGATTTCTTATCGTTACAATGGGACTGAAATGAGAGTGGGAAGGCCTTCCTAGAATGGCTTGGATAATACCCAAGTGAGGGGAAAGCCTTCTAATGCAGCTACTGTTTAGCTATATTTAGCAAGAGTTTAGACTCATCTACCGACTGTTTTTCAGAAAAATGCGACTAGCAACCAATAGTAACTTTTTATGGTGTTATTGGATACCTAGACTCTACTATGGAGCACGTATGTTTGTTGCTGCAGAGCACTTCTAGTTCAACAGCTCTGCCCGCCCAGGTCCTGCACAGGCAGAACAGCTATTAACCCCGCTGAGGTGCTGCTTGAAGCCGCCGCCTGTTCCTACCCAGGCCCGGAGTGGCTAATCGGGAGCATTTGGACATTTCCCGGTGGGCCGGTCTGATATCTGGGCCACAAGGGCCGATTCTTTGGCAAGCAGAATTGTACGAGTGCGCTAAATGTGCAACTAGTCAAAAAGGAGTTTCTATTAACACTATTTATGCACTAGTTTGGCAAACGTTAAGATAAGATAAATCTTTATTAATCTCACAATTGAGAAATTAAGCTTGTAGGGGAAAATGTTTAACTAGTCCCATGTAGTTACATACTATATAGCATCGAAAACAATGGATATAAGGATATAGAGTTTTTACCGAAACAGCTTGCCATAAAGGGCCGCTTCACAGCTGCCAGCTGGCTGCTTTCATTTTTTTCTCTCCGCACATCTCAACATTAAACGGTCAGCACAATCAGTCAGCGGTGTTTGAAAGGTAAAATAGGTTTGCCTAGAAAGGACTACTATTATACAGAGGAAAGCTCAGACAGACGGCCATACCATTTTTGCTTTTGTGAAAAAAATTAGTACCAAGACAGCTAACGAGGACAATGGAACAGGTAAGACAACATGTTGAACTTTCCCTGCAAACCACCATTCGAGTTAATTTATCTAGTCAATGTTGTGATTTGGCAGCAAACATATCATGTAATTTTAATAAAAATGATGACGCAACACCACATAACAGGGAAACTTTGTCTCGTAGCTCCTAAGAGTTCGAAGGAAATTCCAGGATGAAGCAAAATGAGATCAAAAGTCCAAAGTGGGCAGGCTTATTTATTGGGTTAATATTATAAATGAGTACTAATATAATGAAAAGCATGGTGTAGACCTGCTATAAAAAGCATCCTGCAATACTAGATGATTCAGCACTACAATAATACAACTGAAGTGAACTAATCAAAGGCTTTGTAAAAGTTGGAGACTTGTGCTGAGAATTATAGTTGTTTTTTTTAAAAGAGAATCAGTGTCTGAACCAGAGTCAGGAGTCAGAAGTGATGAGAGGATGTCTTTTGTCAGTATAAAAGAAATATGTGTTAGCATGCATCCATTAGTTCCAATAAATGATAGTTTGACCTGTTATATATTTCTTTAAAAGTATGAGAATAAAAACACAAGGTCCTTACTTGAAAAAGGACAGAATGAAAGTAACATAATGGATGTTATGCCAATGAAAATATCTAAATTACTTAAGTCACGTGTTTTCCATATTAAATGCACTAAAGCTTTACGCAAAATTGTATTTTATTGTTTATAGTAGGTGAAGAAGTGTGAACATGAAAACAGTCTACTTGGGGACTGATGACAGTGGTAGCAGCTCAAAATATAGATTCTGATATTGTTAATGTACGTGTTGTAAAGAATAATATAAATGTGAACACATGCTGAAATAACTCCACCCAATGAAGCAGTTAACCCTTATTTTTACTGAGTTAGACATTTTATAGAAAATAATACTTTAAATTACAAGGCTTTATAGAACAGTGTGCTGCTGTAGCTTTACAATGTAAGGTTATAATTACACAACTTTAATTAAGGATGCAATGATACCACTTTTCTCAAAACAATACACCGATACTTGGATCTGAGTACTTGCCGATACAGAGTAGACCTACAAATGGTGATACTTCTACCACACAAAAAATTCAATAAATTAGAAGACAGGTTTTATTTTCTTTACTGCTTATAACAACAAGTGATGGTAAATTAACTAGAAATTAGAATTTAAAAAATTGACACAAAACTAAAACTTCAAGTGAAAATGAGCACTTTCTGTGTTTCCACATTTTAAGTATGTGTTCATGGTAACCTATAGGTTAACTTTAAACACTATGAGTACAATAGCATGGTATCAGCCCCGATACCAGTGGTATTGGTGCATATCTAATTTTAACAAAAATAGGATGTCATGTAAAGTGGGCCGGTCTGAGGCATCAAACTCCAGGCTGAAAATGAGTCCCACTCCGGCGCTGTTCCTACCTGTGCTCCGATGTAAAATATTTTTTTCTTTTTAAAGCAAATTATGTAAATTTGGCCGATACCGGACATTGACTACAGAAAAGGTGGGGGTGGGGGGGTGGGGGTGTCATTGTTATCATCCACTTATGTTTAAAGGAGACCTATTATGAAAAAAATAAATTTTCCTGGGATTTGGGTTGTTATTCTGTGTCTCTGGTGCATATACATGCATATAAATTTGGGGAGAAAAACATCCATGCTGTTTTGAGTGAGATATAATTTTCTTAATTGATCCTGCATTCAGTCTCTGATTGAGCTGTTCAAAATGTGTACGGCTTTCTACGTCAAAAGCCAGAATATTGGAATATCCACACCTCCTCAGAGCTGCCTCCACCCACCAGGTACAGCGGTAAACAACAGTTTCAGGTTCTCACACAGAAACATTGGGGAGTGGAATTATCAGCATAAAAATATTTTGAGTTAATTTTCAATTAAATCAAAAATACTTTATTGATCCCATGAGGGGAAAATTCAGTAGTTTACAGCACAACCTGTCCACAGATCCAGGTCACTGAAGAGCAGTGCTTCCATCTGTATTATTATTATTAACACCGACAGAGTAATTGCAACCTTTATGGTGTTAAATTTTTTATCATGTCTTGAGTTATTTATCTGAGTTGACCACAGTTGTCACCATATAAACTCTGCATGAGTGCTGATTTCAACTATGATAGTGTTAAATCTGAACTTTTAAATTTGCTGTGCAGGAGACTCCCCTCCTACAGGAGCAGATTCTGGTTCAAACATGTTTGGTTGAACTCATTTTTTGGTTTAATTCCCTTTTTTGTGTGTATGGTTGAACTACTGCAGCAGCCATGTCCATAACTTTCACGCATAGTGGTGGGCGTGAGCAAAGATTGTAGAAGCGTTGGGTGTGGCCAAGTTAACAGCAGCTCATTAATATGTAATGATCAGCAGAAAACAGCACAATCTGAAAGGGGCAGAGAGAATTACAGGTTGGTAACTATTGTTTCCTACAGGTTATTTCCAGGAAACAACTTCAGAAACAGGTTTTCTGGAACTCTTAGACCTATTTTAAATTTGAATTTGAATTGAATTTTAGCTTATATCGCCGAGCCCTAAGGGAGATTATCTTCACAGTCAAGAGAGCTTCAAAAATACATCATGAATTTGAATCAGCTTTCCTTCTATATCCTTTGACATAATGAAAAGAACTTGCACAGTAAATCTATGTTGTCAGATATCAAGGCAGCTTAATCAAGGTGGTTGCTCTGCATTTATCTCCATAGACTTCTCCATCGGCTTGAAACAAATTCCCTGTCGCTGCAGATGAAGAGCATCTCCACAGGATGATGCTGCTTCCATCATGTTCCACTATGCGGATACGGTGCGTTTATGGTGATACGCAGCGTCGGTTTTATGACGTGCATAGTGTTTTACATTAGTACGCTTTCATCTGAACCACTAACTTGCAGCTCTTGTATTTTTAGGGTCGCCTGACAGTTGGAAGGTGAATCTTTGCACCATAATACAGACTTTCTTCTGATATTGTATTCAGTTCCACATATCGCAAAGGGCATTTCAAAGAACTTTTTTAGCTACCGTGACTAAAGCTTGCTCTTATTCTTCATTTCTAAAAGAGAAGAGTTTGCTCAGTAAATACACTTTGTTTGATTATAAATCAGATTAGTCAAGATGGCGGAGGGTTTTATTTGGTAAACAGCAAACAAACTTTGCTAGAGAAGAGAAGATATTACGAATCCATGGCCCAAAGCATGAGAGGTAATTACTTTCCTCTTGACTGAAAGTCTCATTTCAGATGGAGTAGCAATACCAAGATAAATCTAATGAGATTTCACACCTTTCTTGTGTTGCGTGGATGCAATCCATCAATCCGGACCTCGGTGATGTGCACGCAGCTCAGCAGGAGCGTAAGAGAGAGCAGCTCAGGTAAGAAGAGCTTTACTCCTGCCAGTCAGATGGGGCTCACTGAGCAGCAGCACAACATATTTATTCCCATTTGATATGCAACGCTACCGTTATTAAAGTCGCTGAAATGTGACAGGCCTCGATGCAATCGTGACCCTAAAAAGATAGGGGGGTCGACTGAGGGACCAGCCTCAGCACTTTGAAAATAGTGGCACTCCTTTTACACGATAACACGATCACGGAGCGACTGACCTCCAGTTCGTGCCGCACCATGTCGAAGGAGTCGTTGGAGAAGTAGACCTCCTCGATGCTGTCGATGATTTCCTGCTCCGCCTGGGGGTCGATGGGCTGCTGCCTCAGCTCCCGCATCTCCTCCTGTAGGACATACAGAGAGCTTAAAAATCTGCTCTTCACAGGAGTTTTCGTGAAGCTTGTATTTCTGAATTGTTCAAACAGCAAAGTGCCAAGACAAAAAAGAATACATCAAAAAAGCTTTGAGTGTGCCTCAGAGACAAAACGTGCTAAAAAGTTTTGTGAAAATGTGAAGGTGAAAAAGACAAAAAAAAAGGTAGGAAGATGCCAGAAGTACACTAAAACAAGGTGCAAGAAGTGGGTGTGTGGAATGGTGAAAGAAAAGAAAAAATAACGTTAATGACAGGTTTTGAGTGAAGCCTGCAGCCTGTCTTGTTGGTCAAATGTCAAGGAGAAGTGGGGAAAAAGAAAAAGGACTGCTATCCTCCCTTCTAAGAATCACTGGGAAACATCAGATCCTTATTGATTAACACGCTGTGAATCCATCGAGCCTTATTGCTGCAGCTGCTCTTTTAGGAGAAGAAGCCTAAAGCCCACATCCTCAGCTTAATGAGCTGAGATGCAGTCACATGTCGATATGAAAAGGATGGACATGTAGTGTTGCATTACACAAGGACAAAAAATGGGTGAAAGAAGAGCAAAGACAAAAAGCAACACTCTAAAAATGATATTTCATTTTAACTTTGGGAACTTAAAGGAAAAGTTTGTTCTTTTTAACCTGGACCTTATTTTTAGGCAAGGTAATTTTATTTATATGCCACACTTTCAAAACAAGGCAATTCAAGGTGCTTTACATGATTCAGTGATAATGATACCAAATACATGATTACAAAAGCATGATTAGAAAAACAGAAACATATAGGTTTAGCACATAGACACAATCAATAAATAAGAAAAGATGATGTAAGGAACAGCTGAATGAATGACCAGTTGGACAAAGTTCAGCTTCTACAGGCTCCTTTTCTGCAACCTACGCAGAATATAGCTGCAATGGTGGGCGGTTGCGACGTCTTTGAAATTACAGGTTAGTGTAAATTGGAATCGGTTGAATTAAGAGCCTATAAAACACCCAGAAGCTAATACCTTAGTACCTCAGAGACGTTCCGAACTCACAGGGTAATATTGTTAACTATTCATAAGAAAACATGGTTAAATGAAGGAGTTTTGGAGCAGATAATGCCTCATTACAGTCGGCAAATCTGCCCCGAATGACACCCATTTTATAAATATACGCTAATCGCGACTGGATATTAATTTCTACCAAAGGATTCCAAGTGGCACCAAACTTGTCTGGGTGAGTAACTGAACGTAATATTTGGTAAAAATAACGTCCAGGCTGAAAAAATAAAATAATTTCCTTTAGAATAACTAGCAGGGATAGTTATGGTGCAGTAAAACTTTTCATATCTTTATTTTTTTTTAAGATTTACAAAAAAGAATGCCTCAGAATGACAATCATACTCCATCTTTCAATTTTTTAACACAATGTGCCAAGAAATTGTATTCAGTTTCAAGATTGTGATGTGACAAACATAAAAGAGTTCAAGGTGTGTGAACACTTTTGCAAGCCACTTTCATAATAAGTTGGATGAAGCTTTTTCTTCCAAGTAACCCTAAGCATAACCTTTAACGTATCTTTTACAAACATTAACAACCTTGAAGAAGGCCAATATTTGAAAAATACAATCGGTGAACATATTAAAGCCATGAGTTTGTGTGAAATAGCTAATAAATGTTATCAACAATAAGCATGGATCAACATGGCACATCCGTATATAAACCTGCTTCAAGCTGGTTCACATTTCTACAATACAATGCATGTAATTTTATTTTCCGCTGTAAAATACAGCATCGTCTAATTCACTATTTTCCACCCACAGAGTCCCTTTTACGCAACTATAAATAGATGTTCTTATACAGGGCTAAAGGAGGATTAATATGAACCATCCAAATATCTATTATTGTGCGTGCAGGAGCCTTCAGGTGCATATTGCTGTGTTTGAGTCAGGTAAAAAGGAGCAAACCAGGACCCCCCCAAGGGTGGTGGTGGGTGAGAGCTCGAGACACGAAAGCAGATTGAAGAGAGAGGCGGAAGAGTACGCTCTGCTACCAAAAAGGGTGGGTGGCAAAATCAGCTCACAGGATAGGGAATGTGTAAAAGAGAGAGAGAGAAGAGAGAGAAGCAGAGATTGGGGTCCAGGATGGATGAGTCACTCGCTGCTAAAAGTAAAGAAAAAGAGGAGCGAGAGAAGGACAATGGTTGTGCATCTCCAGTGAAGTTATTCCCTGTTTAGTTCAGGAAATTAACTTCTGCTGTGTGACACTGCTCCCCCGTCAGTCTCACAGCGGCAAAACCCGAAAAAACCCTTTGAGAGAGTGACTCATCGTGAGGCTATGCAGAGTAAAATGCTTCCCTACCTTCCCTTCTGCGCAGTGCAGAAATAACACAAAACAGACACCCCTGTGTGGCCGCTGAAAGACCCACAACAGAAGCCCGCTGTGATGCTTTGATCAAATTTCACAACGAAGGATGAGGGACAAAAACCATCCTTCTCCATCCCTTCTCTGCAAATTAATGAATTTGTCATCTCATTGCAGACAGTGGAAAATCTATTTGCATCCTAACACCGGGTTTGTTTAACGAGCTTTACAAAAGAATCAAAGAATGCATTTTGTTGGGAGAGCGCTGACCAAAAAAAATACGGCCCAGCTTACAACAAAAGTAAGTGCAAACAAAAAGGATGTTGCAAGATTCACAAAGGGTAAGGAGCGGTCATCTATCAGGTAAACAAATTAAAGCCCTGCTCGTCAAAAATTGCTGCTGAATATGTATCCGACAGCTCAATCTGGGGCCCTGACCACCGGACAGCTGCTGATCTAAAAGGATAACAATATTAAAGTCTTGCTTGGATGCGCATGGTGATTATATGTTTCGTTTAGCGCCGTTTCTCATTGTCTTGATAAGCTTTAACGCAGTGCGGCTGCTAAGTTGTCATTTTATCGTCTGCATCAGAGGACAGGTGGGCTCTTGAATGTATAATCAGACATTATCTGAGACGTGTCAACATACGTTTGTACATTATAAACACATTGGCTCGATGTAACACGTTTTATTTTGAAAACTCACAATTTCAATTAGGATCACGCATTTATGTCAATTAAACGTCCAATCAAGGAAACTGCAGTAAAATATAATTAACAGATGATGTGCTCTATATGGGTGAATGAATGCTTCCCTTCTGTGTGTCCCGTTGTCAGTGTGTAATAGATACGTAAAGGGTGACCCCTGCTGCTGGATACTGGCTGCTGCATGAAACTGCAGCGGAAAACAGCAGAAGTCTGACGTTATTAATGTCGACCTCAGGGAGAAAGCTGCTATAACCAGCATGTCTCTCACTGGCTCGATGAATAGTACAGAAATTTAAAACAAAGGCATTTTCTCCCTTTAGCATGCCAGAACATTACACTATAAAAGCACCAGAGTGACACCCAAGCCTTCCACTAATTTTCTGGCAAAATATGTATATATTTACAAAAATATTAAATTAAAAAAGGCAAAAATATATAAGAATCACATCATTTTATTTTTGTAACTACTTTTTGTAAGGTGATTATAGTATCTAGGAGATTTCAGTTGATATATTCAAAGGGTTAATACCTTTTTGCCACAAGAAGTCTTGCAGTAATGTACAGTCAGAGAAATAATGAATGAGTTTAAAACAACTGGAACAGTTAGAAACAAGACAAAAAAGTTGGATCTAGATGTCACAAAGTCACTATGACAACCTTCAGTTGAAAAAACAACAACTTTTTTTCTAACATCTGATGTGTAAATGTGTGCATTTCGCCAAATATTATTAGGATTTTAACTGGAAATCTGAGCCTACAATTGAGCTTCTTGGCAAGAGACAGAAAATCTGGATCTGGTTTTGAACAGAGGATTACTTTGAAAAAGCCCTCCATCCCTCCTGTTTGGTGGAATAGTGAAAGAGCTTCCATGTTTACTTTTTTTTTTTTCAGACACCTGCAATGGTATAATTTGCAAAAATGGGAGAATTATTTTTGCCTTTTTTGTCATTGTATTTGGGGTATTTTTAAGAAACTAGAAAAGCGTAGAAAATTACAGTACTTGCTTGAAATGTATAACATTTATAATGCTTACATATGTTTCAGTTATTTCTTATAATCACTAATAATTATATCATAATACTAAGTTAAATCTGCTAAAGAGGTTTTATTTTACTGTTGTTTATCTGTTCATCTCTAAATGAATGAATAAATGAATGAATAAAGGAATGAATGAATGAATGAATGATCCCATTGTGTGGAAATTCATCTTAAGGCAGCACACACATAAAACAAAAAAGAATAAAGGGCAAGTGAAAACACAGACAGTAAGCTAGAGTAACAAATTATAAAATAAAATCAAACTAACACAAAGTTGTTGACAGATTTGGATGCAATATCAAGGAAACTTTACTTAGGTACTTTTCTGAGGGGGTTTTTTTTAAGATAATTTCTGTTTCTAGTTTATTATATTTATATGACAGTCCAAACTTTATGTTAAATGCATGTGTTACTGACTAGCTAAGTGACTGGATGTCCATTAACTTATTTCCTGTTGTGTGTGTGCGTGTGTCAAAATGTACAAAAGAGTAAAATGTATCTTGCCTGGCTAAGTAGCTCTCTAGGTGCTCAGTAGCCCTAAACCTCTGATCCTAAAATCGCCCTTAGATGGCATCATTAAACCTCTAAAATACGACAATATTTTAAATAAGCTTTTCATGAGCTCCTTAGTTAACTAAACGCATTTCATCACTGGGACTTTGAACAGGATAATAGTTCAAAACACATGGCAGAGGTCATGAGGACATGGACAAGACCTAGAGCAGTCGTATTGACAACATTTCCACAAAAATATTAAAAGCAGTGACAGCTATCTAGTGGCACATCATTTTAGATATAAATATATGTTTTTGCATATTATTTTTCTTTCTTTTCTACGTTCACCTGCTGTGGTTTGCTGACCTCAATTCTCCTCAAATGACAGCCTAGCTCTACACCAGGGGTATTCAAATAAATGTTAAAAAGGTCCAGTCAGATAAATTTTCTTGAGGCCAAGGTCTGGAAAATCGCACAATTCATTTCTTACAATTCAGTGTGATATATATTTAAGTACAGTAGCTTATTACTTTTACTCATTGATTTGCCTGTCAAAACAATTAAATTCAGTGTAATTCAAATACGTCTTGACATTTTCATGTAACTAAGTGCTGAACATATGATTTTTTTTAATGTAACATTCTTGAATTTAATGAATAAAAGTAAGACCATTTAAATAAGAAAATAAATGACATAATAACTGATTTTACTTCTGATTTGAGTGGCTACGTTTGTTCAAAACTTGTATGTTTTGTCTCATTTTCAATATATGCCAGAAATGGGTTTATTGCCATGAGTGAGAGGAGAAAAAGGCAGAAGGAAACTAGTATTACTTATTCAAAATGGTTAATTTTGTCTTCTTGGTAATTCATTTGGATGATTTTCTTCTTAAAGACAAAGGTTTTTTTAAGGTGAAGAAAATGTTGCACGCTTATGAAGATGACTGTAGGCTTGGCAGTCAAAACATGTCAAGGTAAAGAAAAAATCTTTTTTTTTTTTCACCTTAAAAAACCTTTGTCTTTAAGAAGAAAATTGTCTAAATTAATACTGACTCTTAATTCCATATAAACTCTAGTTCTGCTGTCCACTTTTAGTTTTATAAACGCCGCCTGTATCTCTACTTCTTTCGACACATAATTTCCCCTTTCTCCGCACATTTCTTCTCCCATCTCTGCTTGTTTTGTCTCCTCCTACATCTAAAATATGAGTCCTTTTTGAGGCCTGTGTCACTCAATTTATCCATCTTTCCAGTCGGTATCTCTGCATTTATTTTTGCAATTTGTCTCTATATATGCTTTTAACATCTCTCACAATCCTGTCTGCGTTTCAGTGTTTTAAAGTTTTCCAGAGTGGCTGGAATGCAGTGTGCTTATTAGCTTGCTGGTGTCACGTGGTACAGCGAAACTTACAAGTGATTGGTCGTTGGTTTCCAAGGACGCTTGAACACTACCATAAAGACTGGAAAAGCTGCGTTCAGACGCAAACCAGAAGCGCTCAGCAAGGGTTTTAAATCGGGAACTCTGTTTTAGCATTAGTTTCAGGTCCACATGAGACAACAGTTCGGTCCGGACCTGGGTCTGCCTATTAGTGACCTCTGCTCTACACAGTATACATATCATAAATACCCATTGATGCGTATTCAACACATACATACAGATTCACTTTGAAGCACTGTTTGGCCTTTTAGTAGTCAAAGGTTTGCCTAACGATGCTTAATTTGGCTGATTCGGACACAAAATATAAGAATTTAAAACAACGGCAAGCGCGTTTTGTTTTTTTGAAATATATACGTTAAAAAAAGTGTTATGCAAGTGGACGTTAAAGGTTTTTCTTTTTTAAGAGTAAGGACAACTTAATTGGAAGACTTAAGAAATCGGTGGGGGTCATAAGGGCATAATGCTACTGTTTGATTGACAAGTCACAAGACGTTTAACACAGTGCAACACACACTCAAGGTGCACGATGGTCTATCAAATACTCAAGCTCGAGTCCTTACATTGACTCAACAGCCTCGTCTATCAATCATCAGCTCCATGACTCCTCCGGCCCACAGAGCGCCACATGCAGCTGTCGGCTCCTGGAGGATGATGAATGATTCAAATCACAAATAAAATGGTTGGAAACGCTTGACAGGCTCCAGTTTCAGTACCATAGTACCATCGTACAAATCAAGTCCATTGGTCTCACTCCGCTGAGCACAGCAGCATGTTAAGTCACAGTCCTCCCCAGTGTGACACCAGTAATGGATTATTCAATAACATACAGGAAGGACAATGGGGGGGCGCAAGTGTGTGTGTGCGTTTGTGTGTGTGTGTTCATGGCGGATTCATTTAATTTTCTTGTAAGTTGAGGCGTCAAGCGTTGCAGTTCGTGAAGTCAGAGCATAAAATTCATCAACCAATGACTTTTTGTTTTAGCTAAACATACTAAGAGGATGTTAGCAGTGAACACAGAATAACATAAGAGTGCTGAGAAGAAGTATTTGATGCCCGGATCTTTTTTGTTTTTGCTTTATTTTGTCATACTTACATGTTGTATATGATCGAACAAATATTAATAGGGAATAGTAAAGTTCCATTTTCCATGCCAAAACAAAGCCTTATTAATGTAGGATTAACAGAATCACTAAATCACTTAAATAGCAACAATCTGATAGCATAAAGTAGGCTAAAAGATCTCAAAAAGCAACATGTAATGCCTTGACCTAAAGAATGCAAGAAAAGAATAGAAACAAAGTCGGTGACATCGATCAGGCTGGAAGAGTTTGCAACAGATTTCTGAGGCTTCAGAACTCCAGTAGACCACAGTGAGAGCAAATATCCACAAATCGAGAAAACATGAAACAGCACTGGACGGCATTACAAAATGATTTCAAGAGCCTTCCGACTCCCTCTGATGACTTATCTGGGAGATCACAAATAACCAAGAAGAACATTTAAAGCCCTGTGAGCCGCACTTGATTCAGTAAAGGTCAGTCGGCATGATTTAATAAGAAAGATATTTGGCAAATAAAAAGGATATGGCAGAAGATCTCTAAGGTCAAAATCACTGCTGGCCAAAAACCAAACAAACAAAACAGCAAACGTTTATCTCAAAACTGTCAAAAAACTCCTTGTTGAGACCTTAAGGAAAATATTCTGTGGGCTGAGGAAAAAAACTACTTCAAATGACCCAAGATGTAGTATGACCTGAAACCCTCCAATACGGCTGTCCAAAAACTATTCAGCAAAAAGTAGGTCAAAGATTCTTCCACAGTGACATAAACGACTCATTATTAGTTATTGCATATGCATCATGGAAGTTGTTGCACCCAGAAGTCACAATTAATTTTGGTCAATTATCTTCTCCACATAGAGGCAGGGTAGTTGAGTAGGGTTTTTTTTCTTAATTGAGTAAATTAAATGAACATTTAAAAAATGCATTTGTTTTTTCTCAGGTTACATTTTTCTGAACTATAGATTAACTATTAATGTGACCAGGTAGAATATCCATAGGGAACACAGGCCATTATTTTCAAGCTCATTTTTCTAAGCGGCTTCACAACATCCGAGCCAAACACAGCAGGTGTGATAATATCTATCCTGAAAGCGCTGTGTGGTTGCTGCATATCCAGTTTGGCCCACTCACCTGACACTAAAGAATCTAACAAAAATAAACATATTATTTCAGAAACAACTTTTTTTTTTTTATTGCAGCTTACATTCTCCCTACACAATAATAAACGCTTGTCTTCTTTTCATTCAGGCAGCAGGCACCAACCAATTCCATCCCGATTGTTAAAAAAATTAATATAAGCTCTTACTCTATTCCAAAAAACATATAAAGATAAGAGCTTTTTTAAATTCAGCTTTTTCAAGATCTTTAAGTGAACTAACAAAGACAGCCCTTTCCTTCTTGATATTCACAGAAGACACTTATGTGTAGCCTACATTTACCAAAAAAAAAAAAAAAAGTGAAAGAGTTGTTACTCAATTATGAGTGTTGAGGTTGAACTCGATTTACAACTCAAAGACCTGTATGTATAAAAGCTTTAAGTTAAGGAAGAAGAGATGAATTAAACGTCAGCTCCATTCATCCGGACTGTCTCATTCTGAGAATGAATGGTGTTGGTCAGCTACCAGATTGTACTCAGTCTCCTTAATAGGAAGGTCGTCACTAAAAAAGGGCCAAGCCAGACGTAGCCAGGTACTGGCAGCGCATTGAGGTGTCTTCAAGTAACTGTACATCACTATAAAGAGCGTGAGAGTGAAGTATGGCTCTGCTGCCACGTGGCAAAGTTGGCAAATGAGAAATGCTTCCTGTGACAAAGCATGACTGGGGACATTTTAACGCCTACTCGGCAAAAAGTTGAACTGTTACTGCAAAAAGCAGACTGTATTTCACACTAGAATGTTGACTCTAAATTGTGATGCATTTATCATGTTTTAGTTTTGTTCTGGAGTTTTTATAGTAATAACCCTTCACCGCATATACTAATTACCATTAACATGATACAGCATAATGATTTAGGCATCTTTTGTCAAAAACGAATACGGGATTTTAGTGAGAAAGGTAAATAGTTGTTGTTATTCAACACCAAAACGTGTACATACACAACTCAATTTTTATTTGCCTTTATGGTTTGGAGGAAGTCCCCCACAGGCAAAAAAATATAGTAACTGGGAAGTCCATAACTGAAATTATAGTGCATCCACACAGTTTGACGCTTTCCACTGTTTGTTGTCGTTTTGTTTGTCACAACCTGAAACTCCAATGAATCTAATTAGGATTCTTTGTGATAGATGCCAGAATTGGGAAGTTGAAGAACTTAAGTTTGTCGGATCAGATGAGACACAACATCAAGCTTGTTTGCTTGCTTAAGCTTAAGTGCTTTTGAAAATAAAAAAGGGGTAGATTTTTTTTTTGTAGAGACCTACCCCGAAATAACCTCCTGCGGTAAATGCAGCAAAACGGTTTTTTTTTTGTTTTTTGTTTTTTTTAGAAAGCAATAACTCAGTGGGAATGAATAAAATTATACATGTTTTTTGTTGTTGTTGAATTTTTTTTCAAGATTCTTCATACCGTTCAGTTTTCCTCCACTTTATTACAAAGCACTACTTTATACTGGTCTATTACATATATTCCAAAAGAAACACATTAAAATGCTTGTTTGTTTTTTTACATAAGTAAACAAGAAAATGTTTATGCATATTTTTCACAAAGCACTTTCAGAATAATAGGCTTATATGCCAATACAAAAATATTAAAAGTAATAAATGATTGATAAAAGTTTTGTTTTGATTATACATTTACAGATTTTTGTTTCTTCCAAATAAATATCTGAACAGAATTTCAGCATATTTAAAAAATGCAAACAGTTTCTTTGATTGTCCTTACCATGCGACAAAAGCATAGCAGAGGGTTTTGCTGTTGGATGAAACCATACCAGATTATGCTCCGTCATGTTTCATATAAAGCTTACCGTACTGGGGATCCTCAGGTTCTCCACTGGACTCAGATCAGCCATGCTCTCCTGGGGGCTTTTAAGGCCCTGCCAAAAAAGAAAAGAAAAGAAAAACACGACAAACCTTTAATTAAGGTTTTCTCTCCGTGCGGCCATCTCAAACTTCTAGCTAAGCATAAAGACGTTACTGCACGCAGAAAAAAAGTGGAACTGATGGTGCAGATTACTGAGAGCGATATGCTCCGTTGTGTTCTGTAAATTACTCAATGTAACATTACTGATTGTGCAAAATGAGAACTTCCCTAACCGCCCAGGATTCATTGTTGTTGTGGGCAGGTGTTGTGTGCAGGTGCGCTTTCAAGGGCTTGGATGTCTAGTATTCCTTTAGCAAAAAAAAAAGGCTCATATTTATGCAACACAATTGAGGTCTAAGCCTTAATTGAACTAGGTGAAAATACTGTATGTATGTATGTATGCATGTCGTTTCACTGCGCCTGTTAAATGCCACACGATGAGCTGTCAAATTAGCCAGTTAGCTAAGTTAGCTCTCAGCTACAAACGTTCAGACAATCTTTTAATGAAGACGTAGTTTTTTTCCTCACCTGTCTGGCCATAAGAGACTTTATCTTCTGCATCTTGAATCCAAGAAGGGAAAGTAAATGTGTTAAACCTTTAATATTGTCTTGTTGTCAACAGTAAGCCTTCATCACTGCGAAAAGGAATCCATAGTTGACCGTCACGTGACTGGCAAAGCAGGAACTAAGCGAATTCTACAGCATCCTGGGAAACGTAGTTCGTACTCCGTTCATTGCACGTTGTATATGTCGGTGTTGCTCAAGGATAACAAAATTATAAAATTATTCTAATATATATATATATATATATATATATATATATATATATATATATATATATATATATATATATTTATATATGTATTCTTATTATGTTATTTATTTATTTATTTATTTCGATATTCTCAACATCTTTTTTTGCTATGGACCCGTGTGTGTGTGTCACAACTGTCAGTCAATGACTCAATACAATCTGCGGGATTTTTCAAAAAGAAAACTTTCTAACTGATTGGAGTGTTTTTATTATTGTACTGAAATGACCTTTCTTGTAAAGTGCCTTGAGATCAAGTCTGTTCTGAATCGGTGCTATATATAAATAAACTGAAGTGAATTGAAATTAAAACGTGCCTTTTATTTTGCTATAATACACTCATTTGTGTTGCAATATCACACTATATCAAAGTAAAAACAATGTATTAAAATTTTGAAGGGGACAAAATATGAAAAAAATTCATAGAGTCTGAAAACTGTAGTTAAATAAGCTTAATAAAACTAGCTGAATAATATAATTGGTTTTCCGTTGGTTGAGGAGTTTACCCAGCCGCATACTCCATTCATAAGAAAAGAGATCAAACCATTCCATGTTTTCTATGACTGAGTGCCCTGTTTCTCCATCTCTGCCAAGTTATTACATTTATCTCCACATTGTGAGCTCTTCCAAATAATTACCATAGCATTGCACCCAGACAAACTCAGCTTGTTCGTAATTGCCCCATCAGGCCGTCGGCTAAGCAACACTAAGAGGCTGTGCTCTGGAGGCAGAGCTAGTTCCTGGTTAATCATGCTTTAGGCTTATTTCCCAGTCAAATGAAGGTGAGGCTGCTCCCTTTAGGTGAATTTACTCCCTGTTTGTTTGTTAGGCAGCCATCCATAAGACAGCACCTCCCTTAAAGCATACACTGAGACGGAACAGATGGCCTCCTCTACCCGGAGATGCCACCACAAAGAAGAGGCACACACAGTTGGTCAGTTCAATAGCTGTTATTAGAGCAATATTAAAAGGATGTCTTGTTGTTATGCAAGGGAGCATCATGTTGGGCCTTGCAGTTAATTGTCTCCCCATTAGGAAGTTTAATGCAGTTTGTTTTTTTTAGCAATTATTGATGCCACCTTGTAGAAGCCCTATCTTCAAATGTTTCAACTCAAATATACTGCTGTATTCATTCTCCTATTTTGCATTGGAATTTAGTGTTAGCAGTCCTTTTATTCAGATTCAAAAAGTGATCATGCATAACCCATCTTATAACCTATATTCCATAGAGAGCTTTATTTTCTTTTTTTTAGCATTTTGTTTGTATTTTCACTTAATACACATACGCACAAACATAACCACACAGGCATTCTTATTTATTCATGACAAGGTGTCAGCATGACCAGGTGGGAGGGTACTCTGCCAAATGGTGAAGCTTCTGTAGCTGCCAGTTTCCTCACCATGCCAGGTACACAGCATACCGACACACCAAATGCTGACAAAAATCAGCACTCTGCTGCAGATTTGGAACAATTCATGTAACTCGTATAAATATGAGCAGCTAGATTACATTCCAAAGATCTGACTGACTGACTGACTTACTGTGAGATAATAGAACGTCTGACTTGTTTTATTCCTTACGGAGCTGTTAAACATATAATTACTTTTTTCTGCTATTCAGTTATTTATGAAAAAAGTGAAAACACATGGACTAGGTTTGAATAGAATTATTTTGAGCTTTTTTATGGACAGCCAACAGACTTTAAAATGACCCAGACGAGTAAATAGATAGATCTTTAATAAAGTACAAAACACATTTAACCAAACTATACAAAAGTTTCAAAATTAAGAGCTAAATCATTAGATTTTACTCAGCTATAGCAGTAAATGCAAAGCAAAAATGAAAAAAAAAATACATGTGGAGAAACAGACTCAGGTGCATAGGCACAATGGGAAAAACAACGCAGAACATTATTGGGGTCAATTATTTGTTCTAAACATGTTTCATTTATTGTTTAGTTTTGATGGTGAAACTTTTCCAAAATTGGAAGCACAAGCACAGAGTATTGGGTTTGCATGTTACATGAGTTGCATGTTCATCCTATTCCTCCAGTAAAACTTTAAATAAAAGTTCATAATAAAACTGAGTTTCTGTCAGAAAAAAAAGCTACAAAATGTTAACTTCAGTTGAACTTAGGAGGTTTTAAGGCTCGGCGAAGTAAAGAAGGACACACACCTCCAAATTGTACCAACATCCAACACAATCCAATCCTTCTTTACTAGTATAGTGTTTACAGGACAGAATATATAAACAGTGCAATACGTAATATATATTATCCCGTGAAACTATCGTTAAATTTTGAGAGGTTTATGCTTGTTTATGTTTTGAGGTTAGACAACAATTAATTCTATGTTTTCTGTGCCCGCTGATGGGAAATCGAACAAAGATAGAAGGTAAAGCATACTGTTTCTAAACAACATAGATGGCAGGTCAGCAGCGCAACCACCACTGATGCTTTTCATGGCTATTTGTCTCAAGAGTTCACACTGACAAAAACTGCTCATTTTTAGCACAATTCTTTCCAAAACATCCCAAATGCTAGGCAATAATAGTGTCAAATATGATGCACTGCAGTTTTACTTACGCTTTATTAAGCTTGAACACTTTACTATATCTGTTTTCCAGTTCCTCTCTACAATTCCAGCAAAATAAGTTGAAACACTCATACCATACAATCTGGTCTCCAAATAATGCAAATCAATTCAGTTGTCTAAAGAAAGACTGAAACTGTGCTTGGTGAAGTTTTCTCCAAAACATTTTTTATGTTTTTATGACATTTTTCAACATTTACTCACTTTTTTTTTCAGCCTAGGCTTAATATTTTATGGTAATAGTATAAATTTAACTGAATTCAAAAATATTTTATTTTGTCCTTAAAACAAAACAGTTATGAAAAAAACCTGGATCTAGTTAACATGCCCCACAAAAATTAATAGTGGTCATGTATTAACTACACTGGTATTTTTTAGAGAGGCATAGATACCGTGCTAATGTACTTGTATTGGTATCGGGTAGTTAACAGATACTATGAACCAATACTTAAAATGTGGAAACCCTGCAATAATTTCACTCAAAATATTTAGTTTTCACATTAAATTGTTGGTTTTGTGGTCATTTCTATTAATATTTTATTTTCAACAGATTTTTTTTTTGTGTGTATGGTGGAATAATAGGAATTAGTACCCGATATTAGCAAGTACTCAGATCGAAGTATCAGTTTGAAAAAGTGGTACGGTTAAATCCCTAGTACATTGTTGTTGTTGTTGTTTTTTTTGTTGTTTTTTTAAATCCATTCCATACATAGAAAAACAACAGTTTTATATGCTCCACTTTTAAAAACAGCTTTGAAAATGATCTTTCTGAAAACTTAATGAAGACGAAAGATTAAAGAGCAGCTGAAAATGTCTGTCTTGCAGAATAGTCTCGTTTTTAATGGAAGTAAAATTACATTTACTAAAAACAAGTAGATGAGATACTGCAAGAATGTTCAATATGTGGAAAAATACATATTTTTTTATTCAAACAATAAAATGTTTTCTGCTATTACAGTAGTGGCATTGTGTATGTTCTTAGAAGGAGGCAAATTCATAACTTCAAATACATTTTTTTCCATTTGAAAAACAAAAATATATGAAAAATATATTGTTTCGACTCATATTCACTATAAAGACAGAGATCTGTGACATCTTTTGTACGTTTTGGTTTTCCATTACTGTTTTCTTACATGACTTCACAGATTAGAGAAAAATATACAAATAGAATATCTTATATTTAAAGTCTCTTTAGGATAATCCATGTACAATATCTACAATAAAGCAAGAACATGCATTCATTGTAACACTTTTTAAAAATGTAGTTATATCAAGGACTGTTAGATGTTGCAAGTTAATTCCTTTTTACATAAGTTATCTATATGTGATCTGACTTTTAATAAATTACAAAACTTCAAAGTAATATCAAGATCACCTTAGTTTTTGATGATCTTCATTCTTAACTGCCCCCCCAGCCCCCACCCAAAAAATGAAAACATATGTTAAATAAAAATAAAAAACAGAGTCATACATCCACTTTTCACCAACTTCAGTCGCTTGAAGAAGTTGGTAAATAACTGCCCCCAACTTTAGACAGTACAGTGCAATATTCAGGTTGCATACCCCAACGAGCCTCCTTCATTGTTTGTGCAAAAAAACTGTTGGGCATCTAACAACAGAATAACGCTACACAGAAGTCTTCAGGTGTGTTAACCAAATTTACCAGGCAAACAGTTACTTCAACAAGCTGGTACTGGGGGATTCTGGGACATGTCTGATCACATCGTAAATGGTGGTGTGCATATCCTGAATGGACTCGAGCCGAGCCAGAGATCTGCATGATGCCTGGGAAAGGAAAAAAAAAATAAAATAAGATGACATGATGGAAAATGAGGAAAACAGTAGCTAAATAAGAAAGATTTATATTTCCTTTTATTCTGAGCAATAGGAGAGCAGTTTGTAAATTACCTGTGTGGATTCCATTTTTCCTGGTATGGAGACAAACTCATAGATGCCAAAGTCCTCTGTTGCATCCTCATGACCTGTGCATACACATTTTGCATTAGCAGACCACCATTAACTAAAGGTTACATTAGCATGTGGTCAGTAGTAACACCAAAAGAAATGCAGCTTTGTTAAAGAGGCTATATGGAACTTTTCCCCAAAAATAAACGTATCATTAGCCTTTTGCTTTGACCATTTATGACTCAAACATCTTTTGATGAGCATACTGACACCTTGTCAGCTCACCGTGTGTGCACCTATAATCCTGAATCCAATTGTTCCTTTTTTCTGTCGGGTCGGATTTTTCGCGCGCGACGTCTGTGGTGAGAGGTATGCGCGTTCTTGTTAAACGTTTCAGATCACCACCGCTAGTCAGCGTTTAGCCTACACTCGCAAGCGGTGCAATGGATTGGACAAATACACAGAAGAGACCCAGGACAACTCTGACACCAACAGGAACTCCACATAAAACTTCAATAGGTAAACCCCTGACAAGTGCCCGGAAAAGATCGAAGATCGTTTTTGGCCACAGGTGACAGTCGCGAGTTGAAATTTCAGGAAACTCCATATAGCCTCTTTAATAAGCAATTGTCCACTTTCAGATTTCTTTTAGTTTTGCCCACACTTAAACGTTTCAGATCGTAAAAGCACATCTCTATTTCAACTGAGAAGAATGTGTCCATTAGAAACAGAACAATACTCTGACAGCGTGGTTGTGTGATTTTCTGGGGGCCACTTTGGAGCTTTAGGATTTGAGCACTTGTGCCAGTTTGGAGAAAGTAAGACTTCTTTTTTTATGACATATTATTAAGGGACATCAGTTTGTGACTTAAGATGAAGCTCACTTGGGTTATAAAGTGGGACAATAACGAAAAGCCAACCAGCAAATCCACTTTTGACCAGCTTAAGAAAGAACAAAATGAGAAGGCTTTGGAGTTGCCTAGTAGTCAAAGTCTTGAGTTTCATCTGAATTATGTGTTGTTCCATGTTCTTTAGAGGTATTTGGTGGTGGAATACCTTCAAGTTGGAGAAGTTAAAACAACTAAGCAATAAAGTGGGCCAGGTTGGTTTGAAATTTTGTATTACATTCATTTAAAAAGTAATCATTTAAAAGCTACATTTCTGCAAAGCCTCTGGTTATTTCTTGGATGTTAAACATATCCAGATCTGATACAGAAGAAAAAAACCTGAAACACAAGAAGCTTTATCTCACAGCACCGTACCATGACTACATAAAACCTGATGTTGCTGTTAGCATGAGATCAATTTCCCTGATCTTGTTTACTTTTACTCTTTGCTTGCATCTCAAACCAGTTTTTCAACCTTCAGTTAGGTCATTAAATAAAACCAGATATACCGTCATTCATTACTTCCTGTACTAATGCCCAACAAAGATGATGTAATGCGTTTGGAGCATAACATGCTTTGTTTTTGTTTGTCCCTGTTTGTATGTAAATAAAAGCATTTTCCATGGTGAAAGTTTCAGGAGTTTACCTGAACGATGTGGTCGTTTCTGCTCTGAAAATGGTCTGCAGACAGAAAAACGAGCAGTTATCTTAAATATTATAAAATGGTAAGAGTCTGATCTAATTCAATAATCAAGGCCCCTACCTGTTGTAGATGTTCATGAGGACTGTTGATATCAAAGCGACAGGAGGGGGGGAAATACAATTATTCACAAATTCAAACATCAGAAAGATAAAAACACTACCCTGTCATATTCAAATAGAGAAGATACTTTGCCCAGATTACCTTCAATTTGACTAATATTTGCAAGTTATTTAAATATTTCTGAGGACCTTCAGCATGTAGAATCTACGATAGGAAGAAGGTAGAGAATTCTCTGAAATTGTACAGCCTTCATGCGGACTCTTTCCAATTTAAGGCTCTCAAATCAAAAAGATACTCCTAAACTCATGAGGACTGATGATATAAGATACTTAGGAATCCACTTATGCTAAAAGCCAATCAAAAAAGGATATTATCTTACCTCTTTTTGGATGGCATGTCCTACGAAAGAGGAACAGCAGCATAAAGCCAATGATAAACGAAGAACAGACAGCAATGACTGCTAGTGGAGACACAGATCTAACATCATCTGTGTATTTATCCTTTCCTGTTCACAAAGAGAAACAATACATGTTTGAGCATAATTTTCAGTCCGCAGAACATCATGCAAAACGGTCTTCAAAAACGTTAATCCCTCTTCAAAGTTGTTGGACTTCCAAACAGCCATGCGCCGAATGTTCATAGTGTTTGAGTCTGTTAGATAGTAGGGATGTAAGAAAATATTGATGTGCCAATATATCGCGATATTTTATAGCACAATATTGTATCGATATTCAGTATCAAAGTATGAATTTTTAAACTTTTTTTAAAGAATTTGAATTGAATTTTGTCATAAAATTAAACCATGACTGTTCATTGGTTGCTGTTTTCACCCTGTTGATTCCAGTGGATCAACTAGATCCAGTAATAAAACTGAATGTGTTATAGATGAAACAGGTTGAATTGTTTTGAACTATACAATTAAATTCATTTTTTTAAATCATAATATATAGTCCTTGCCATAGTTGCGTGATATATCACAATATGTCATATCATCCCCTTTCTATCGTGATACATATCGTATCACCAAATTCTTGCCAATACACATCCCTATTAGATAGAGTCTGTAGATGTAACTTGCAGCAATATAAATAATGTTCTTGACCCCCAGTGATTGACAGAACACTAGAAACATGAACCAATGTGTATATGCATGATTTCTAAAGGTGGAATACAATGAAGCAGTCAGTCATAATCATGCTGGAACAGCAGATGATAATTGGCTAAACAACCTTGTCATAGGGCTTCTTAAAAATTATTTATCGTGTTTTTTGAAAACAAAAAAAAGCAAAATATTGTTTTAAATACAACAAAGATCTTTCTGTTCCAAAAAATAAGACTTGCTGTATTAAACTAAAAAGCTAAAATCACTGAAAACCCCTTTGTCGGTAGTATGTCGATGGTTATGAATGATTTTGACTTCTTGCGTGACTTCTGTTGACTCATCAAACAGAGTTTTGAACCAAAGGCAGTATCGGCAATAACCGTCACCGTGGCTCTCTTGGTATCACCAAGACAACATATCAATGTATCATCCAGCACACAGAAAGTACCCATGCTATAAAACTTAGTCAATAAACACAACAGCTGTTATGCCCTGTTTACTTTCCCAGCCACTGAACTCTAAAACAGACGGCAGCTGAGGGGAACCTAGCAACAGAGATAAAATCTTGGTTTCAATGTTAGACACATATATCATGAGCTGTATCCATAACCTGTTTGCACGTCTCAGCTGCAGTGCACAATAATCTTCCTTATGCAACATTATAAGAAATTGGAAAGGTTTATCATTTGGAAACTGTTTTCTCCCTTCATTAAAGGTTTACCATGGTTTTCTGCTTTAAGCAATGAGGCATAGTTGACAGTGTTTATCGTAGAGGATTCCCAAAACCAACCCACACTCTTCTCCTTTTTGCCATTTTCCGCCCTCCACCCACCTCTTCCGAAGCTGGCCACCACCAGAGTGAACTGAGCCTCATCCTGCTTCTTTGTCACGTTGTTGAAGGCGCGGCACATGTACTCTTCAGTCTGGGCCAGCTTGTAGGACCGCACCTCCAACAGTGGGCCCTCAGTGATGATCTGAGTCACATTATGGTTTTTGGAGATCCAGACGTAGCTGTTGGGGGGGTTGGAATCGGCCTGGCATTCGAAGAACACCAGCTCTCCAGGGTTGATGGTGAACACCTCCCCCGTGCGGAGGCCCTGGCCGGAGTTCACCTCCAGGTTGTAGGGACCATCTGTGTGTGGGTCAGGGAAACACGACAATTTGGTGTTATTTGAAATTTTATGAATATTTTCAATTTAAAGCATGATGGGAATATTTTTGAATATTTGTTTACAGCACGGGGCTGCACGGTGGCGCAGTGGGTAGCACTGTTGCCTTGCAGCAAGAAGGTTGTGGGTTCGTATCCCAGCCCAGGGTCTTTCTGCATGGAGTTTGCATGTTCTCCCCGTGCATGCGTGGGTTCCCTCCAGGTACTCTGGCTTCCTCCCACATTCCAAAAACATGACTGTCAGGTTAATTGATCACTGTAAATTGTCCTTAGGTGTGAGTGTGTGCATGGTTGTTTGTCCTGCCCTGTGATGGACTGGCAACCTGTCCAGGGTGTACCCCGCCTCTCACCCGTTGACAGCTGGAGATAGGCACCAGCACCCCCGCGACCCATAAAGGATTAAGCGGTTAAGAAAATGGATGGATGGATGGATGTTTACAGCACTTCAGCAACCAGTAAGTAAGATAGGCCTGGTTTGCCTAACCTCTAGTTTTAGTTTCAAGCAATGGTGTCAAAACTAGAACGTCCGAGCTTGATACGTTCCTGCTAATTAACTTTGCTGAATTGAAAGTTTTACATAACTGCACAAATGTAAGCCAGTATTATTTTTGGCGCATTACAAGTGATTGTTAAACACTTTTTTGTATTAAAAACAAAACAAAAAATCTTGTGATAAATTAATATAAGATGATGGCAGAGGTCTAAAATAGCAATTATGTTACAATACATTAGGACTTATATCTAGGAAAGTAAGGAAGTCAGATATAGTTATGGTGAAATGAAAGTACAGTATCAGAAATAAACATGTCCTAATAAAACATTTTCATTTTTTTGATGATCACTCAGTTAACATCAGGAGTTTTTCCAGTCTGTTTTTCTTTGTAGAAACAGATATTTTGTCACAACCCAAGTTTTTGAAGGAAAGCCTTGATATACTTCTTCAACTTGGGGATGGCATAATTAAGAAAGCTACTATAATATTCGAAGGCATCTTATATATTCGCTTTACTGTTTATTTCTAAACATCTGAGTCAGCACATGTAGTATTGCAGACGTAATCTTTAATAAACTTATCTCTTGCTTCTTTAAGTGGAGCAGTGAGCTGAAGCACTAGGTTAACGCTGTCATGTTTCTTCTTTGTTTTTTTAGGATTCTGACAATTCAGCTTGTAGAACATTTCAGTGTAGTTTCCAATTAATCATGTGTGAATCAAGCTGAGTTATATGTTCTAAATGTTGTAAACCTGGCCAACTGATATTTTCATTGAGGATGTATTTACACAGCATACAGAGGAGGGAACATACAACAGGCAGAAAGGGAGCTCCACCAGTCAATACAGTCTCTCCTTCAGTGAAAAACACATTGACTGTTGAAAGAATAAAGACATGTCTACAAAAAAACAATGTAAGCCAACACAGCTAGGTAACTAAAATTTTACCAACAGTTGACATACCAATCTGAAATAATTTGATACCTATCACTTAAAACTAATTTAATCCTATCCCATATATTGGTTCAGGTGTTCCTAATTTTTCAGAAGCTGTGTTCTTTTGTTATCTTATCTTTACCTGGCAAATCAGTGACTTTTTTTGTCAGGAGGGATTGTACACTTTATCTTAGATTCAATTTATTTAAGGCAAGGATCAGATCAGTAATACAATGAAACTCTGAACTGCTTTTCACTGTTTCATCTTTCACTGTTTTATCTCTTGTGTCTTATCTCAGTGTTTCAAAAAAACTTGTTATGTGGGTCTGAAAGTGAGAAATTACGTTTTTGAGCAAACTCAAGTCCTGAAACAGTTTTGAAATGTACCATTTCTATGTTTGAGATCAGTCATGTGGAATTCACAGTATTCTGCCGCTTCATGATCAAAAACTTTACTTTGTATGGTGCCATGGTCTTGTTTTTGTAGATATAACAAGATCAACTGACCATATGGGAATTACATTTAAATTTTCTGTTAGATAATTCCCCCAAAACTAATATAAGTGGTAGCATAAGTTTTAATTTCAGTTTAAATTATGCCACATGCCTCAGATAATTAAAATATTTCAATAGCTCACGCAGGATTAAGCAACTTAACTAAATGCTTCATCATTTCAATTGTAGTTGCTTAGGATGGGGCAACTGTGACTCAATGGTAGAATAGTTGGCTTGCAATTAGAGGGTCGTAGGTTCCATTCCAGCTTCCTCCAGTCACGTGTTGATGTGCCCCTGTGCAAGGCACTTAACCCCAAAAATTCTACATCGTCCTACCGAGATGTTGGCTATTGGTGTGTGAATGGGTGAATGTGGCTTCAATGTAAAGAGCTTTGAGTGGTCAGTATGACTAGAAAAGCTATATAAGTTCAGTCCAATTACCATTTGTGTCAGAAGTTGCTGACAACAACAGTATACATTATGTGTGTTTGGCGCTGATATGGTGGAAATGTACAACATTTCCAAAAAAGTCTGTGGTGATATTTAAATTGTAAACAGAGTTAATCTGTGGCTTCTGATTTCCAATAATTCGATGGGATTTTCAGAATAAATAAATGTGTACATTCTTTTTACCATGACTACATGTGTTTGTATTAGACGTGATACTTCAAAATTCCCCAACAAGCAACAGCAAAGCGAAAGCTTTTCCCCCCACAAAGTGAAAGAACAAAAACATTGAAGCTTGAAAAGTTTGTGAGTTTTACTTTTAAACACAGTCTTGGTTGCTGAAATGTACCAGTACAAGTCTGGCCTCAAAGGAAACACATATCTCTCTGATCTAATTTCCATTGTAAAAAGCGCTCATTAACTAAATCCACTAGTAACACACTGCTGTGCACATCACATCAAGCCAGGGTATGATGCTGTATGGTCACAAAAATCATTGTTTATAATTTTTGGAACTATTTCTTTAAGAAACACAAGGATGTCATAAGACTGAACAAACAAAATTCATTATGATGAGACTTTTTTTTTTAAAGTTTCAATGTGTTTAAACACGCTACACTTAAGGACAGGAAATTCAGAAATCTATAAAAAACTCTTTCTCTTCTACTGTTATTTCGTGGAAATGATGACATATTAAAATATATTCATGAATTAGGTTCAGTGCTACTTCAAACTGACAGAAACAGAAGAGCTTTATCAGTGCAGCACGTTAAACAGCAGAGCCCTGGAGATAAGTCTGCTCCCATGCAAATACTTTCCCAGAAAAAAAGAGAAATATATTTTCAGGTGACAGCAGGTGGTGTGAGTTCATGAAAATTTACATACAGTGTGATCAAACACATCAGGGCAAATTTGCAAACAAGAGAACACAAAAACGTAGACGTAATATGTTTGTGATTTGTTGTCAGAACATCCACTTTGGGATAATGTAAAAATATTGACCAACACTTTAATTCAAAAATTGATCAAATTAAAAGAACATTACATTAAAACATTAAATACAGCAAATAAAAATAATTTGCTGTAATTCCTAAATTCAACTTTTATATAGAGCTGAAAGATTTCCATATTTTGTTTATGGCTATATAGGGTTGTTTTTGGTTAACTGAAAATTTTGTGCATTTCCACCCCAAGAACTAATAGAAGAATTAATAAAACTTTGTGTAAAATCCATACTAAAATTGTACTCAAACTCAGTGGAAAAAAAGGACTTAAGCCTAGCAAGTTTTAGATCTAATAAACTTTGAGTACGTACAGCTGTACATAATTTCTGCTTTATAAATCAGACTGTCCCTAGAAATGTTCTGAGGGGATTTTGGATCATATTCCGTGTCCTACACACCCACTTTGTGTATGGATGTCGTGTTTCAAGGATTACCATGGCAACCAATAGGCAAAGAAAGTGTAATTCCACAGAGAATGAAGCAGGCATGAGAAACCATTTTATTTCTATTGATCTATCAATGTTTATATATCTCGAGCTTTACTCAACGAAAAAGTGACCAAAGTGCTTCACAATAAAACACAAAAATTTGGTTAGCAATAGGAAAATCTGCGATTCAAATAAAAAAATAAAACCAGCAGCAGAAGCGATAAAACAAAAAATAACAAATAATATAAAGTTTGCATTATATTATTACTTCTTGTAGCAACAATAAGATTGGTATAAAAGCTAATTTAAAACAACAAAATTACAGCTGAATGTAATAAGTTTCAACACTTCTAGATATTTAAAGTCTGACAGAAAAGGTACATTTTAAATCTATTTAAAAAAAGTATCATCCATGCAAAATGTTACTTAGGGGTTACAAATAATAGGGCAGATCTCTGAATGACAGTGTTGATGCAGCAGTGTGGCAGACTTAAAAAAGAAGAAGGAGGGGTGCACGGTTCCAGCAAGTCCTTAGCAAGGTAACACAGGGTCCATTTCGACACATAGATCACAGGTTTCAAACTCAAGGCCTTGGGCCAAATCCTGCCCAGCCAAGACATTTATGTGGCACTCTAAACTCTAGAGGACCATATAAAAACAAAACCTTTAATTGCTATTTATGTGCACCTAAATACTCTTTTATGTTAAATCAAATCAGTGTTTATTTGAATAGTCCTAATTCACAACATTGTGAAAAGAGTTTCATTATTTAATTTTAAGAAGAACTTGTTGAATGTAGAGACAGATATTTATTAATATTTTACTGGTTTGTTAAAGATAGTTTGATCTATACTTTCTGTGACAACCAGACCATTAAGCAAATTTATGACCATGATATGGTCCTATATGTAAATTAGTTTGACACGCCTGATCTAATAGGACTGCTTTAGGGAATGTACATCGGCTCCCCATATACAGTTGATGCCAGTGGGGGATCTTCAATGATCAGTTGTGCAGCATTATGCACAACTGTCACTGCAGTGATTATAATTGTACTGTACTTCACACAAGTAATGCACTAATAAGTGCAACTGCTGTACAATCTGACGACGTTCACATACTGTGATTGTAATTCTTAAATGTAACACATTTTCATGCAGATTCTCATTTGAATTCTCAAATGAGTGCAAAGCTCTACCAGTCTAAAAATTAAATTAACAATTTTATTAACAAACAGTCATATCACTGGCTGCACTGTCATTGTCCTCCATTCCCCAAAAATGTGCGGTACCAAGATCCTGCAGAGTGCTTAAATTTGTGTACATTTTTTTTCATGTAAATATCAAACTTGCCTTTGAAAATGACCTAAGAAATTTTCAGACCCCCTTTTGTTTATAAGCAAGCTTTATTAATGAGACCCCTGAAACTTTCTTTGCATAACTATTTTTTTTTTTTTGCTAGCCTACTTTATACTTAGTATTTTTCACTTGTATTGACGCAGATGTTTTCGTTTAATACTTGTCTGTCTAGCTAATTGAATACTCTAAAAACACATTTAAACAAACAGTGGTCTGTTTGTTCTCTACACTTCCTGGTGTGCAAAATCGCCAAAAGACTATATTAGATAAACTGGCTGTGCATTTTAATCATCTAGTGGTCAAACGCTTCACTGACTACTCATAATATTGATTATAGAGCACTGTCATGGTGAAATGATGTTGGGCTGATGTTGGACCAATCAATCACAGACTTTAGCTCTTTGTTGCATTCGAGGGGTAGTTAAAAATGTGGCTCTATTTTGTCTACTTCCGTCGGAGAGCCCTTCTCTCAATGGATAATGGCGCTGTGTGTTCCTACACCTCAGCAGATGGAGAAATATAAACTAGGCTTAACTTTTAGTACGTTTCCATGCAAAGCGTTATAAATGAGACCCTAGAACTCTCCACATTCTGCTCTGCTTAGAAGGTGAGGAACATCTGTCAGCAAATTTCACTAAAAATCTGCCAAAATAAAATTCAAGGGAGACAGTTCATTTTATGAAAATGCACCTTTTGTGCTCTTACCAGACCATCAAACAAGAAAACAAGAAAGAAGTATAGAAAGAAACTCAATTTCCGCCAAAAGAGGCATTTCCAGGATCTCATTTTTATTTTTATTTTTATTTTTTTACACAATGAGGAAATTGTGGCTAAAAGTTGTTTGTAGACTAGAAAGATTCAGCTCACCCCCTTCAGTATGTGCCACATTAAAACAAAGATCCCAAACAACGTTTTGTAAAAATAAACAGCAAGCAATATAAGCAATATCTGCTAACGGTACTCACAGCACAGCAAATAAAAAATTTGTTGATGATTAATTTTCTAAACAAGATCAGTTTTGGTATGGTGTCAGGTGGAGCTGGTTAAATAATAAATGGAAAAAAGACAGGCTGAAGAAAGAAGTCTGTCTACTCACAGTAAACATTGAGCTCCACTCCCCTGCTCTTCCTGATTTGGCTCACTGGGTTGCTGGTAGCACAGCGATAAGTCCCCTTGTCCTCTTTTCTCACAGGGCTGATCAGCAGCGTGGAGTTGTCTTGAATGAAGCGGTATCTTTTACTGGGGGTAAGTGCAACATTATCCCTAAACCACTGAAAAACCACTCTTGTTCCGTTCTCAACAGAACAAGTCCAAGTTACATTTGCTTTGTCTTCTATGACTGCATAGGATGGCCTCTTCTCAATGACTGGTATGGAAACAGGCTCTAGGAGGAAAAATAAAACACTGCTAATTGTGGACCTAAACAGCAGTTCAGGAATCTTAAGATAAGATCAAGCAATAAAAAACTCACCATCAACTGTCACATAAATAGTTCTTTCTTCTTTGATGACCAGTCCTGTTTTGTTATGAAACTCTATGTTGAGGCTCAGATGATAATACCCCTCGTCGTCCTTGTTCAACTTATTAATGAACAGAGAAGCATTTGGCTCTCTGAAGTGGAGGCGGTTGCGGTACATCATGTCTATGATTTTGCTTCCTTTGGTAAATGTGACCAATGTGGTCCTTGCTCCGTTAGGTTTGGTGTGAGACCAAGTTCCCTGGATCTCAGCTTTATCCAGAGAAAATCTGGCATCCACAGACAGGAACAGGGGCTTCCCTTCCATTCCATGATGAACCAGCGAACGGATTTTAATCAATTCACAGCCAACATCTGAGGTAAAGGACATAAAAGGAGTAGGAAAAAAATGGTTACAACAGCATCACTGAAACAAACTTGTTAAAGCTTCCATTTAGGATATGGATTTACCAAAATAGTCCACTATAATTTACTGTACGTCAATGAAAAACAGTTTTAGTGTAAAGATACTGGATGTACAGATAGCAATTTGAGTTCATGAATCCTAAAAGAAAACATTGGCTCCCAATTCTAATAGAGTATACATTTAGTACAATTAGGAAGTTTAGGAAGTTGCTGTGCAAATTAAAAAAAATTTATTAAACAAAATGCTAGAAGCTGCCCTAGAGATTCTTAATTACCTACTTTAAGACATCTTAAAGAATAACTGTTCTATTTATTTTCTATACTTGATTCATCCTGATAATTCAAACACTTTAGTTCGTTAAAGAATTTTCTAAAATTTAGGTAGTTCCAGATATTAAGGACAGATATGGTCATTAGGGTCAAGGATTTTGCCAAGTAAATTTTCTCAAACAGCAGAGGAGGTTTCAATTGGTAGGTGAATTTATGAAGTCAAAGGGTGAATAATTTCCTTTTTGTGGTTAGTTTAGAGTTGTAGTTCATGACAAATCCAAAAGAAGGCCTACCAGTGGGATTCCTTGGAAACCCAGATATCCGAATCAGAAAAACTTTAAGCTATTTATCCGACCTGGGGCAATTCAATTCGGTGGTCTCCCAGTAACCCACCACAAAAAGATCGACCAGACTTACTTACAACTGAGAAGCAAAGAGAAAAAAAATCTACAAGTTTAATAATCCGATGGTAGATGGAATGAAAGCGTTGGCATATAGTTGGTTTTTCTTTGGGATACATAGTATCGTCTAGCTGAAGGCATTAAAACAAATTTATCGGCTAGCATATGATTTTCCTGATTCATAATTACTTTTGCTTTCTGCATCACCCTCTTCTTCCTCAGTTAGTTAAGGTCTTTTAACCTGACCCCGATAATCCTTGAACAAATGTTGACGATATTGTTTAGATTATTTCTATCAGGGTTGCCTAATCTCACTCTTCTGGAGTGAGACAAAAGCATTATATTTATTACTCACTGTCACTCCGCCCAGTTCTAAACAACTTGGATAGTGGCTGGCTAGACAACGTTGATGTTGAGCAATATTTCTACAGTGAGACTCTGATTGGTTGGTTACATGTAATCTTGCCGCTCATGATGTTTGGGGCGTTGTGAATAAACCATTTGACTTTAGTCGTGCTGCCTCAGTACCACCAAGGGATTCAGTGGGTTAGCAAGGGATTCAGTGGGTTAGAAAGTGTAGGGCAATACAGCCTTTGAACTACTTATAGTGGTAGTCTCTTAAAATTGAAAAAAAGGAAATAAAATGCCGCTGTGTCCATGACAACATGACAAAAATGTATTTTCTACTTGGTGGGAAAAAACGGATATTAGTGACATCCAGCCTTTTTGGTGCTGACATTGGCTATACCTCTGTCTCACTCCAAGTTTCCCCCAAAACTTGATCAATCTGGACCTTAACACACCAGGGTTCAATAAGATATTGCTGATATGTGTTTATAGGAAAAAACTGCTTAGTAGCACATCCAATGGTCTTTGACCTAGAAAAACAGTGTTGTACTCAGTACTATACAATATCTGTTTGTGAATAGATTTAATTAGTGTTTAAATACATTAAAACAAGATAAATATGTAGGTATTGACACTGACATTAGTATTATTTAATACCACAACGACTTGCAAATTCCAATTTTTAACAATTGCTTACAGTGAGACGAATTTCATTATATTGCACAAAAAACCTATTCAGAAGTTGAAAGCATCTGGGCTACAACATTGACTTACATTATTTTGCTTAAGATAGACCTTTACTTGTTTTCTATCATAAACACATGATTCCACAGATACAGAGAACAGTTGGTTAGCAAGGCTGAAAGTCTCCTGGTCATAGATTAATTCCTACCATTCTTTAACAGTTAGTATAAAATATTCAATGTGCAAAGACTGTCAAGACTAAAAGTTATGCTTTGAGGCAAGACCTTATTACATGCAAAACCTTCATGTTTGTTTCAATCATTTCTCAAGTCGTAAATAAAATAACCACCCCAAAACAGATAAGAGCAGAACTTTTACAAATTGATGGGACTCTACTTGATCTAAACAAGAAGAAATCCAATTGGCTCAACACAAATAGTGCAGAAAAATGTTAACTCACTTAATTTTTCAGAGGAACTGCTTCTTTTGTAAAACCTGAGATGTCCGCTAAAAATACCCAACATAAAATATAAGCAGCATACAGTTTTGTCAATCTCAATGCTAAGTTTTGTTTTACTGTACCTGCAAAAAGGATAAAAGCAAAGTAGAGACAAAAATCTTTTGGATCTTATTTATTTTTGATTACTTGATGCATAGTTTCGGACTCAAATAACCCAGAAAAAAAGAAACTTTTCAAAAGTTGTATTTACTTATACACTGTGATGGACTGGCGACCTGTCCAGGTTGTAACGCCCTTTGACAGCTGGAGATAGGCACCATCCCCACCACAAACACCCACCCCACCCCCACCCCCGCAACCCCTGGAGGACTAAGCGGTTCAGAAAATGGATGGATGGATTTACTTATACAACTTTATATTACTGAAAGAACACATTGAACAATTTCATTCTTTAAATTACCCAACTCAAATTAATTTAGATGTATTTTCTATATATTTCTTATTTGTTACCCAGCAAAATGTTATTGACCAGTGTGAGCTGCAGATGAGTCTGTGAAAAAAAAACAGAACATTCGGTTTGTATCCTGGTATTCAAACCCTCAACGTCCTGAAACTGTATTGAGTTAATATTGACCCAGCTCACTAAAAGGTGTCGTTGGTGTCAAGCATGAGGCCTGTCTGATCCTGACTCGCCGTGCAGTCAACACTCTGAAGTTACAATAATTGCTGATGGATTGCGCGTCTCTTTCTGTTTAAGCTTCGGTTTGGTTGCCAGGCAGTTAGTTCACAAGTTAGAGGCCCATAAAGCTGTGAGCTGACAGCTCTACAGCGAAGCAAGCTCAGATCTATATCATTTGTTGTGTTTCAACTTCTTTCTCTTTTGTGAACCAAACTTCTATTTGTGTACCTTTTTTCTTCTGAATCAGCATTAAAACTAAAAATACTCTGATTAAAAAAACAGTTTCAGTTCTTGGTATGTCCTAAATTAAAAAAAAAAAAGATTTATTTTTGCTCCACTAAACATGTCCTCCTCCCTATCCAGTTGTTAGGTTGCCTAAGTGTATTCACAATACATACAATTGAGTGTAATTTTATCTGAGATTAAATCTGGCTGTTCTGTGAAGGTCTCTGGGCTTTTAAGAGAACAACATGAACAACAGAGGAGGGTTATAATTGTGGTGAAATTTAAACCAGGGTTAGGGTAAGAAACATAGTTACAAGACTTCAACATCTTGTGAGGCACTCTGCAATTTATCCACTGAAAATGGAAAGAAAATTGAACTATTTAAATGTTAACAAGCAATGGCCCATCCATCTTAAATGACTAGCCAAGCATGGACAGGAATAATTACAAAAGAAGTAAAGAGGTCCATATGAACTTTTGAGGAACAGCACAGATGTCCAGCTCAGGTGGGAAAAATCGGTTGATAGTTCAACAAAGCAGAGTAAAAAGAAGTCCAAGTGCAGGACACACCAAAAAGGTGGAAGAAGAAAATAATGAGCTGTCTAGGCGGAGGTCTGAGCTCACTGTGAAGTGTGATGGGGGCAAAATCCTGCTGTGAGGATGTCCTACTTAAGGAGATAAAGAGGAGCTGGTACAAAACAGAGGAGCTAGTACAAATTACTGTAACTGGAAGGTAAATGGAGAGCTAAAACAGATTGATATTAGTAGGAAATGTGTTAGAAGTGGCTAATGACTTAAGTCTGACAATATGGCCCTAAACATACAGAAAGGAACTACAAAGGAATGGTTTAAATCAAACCATATTCAGTTTTCGGATTATTCTCAGTGAACAATTTTGAAATCCATTTGCTGATTTTTCTTCCTCTTTACCAAAATGCGCTGCTTTTTGTTTATCTATCATAACAACACCCGCTAAAACACGATAAAGTTTATGGTTGTGACTAAATGAGAAAAAAGTTTAATCAGTGATTTTGTGAGGCACAGTGTCAGCCTGGTCTGCGGTGACTGCCGCCTACGTTGCTCCTCACAATACATCTACTGTGCGTCTGCTGTTATGTCCTAAATAATACATGCAGCGCAAAAAAAAAAGCCACGGTGACTTGTTCCACTCTGAGCCCGCAGGCCAGTTTCTGTATCACTGTGAGTGTGTGTGTGTGTTTTTGTGTGCGTGTGGTCAAAAGCAGGAGTGTGGCTGTGTTTACACCAGCTCAGAGCTGGAAAAAGGGCAGAATGAGGAGAAGTGTGCCCACCCCGCTCCTTGACTGTTGTCCCCAAACAGCTTGGCAATTGTTGTGGTGATAGAATGTAGATTACTGTGACAATAGTCTTATAGGTGAGAGGATATCTTTGTTTGGCTGACATGCCCTCACACACAGATTTTAAACAGCAGTATGTGGAGAAGCACTAGCACCTGCCCCTCATCACCCTCACACACATCCAAGATGTTTAGACACTAAATAAAGTCAACAGGTGCTTCTCCGAACACCACCATCCTCTGAGCTTTAACAGATAAGACAAACAGGCCTTTTTCTCAAAGAGGGTTGGGGATACAAATAGCAAAGCAGTTCGGGGAGTCCATGCTGGAGGGATTTTATGTAACTTATAATGTGTGAAGAACACTGGTTCATGGCTTCAGTTTCTTTGTCACAGATCAGTCCTCAGGGCAGCTTATTTTTTCCACAGACCTTTATTTTTTGTTTTGCTTGCAGCCAACAATAGAGATTGAGCTAATTCTGTAAAGTCACGTCGTGATGACTGTGGAAGAACATGCACAATTTCCCTTTAAGCAGGAAAAACTAAGAGGTAAATATAGGTTGAAATTAGGCTGAGGGGACATAAAAGTAACAATTCAAAGAAATTTCTCATAAAGTTGATGTTTTTTGTAAAAGAAATACAAATTGCCAATGAGGACATTCAGGAAACAAAAACTTTTTTTGAAATTGCAATGTCCTTATCCTAATTGGCAAAGTGATTTCATATGGTGCATTCACACCGCCCCAAACGTCAATGTCAAGACGTCAAGATTACATGTAAAGTCTATGGTAAAGGCTGTCAGAGCGGTGCCAGAGGGGCGTCAGAGTCTCAGTGGTGCTTTGTGTGCGTTGGCCATGTCAATTTCTGTAACTATCCCTGCGTTTCAAGTGTCAAAGCGGCAAAAGCCAGCAACGTATAAGTTCAGCTAGCTGAACTTTTGATGCTCTTGAAGCGCGCGTCAACCAATCAAATCATCTCACTGTAGTGACGTCGCTCAATGTCAGCGTTGTCTAGCCCAGCACGATCCGTCATGGCTTAAAACATCCGTCAGAGAAAGGCTCTGCTATGCGCTTTGCAAGCTTCAGCCTAAAAATGTATAGGTGTCAAACTAGCGTTTTTTGACGCTCACAAAGCGTGCGGTGTGAACGCACCTTTAGAGTTTTGTATATGTTTTATCATGTTTACACCATAAATAAATAAGTAATGACTGTAGCCCAACTCTTCATTTTTATTGAAAAAACAATTTCCTATATATTCCTATATATATTTATAAAAACTCTCCAGTCACTAATAATAATAATAATAATAATTATTATTATTATTATTATTATTATTATTATTATTACTATTTCCTGTTTGCTAAAGAAGCGTATTTAATTATGTTAACTACTAAACAGAATTCTACTTTCCCCTTTTCGTCCAGCGAGTGCTACTGCCATTACTCAGCAGCCAGTCCTACTCTAATATTTGTCTAGGAAGAAAAAAAAGGAATAACTAGAAGTAAAAATATGTTTTCTCAGCAAAACCGCTGTGACAACTTCTCTTTCAAAATTGTCTTTCTAAAGAAAAGGTTGTTGAAATGTATTTTATCAAAAATCTTTACATTACCTAGAAAAGTGTTTACAACCCTCATTTTCATTTTTATTATTTTTATTAGGGATGCACCGATACCAATACTGGTATTGAGTATCGGCCCCGATACTGCCTAATGTACTGGTATCGGTTAACATCAACCGATACCATGAACCAATACTTTAGATGTGGAAATCCCACCATAATTTCACCGAAAATATTAGTTTTTAACTTTTAAATTTAAGTTCTGTGGTCATTTTTATTACTATTTTATTTTTTATCTAATTCACCATCATTTCTTGTAACAAGCAGAGAAGAAAATGAAACCTAACTCCCAATTGATAGCAATTTTTTGTGTGATAGAAGTATCTGCATTGGTTTTTTAAAAAGTGGTATATTTGCATCCCAAATTTTTATTATTACAACCACAAGCTTAAGAGATTTTATTTGATAGATCAACACAGTGTTGTTGTTCCTTGTCCCTTCCATGTCCCTTGTCAAAAGAGACGTTTCCCCCACAACTTAATTCTCCCACCAAAAAGTCTTGTCAGGATATTAATACAACCAGGAAAAGCCTTCTGAGAGACAGTTTCTCAAACATTTTAAAGAATTAAAAAAACATAAAAAATACAAGAAAGTGGGATATATTTTCTTAACAACAAAGATATTTTGCGACTTGAATATCAGCTTTTTAATATGAGATATTTTCTCCCATTTCCCAATTCATTTAATTTTGTAAAGTCTACTGTAAAGCTGCTTTGATGCAACCAGTCCCACTGTACTCGCTCAGCAGTAATTATTGCCAACATAACTATGATAACTCTGCATCTCACCACAAAACACTTCAAAACTCTCACCTGTTAGGACAAAGAGGAGAGAACAGACACACAGCACCGATGTTGTGGTGGCCTCCATGGCATCTTATCCTTTGGGGAATATGAGGGACTTCTGGTGTGCAGGCAGGGCGTGTGGGATGTTGGTCAGACCAAAAAAGAGGAAGGGACAGAAGAGGAGGAGGAGAGAAATGGGACTGGCTGTGGTGATATTTGCCAGGGAAATAAGAAGAGCTGCAGAAGCTTTCCTGCATGCAGCTCTATGCTCCTCCCATGTGACATAAAATAAGAAGAGGTCTGCCTGTCAGAGCGAAACTGCACATTGTGCCCCGGACACTCACGCAGAAAAAAAATCTACCCTGAGGGTTAGGGTCTTAATCTGTCAAAGGAGAACCAAGCCATGAAACTGTAAAAGGATAGTTGAGAGCAAGGTTTCTTTACACTTTAACACACCAGCTGTCTGCTGCTTTGATGCCCCGGGCTGTGAAACAAAGCTTTTAACTCCTAACGTCATGTAGCATTGTTGCTCAGCAGTCAGCTCTTCAGCCAGGAATCATGTTGGAAGTCTAGAAAGAATAGAGCTAAAATACATATAATCCTGCAAAATAAATACCTATAAACTATTTTTATAACATTTTCACCACTCAGGAAAACACTGAGGCAAAGAATGTGTCGAAGATTAGAAGAAAATTACCTTTATTTACAGAAAAATAATTTTAAAAATTATACCTTGGCTCCTACACTTAATATTCCACGGTCATTACTGCAGAAGGTTTTTTGTTTGGATGGTGTCTTTAACTCGGGAATCAACTGCATAGCCAATGGATTGGACCATTGTGAACTGCATAAATAAGTGCCTGGTTTGGTGATCCCTTAATTCCTTTAGTCTGGAATACTATAATCCAGAGGAAAATAATCCCCATATACTTAAATATATATATGGGACAAAAAAGTATTTAGTCAGCCACCAATTACGCAAGCTCTCCCTGCTAAAATAATTAGAGAGGACTGTAATTTTCATCATAGGTATACCTCAACTATGAGAGACAGAATGAGAAAAGAAAATCAAGAAAATCACACATGGTCTCATTTTAAATAATTTATTTGCAAATTATGGTGGAAAATAAATATATGGTCACCTAAAAACAGGCAAGATTTCTTGCTCTCACAGACCTGTAACTTCTTTTGTAAGAGGCTCTTCTGTCCTCCACTCGTTACCTTTATTAATGGTACCTGTTTGAACCCATTATCAGTATAAAAGACACCTTTCCACAACCTCAAACAGTCACACTCCAAACTCCATTATGGCCAAGATCGAAGAACTGTCTAAGGACACCAAAAACAAAATTGTATACCTAAACCAGGCTAGGAAGACTGAATCTACAATAGGTAAGGAGCTTGGTGTGAAGAAATCAACTGTGTGATCAATTATTAGAAAATGGAAGACATACAAGACCACTGATAACCTTCCTTGATCTGGGGCTTCACAGAAGATCTAACCCTGTGGGTTCAAAAGGATCTGAAGAACTGTGAACAAAAATCCCAGAACCACAGGGGGGGAACTGGTGAATGACCTAGAGAGAGATGAGACAAAAGTATCAAAGGTTACTACTAGTAACACACTACTCTGCCAGGCACTCAAACTCGGCAGTGCTAGATGTGTCCCCCTGCTTAGGCCAGTACATGCTTAGACCCATCTGAAGTTTGCTAGAAAGCATTTAGATGATCTAGAAGAGGACTGGCAAAATGGACTGATTTAACAAAAATATAACTTTTTGGTAAAATCTCTATTTGCCATGTTTTGAGGATAAAGAATGCTGAGATGCATCCAAAGAACACCATACCTACTGTAGAGCATGGGGGTGGAGACATCATGCTTTGGGGCTGTTTTTCTACAAGAGTACCAGGATGAGCGATCCATGTAAAGGAAAGAATGAATGGGGCCATGTATCGTGACATTTAAAGTGAAAACCTCTTCCCATCAGTAAGGGCATTGAAGATGAAACATGGCTGGGTCTTTTAGCATGACAACGATCCCAAACATGCCGCCTTGGTAACAAAGGACAGGCCTCATAAGAAGCATTTCAAGATTGTGGAGTGGCCTAGCCAGTCTCCAGATCTCAACCCCATAGGAAATCTTTGGAGGAAGTTGAAAGTCAGTGTTGCCGAGCGACAGCCCCAATAACACTGCTGCTCTAGAGGAGATCTGCATGGAGGAATGGGCCAAAATACCAGCAACAGTGTGTTAAAACCTTGTGAAGACTTACCTTGTGATAACGTTTGAACTCTGTCATTGCCAACAAAGGGTATATAACAGAGTGTTGAGATGGACTTTTGTCATTGACCAAATACTTATTTTTCAGTGGCGTTTTATACTGATAGCAAATTTAGACTTGTGCTGCTGATACAGGTAATGAGTGGAGATCAGAGGAGCTTTTTACGGAAGAAACTATAGGTATGTGAGAGCCAGGAAATGTTGCTTGTTTGTAGGTGACCAAATTTCTTTTTTCCTTCCATAATTTCAGATATATAAATAAAAAAAATCAGACCATGTGACTTTCCGGATTTTTCTTCCTCATACCGTCTCTCATTGTTGAGTCATACCTATGATGAAAATTACAGCGTCTCCCATCGTTCTAATTGGGAGAATTTGTAAAATTGGTGGCTGACTAAATACCTTTTTGCCCACTGTGTGTGTTTCTGTATATACAGTATATAGTGGAAGGAGTGGAGTGTTTAATCCCAGCTTGCGGTATTTGTGCGTGGAGTTTGCATATTCTCGCTGTGGGTTCCCTTCTGGTACTCTAACTTCCTCCCACAGTCCAAAAATTAGGCTGTTAGTTTAATTGGATTCGCTAAATTGCCCTTAGGTATGGATGCATGGCTGTTGTCTGTCCCTAGTAATCATAAAATATGGTTCGCAGTGTTTATCTTTATATACTATATATATATATCTATCTATCTATATATATATATATATATATATATATATATATATATATATATATATATATATATACAAAGACAGTCATAAATTCTGCATGTTTCCCTTAACTGAAACCTTCATAGCCTGTCACTTTAATTGTTAGAGTTGCAAGGTTCTGTTTTGCCAGTAGATGGGGTCAACACATCAGGTATTTAATCTTGTTCTTGATTGAGCTGGGGAGCGCATCAGAGAAATGCCTTCACAATGATTATAATTTAAATGACACGTTGTATTTACTGTTCAGTTTTGGTTGGCTTTATTTTATGCACCACCACCTAATTTTGTAGTAGAGCTTTCCATTTATTCTGTTTCTTTTATTTTCATCACATCAGGGCAGACAAGATTTATCATGCTTTTTTGTTTGTTTGTTTTAACCTTTAAACTGTGATTGCACTGCTAAAAACACACCATAACACTGGACAGCTACAAAATTAGATAAAATCTAGGTGGCTAAAAAAAATTAAAGGGCTAATTTGACCAAACTTCTAAACAAATATTTAACATTGTATACCGTTTGAATTTAATTTAATAAAAGAAGGATTTTATTTGAGAGAATTTGCTTTAATATTGTCAAAGATTTTCCATTGGTAAGTTTAAAAGATATAAATCTCTACATGCCACCTTTAATACAATTTCTGTGAAAACAAGTTGTTGTATTTACTAGTATTTTCTAGATGCTTTCCTATCAGCAAACAACTTTTTGGTCAAATTAGAATCATTTTAAATCTTAATCTGACATGGCATGTGTTTTGTTAATTTCATGCTTAATCTAATTAAATGAGGTCAATGGCAACCAGATAAGACATGGTCTTCCACCTAAATTATGAAGCTAAAAGAGGAGGGCATTATTCAGAGAAAAAGTCAATAGCCTCGTGGGACATCTAAATATACTGCAGAGATCCACAGCTTAGGTGGGAGAGTCTGTTGGGACAACTATAATTTTTCTCTCTACAAATCTGGTCTTTGTTGGAGAGTCGGGAAAATAAAGCCATTGATTAAAGAAAGCCAGAAGACGTCTTGCTTAAAAAGCACTCCTATCAAAACATACTAGTAAATAACTTATCAGGACACCTTGAACACACCCTCATGATAAAACACAGGGGTGGCAGCATAATTCCTCGGGGATGTTATTTTTTCTTTAATCAGAAAAGCGGTCAGCTGGGGACAACTGGTCAGGGTGCATATGAACATAGGTGGAGCTTAATACATTTCAATCCTGAACAAAAACCTGTTGGAGGCAGCAAACCCTTGAGCTATTTTACACTGACCTATTAAAAGTACAGTTCTGAATTGATTTAAGCATCTGTTGCAAGACAAGAAAACAGATTTTCACAGGTAGTTCCCACTTTGTAAAGAGGAATGGTGTAAATATTTTACCAAGACCCACATCAGTGACACATTCAACTATAAAAAAAATAATAACAGGATAAAAAACACCTCAAGATTCTCTTCTTGAGATACAGCAAGGGATCTTTTTCGTTACTAGATGTATTTCTTTAAAACGGCTTGTTCCTCTTACATTTAGTGACAAAAAATGCACGGCCATTGATCAATTGAGTATTTTTTTGTAAACACTGAACATTTCAGCATAAAATAACGGGACACTGAGAAACACACAGAGGGATTGCCTAACGACTGGCTAAGGATGTTTTCTCTTCTACCCTGAGTTTTTGACAAATCTAACCTGGCGACTGACTAGTTTTTAAAGGGGAAGGACAGTTTTTTGCATTCTGGACCTTATTTATAGCATGCAATACCCCACCAATTTGCATGCAATTTGGTGCGATTTTAAATCCTTGGGGAGATATTTAGACTCATTACCGATTAACATATAGCTATATAATGGGAGTGTTTGGGGCACTGAAAGTGCAGCTACTAAATGAGGCATTATCTGCCACAAAACTCCTTCATTTCATCAAGCACTATTCCCCTGAGTTTGGAACGTCTCAGAGGGGCGCTGTAGTTGTCTTCCAGAGTGTTTTACAGGCGTTTAGTGTAACCAATTCCAGCGATTTCAATGACATCACTGACGGTTCCGTCCCAGTTATAGTCTGAGCGGGAATTTCACTCTATGACGGCGGTCTGTGGGACAGAACTTGCTACTGCAAACATCAACATGGTTCGCGTTTGTGTGTTTCCAAATTGCAGAAACAAAATGGCCAAGTGGACTAAGTTCAGCTTCCACAGGTCCCTTTCTGCAACCTCCTTAGTCCTGCTCAGACTACATCTGCAAGGGGGCACGGCAGCAACATCAATGAAATCGCAGGTTGGTGTAAGTTGCGATAAACGCCTGTAAAACACTCCAGAAGACCACAGCAACGCACCTCTCTGATGCTTCAAACCCAAAGAGGAATAATACTAGCAATTCATAAAAAAACTTTGGGGAAATGAAGAGAGAGGCATGAAGAGAGAAGATATAATTCCTTATTTGGAGGCTGCATTTTGGGTGACCCAACAGCTCCCCTTATATGAATATATGCTGATCGCGAATGGATGTAAATATTTCCAAAAGAACTTCAAGACGCACCAAAATTATCTGGGTGGGTAAATGAACATAATGCGTGATAAAAATGAGGTCCAGATTGAAAAAAAAACATTACCCTACCATTTAGAGTAGATCAACCAATGATGAAAAAGCTACCTGGTGAGAATGTAGAGCGACTAGCTACTATTTGAAGTGTATATGTTGACGCAAAGGGGCAATTTTCACTTCTAATCTGCAAATTAAGCCCTGCAGATCATCTTCTGTCTGAAATGTTAAATATGAGATATAAAGAATATAAAGATTTAAGTGAGTATAAGTCTGAAATCCTCCAAGGCCAATATCTGACAACATAGACAAAGTTGTAATATTTTAAGGGTTATTGGATGTTGATGGTACATCTTGTCACATTTTCTATTTTTTTTAGCCCATCAGCAAACATCTCAAGTATTTCACTCTAACTCTCACCCCCTTTTGACAGCTCACCTTCTTTCTAATAAACTGCCACTCGTTACTACTTCGCTCTCCTGAGAAACCTCACATCTGTCCTCCCAACTTCTTAATCTTAGCATTTGTGTCTGCTTCCTCCTTCATCTGCCTTCTCTTTAATTTCTCCTCTGTTTTAGCAACCTTGGCCTCCAGCTGCTGACACTCCAAGCAGACACAGCACACCAGCCCACATCAAGGCCATACTATTGGCATACGAGTGTCTGAATGTGTGTGTGTATTTGGTTTCTGGAGCAGTCGTTACAGTGGGGCCTCATGGGGTGTCACTGCAGGCTCTCCTACATATTATTTTCTTGTTCCATTGCGGTAAAAAGGTAAATATAGCTGTGTTATAATGCTGGAGGCCCCAGCAGTTTCATCAGAGACATTGCAAAAGTGCGGAAGGGGCTACCATACATACAACATACATTCTCACAGTTATTTTGCGCAATGCCCTGCCAAAGGATTTATATTCTTTAAGTTATTTTGGAAGTTTTTTATGTTACAATCTCAAAGCTTAAGATTTAATTCATAGGAGAAATAGCCGGTAGGCCTACCGTCATGCTACAGATATCCGCAGCACAGGTGGAAAAAAAACAACTTTCAAAATGATATTATAAATCATGCACTACATAAATTTAGCTTTTAAGGCAGAGGGACGGGTCTAATGCCACCAGTGAAGAAAAGTCACAAGAAGTCCCTTTTGCAGTTCTTAAGGAACACAGCAATCATGTTTAAGAAGGCGCTCTGGTCAGATGGGACTGAAATGGAATGTTTTGAATGCAAAACACTGTGCATCTTTACACCTTAAAGTTCCATTCCCACAGTTAAACATGATGGTGCCGGACAATGATCCTTAACATACGGCTAGAGCTACGAAGGAATAAAAAGGTTTGGGTCATGGTCTCAAACTCTGGTCCTGGAGGAACACTGTTCTGCGACTTTTAGATGCACCACTTGTCAAGCACACCTAAAAAATAGTCAATTACTGGTTGTCTTCAAGCAGAAACACATTGATATGGCAGAATTCCATAAAGATGTAGATAAGGATAAGAATGATTCAGTCTCCGTTGGAGTTTTAACATATATATTTCAACAGTAAACGCTCCCCCACTCTAACATAGCATCTCTCTGTCTGTCTGCCTGCTGCCTGTGGCCTGTGTGAGTGTGTTATATGAGCTCCAACTAGACAAAATAAGATGACAGTTACATCCTCCAACTACATCAGTGTAGCTAAAAGGTCTATGATTCTCCAGCATTCCAGAATATTCCTCTGCTGCTTTTAGTAATAATCTAGGAGACTAAGGTTGGCCGTGTTACCGCGCTTGTAGCAGGACAATCTGGCGCCAGCATTTCTTCTTCGTCTTCTTCTTTTTCTTCTTTAGATTTACATGCCAGTCTGGTATATTACCGCCACCAACTGTTCAGGGTGTGGAGTTTCAATGGAGGATTAGATGCTTACATCTATTTGTTTCAACAACAAAAAATAACAACAATAATAATAATATTAAAATAATAAGAATAAATAAAAATAATAATAAAAAGCATTAAATTCTGCTATATAAACCTGTTTTCTTTAAAAATCTCAGGAGACTAGGGGCCTGTACCATGATGTACCACAAACTCGGGGTTACAAGATTGGTTTTGAGTCGACAAAACCAAACCGAAGCAATCAGGCTTTATTGTTACCATGACGCAGCTCATCAACTTTCTCTGTCAACTCTGGCTTTGATCCTTAAGCTATGATTAATCCACACGCGCGTGCACATAAAAGAGTGACGTCGACACTGAACAACCAGTCGCGTTCAATATGGATAGAGCACCACCGAAACAACACAGCTGACTTTATTAATTTAATTTATATTGTGCATTGTTGTTATGTCAGTGCTAAATAAATATCTTCATAGTTTTGTAACTGATTTATTGCAATGCTTTGATTTTAGTGAGGTTAGTGAACATCATAGCCATAAATTCAATGGTTCTAATAACTGACAATCATTTCTTTCGGTGTTTCGGTTTTCGGCCTTAGTTTTCTTCATTTTCGGTTTTCGGTTTCGGCCAAGAGTTTTCATTTCAGTGCATCCTTAATATATATATATATATATATATATATATTGTATATGTGTGTAGATGTATGTAAAATGTGAATGTATAGGCTATTACATCCTAAGAAAGATTGATATTCATTGATTTTTAGATGCAACCCCAACTCCAAACGTTCTTGGCATCAGATCAAGACAAAATATAAAAATATAATTCAAAGTGGTGAGTATTTACCATAACCTTTTATTATTTTTTGAACATTTAATCACAAACACTTGTTTGCAGAAAACAGAAAAAAATGTGAAATGAGGAAAACTGAGGGACGGCCACCTCCTCAAGATTACACTGTGGCGGAGGAGTTGGGTTTGAGCAACAATAAGGGGCGGCCGATTATGGATGCGGTACAGTAAGGGCATGGCTTCGACAAGTCACATTTGTTATGTGCGGCTCAAGAAGTTCACAAAGATAAGACATTCCTTCCGTGGAAAATCTATATCTTTCATACAAGTAAGCATTAGGAAAGTCAAATGGATTTTGTCTGTCCCTAAAAACTCTTTCTCTACGAAGTGCTCGTCTAACAATTTACGCGGAGATGTCCACAGGATTTGGGACAAAAGGTGAAGCCATTGCAACAGAGAACAGACGCTGGGAATTAGTTACGTCACCGATATGTTTCTTTCCTCACAGCTGATTGGTCAAACTTCAGTCTGAGATCTCGAATCCAGACCATAACCTGCCCCAGAGCAGGTTAGCCGTGCAGCGTAAGATACCATGGCAACGAACACCGATTAAAGCTGAGCTACTTTCATAGTACGTAAAACCCAGGGTTGGCGGAAACTAATCTGAAACATAGCTGGCTAGCCACCTAATCCGGCTTCATGGTACAGGCCCCTGACCATGTTGAGGATTTAACTGGAGAAAAGGAAACATTCTACTGATAATCTTGTATATCCTAGCGTTTTAATTTCCTTAAACATTATAGATCTTTCTCTTCTGTTAGCGTCACACTGTAACAACACATATTTCACGGTTTTTAACTTGAAACAATGAGAACATAGACCCGTTTCGTGCTTCCCTTATCTGCTGAGATTTTGCTTGAGAAATGTATGTCCGATTCTTAATCTTGTGACCACCACTTCTTCCCTTCTGTTCCAACTACCCTGCCTCCTTGGTATTACTTGCTTTTGTATTGTGTAAAAAAAAACGTCCTCTAGTCTCCTCATCCCACTGTGCTTGACATAGATTGTTGATTTCTGTTTTTATGAAACTTTTCATTTCCATTTTGCGCAGCGGTATTGTCAATTGGAGTTCTTTTGTAAGAGCTCTTTTAGCCAGGCGGTCCACTGCCTGATTACCCTTAATCCCTACATGAGATGGTACCCATAAAAAACATACCTTTACATTAATATTATGTAATCTGTATAGACTTTGATAGATTTCAAAAATTAAATCTGGCCTACAAACAGATTCACAATTTGCAATGCTTAGTTAAGATGCCATTGAGTCTGAACAGATAATATATTGATTAGATCCAACCTCTTCTATCCAACTGAGAGCTAGTTAGTATAATGGCTAAAAGTTTCACAGTGTAAACCGCTAAATGATCTGATGTGCTTTTTAATATTGATTTCTGTAAATGTGGTATGTAAACTGCTGCTCCTGTCTTTCCTGTATCTGGAGCTTTTGAACCATCTGTACATATTTGAATACTGTTGTTGTATTTGGGACCAAAGTATTGCTGCACCAGATCATTCATCCCACCATATTTCCTGCAGTGTTTTGTTATCTTTGCTATTTCAAAATCTACATCTGGTGATGGAAATATCCAAGGAGGTCTGATAGATATTGCGACTGTACTGGCACAAGCAGGCAGAAGACGCTCTCCTTTTGAAGCTGGTGGAGATTGTCTGGAATGAGCTGCACCTGACAACTGCTGCCTGCCACGCCACTGTGTGGGAGGTGAGTACACACATACACATACAAACAGCAAAGTCCAGCACTCAGAAAACATATCCTGACAAATTACCTTAGAATCTTCTTTTCAAGCTTGCCTTTTGGACCATATTTAATAAAAATCTATAGATTAAAGCTTTGGTTCCAGTTCTGCTTTTCTGAGCTCTGTTTTTTTTTTTTTCTAAGCACTACTTGCGTTTTGCATTGGTTTCCAGAACCTCCTTGAAGTTCATGAGACATTCCCAAAACCTTATCTTAATCACCTCTAAATCAGTTCTGATTAATCGTTTTAAATATCTTCAGAGTATTTTCTTCTTCAGCAGATGTCATCTCCAAAACCTATTCATTATTCTGCAATTTTGTGGCTTTAAATGTTCTCAAGCTGTGGCTCGTGTGCCAAAAACGGACGGAAATGGAAGAACATACAGTTCCCAAAACCTCTAATCCTGGTGATCAATTTTGAAGGTTTAACCCTTTCAGTCTTTCATTCTCTTAATGTGTAGATGTCTTATCCACTTTAGTGTGATCAATGATTTTTATTAAGATCTGCTCAGCACCTGAAGTACAGCTGAAGTACCACATTTAAAGCCTGTCAATATGGTTGCCTATATCTCATCCTCGTTTTTTGCTGTTTCATCTTTGTTATCAACTCACCCTATTTAAAATTAAGTTTTGATTGAGTTAAGTTAGAGCCAAGGCTCTTTAGTACGGGTAACCTCATATTCAGCTATGGGTATTTCGGTTGCACATCCTAGTTCCTCCTTGTTTTTTTTCCATCATATTCTTTAGTAATTTGCACAGCTAACTGTCTCTTTATTTTAGTTTGGGCTGTTTTGATTAGCCAGCATTTCAAGCCTATCTTTTCCTGTGTAAATGTTGCTATCAGGTGGAGACATCGTACCACAGCATGCATCAGTATCCACAACCAGAACAACGCAAAAAATGTTCGTCCCGTTTGGTTGGGTCGTCGGACTAAACCAAACCATCAGTTGTTTGAGCCAAAAAGGCTGAGAAACCCCAACAACAAAAGGTTTTAGTAGAGGTCTACTAAAAAAAACTTAAAGGTTTATTTTTCCTTGGGAGAAAAAAAAAACACTGGAAAAAAACTCCCAACAACAAAAGAGCTTAGCACAGGCCCCACAACTAAAGAAGACCAATCTTTCCCTTAGCTGATTCATATTAGGAAGTGTCATGTCTTGAAATCCCATCTGACGGCAGATCAAGACACCAAGTCCTTCCACTTCAAAAAATACAAGCATATGGCTCTCAAGGACTGGAGTTTCAGAAACATTCTTTAGATTGATCAATCAATCGATCAATCAAACTTTGAAAAGGGATTTTCATACAAAAATTGCAACTCTTTACAGTTTGAAAAGTATTCCACATATACCCCCCAGATTTAGACGTGATCACATTTATATCCCCCTCCCCCAATGCAACCCCCATATGCAGACCCACCTAAGAGCAACATTAAAACGGATAGTAAAATGGACAATCAAATTGACAATGTGATAGTATAGCCTAGTCAAATCTGTTCACAGATTCTCTTCATCCAGTTTGAAAAAGGTTGAATGATTTTTTTTTTCCAAAATAAAATTGGGCAAATTTTACCAGATTCGGTGGCGACATTCTCCAAAGACATGCAGCTTTAATATCAGCAAAAAGTTGTTCTACCAACTGTTGAGAGAGGGTTGTCACATGTATATGCATTTTATATGTATATGCGTTTGTTTAAAATACTTTTTCCTTCCATTTGAAAATCCTACAAAACTTTGTGTGTCTCTGTCACAAACATGTATATAATATAGTACATTTCATGGTTACAGTTTTTTAAGGTGTAAAGGCAAAATATTGTAACTTTCAGATTTTGTTGACTGTCTGGTTTAACATGAAAACTTCTCCATTGAGATATATGTTAGCGGGAGTGTTAGACTACGTGGGTGTATGCTGGCACATTTTCTCTTATATTCTCATCTGAGCAACAGGCTTTTTTGGTTTTCTACTCCTGTTCTGTTGAACCTTTTTATCACCCAGGACCTGACTTTTTGTCACCTGTGTTTCAACTTTTCCACAAGAAACTGGCTGTTTTTCCAAGAGTAAACAGATCGGGTCAGTCATAAAAAAACGTATTGCTGTTTCTTCATAGTAGCTAGTCAGAACGGTGTGTGTGTGTGTGTGTGTGTGTATGTGTGTGTGTGTGTGTGCAGATCCATTTCGTGCATTCTGTTTAGTTTTTTGTGCACTGTGTTTGTGCTCAAACCTCACCCCTTTAACTCCTTACACTATCTTGCGCCCACGCAACATGTGACCAGCAGTCAATGACAGGAAACAAGCCAACGGTGGTTCCTACTCCCTGCAACCCAGATCCTCTTCTGCTTCAAGTTCAACATTTAACTTCGAAAGTTCAAAATTGTATCCAAACATCATAAAGCTCAGTGCACATCTAATAGTAAACTGTATCTGCTTTGTGTGGGTTACTTTTATTCAATAATATTGCTTGGGTCATTGCTATTCTTAATCCAAAGGCAGCACTGAGAAAATAATTAAGCTTAAACTTTAGCTTGATCCCTTGCCAACCTCAATCCACAATGACTGCACATGACAGAATTTGTCAGTGACAGGTGTAGCAGTGATAAAGCCTTTCCTCAGCCGTTGTGTTTGCATAGTTTGCACCCAAATAATCCTATTTCCTGCGCGTAAACCTTTAGACAGATGGAAAATGAAAAATTATTACTCAGCCTGGAATTTTTTTTTAGACGTACTATCATGCAGAGAAGTAATGCAAATGAAAAAGTCTGCTGTTCACTCCAGACATGACTGAGCAGTATGTCTGTACAGTGCAACATGTATATTTACTAAACTAGAGAAATGAAAGTGCTCTAATTCCATTTTAGCCGCAACTCTTTGATTAAAACTCCAACAAGATTTGGTTCAAAGTACATACACACATTACCAGACTCATCTATTTAAAAAAAGGTTACTAGTGTTTGTTCATGTGGGTTATTGCATGCACATGCGCATGCATACAGAGCTGAGTGGACACAGCCTGCTCTATGTTCTCCCCTGCAGTAAAACAGTTGGCCTTCAGGACAGATCATGATCCCAGCGTGAAAGTCAGTTCTGGCTTTACTCAGGCCTGAGCTTTGTGGTTTCACTGTTCGGAACACAGAAACACATCATGTCTGCAGTAAGTAAAAACTAACCATGCTTTTAATAGCAACCAATGTTACATATCTCCAGCGCACATTTGTAGGGATAAAACACTATTAAAACTAACTATAAACCAAATCAAATTGTATAAAAGTCTGGTTTCCAGTATACTGTTACTGCTTTACCTTGAGACTTTAAATTTATCAAGGCATGATTTGGAGAGAGCAATAGTAAAACCATAAAATACAACATACGAAATACCTGCTATTATTAATCGCTTACACCAAGGCAACTCTAAACAGATGAATTTTCAGCTTTGGCTTATAGGAACTTAGTGTTTCAACAGCTTTGCAGTGGTCTGGCAGTTTGTTCCAGGTAAGGGGAGCATAGAAACTGAAAGTTGCTTCTCCATGTTTGGTTCTGATTCTAGGGATGATTGGTAGACTAGAGTTGGAAGAGCTGTGTGGTCTGGGTGGATAGTATAGTGACAACAGATCTTCAACATATTTTGGTGCTAAGCCATTCAATATTTTATAAACTAGTAAAATTATTTGAAGCACATTCTCTGAGCTACAGGGAGCTGGACTTTAGAACTGGGGTGATGTGCTCTACTTTCCCAGTTCTGGCAAGGATGTGCACAGAAGCATTCTGGTCTTTTTTAGGCAGATATGTAAGGACACTATTGCATTAATGAATCTGACTAAAGATAATTGCATTGATTAGTTTTTTTTAGTTCCATTTTTTTTTTTTTTTTGACCTTACGCACCTCATCGTCTATGATAGCATCCTTTATTTTATGGTATTTACAGTGTCAAAGTATTCATACTATTTTAACCTTTCGGTGCTTTACAATGTTACAGTTAGACATATAATTTTTTTCAATTTTTGCCTTTTCTTCTTTGAACAATAGTTTAAACCCAGTTAAATTGGATGGAGCAAATCTTTGATCAAAACATTTTCAAGTCTTTCTTCAAGTCCTAATTTGGATTGAGGTCTGGACTTTGACAAGACCTTCCTAACACATAAACAGGCTTTAATCTAAGCCACTTGATTGTAGATCACTTTCACTTTTACTCCCATCTGACCAAAACACCTTCCATGTGTTCACTGTCTCTCCTACATTGCTTCTGGGAAAATACTAACATTTCAAAAGTTCATTATTTGGCTGTGAAATATAAGCAGTTCCTCCAAAGTATTTTTTCCTGTCCTTGCCTTGCCATTCATTTAGGTTGTGTTATTCTCCTTATATTTTCAAATGATGGGTTGAAGAGTGCTCTATGCGATGCTTAAAGTTTAGAATGTTGTTTCATGAACTAACCCTGCCTTCTAAGTTCTCCAAAGTCTCTTTGACTTATTAGGTGTGTTTTTTGGCTTTCATGTCCTGATGTCATCTCACAAACCTCCAAGGCCCCAACATAACAGCTATGTTAATGCTCAGATTAAATTGCACACAAATGGACTCCATTTGCTGACTTCAAATGGAAATTGGTTGCTCAGCATTTTAATTATGGATATCACAATAAAGGGAACTGAATATGAATGGATGGCACACTTTGCAGATTTTTAGTTTAAAAAAATCATGTTCCTTCTACCTCAAAACTGCACTTTGTGTGAATACCTAAAACAAAATAAAAAAACTCTAATGTTTGTGGTTGCAGCGTGACAACTGTCTGCAAGACACTGCAGATGTGTGACTGATAACCTCACAAGAGCGTTAGTATGATGTGGCGAATTGTTACGTCTGCCTTGTTAATCTGCCCCTGAATTGTGTGCTTTTTTTTTTTTACAACAGATGTTCATAACTAGAAAAATAAATGTAAGAAATAAATGTATAAATAAATCAAACATTTTTTATTACTTTTCTCTTGGTAGATAGTTAACGCATACAGATGCCAAAAAAAGTGGGACCTGGGGAGCTTTGCAACAGAAGTAAGCAGGCTAAAAGTTCAAATCCAAAAAGCAGACATATTTCTGTTAACTGTGCCATACATCCTTATCCATATCCAGATCATCTGCCATGTTATCTTTTCTTGTGCTATGTCGGATTTCTAATATGTAAAGCATCACAAACAGGCCTCAAAGATTTTATCTTCAAGCAAGTCAAGGCTCATGGTCATTAAAATCTTTCTGTATTCTCCAACAAAGTGAATACACTTTTTAAAAGAGAACCTAACTTTATGCTCAATATGAAATTGCTTCTACGTGGCCTTGGAGTTTGTACTCCACCCTGTTGAAAGATTTCAACAAGAACTGTGGTAATGACAAGCAAAAACCTCATGATGTCTTTTTAAATGATGAGAAAAGGAAGCATTATAGTTGCAGAAACCCTGGTTTAAACAGACACCACAAGACCCTGACCTGCTGTCAAGTTTCTATTGACTGATCATCCAACCACAAATATGACTATAGGGTTATTCCCAGCAATTACTGTGTATAACATGTCATCAAAATAGATGCATGTTCAACTCGAAACTTGAATATTATTGAAAACTGAATACATCTCAGTAACCTATTTCACTAAGTGACAAAGACTGATGTTTTCGAGCCTTTATTTTCATTGCTGTAATGATTTTGCACGTACAGCTAATTAAAACATGACTTTTCAGATTAGTGTTATAAATCAGACCAATAAAGAAATGTAGGTTTAATGAAAAGTATACCTTCTTTAAGGTTCATATCATCCACCTTTTGTGCTTCTTAAAGCACTGACCATCCTTTTTTCCTTTTTTTTTCTTTTATCATGAAGCCTTTTTGTTCCATAAATTTTACTGACATTATGCACAATTTGTTCAAAACTGGTTAACAATCAATATGTAGAGAAAGACGGTGACCTTTTCAACCCGTTAATGATCAAGCGGCACCAGCATTACAAAAATAAAAAAATTACGAATACTGACGATTCTAGGGTATTGATGTAAAGAGCACCTTTCAGTGCCCTTGCAATGGGTCCTTGACTGGATACGTAGACTGGAAACGTAGGCATATCAAGAGATGTCACTCACTTCATTTACTCTAGAATGTGGTCTGACCATGATGACATGCTAGGATTGTAGTGGGAAATTGCATGGTTTGGTCTGTATTTAAGTAAAGCACTGACAAAAAAGTACCACTATGTCAGGAACAATTGCCCCTTTTCCCATTTTCCCATACATGAACATACAAGCTCCTTTGATATTCCACTGAGAGGGACACAGGACAGGCACAAGGACTGGAGTACAGCACATGTTGATATCCAAGTAGGATTTCAATTCAATTCGCTTTTATTTATATAGCGCCAATTCACAACAAATGTCATCTCAAGGCACTTTACAACAAAAGTCATTTAAATACAATTATACAAACATTCCAATAAGTTAAAAGTTTTCTATGTAAGAAATCCCAGCAGATTGCGTTGAGTCATCGACGTGAGGTTGTGCCCGGATCATGCAGACTCCAACCACAGCAATTCCTCAGCAATCCATCATCCTGAGCAAGCATCTAGCAACAGTGGAGAGGAAAAACTCCCCTTTAACAGGAAGAAACCTCCAGCAGACCCTGGCTCAGTACAAGCGGTTGTCTACCACGACCGTCTGGGGGTCTGAGAAGACAGAGAAAAGACAGCATGGAGGATGCTCGGTGACTTTGAGCACCATTTGGTTCCAGCAGGGAACTTTATAGTTGAGCAGGGTACCAGACCATGTGGAGCTTCTATGGGGAGAAAAATACTGAGAGAAGAGTGGGTTAACAATCACAATAACAGCAGAAAAAATATATTTGGAGCTGGTTCCAAAGGAGAATAACTAAAAGATCAGCCTTCCATTCTACTTTTAGAAATCCTAGGAACTACCAGTAAACCTGCATTCTGAGTGCTGTTAGGAACATATGGAACAATCAGATCTCTGATGTACGATGGAGCTTGATTATTAAAGGCTTTATAAGTAAGGAGGAGGATCTTAAACTCTATTCTGGATTTAACAGGGAGCCAATGGAGAGAAGCCAAAACAAGAGAAATGTGATCTCTCTATTACATATCCATCAAAAATGACATTAACTGAGTTGTACAGAAAAAGACAAAATGGCACAGTAAGTAAACACATCAATTGAAATTAGGATCAATATTTTAGAATAATTCTATATTAGATATCCTATTAACAGAATATGTACTTGCAAGATGTCTACTTTTGGTTCATTCTCCAAAGCTTCCTCTATGATTCATCCTAGTGACAGTTTTTCCAGTAATAAAAAGCTCAGACTGGCTTCCTAAAATTAAATAAATATGAATTTAAAACGTTCTTTTAAACGTCTTTTAAACGTTATTTTAAAGGAAGGGATTCAAATATATTCCATTCTTTTCAAAATAGCTATTTGCAAATCCTTTTACAAATTTCTCACATGCAAGTAAAACACTCATGGTCCAAGTGAGACAGTATTTCCAGATCCAAACTCAGAATTCAAGGAAAATGGCTGGGACTCAAGGTATTTCTTGGCCAGTGTGGTGTTCTTTTTGCATTTTTTCTTTTCTTTTAGATCATGAAACAACTTGTAATACTAGGATAACCTGGGTAAAGACAAACAGCAGATTTCAAATGGAGAGTTCATTCAAAATTCAGGAATTTGACATTCAATTTCATTTCATTGATCTTATCAAGAAGGCCATCTCTGATCTAGGATACACCTAGAACCAGTGTAGGTGGTGGGAGACAGAAGGACTAACCAAAATAACATAACTGATGGAGAAAGTCTCCCATTCCATGCTTGAAGATGTTGTTGAGCTGCAGAGCTCGTTCAGTGACAGACTGCTGTATCTTAGATGCATAAAGGGCCGTTTCCGCAGGTCCTTCCTCCCTGCAGCTGTCAGACTCTACAACCTTAACTGCTCCCAACAAAAACAATAATGTATAGACCTCATCTGTAATTTGCACTTAAATAAAATTTCAGCTGCTGTTATTTGTACATCTGTTTTTCATTGTTTATATTCTACTAACTTCTTGGAAATAATGCTTACTTTTTAACATGCAACTACACATGCACATTATGTAAATAGTCTTAAATTGTTAAATATTTTTAGAATTATCCTACTCAGTTGCACATTCTAGCCTTCAAATGCAGTTTTGTTTTTTTAAACTGCACAGTACCCTGGTTTTGTAATTTTGTCCGGAATGTAGGTACATTTATTCTTAATTCTTAAGTTCAGTTTTTATACTTTTTTATACTTTTGTGAATCCAATGCTTATATTTTCAGTCACTTTGCTGCTGTTACAGCTGAATTTCCCCTTTGAATATTCCATTCTCTTTATCATGGCCCCTATGTGAAAATATAATTTCCCAAGATTTTGAACAACGAATTAAGTATTTCACTAGCAAGAACTAGGTCTGTTTTACTTGAATAAAGAATCCAGAAATAATTAAATTAGAACCTTTCAGACAACAAGGGGTAGGCTAAAAGATTTTAAAAAGCAACACCTCATGCCCAGATAAAAAGAAATTTGAGAAAAGTTGAGAACAACATCTAAAGTACTGTAGGCCACCCTTTTCTGGGCTAAATTCTGTTAATGATCAGCAACAACAATGTGATGTGATGGTCTGCAGCTGTTTTGCTGCCTCAGATCACAGCTGAGATAACTGATTGAACCAATAATTAAACTCTCTTAAAAATAAAAGAATAAAAAAACAGCACATGGTCAACAGCTTCTGATCTTAATCATAATCACACTTGGGTTATGCTGCAGTACAAAGTTCCAAACCACACCACCCACTCTAGGTTCTAAAATCCTAAAAGGAAGGTTTTAAGCGGTCATTTTCTAAGGATATCTTTGCATTATTTGCTGTAATTTCAGCTTTTTTAAACTTCACATTCTCTGTTTTTTTTCTCTTCCCAGTTTCAACATCTGGCCTGGTGTTCTATGTAACTGTGACACCTTCCTTGAGGAGGGCATCTGAGAAGTCACTGCTGCCGACAATTTAACATTCTCCTTCTACAGATGATACCCTACTTCTCAAAACCCCAGTCAGTGCAGATGAGATGGCCGTTCACCAAAAGCCTGCTTCAGCTAGAGGTTTCTTCTATTTAAAGGGATGTTTTCATTTCCACTGTCTTTACATGCATGCTCAGTATGAAAGACTGCTGCAAGTTCAATGACACCATTGTAGATTGTCACTATATGCTGCATGGCTGGGATTTGATGCAATCTGGTGGATTTTATTGGGTAGAAAACATTTTCACCAATTTCAATAATAAACTGACTACATTATTGGGTAGCTTGGATCCACTAAAATGCATGCACTTGACTTGAAATTAAAGCAGATTTTATTTACTTTTTTTTTTAAGTGCCTCAGGATATTATGTTTTGTGAATTGCCACTCTATCAATAAAGCGAATTGAACACTGATGAACAATTTATTTAATGTTCTGAAACATTTAAATATGACCCCAAAAAAAATAATAAATACACCAACTTTCATTCTGGGTTAACTGGGTGGGATTTGTTAGCTTTCTTTAGCAAGTATCAAAAGGAAATGCATTGTAGCATTCTAATAAAGTGAGACAAAATTATTCTTTCTTTAAAGTCTGATGGGTGAGATGTCATCAAACAGACAGCAATTTAAAGCTCCAGCAGACCCAATAAAAGCCCCAGTCAACAGTTGTCAGCTTGGGGTCAGGCAGCAAGCTGAGGCTTCCTGCGTCTTCCTGTTACGGGCTGAATTTTCCGAAGAGACTGGGGAGTGAACCTCTGGTGCCTGGCTGCTGTTCATTAAGAGTATTAATGATTAACTAAGAGTGCTATTGTCCCCCTGGGCCCAGCTGTCCCTGCTCTGCCGTTGATCCACTCTGATGCCTCTCGGCCGCTAAACTGGCTCCATTCATGTGCTAAAGTGACAGCTGCTCCTTACATTCCACAGAAAATTAACTGCAGGCACCGGAAAACAAGCCGGGAGAAAATAAATAACATTTGACAGATTTGTTTTGTCTTTTTTCTTAAGAGATGGATCGGAGATGAATGAGGGCATCAGAAGGATTATTTCAAGCCTGTCTGATAACAGTTAAAGAGGTGCAGGGGACACAGATAGTGTCTGCTGGTCAGTCAGAGGACATGCAAGCAATTAACTGGGCTTGAGGTAAAACCTCTCAAAATCATCAGGCAAACGGTCTCTTTCTGAATTTGTTGAATGGCTAAATTTATTTATAGGTTTTGTTTGGTGCAAAATAATCTACAGTATGTTGCAAAAATATCCATACTATTTCTTCAACAATTTGTCATATAACAACCTATAACTTGAACATATCTTATTAGAATTATTATACATGTGAAATTATGTGATAGATGACCCGAAACATAGTTGTGAAGAGAAAGGAATGTTATGTATGTTTCAAATCTTTTTTTCTAAAAAGAAAACTTGAAAACTTTTGCTTGTCTTTTGTATTCATACCCTTAAGTCAGACAATTTTTTTTTATGCAGGCAATTCCAGCTGCCGCTTTGCATTACAAGAGACTGAAAGTTTTTGTCATTCATCTTTGCAAAATAGCCCAAGATTATTTGGGTTAAAAGAAGAGGTTACTATGAAAATTAGCTTTCAAGCTTTGCAACAGATTCCCAATTGGATCTGAACTTTGAATCGGCTATTTTAAAACATGTAAATTGCTTTAAATCAGTAGTGCCCAAAGTTGGGCACCAATTGGAATCACGAACATGTAAATGTGGGGTCTTGAGAAGCTCTTGACAAAATAACCAAATTATCAAAAATCTAAATGAAAAAGCATGTAACGTAATAGAAAAAAAGATATATCAGATAGAGTTGCATTAAAATATGGTACATTGATTCTAGTTATTGTAACATAGCAGAGTTACAAGTGAATATTTGTGCAATGCATTATGATTTTATATTAAAAAAGCATTTAAAACAAAACTCTTCAGCGATTTTTTTTCATTGTTTATTTTCATTCATTAAATCATAACATATTTATACTAACTGGCAACATTATACAATAACATAGTGAAGATATTATATTTTTTGACTCGCATTTAGGCATCAAAAATAGAAGAATGATTAAAAATCATACTGTGTGTGAAGAATGAATATTGTTTGTATTTTTCTTATTGGTTAGTGTACTGTACACAAGTATTTAGCTTAACAAGTCTATGCAAACAAAAACTAAAACAAATGGATAGCAGACATACCACAAGTCCAAATATCCAGAATGTCTCATGTATTTTTGTAACCTTATACAGTGGGGGAAATAATTATTTGACACCTCACTGATTTTGTATGTTTGTCCAGTGACAAAGAAATAAAAAGTCTCAGAAGAGTAAAATTTTAATGGTAGGTTTATTGTAACAGTGACAGATAGCAAATCGAAAGGAAAAATGAAAAAAAATTACTTTAAATAAAAGACAGAAACTGATTTGCATTTCATTAAGTGAAATAAGTATTTGAACCCTCTAACAAAAAAGACTTAATACTTAGTGGCAAAACCCTTGTTTGCAAGCACGGATGTCAAACATTTCTTGCAATGTATGACCAAATTTGTGTACATTTTAGGAGGAAGATCATCAACTTGCTGATCAACTCTAAATCACTAGGGCTGTCTCTGTGGAACTTTGAGCTTCAGCTCTCTCCATGGTTTTTCTATTGGATTAAGGTCTGGAGACTGAGTAGGCCACTCCATGACCTCAAAGTGCTTCTTCTTGAGCCTTTGCTGTATGTTTTGGGTCATTGTCATACTGGAACATCCATCCACGACCCATTTTCAGTTTCCTGGCAGAAGGAAGGAGGTTTTCACTCAGGATTTTACGATACATGGATCTGGCCAAATGTTTTATACCTCCATGTCGGACGGTGGGGACGGTGTTTTGAGGTTCATAGGCAGCATGCGAGTTGAGTTAATGCCAAAGAGCTCAATTTTGGTCTCATCTGACCACAGCACTTTCTCCCAGCCACTCTCTGAATCATTCACATGTTCATTGGAAAGCTTCAGATGGGCCTGCACATGTGCCTCCTTGAGCAGGTGGACCTTGCGAGCTCTGCAGGATTTTAATATAGTTCAGTATAATGTGTTTCCAATGGTTTTCTTGGTGACTGTGGTTCCAGCTAACTTGAGGTCATTAACTAACTCCTCCCGTGTAGTTGTAGGACAATTTCTTACCTTTCTCAGAATCATTGACACCCCACAAGGTGAGATCTTGTGTAGAGCCACAGACCGTGGTCAATTGATAGTCATTATGTGCTCCTTCCATTTTCAAACAATTGTACTAACAGTTGTCACCTTCTCTCCCAGCTTCTTGCTAATGGTTCTGTAGCCCATTCCCATGTTGGACAGTTTAGAGTCTGCTTGATTGATTGATTCTGTGGACAGGTGTCTTTTATACAGATGACTAGTTCAGACAGGTTTCTGTTATGAGACTCATTTATTGAGTAGGAGTGTCTAACCACTCTGTTGGAGCCAGAACTCTTGATGGTTGGTAGGGGTTCAAATACTTATTTCATGCAATTAAATGCAAATCAGTTTCTATCTTTTATTGAAAGAGTTTTTTTTTCAGTTTTCCTGTTGATGTACAATCTGTCACTGTTAAAATAAACCTAGCATTAAAATTATATTGTTCTTAGACTTAATTTCTTTGTCAGTAGATAAACTTACAAAAACAGTGATGGGTCAAATAATTATTTCCCCAACTATAAATCAATATTTAGCAAATAATACCTGTTTTTCTATTATTGCTTTGCAGGATTGCTTTTAACTTTACTGAATATAAAATGAGAAGAGCTTATCTCCTTCTTGGTCAACAAATGTGTTGCCCAAAACAAAAAAAGCAACAAAAAACTTATATGGCTTGAACATCACCTGTTAGAGCTCCAATCCCACTAATATGCACCCATGTATAATAAATAAGGTATTTGTGACTCTTTGATTGAATTGTGAAATTTTTTGAACTGTTAGCCCACTAACTTTTTTGCTTTTTCTTTAACACATGGAGTGCTCCTGAAGAAGAATGAGCAGACATGCAAAAACACATGTCTGTTCGTTCTCCTCTAACAAGCAATCTACTAACACTGAATCTGGTTCAGCTGGGGGTTTCTATGTTCCATCGCGCTGTCGCCACATGCTTGTTACAAGTGAGGGATTGCTGCAAAGTTAACTAATCAATGTCATCAACCATTAATTGTCAGGTTAGGTTCATTCATAAAGGATAGATTGCTGCAAAGCCAATGACTTGATGTATCCGGCTAGGTCTTCTACATAAAAGGAAAGCTTTATAAAAATTGGCCTCATAAACTGAATTTGACCTCATTACATTATATTTAAGACTAAAATGGAATACCGGTAACTGAATGTAAATAAGTCTATATGATTGTAATGATTTGAATTTAAATACTATGTATGTTTGATTATAGAATCTAATATTTTGTACTAAGTAGCTCAGGGATTTTGCATATATCTGTCTAAATCCAAAGGAAACCGCTGGAATATAAAGGGTCTGTTTTATTTTTACAAATTCATGGTAAACAAAGAAAACTTTGAGGCCCATTAACTGAGGTAAAAAATAGCCGTCATACCTGTAGTGGCATTGCACCTCTGATCTGAAGAGTGTTGGTGCAACAACAGTAAGTCCATATGCCTCAGTAACACAAACCTGCTTCAAAGACTCATACAGTATCTGTGAACACTCAGCTAAGTACAGACAAGGAGAGTGGAGTAATCATTGCCAGGTCAAAGAATAAAAGCTTGCAACTGTATAAGAGCTGCAGATGCCAGTAAAACAACTGCGGTCTCTTCAAGGGGCCAATTAAAGTCCTCTTCGCAGTGAGATAAAGCAACTCGCATTTCTTATCGACAGCTGTTGTAAATGTGATACAGGTTTTCATTACTGATAGTGTTCATTGTGCTCTTCCTGCTGTGCATATTTAATCCAACATAGAATGGGGGAAATAATTATTTTACCCCTCACTGATATTGTAAGTCCAATGACAAAACAAATGAGCCTCAGAACCGTATCATTTTAATGGTCGGTTTATTTTAACAGTGACAGATAACACATCAAAAGGAAATTTTATAAAATAACTTTCAATGAAAGATAGAAACTGATTTGCATTTCATTGCATGACATAAGTATTTGAACCACTACCAGCCATTAAGAGTTCTGGCTCCAACAGAGTGGTTAGATACTCCTACTCAATAAATGACTCTCATAACAGAAACCTGTCTGAACTAGTCACCTGTATAAAAGACACCTGTCCACAGAATCAATCAATCAAGCACACTCCAAACTCTCCAACATGGGAAAGAACAAAGAGCTTTCCAAGGATGTCAGAGAAAAATTGTAGACCTGCACGAGGCTGGAATAGACTACAGAAACATTAGCAAGAAGCTGGGAGAGAAGATGTGCAATTGTTAGGAGTTGGTTAATGATCTCAAGTTAGCTGGGACCACAGTCACCAAGAAAACCATTGGAAACACATTACAACGAAATGGATTAAAATCCTGCAGAGCTCGCAAGGTCCACCTGCTCAAGAAGGCACATGTGCAGGTCCATCTGAAGTTTTCCAATGAACACCTGAATGATTCAGAGAGTAACCGGGAGAAAGATCTGTGGTGAGATGAGACCAAAATTGTGCTCTTTGGCATTAACTCAACTCGCCGTGTTTGGAGGAAGAAAAATGCTGCCTACGACCCCCAAAACATAGTCCCCACTGTCAATTATGGAGGTGGAAACATTTTGCTTTGGGGGCGTTTTTCTGCAAAGGGCACAGGACAACTTCACCGCATCATCGGGGAAATGGAGTCATGTATCGTAAAATCCTGAGTGACAACCTCCTTCCTTCTGCCAGGAAACTGAAAATGGGTCCTGGATGGATGCTCCAGCATGACAGTGACCCAAAACATACAGCAAAGGTAGCAAATGGATGGCTCAAGAAGAAGCACTTTAAGGTCATGGAGTGGCACACAGTCTCCAGATCTTAATCCAATACAAAAACCTATGGAGAGAGCTGAAGCTCAAAGGTACATAGAGACAGCCTCGGAACCTTAGTGATTTAGAGATGATCTGCAAAAAAGAGTGGACAAAATTCCTCCTAAATTGTGCGCAAACTTGGTCATCATTTACAATAAACATTTGATCTCTGTGCTTGCAAACAAGGGTTTTGCCACTAAGTATTTTTTGTTAGAGGGTTCAAATACTTTTTTCACTCAATGAAATGAACATCGGTTTCTGTCTTTGATTTAAAAATATTTTTTCAATTTTCCCTTGGATGTGCTATCTGTCACTGTTAAAATAAACGTACTATTAAAATTATACTCTTCTGAGACTTTTTATTTCTTTGTCATTGGAAAAACTTACAAAAATCAGCGAGAGGTCAAATAATGGTTTCCCTCACTGTATATTGTACTCTATCTCCTCAGTCAACACAACTTTGTAACACTCGGTGTGTGCTTTATCATATCAACCACCAGCATCTCAATTAGCAGTGAGCAGCAAATGCTGTGAGAGTTCACCTGACTGGATGGGTATAATACTGCCATGCATGGCTTTTGTCCATATCGGTTCTGGAATGATGAGGTTCTTTATATAATATTGTTCAGCTTTACTTTTATATGCTTGATGTGAAAAACACGTGTGGCAGATGCGCAGTTTTCAAAAGAAAAAATTGAAGCTCATGCTGAGAATTATTTTACCATTGGTGCATTATTCTTTTTCTGATACTCCTCTCGGATTTTGCCAAATAAGTAAATACATCTGCAAGTGACAGACGTGAACAGGAATAAGTAACATGCAGATAATTAAAGAGTAGAGGCACAGCTTTAGATCCCATTCAAGGAAAACTTAAAAGCTTATTGTGTATTGATTTCTATTCATTAAAACAGTCTCTTTTTTTTTTACTTAAATGACTAAAAGGCAGCAAAAAGTACACTTTAACTCCCAAGAAATACTTTTTTTGGATGCTAGAAATCCTTCATATTAACTCTAAAAATAGTTAAAACTGGCATTTTCACATAATACAATTTCATTACTTTCTTGTCAACACTTTGTGTTAGAAAATAGGTAAGGAAATAACACACACACAACTCCCCTTTTTACTGGAGATGAATTAGCTTCTGAAGGAGAGCAGATGTTAGGTCTCATTTGAATGTCACACTGACTCTCTGTTGACGCCTGAATATGTGACTGCATGCATTTGTATGTTACTGCGGCCGCACGTGTCTGCGCGTCCATTCAGGCCCTCCCCGTTGCCCGAGGTGGCAGGTGTTCCTGTGTCCCCTAAAAGAGCAGGTTTTATGTCGCCTCCTCAAGTTAGTGGCTTGGTTGCTATGGGGATGCCCCAACAGAAAGAGGCCTGTTTACTGGGGGCCGGTGGTGGGGAGAACAAGAGGACGGCGCAGAGGAGAGACCGGGCTTTGCTTGCAGCGCACTCTCTGAGCTTCATCCTGAGGGGATAAGAATAAGAACAAGTTAGAGATATGAAAACATAGTCATCAAGTCACTTTCGGTACATTAAAAAGATTGTGATGCTTGATATTATTACCATGATTTACAATAGGCTCAAGTGTTACCAGGGAATCCACACAATGGGATCGGAAACTTGAAAAGGCGTCAGATATCACACATCCTATCAGTTTTCTCTATAGGTGTGACAGCTGTTTGCCTCAAGACATCAGCTTATTATCCTTACCCAATACCTTGGAGCATTGACGCCCCCCTCCATTTACGGTGGATGCTGTGGAACGGCCCCACGGTCAATCTCTCCTTCTGACTCCGTGTAGATCCTCTGCTGTGTGTGGGCGGTGAGAGTAAGTAGATCTGGGACAGACTGGGAGTCACCTGTCCCTTGTTGGCCCCGATCATCCCCCCATGGGAGGACTGTAATTCTCTCTTGGCCAGGCTGGTCAGCAGCTGCCATGTGCATGAACACTGTCATACAGATCGACACAGACACCATTGGAGATGTACACATTAAAAGTGAGGAAAAAACAAGCATTCAAACACAAGAAACTTGTTGCATTCCTATTCCATTTGGAAACAGAATGAGATGATAATGGATTATTCTCGGTGTACAAAAGCAGAGGCATGTTGACTCCCTTTGGACAAATCAGCCTACCTTGTTTTAAACGTGGCCGCTTGTTTTCCGTTTGCACAACTTTATTTGGTTGATATAACAAATCTGGAATTCTCCCAGCAATCCAAGTGTTTTCAGCCATTTTTACACTGATGAAGATGGTGAAATTAAAACTCTTTTTGCTTCCTGTCATTCAGTGATCTGTTCTCTGTGCCTTGCTCAGAATAGATGGCTCATCCAAGGAGAGGTTTGCAACGTTTTCTGAAATTCAAAACCGTGTTCAGCTTTAAGAAAATGAACTTAATTTTTGTCTTACTTTGCATTTACAAAGTAACATATATATTTTGCCCACTAGCTAACCAAAGCTACTAAGCATTTAGAGGATATGTTCAAAAACTGTGAAGGTGCCATATGCCTACTGTATTGCTAGAGAATTCCTATGCATATATCAGAGTGATTACCCGATTATAACTTTACTGTGTTTTATGCTGTGCTATATGCATACAGTCTGTCTGCTCAGATGCAGAGTTACGTACCTCCAAATGCTGAACAAGAAACGAGCACTGTGATGCAAGTGGCAACCAGCATGGCTTGCAGTTTTGTAAATTACAGGTGTTGCTTCAATGACAGCTCTTTCAGGAAGATATGAAGGACCTTGGCCTTCAAAATAAAACACAACCACTTTTAAACAATCAAGCCAAAATAAATCAGAGGTAATCATCACAGTGGCAGTTATATTGAAGGTTCATTTACCTTCCTGCTAGACTCAATGAGACCCACGTTTTTTCTGTTTGATGATGTAGGTTTTTCTTGTTTGCAAGTAAACCTAGCTGTGGTTTGCTTACAGTGGAAATACTAACTTAGGCCCAAATGCTAAATTAAAGAGCACTTTAATTTGTTTTTGTAAGTGATATGGACAAGTTTTGATCATCCCTACATTGTAAAATTTTGGATTTGATTTACAATGAATTATTGGCAGCTGAGGTTTCCAGCATTTCCCCATGAGAAATAAAGTGTAAATGTAGAAAGCACAACTTCATATTATTTTGGTAACCATAAATTTAACTGTAAAGTAATTTGCTGTTTAATATTAGATTACTGTGACTTAACATAAATACTGTAAAACTGTCCATGCTAATTTGTGTGAAAATAAAAGACATACCATTAAATTGATTACAGTCTCCCACAGTTGGCTCAGGGAAAACTGGAAGACATATTACGGCAATCTATTAAAAAGCTCAATATTGCAGTCAATTATTCAGTACGTTTACATGCTGAAATCAGACTTTTAAAATGCAGGTATACACCTTAGTCCGGCTGGAATCGAACCAAACTGGAGTTTGAGAAGCTCGGCTTCTCTTGCTGGATAATGCGATTGAGAATCTGCCTACTCTATAACCAGCCCCACCCCGCACTAGTGCACTCCCTCAGAAGTTAGAGAGCCGGAAATGCGACCCAGCAATAACAACAGCAGTGTTTTAACAGGCATATGGCGTCTAAGACAAACTTAAGTGCCCAATCAGTGCATGTTTGGATTTACGAAGAGGCGATGCGTTGTTATTGTGATTATCCTGCTTTGCTCCCACCAGCCTCAGTTTACTACCTAAACGCAGCTGGAAGCTACTTGTTATTAGGCTAACAGGTAGGGGTGCATGTCGCCATCTATCGTTGTGGAGTGGAACTTACTTTATTTAATAATTAGATTTTCTGACTGACATGTTAACTGGGATTGGGCTCGCTGCAGGAGGGAAGTCCTTAGTCCTACTTCTCCAAAAAGCTTGATTTATCTGTGAATGTAAACGTACTGAATGACAGCTGTTTTTGCCATTTTATGTATTTTTACTGTTTCTTTTACAGCAAATGTGACATATTAATGTAAGCCAATGTGTTGTTTTTTTTGACATATTACTAGCCTACAGTAAAAACAAAAAAAATTACCATTTATTGATTTATAGTCATTTAAAATATGCATCACAATCATTTACTTTTTTTCAACTTAACAGTCATTAAACTTCTCCCATTCAAAGTTATTTGTTGTTTTTATGTGCATTATAACAATGTAGTTAAAAATATAACTTTTTGACTTGTCAGAGACACGGTCACAAAAAAGTTTCCCCCTAAAAAATTTGTGGCTTAGGGAATATCATACTGTTTGTGAAAGCTGCTTGATGTTCTTTGTTTGCATTATTAACATTTTCAGTTGGGAACTGCATGTCAACCATAATTTAAAAACTGCAGGAATTTTCTTGTACTGATCATAGATTTAATCCCTGCTTTCGATTTGCTAAGGGAAAAAAAGTTATCAAGTCCCAGAAAAGAAGTACCCATCTTAAAAGAACTAGTAGACTTTTTCAGGACAGGATAATAACTTGCAAACATCCAGCTGGTGTTTAATCATCTTGCTGATCATTTTAGCTGAAGAACAGATTTTTTCAATACTTTTGCACTTAAATGGAAAGGTGTGTCTCTGTCAAATAACATTCCACCTACGCTTAGATGAAGGTACCAAACCTTTTGGGCCATGCTGCAACTTGCATGTCATTCCATTTACATAATGAAAGTGTTCATTTAATGTAGTTAACCTGATTATATAACATTAACTAAACAAAACAATCCCATTATCCCTTTGTTACTGTTTGATTTTATTGTTCCCTTTTAATCCGGACTCAGCCAATTTGTTTTAAGGTCCTTATTGTTGATATGCATTTTTACTTTTTTACAGTCTTTTCAACTTCAAATCGTAATATGTGTAAGCATGCCCAGATCCCAGTGAGTTCTAATTTCAGATGAAGAAGGGACTACTTTGTGTTACTGAAGTTACAAATCTGAGCAAACAAAACTTTATTGTGAGGTAGCCCAAGGAACTGTTCTCGGACCACTTTTCTGTGCAGTATAGTGTCCATAATATAAATCAGAAGATTGTCAGAATTTTTCTAAATTATAGGACAGATTTTGTTCGGTCGCAAAAATGCAAGGACCAAGACAACATTAAATAGAACAAAGCATCACAGAGCATTCAAGACAACTTGGTTCTGTTGTAGACTCAGATTTAAATTAACAATCATACAAAGTCTGTTACAAAATCAAATCATTAGAATTAAAAACATTGGCAGAGTAAGGCATTTCCTGTCAAAACAGGCACAAGAAAGGCTAATGCATGGCTTAATTTATTTATTTTTTTACAGGTCTCTGTAAAAATGATATAGAAATACTATTTGAGAATTGCTGAATTGAAAAAAAATATTTTAGATATTTTAAAACATTCAAAGATTTTTAAATGCATGGTATCATAATGGATGTTAAAGTTGGGATTCATACTGGTCAACTGTCCCTTTTGGAGTAATAATCACTGGGGTATTACTGGAGTACCGGGGACCTTTCTTATAATTTGCCTTTCTCCTTACTCCTGACGAAAAATGAAGTTCATAATTATACAGCATCCAAAAGCCTAACCAAAATTTAACCTAAAATGTTGTGCCAAAAGATAAGAACTATTTTTTGGTCAGCACAAAAATTACTGGGGGAAAAAATAGCATTTGTTTTTTAATTGCTCCTTGGGTCAAAGACCTGGAAACAAATATTAAAATGCCAATCCATCCATCCGTCTTTCTGTGTAGTCCGTCCTCTTTAGGTTATTTAAAAAGTTTGTCATTGAACCTGGACACACCTTTTCCCAGATAAAATTTCCAGCTCATTCTAGAGGATCCCAAGACATCCTCGATCATAAGAGATGCATTGTCCCTCCCGTGGATTTTGGATCTCCCCTCTCAGATGCCCCATTGGACCTCAACTAAGTGCTTTTGATGAAGAGGCGTAGCGGCTCTACTCCAAGATCCATGAAAGACGCTCCTTACAAAACCATTTAAGTCTTTCTACAGAGGAAGTTCTATTAGGATTGATACGGTATTAGGAAGGGCTTAGAGTGACTCACTTTGAAAAACTTTCATAAACTTGCCTATTTTTGTTACAATAAAATTCACAGCAGCCTTTTAAATATTTGAATTATTGACAATTTGAAGAGGTAAAAATTTATCGTATAACCAATTCAGACATCAATTTTTTTACAAAAGAATCTTAATCAATCTGAATTTCATAGAATTTTATGTTTGCATGTTTTCTCTTTAACCACATAGTGCCAATTGTATATCCCTAATTGTTTTCTTTCTCACTGTGCGCAGGTGTTTTTTTTTTACTATTAATATAAAAACTTGTACCTAACTTACGCCCTAATGAAAATGAATTACAGATCAACTAAACTCAAGCAACACTTTCTGCTTTAAAATCAAGATTAAGTGGTTTTCTGCTCCCACCCTGCTCAAATCATGACGACAGAATTGTATTAGCAGATCTTCCCAAATCTGTGAAAAGAGAACATAAGTAAAGAAATATGCTCATAAGCCCATGATAATTATGCTATTAGGCAAAATCCTATAAATTGTTTTATCTTTTGCATAGCTTTTAAGGAAAATGAAAGTGCAGGAAACTACTTTGCACTTCAAGAAATTTGCAAGATTACTCATTAAGTTATATTCTAACTATGCAATTCCCTGCACAGGATGTTCTCAATTTGGACCACCCTGTTCCTGCATATTTTCTTGAAAAAAAAATCCCCTGCATGAGTCCCATCAAGGTAAACATGAGAAAAATCAGTTACTGAATAACTGATCACTGTTATGAGGGTTTAAACAAAACAGTCCCACTCTCTTTCATAATGTGTGTGTAAATGTCTAAGGCCTCTCACCACTTTTCCACTCATCTAATTGGTTTGTTCTCCAGCTAGATCAGAGGTATACTTGGTAATGTATTCAATCTGAGTGATGGCCTTCAGAACTGATTTCACAAGGACAATAATAATGGAGAAATGTAAATGCCCCATTTTACAGTAATTGGTCTCAATCGTATTGTCTATATTTTGTCTTTTGTGATGGAAATTTTCTATTTTTGGGGCGAGGTTACCCAAAAAAGTTGTGATGTCATCATCTACTTTGCTTTACATTTTCAATGCAAATAATTGGATTGTACAAACAGAATGGAAGACGGGTTTGCATAAAAATTTTAATGCATGCCTTCCAATGAAGCTACAATAATGGGGCTTGGTTCCACGCCTGTAATTGGCATTTTATGGGGATAATCTGACATCAAGCCTTGTCACGTCTAAACCGTGTCCAGCTAGAGAGACAGGAGTGTAAAAATGTTTGTCAAGAACTTCCCAGACAATTTTAAAATTACATACAGCTTGAAATGCATATCTTGCATATCAATCTAGCATTAAATTACAAGTATGAATTACAAGTATGAAAAGTGTGACCTTCTAAATAAAGTTTTCAAGACCAAAAATTAACTCTACATTATATTTCACCATTTAAATATTATTAGAACATTTCCTAAAACTACTAGAATACTAAAATTTAAGAACATTTTTTTACATAATATTAAGCAACATTTCAACAAAATATATACCTTTAAAGTCTTCTCAAAATAATAAGAATATTTATATTCCATGGAAAAACATTCTTCTGATTCATAAAATGTTATGTATTTTCTGGGTTTGCATTTTTCATGGGTGTATTTTAATTGGTAATGGAAAAAATAATTTAAAATTTAAAATAATTAAACTATGTTAGATAGAATAGAATATAAAAAATGTATTTAGTAATTTTATGTAACAGAGTTGAAAGATATAGGATTTTAAAAAGTCTGTGTTAAGATTTATAAATCGACTGTCAGTATCACAGGTTCATACACAAAAACTATTTCATACCTCCAAAAAAGGTAAATTGGTTATAGCAGTGATATACTATTATGATTTCTTTATTACCATACTTATGCATAGACATTTAAAGTAAATATATATGCTCTTTATTGTTCATTAGTTTTGAAATAAAACATTTAGTTTTTTCTACCCTATTATTTAAGTTTTCCTGATAGGCTTTGCTTTTGAAGAGGCAGGGACTATAAAAATGATTTTTAAATATGACCCGTTGAAATTCTTTCAATTCAAATCAAGCATTATATTATAGAACAATTTTTTTTCTAGACAAATCCTGTAATAATCTATTGGAATTTTAATGAAGATGTTGACTCAGTCAGCTGTAACTGCGCTTTGTTCAGCAAGGGACGGTGAGACTAATACTGTATATCTATGAGAGTTGTACTATGATTAAATTAATCAACTAGGTAAAAGTAAAAAAGAACTGTCATAAAGCATGAGCTTGAAAAGGTTTCCGTACTGGAGCAAGAATTTAAGTTCATATCACCTTCTACATCTGTCAGCGCTAATTCTAACCCTGAGGCTTTGGTCAACGATGCAAAGGAGATATTAGATGTAGTCATCACATTAAAAGTTTACATGGCACCAAGACAGATTTGGCAAGTTACTGTAATAATTTTTGTCTTAATCGAAACCAGTTCCCTTTTTTTGTTTCTTTCTTTTATGAGGTAAATCACATGACTGTGAAAGTGATCATGATTCTCCAGTAAAGGAGGGATCAGTATAACTCGATTGTTTTCACTAATATCTGCAAGTGGGATATTGTATCTTTCTAAGTAAGGTTTATTTTGTATTCATTAAATTTGAGTTTTTAAATTAAAATTGTTTTAAAGGCAAATGATTCCTTAATGAATAATTTAAAATACATATAATTATTACATATGTTGCTGGATTGGTAATCGTGGTATCTTGCCCTTAACTGCACTTTATTGGCGACTCTGTAGCCTACCGTTAATAATGTAATGTAGATTTACATAATTTAGAATTGTTTAGTTATAATAATTCATTATTAACTAGATCATGTTAGATCATATTTTCAACACGCTATGTTCAAATAAATTTTATTAGATCAATTTGATTAGATGTGTGCAGGTGCTTAATGAATTTCCACAAGGCCTGGATTCTACAACGAACATCCAACTACTTTTTATCTAAATTTTAGAATTTAAATGTGAGATATATTTGAAAGATATTCTAAGCAGAATATGTTTTACCTCAATGTGGAAAACTAATCTCTTTTGCTGTATTTAATGGAGAAAACATAATCAGCAGTAACAAATATTGCATATTGACTAATTAAAGAGACTATTAAAAGATAAAAGACAAAACATTAAAAGATGCTTTGTTTGAGGTTTTTAATTAGGCACCTACAATTTTTTTCATGTTTCACTATAATTTGTAGGACCAATTACCCCAGAATTTCAACTTTTAAAATATTACCCTGCCTTAATTTTTAAATGAAATGTGAAAAATTTATGTTTTTTTAATTTATGAAATTTGATTAGAAATGCATTTCTTTTGAAAATTTTGCTAAAAAAGTTATCTTGTGTATGTACTGAGCAACGACTGTACATTTTAAACATCGATTTATTAAAATGTAAATAGATAAATATTGTTTTAAGTCTTAGTCAATAAATTAAAATGTCAAAATATTTTTATTTACCTTATTTATTAGACTAAATAATAATAATGTGAGATAACATTTTACAAATTTAAAAAAAAATTCAGCAGTGTTTATATCTTAAAAAGTGACTCAACTTATTTAGGAATCTTAGTTTATAAATTTAGGCTGCATAGGTTTTACTAAATAATCTAAAATAAAATGTTCCACTAATTTTATTAGTCAAATTCTAACAGTTTGTTTTTATCAGTGTAGTCTTGCATCACGACCACCCGAGCAGAAATGTCGCCCCCGCACCGCAACAGATCAAACTACCGGGCCTTGAACCTGACCCCACAGGACCATCTTAGAGCGAGCTTGCCAAATTGCATTCCCGCTGGCGCATTGTTGCTTTGAATAATGATAATAATAATAATAATAATAAAGAGTTCATCAGCGCTTTGAGGCAGATAGATAGTGTGGACGGTGGATCCAATACACCTCCTCTGCCCCCCACCCTACCCTGCTCCCTGCGGTGCTCCCGGTTTTGACACGGGGGCGGGGGACAAAACCCAGGGAAGGGGGCCACTGTGAATGGCAAAGCACCGAGGAGGCCGAGGGAGAGCAAAAAGGAGGCGGTGTGCCTTTGTAGTCGTGGAGGAATGCGGAAATGTCCCCGCTCCGTGTCAAACCTCTCTGAAGGGGGTCAGGCCACATTCAGCCGGCGTGGGAAAGCCAGCCAAAGACGTAGCTCACACGGGAGCTGCGGGGCCGCAGTTGCATGGGCCCATGCATCCGCGGATGTGTGTGCAAGGAAAGAAAAGAAGAAAATCCAAAAGAGGAGCGTGGTTTTGGTGGGCTATATCACGCGTTTGCCTTTGTCCTATGACCCCCCCCACCATCCAACACACCCACCAAGCAATACACACCCCTTTTCCCCTCCACACCTCCTTCCACTCAAGCTGTAAAGGGTGTCTATGCGCAAGTTTTTTTTTTGTTTTTTTTTTCGTCCAGCCCTCCCCTCGCTGGTTTGAGAGCCCTCTGCTGGGGCTTGTGCATTTTAAAGGGATGGGGGGTTAGAGCCTGCGACGTCAACTACCTGTGTGGCCCCCGCATGGAGGAGAGTCTACAGGGATGCGTTTGATGGAGCAGTTTTATGTGAGACTCGAATGCCTCCTCAGCATTTTATTGGGCATGCCGACGTCACGACATTTTACTGACTACCATAACGAAGGTAAAATAATAATGATAACAATCATTTCTGCAAAATTTATTGAGTTAATATCTGGCTAATGCTGAAAATAAACAGCCTACTTTACTGTCCAATAATATCCCCAAAAGTAGCAAATGCATGTTTATAAACCTGTTATAATTTTGGCCATTTCATTAGGGTTAGCCTATATTAGGGTGCGCGCACAAATAAATTAGAAAAAATTCGAGCAAGCAAAGAAAGCTAATGGAAACAAGATTAAAACTAAGCCGGCACATTGTTTTACGCATTTAAGGTGGTTTGAGGCTTTAAAAGTGAGTTTTGGAGTGTTTTAAATGGATTGTTGCTGTAGGAAGTTAAAACAATGCAGCACGTGCTCAGTTTGGCTTCTCCTCAAACAGAAACTTTCACAGGCGGGTATTAAAGTGTCATATTTTTGTCCGTTTCTGTACGCAAAACATTCCCGTGTGTTGCATTTGGTTTCTTTTTATGCGTTTTCCATGTTTATAATCAGTTTTTTTGGACGGCAAGGCGAGCTCACGTGAAGACACCTTCTGCAACGCTGCACGCGGTGTTAATTGATAAGTGCGCGAGACAGTTTAGTTACCGCAAAACTACTTTTACGTGTGAGCTAAAAGCGGATTATTTTAGATTATTTTTTTTATTGTTTTATGTTAGTAGGAGGACATGAGTTGAAATGCGTAACAGGAGGAGGAGGAGTGGAAGCTGGGAAACGCAGCGGAGGGTCGCTTTTTTCTGATAGTCCGAATAAAAACATTATGACAGTCCTGTTAAAGCCCACCTGGAGCTTGATTTCAACAAATGTGACAGAGATGGTTTCTTCCTCCATCTGTGTGTCTCTGTCGTCTAGGCATTGCATGTGCCAACTATATTCTGTGAGTATGCCTTTGTGAAGAAAGCTCGTTACCCTCGCCGGGATTCCCCGCAACATTTTCTACAAGAGACAAGGGAGAAAAAAAAATCAGCAAAAATGGACAAGGAAAGTATTGGTACTCAATACGAGCCTGTGGCCGAGATTGGAGAGGGTGCGTACGGGAAAGTGTACAAGGCAAGGGATTTGAAGAACGGGGGACGCTTTGTAGCCTTAAAAAGAGTTCGTGTCCAGACGGAGGAAGAGGGCATGCCTCTTTCAACCATCCGGGAGGTGGCGGTACTGAGGCAGCTGGAGGCCTTTGAGCACCCCAATGTTGTCAGGTGAGTGAGGGGGGGGGCTGAGGTGGGTACAGGGCTTGCTGTTTGTGTGTGCGTTTTGTTGGTTTGTATATACAGGGGAGCAAAGTATGTATGAGAACAGTGGACAAACGCTACTTCCTTTTTGATGGTCTCATATGACCTTTGAGGCATGTCTGCTCTGAATGTTATGAAACACAAGTCCAGTTCTTTTTTTAATCCAATAAAGTGTGGGTTTAACAACGACATACATTTGCATCATCTTACAGAAATATTTGTAGTGAATCTTAATACATTTTGAATCTAAGATTTTTTATTTTATTTTTTGCAATAAAACAAATCAAAGCCATGCATAATCATGAGGCGAAAGGACAATAATGTACAGTTCCCTAAACGTTTTATGACTACAAATCTGAAAAGTTTGGCATGCATTTGTGGTTGGTCTCCTCCTGTTTTGTACATATGTGTGTCTCAGTTCCACTGAGTGGTTCAGCAAGGGTCTGTTCAGTTCGGTACACTATTTAATGGTTTGACGTATTCAGGAGACCATTTCTATCAGTATTCTCACTAGATAGGCAAAGTTAAACCCAAATGCCTAATGAGGCGGCATACTAGTGCGACGACAAACGTGAGACACTAGTATGTCTTGTCCTTGTCAGAAGCATTGACGGGGTTTTTTTTCTCTGTAAAGTAATTAATGGACTGTTTTGTGTGACGCCAGTTGCTCCACCCTAACCTATACCAGTTTCCTATGGACCTACAACTGAAGGAGACCCAGGAATGTTTACAATGAAAACAAACAAAATAACATACAGAATCCCACGACCTGTGCTGTACCACTCAGTGGAAACAAGGCAATAGACACTAAAAATGTTTGCTATTCCTCTTAACTTGGACACACAATCTTAGACAACAGAATGCATGATGAACATTGGTTTTCAAATCTTGCCACATATTCTAAAGTGTATATAGGATTGACTCGGAGACATTCTAACATATAAAATTTGTTTGGATGTATATAGTGTTGTTCCTCTGATTGAATGTTTCGGTTTTTCTCCTGGTAGAAAGTGAACCTCCATCCCAGTTCAAGTCCTTTGCAACCACAGTTGTTCTGTCTTCACTATTCTCCTCCTTTTTGTGAAGAGGTTTTTTTCTGCCAACCCTGTTCAGCATCCCTGTTACTGCTGAAGAAAAACAACCCCACAGCATGGTGCTGCCAAAAACAGTTTTCCGCTCATACAGCTATATTTGTACCAATGAAATTACACACAACACTCTTTACTGAAATGTGTGACTCATGAAGGCATTTGAATGCACTTAGCTTTTGAAGGATATTTGTGAAAAGTGGGTTGAAATCAAGTTTGTCCCGTTGACCGCTGCAGATAGGCACCAACCCCCCAAAACCCTTCAAGGATAAGCTGTATAGAAAATGGATGGATGGATGGATGGATAGATGGATGGATGGACAGGTTGAAATCAAAGGCAGTGTAACTTCAAAAAAAGGATATAATACCATTCAAAGACAATTTATCGCGCAAAATGCATTAAAAATATTATTTTCCCAAAAATGCAGCACAAAAAAATCTCGTATCATAAGTAAAGATGAAAATATTTTAAATAAATTAAAAGCTAAATGTTGTGAAAACATAAATACATTATGTAAAAAGAGAAATAACCTTTCTTTAGACTTTCCTGATTACTTATTTATAAATTAATCATGGCAAAAATAAAGGGGGACATATTTAAGTTCAACTGGTTTTATTTCCGTTAAATAAATGGTAAATGGACTGAACTTATGTAGCGCTTTTCTAGTCATACTGACCACTCAAAGTGATTTACATTGAAGCCACATTCAACCATTCATACTCACAGTCATACACAGATAGCCAACATTGCTCGGTAGGACGATATAGAACTTTTGGGGTTAAATGCCTTGCCCAGGGGCACATCGACATGTGACTGGAGGAAGCTGGAATCAAACCCACGACCCGATTGTAAGCCAACTACTCTACCACTGAGCCACAGTCGCAAAACAACAGATTCTTGCATACCTTCCTGCATACCTGTTACAGAGTTCGTTGGCACAACTTGATGACCTCATCAAAATGTACACTCGTGATAGGCCTGTATAGTCAAAATCTATAACATTGGCTAAATTCATATCCTTTCTACCTTATACAATTTATATTGCCCAGTACTAACAGAGAGTATAAACTATTTTGCAAAACCTTGATGCTGGTTAACACTTGTGTTAAACTAAGCCTGCTACCAACTACTTCTCACCTCTTATAATAAATGTAAGTGGAATATTTTAAAAACTTAATTCTAAAAAAATGGCTTCATACATTTTACACTATTATTGCATCTTGTAATACTGAATTATTTACTTTTAATGAAATATAAACATTATTTATTTATTTATTTATTTAATACTTAACAGCGAATCTATTTTGCAAAAATTTGTAACTTGACATCAGTTGTAGACTTAAGCCTCGTTTCCATTGTTGTTTCACCTCATTTACCCCCCATAATTTTCTCTTTGCTGCACAGAGCCCACTCATAAACACTGCAGTAAGGTTTGTGTAAAGAAACAACCAAAAACCAAGCACCATCTGCTGTCTTGACCTATTTGTTATGTGTTGTTGCGTCACAATTCTCGTCGCACTAGTATGATGGTGCAGTACGGTCCCGCCTGCCCAGTGAGAATCCAGCTGGCGGTGGATACGCTCTCCTGAATATGCTCGACCATTAAATACCGGACCGGTCTGCACTGAGCCCGACGTTCCGCTCAGTGGAAACGAGGCTTGAGTGTTTCCAATTCAAGAGACAAATCTTTGTGTAGTGTGCAGTACTGGTTTCAACTTTCCATGTCACACCTTTGTAAATTGGCTGTTAGAACTGCATTTGCATCTTAACAAGTTTTAAAAGCTGTTTGCTCGCACAAACAGCTGCATTTTAGCACTGAAAAGCTTCCCTACGTTTCAGTCATTTAGTTTGGGAATAATCTTTGAGGCTCAGCAGACACATAATTTTGTAAAGTGAGGCCCAGTCGCCCAATAGACAGGGTTATCATAAAGTAAAACCCATGAATTTGAGAGATGCTTAAAATCCCAAGGTCCCCAAGTCTATAGAACTCTGCTGATATCCGTAATTCATCAAAAATACTAAAAACTGCAGGGAAATTAACTGAGGTGCAACAGTTATGCACATGGATGAAAACTGCTTTGTTTGCAGATATAAAATGGAAGAAGGAAAAAATGAAGTGGCAATGAATAGAGACTAAAAGCAAGAGGTGGGGGGCGTATGAAAAGGGGTAATAACCTAAAGTTGCTGTGAAATTGTTTGATTTAATCAAGTGATTGTTACTACAGTTTAAATCGGTAAAACTGAGTTCTTTATGTAAGCAAACTCCACTCATGACACGCTCGTAAAAAAAGTAGCAACAGTCAATGAAATGAACCCTAACAGGTTCATCATGAACCAGAGTCTGATCGAACTATATATCATTGGGGTGACCTAGCAATAATTTATGCCTTAGTTTTTGTCTGCTCTGCAAACAGATGTCATTTGCTTTCGGTCTTATTCGTTCTCATGGCAGCAGTCAGATACTGCGTCATATGCTGGCACTGGCCAAGGTCTGACCTTGTGCTTGTTTTATTGTGGAATATTAAGCGCCGTGGGATTGAAGAGGAAGTTCTAAATGAATGCTTCAGAGGCATGGCTGGTGGCCTTTTGCCTCTAACAGAAAATCTCTAATGTATCCGTAAACATTATAGGGTAATTGTTGGCTTTTATTTTATCAACAACATGAGGACTTTGAGATTAGTAGACACAGCACATATTTTAATTTGTAATAAATCCTTCAAATTAAGCATAACTTTTCTTCTTACACTCATTATAAAGTTAACATTTCCCTATAAATCCCTATAAATTTTATCCCTATAAATAGTTTAAAACCATCTCAGAGGTTCTGCTATCCTTACCTGTCAAGATAGTCTGGCATTTCTGGCCTGGAAAAATGTCTTGTGAGCAATGTGTGGGACTCCAGGCAAACCCTGGATGTTTGTAATGAGGTCCATTATTTATTCCATATGTTCAGAGTCTGCTGAGAGCTTCCATTGTATTCCAACAACCAAGCTGTGAGGGGTGTTTAACCCAAGCGCTTCAGAAGGAGTGTGCTTTCCAAAATGAATTCATATTCAGTACTAATACCTTGGACAAATCACGTCTTTTTTGGGGGATTCCAGTTGTCCCGATACTCTGATTACAGCACCAATATGGCGCCTTGTTGGATATGGTGATGGGTTTTTGGTCAGATTCTTTTCAGTTACCAAGTCAGATTTGGTTCCTCATTCTAATAAAATAAAAGATTAAAAACAAATAGCACTTTCTACATTTTTATGAGACTTTGAAAATCGATCTAAAAAATTCCAGCAGTAAAATTAAATAGTTTCCTTAAGGTAGGTAGAGTTGCACAGATTAGGCTTTTATGGATTTATACCTATTTCTGATTGTATTTAGAATCTGACCTGCTTATATTGATTTTGGTGAATTGAAATTAATATGACACATACAAGCTTATTAATGCAAACTTTAGCTGTTCCCTGAAATAAACTGTAACGTACTTCAACCATATCAGGGAAAATGCAGAAGGCTTCTTGATAGAGATAATAATTTTGAATTTATATGAAAATGAAGTGACTGCAAGACCATCCTCATTATTGCATCATAGCATTTCTTCTAAATTTATATGTCTGTATCAGCTGTGTAAAGATGAATCTGTGAATTTTTGTTATTGATGCATGTAATGAAAAAAAATTAAACAAATTTTGCAGCATTTTTCCAGTCAACCACTAATGAGAGCTAAGCTTAAATAATACAATTTAGGTAAATGCCTTTTTGATTGGGGCGTCTGTAAAAGTAAATCTAGTGTTCTTTAATGTCCATGCTCAGCTTGTTGCTCACATGTCCCACAAACATCCAGAAAAGCCATTAATCTAGAATTTTTTGGTTTATAGCCACCTTAGAAATCTTTTTATTCTCTGGTGTTAATAAAGTCTCTGGACAAATGAAGCTAATCTATTAGCAGTTTTTGACCCATTTCAGTATGATTCAGAATAAGTCATCTTATACTTAATAAGAGTCTTGAGAAAAACTAATTGAAATATTTATAGATCACCAAATCATTTCATTACAATCCAGTCATATGGAACATAAATTCAACTACAGTTACATGCATTCAGATTTGATCCAAGTTACAATACACTGCAGCCTTATTCACTTCATAATGCCAGTTGATAAAAATTTGTCTTAGCCCTGTGGATTGCATCAAGTCCCATCACTTCAATATTGTCTGCTAACAGTAGCTGCTATCTTTCTACTAGGGTCTACGGAACATCCATTCTACAGAAACGGATATAGGCTCCTCCCCAGCCATACAGTTGCTGAGTTGAAATATCCAAACTGTTTCCAAACTACTGAGCTCATGATGCCAATTCACTGTGTTCTATTCTGCAGTAAAAGTCAACAATTTGGTCATTACCTATTGTCCATTTTCCTTTAAAATTCTTCACCAGTTGTACAGTCTTGACACAGCACGTTCATTTTACCCACCAGCAGGGGCTTCCTGCTTCTCAGTACTGCACGTTTTCTGCAACTTGACTGGCCAGTTAGCTTGACAACAAGGTGGCACTTCGACTGGATTGGTCAGTTGGCACAATGATTAAAACGTTTTTTTCGTCACTGAGATTTTTAATATTACGATTTAGAATAAAATTAGATTAATTGCCCAAACCTACTTTGGTGCGACCCTTTATCCGAGGTAAGCAGTAATCCGAGGTAAGCATTAATACTAGTGTATTAATGTCAAACAGCGGAAAAAAATTAACAGAACAGCAGTGAGTAGTACATCAATAGGGGGAAAAATAGTACATATAGTTAGTCAATGCATTAGCTCCTTTAATGGATTTGTCCAGGAGAGAAAGATGATGATTAGCTCTATGTTTAGTGAAAGTAAACTGCAAGATGTCAGATGTGAATTTGTTGTTGTGTTTACATCCTCCATGTATTCTGATGCAGGTTTTCACTTCTGTTGTAGCCACAGACAGGCAGGCTTTACCAGACTTCTCAGAGTTTGAAGAGTTGTCATAGTGCTGGGTGTGGAATGCTGTTTATGGTCCCCAACCCTTTGAGTTGAGCATAGTGGGTAGCTTTTGTTTCAGCTTTCCATCAAAGCTTGCTTTGGCAGGTCTGCCGACATAATCTGGATTCTTGGCTTGGACTGGATGTGTAGTAAAACACAACCATTAACAGGGATCTTTAATGTTGGTTTGTTAATATGTTTACAAAAATATCTGAATCATTATCAGAGACAGTGAAATATGCAGCAGATTATCAAGATTCCGTTAGAATTTTGCAAAGGTTTAAATCAATGTTTAACAGTCTGTTATTTTGTTCTATCACATGACTGCCATGTTGAGCCCTTTGTTAGCTACATTACATACAGAAATTCCAGTAAGGTGCCCAAGTTTATTGATATTGCAGCCAAATGTTTCTGTCTCTTTTTTTTTTTGTGAAAAATTTGGTTGGATTTGCAGTGGAGCGATCAACTGGTCCTTGGTATAGTGGTTCAGGAATCGATTCCTGACTTTGGCACCCAACCTTCATGTCTTGCCCACTTCTCGCTCTGCCCATTTCCTGTCTGATTGATTTGCATAAAAGCAATTAGAGTCACAAAATCTCAGGGAAAAATTGTTGGGTTTTTCTTGGTTTTATTGCAGAGTTATCTGAAATATCGCTTTCCAGCAAGACAGCAAGGAGTTGTTTCTGTTTGATATCTGAAGGATTTATGATCAGGGCAAATCGCATTATCTTTGACAGGTTGAAAAATTTGGAACTTATCTTTCCATGTTTTAAATATGGGGGAAAATACTGGATACATATTTTTTAAATTTCAGATTATATTACCTGTTTTAGTTTCTAAAATGTTGATTGTCCATCCATCCTTTTAACCTTAATCCATCCATCTTCAGATTTATTAAGGGACGGCCCAATGCAATGCATAGAGGCAGTGCAAATCCATTGCAAAGCAATGTATTGCACTGCCTCCATGCAATTGCATGGGCAGTCCCTTATTACTATTCACTCCTAAACTGGACTCTTATTAAGGGACGGCCCAATGCAATGCATGGAGGCAGTGCAAATCCATTGCAAAGCAATGTATTGCACTGCCTCCATGCAATTGCATGGGCAGTCCCTTATTAAGGGACGGCCCAATGCAATGCATGGAGGCAGTGCAAATCCATTGCAAAGCAATGTATTGCACTGCCTCCATGCAATTGCATGGGCAGTCCCTTATTACTATTCACTTCTAAACGGACTCTTTATTCTTTCACCGTTAATGCGGGTCGTACCGTAGCGTGCACCCCCACAATATATACATCAAAACGACCGGCTCGATCGTGTGAGGTGTGCTATTACTTTTATTGGCGATTGGAGTTACCATGGCGACGTAATTAGCGAAGAACCACCCCCAAAAACACCCATTGGAAATGAATGGAAAAACGGCCCAAAATCATGAAAAATCCACTATTTTTGAAGATTTACTGTGTAGCCATACAATAACTTAGCAACACCATTCGAAATCCAGATTGTAGCCACGTCCGTGCTGTGTTCAGCATTGAAGACCGCATGTCGATAGCTGTTACGGTTTTGTCACAATTTGACTTTGTTCGACCCAAAGTTTGCCCCAAATCGACATTTTTAGAGTGGAGCAGCTCGTTAAGCAGAGTGTGGAGTGATGAACTTTTGGAAGGTCCTCATCAAAATTTAACTCGACGTCACGGCCACATATTTCGCACTAGTGACATGATTTTCGGTCATGAAATAGAGCCGCCCTTTGTGATTCTCAGGATCATTTCAAAATTTCCCTATGTCGCACGGTTTTCTCTCAGCGAGCTCTAGATCGCTCAAAGTGGAACCCAGTTTTAGGGCTTTTCTCCTATAATTTATCATTGTGGCTGGTCAGGATGATCTCAGCCAGAGAGATGTTCTTAGTCATTTTTCTCTCGTTCCCTCTCGGACTGTGAATAAGGTAGAGACTTCTGCTTTGGCATGAACGAAGAGAAATGATACATCTCGCTCACACTTCAAGAATTTTTCCGATACCTTGTACGGTTTTCGAATGGGAACGATTTGTTCGGCGCACTTTTTAATGAAAAAGTCTAAATCTAAGCTGTTAATCATTCTAAAGTGTCTGCAGCTGCTGCAGTTTTCACTCACACTTGTTGCTGGGGAAACGGAGCACCTTTGATCAGAGTTCACTAAAGTTCATTCCACAGTATATACACATTGAAGGCCTATTAAACCCCACTTAAACACAGGTTATGCTATGCAGTACTATAGAGAGAAGTACTACAAACAAGTCCATGTGTCAGTCCATCTGTCTTTGTCTTTCTGACCATGTCTGTGTCTTTCTCAGTCCCCCTGTCTGCCTGTACCATTTCATCTGTGAATAAGATAGAGAGTTGTGCTTTGAAATAATTGAACACAAAGGATAAATATCGCTAACACTCCAATAATTTTCCTGATAGCTGCTATAGGTTTCGAATGGGAAAGGTTCGTTCGCAGCTGTTTAACACTCTGAACATGGAGAGGAGACAACAGATCATATGGCCTAAAACTCAATGTTATATGTATGTCTGTGATGGCGTAGTGGTTAAGGAAGAGGGTTTGCATCCCAGAGGTACTGGGTTCAAATCCAGGAGCGAGCAGCAAATAATTTTTCTTTGCTGAAAGCTGAACTGGGAGACGAGACAACAGATCATATGGCCTAAAACTCAATGCTGTATAACTGATGTTGTAGTGTAACTGTTAAGGAACAGGAATACAATGCAAGAGGTAGTGGGTTCAAATCTCGGGGGCAGCAAAATTTTTTTTTTTCTTGTTTGAAAGCTGGAACCAAAATCTCTATGTTATACACAGTACTACATTGCACTTGTATGCATTTTAGTTGATTTCAGCTTTTCCAGTATATTTTCATACTAATCCTACTAATACTAATGACAACATGTTAGCTAGCATTAGCATGCTAGTTAGCATTATCATGCTAGCTGTTGTTAGCATTTTAGCTAATTTTAGCTTTTTGACTATATTTTTGTACTGAATGGGATTATAGTAATGCCAACATGTTAGCTAGCATTAGCATGATAGTTAGCATTAGCATGCTAGCTGTTGTTAGCATTTTAGCTAATTTTAGCTTTTTGACTATTTTTTTACTGAATGGGTTTATAGTATTGCCAACATGTTAGCTAGCATTAGCATGCTAGTTAGCATTAGCATGCTAGCTGTTGTTAGCATTTTGACTAATTTTAGCTTTTTGAATATATTTTTTTACTGAATGGGATTATAGTAATGCCAACATGTTAGCTAACATTAGCATGCTAGTTAGCATTAGCATGCTAGGTGTTGTTAGCATTTTAGCTAATTTTAGCTTTTTCAAGATATTTTGGTACTGAATGGGTTTATAGTAATGCCAACATGTTAGCTAGCATTAGCATGCTAGTTAGCATTAGCATGCTAGCTGTTGTTAGCATTTTAGCTAATTTGAGCTTTTTGACTATATTTTGGTACTGAATGGGTTTATAGTAATGCCAACATGTTAGCTAACATTAGCATTAGCATGCTAGTTAGCATTAGCATGCACACCGTGGCCGTCCCTTCTCTAAATTTCCTGAAATTTTCTAGTTTAAAAATGTTATTTCAAGCGGTTGACAAGTGGTTGATATACCATCATGATAAGAAGCCGTTTGCTTGAATCCCTGTCAATAGTTTTAAAAGTTTCCCTTAAAGTAAAAAACCTTATGATATAGTTTGAAGGTTGAGATGGACTTTTAAAAAGAGTCCATAACATTCATGATTATTTCTCACTTTGAATAATGATTATGTTAAACTTCTCAGGTTCTTAGTAGTCCACTCATCGGAAACCTTATAATAAACCACAACCAGTTCTAAATGTTTATTTTTGATCATAGAAATATTTTTTTTAATGGTGTCTATAGTTTATTTTATTTTTTAAGTAATTAATAATAAGAGCTTATTATTGATTATAATAAATAGAATTTGCTAATACATGTAATTAAGTTGATTACAAATAAAATCTTTATTTTGGATGAATGCACAGAATCTATTTTTTTCAATAAGTTAGATACATCATTAGGATAATTCATTATTAAAAACCCAGGCAGTCTGTCACCCATAAGTCTCTGTTCATCCATCTATTTTTCTGTCAGTTCTTCTTGCTGTCCATCTATCTTCCTTTCAGTGTATGATCTTTGCAGGTTTTATGCAAAAATAATCTTATTCACTGTAGTAATATCTTATGATGAAAACACTCAAAAACTTTTTTCCCTCATCATTTGACATGCAATCAGATTGTTAAAGTCAGTTACAGTTATCAAAATTGTTTCCATTTGCTAAATGCCAGAATAAAAGAGATTTCTTTTTAACTTTTGTTTACATTTTGAGGTATACTGGTTACAATTTTAGATTTCCATATATTGCCTAAGAATTTTGTGCAGATTTTTTTCCATTTCGATCCATTCCTCTTGGCAGATTTAGAGTCACTGATTCAGGTTTGCAGGCCCCCTTGATCAGACACCTTTTTCAGCTCTGCCAACAAATTGCCTGTAGGACTGAGATCACAGCATTGTAAAGATCACTTCAAAACAGTATTTTGTTCATTAAGCCATAACATAACTCATTTGGCTGTAGGTTTAAGAGTTGTCTTTCCTTTGAAAGACCTATTTGTGTCCAAGCTTTATTCCAGGCTGATGCCTTGAATAGTTCCCTCTAATATTTAATCATAAGCTATTTCCTAACGATGCGCAATGTTAGTTAAGAACACCTTTCCATCAGCAATATTTCTTTTTTGGAGTTAGCTTCTTCTTGTTTGAGTGGCCTTTCAGTCCATGTTTGTTGAGAATCTTTTTTAATTTAGAAAATAGCACTCCACCTCCAGCAAAAGTCTTTTGTTCCAGAGTTAATACACACATTTCAAAACCAAAGAACAAAAATAGGACCATCACAGGGTTAAAGAAGCTTTCCCTTTCATGAAAAATGGCTGGGCGTTCCCATGGTGTTTATACTTCATGTAATTTGTATGAACAAATGAATATGACACATTAAGACAATGGATTACTGACAATTATTTGAGAATAAATGTAGCGTAATAATAGATCAGAAGCTTACAAATCCATGTCCCCATCATCTGGGCTTTTCCAGATTGATTAAAGGCATAGTAATTGTAATTTTTTAAAACTTAACAAGAGGAAGAAAGTAATAAAAACATATCTCTGATCATTCTGATATTTAGAAGCGAGAAAGGGTGTTGGTTATCCTAACTCATAAGGGGAAGTAAACGTAGTTATTAGACAATATATATATATATATATATATATATATATATATATATATATATATATATATATATATATATATTATGAATGTAACTTCTGTTATAAAAATTTGTATTTAGACATAGACATTAAACAAAAAAAAGGAACCCCGCAAATGGATAACAGTAAAAGAAAAATGCTTTATTTAATGCTGATGTGATAAATTTACCATCTTTTCTTAGTACTGTGGACATCCTAAAACTGCAATCATCTTATCTCTTTGTTCTCTTAATGTAGGTTGTTTGACGTCTGCACAGTCTCTCGGACTAACAGAGAAACTAAGCTTACGCTGGTGTTTGAGCATGTGGATCAAGACCTAACCACATACCTGGAGAAGGCTCCTGACCCTGGTGTACCACCTGAAACCATTAAGGTAAATGGCTGTCTATTAGCACTTAATGAGGAGAAAAAATCTGTGACATTTGTATACCTGTCAAAACAGGAGCAAAGAATATGGTTATATAGATACTTTACTGTTTTCGTTTGATGTATAAAAGCAGCTTTGGGCTAATCCCCTGTGGCTTCAGCTCTGGTTGAACACAGCTATGTCTCTTTGGTTCTGAGTAAGTTTTTCTTGACCGAAGTCACAGCAGACATGAAGCACTTCCTTTAACATCAGAGGAACCAATGTGTTTGGAAGGGCAGCACATGTGGCAGATGGGATCCAAATTACAGGCTCCCTTCAGTCTCTATTTTGACCCTGCCCTTCAACTTTTCTTAGATGGATACATAGAACAATTAAAAAACAGTTGCCTTTTTGATAAAAAAATATAAAATAAAGTATAATTGGAAAATTATTTTCAGCCAGTATCAATTTCAAATCTACAGTTTTATTTAACCTAACTGTAAATCTTTGCTTTTTTTGTTTAAAACAGTTAAGAGGTATCTACTTACATTTTGCTGAAAGGTCGGAAGTGAGTTCATCTCCATTTTGTATTCTCAATTACTATCTCTTTTTATGTAGACTTCTCTGACAAAAAATCCCCCTTTTTCCTTTTTAAACATCTGTTTATCAAGTTACTCCCCCAGAGGTCTGTAGATGTCCTCCAAACAATATTGAAAATCAATATTATTTATGTTTTGAAGGAGGCCTGAGAAGTGTGGAGTTTCAAATTTAAATCGAAAACATTTTAGTAATATATAAACCACTGACTTTTACCTGAGGGCCAGGTTTATGTGTGGAGGTTTTATGTCTGAAAGAAATGTTGTTTAAGTGCTGATGATTCAGGTGGATTACACCGGAGGCTTCAACTGAATATGATACAGATCACTGTAAGGATATCTTTGTGAATATTTCAGGGTTTTTTATATTTGGGATCATAATATCAATATCAAATATCTCACCACTTCAACAATTTTTTATCACACTTTTTAGAAAATAAAGTTGTTACTTAATTTATTAAAATCTCACAAAATAGAGTACTTTCTACATTCTTCTAAGTACATTGTAAGAAGATTGGGATCATTTCTGTTTCTTGCACTTTTGTATAGGAGCTGCTTAGTGACACAGTTGGCAGTACTAATGCCTTGCAGCTGGAGGATCCTGAGGCCTGGTGTCTTTCAGGATGGAGTTTGCGTGTTCTCCTTTTGCATGTATGGGTTTTCTCTGGTTACTCTGTATTCCTTCTACAGTCCAAAAACTTGACTGTTAGGCTAGTCGGTCTCTCCAATGCTGCTGTACCACTAGGGTCGGTTCAGACGTGGCCTGGTCAGCCTGGCGTAGAATGATCTTGTTGTCTTTCCATTACCGTCAGGAATGTGGCAGTAGGCGAGAACATGGGCGGGCTCAGGCAGGCATTGGCTACTACTACTCAGATAGGCGTGAGATTGACATCAGTTTACTGGGCAAATCAGTCCATAGGTGGGCATGTTGAGTCGCCTCAGCACACTTCGAACTGAACCAGAGGTAGTCTGAAAAAACAGGTCTGCTCGGCCCAAACAAAGGCAGTGGATACGTGCTAAATATGTGTTGACCCAGTCAGTAGTACCCTAGTGGAAAAGGGGCATAAATTGTCCCTATGGGTGTCAGTATGGGTGTGCATGGTTGTTTGTCCTGTGCCTCCATGTGCTACTAGCCCCCTGCATTATGATGGTGGACTGTGTTTTGCATGTTGAATGAAGTTTGTTTCAGAATCCTTTCTGATGCTTCTGTACACAGTGTCAGAAAAATGTTCGACCCCTTGAACAAATGTCTGAACAAGCACAAACAAATGTATTTTATTTTCATTTAATGTGATTAAACCCAACGAGTTAGTACATAGTTGTGAGGTGGAAATTTGTCAGGATTTCTGGTAATTGTTTGACCCACACGCACAAAAGCTCTCAGGAGACAAATCAAGTTTAAGGTGCTTTATTTTCAAATTATATGGGCATGGATGTGTCCTTTGGAGGCTGGGAACCGAGGAACTGGAACACTGTAAAAAGGATGTGAAAGAATGAATTTAAGTTGAGGGAGGGAAGATTTCTACAGACATTGAGCAGCTTACTGGTTAGCTCAGTGTGGTGGTGATCCAGGAGAGGTAACAAGTGTAGAACGTTGAGGACTTGAAGCGACACAATCCGGAGGAACTGAAATGGTGAACTGAACAGGTGGGTAATTTTAACAGGTGAATCTGAGATAAGGAAATGATGATGATTATGAGCTTACGGTTGTTGTTGGAGGAGGATGGACAGGAAGCATGTAGGAGGATAAAGATTAAGACGCAGAAAGTCTTATTGTTGAGTTGAAGTTGAATTGGAAGGTTGAACAAGGAATGGCATTGCAATGGGCAGATGGATGGAGAGGAGGATGAAGGTGAGGAAGAGTGCTCACCTGTAAGCTCTGGCTTACAGGTGTGCAGGAAATCTGCTTATCACCACCAGTGTTGGTCAAGTTACTTGGAATTAGTAATTCATTACTGATTACTTCTCCTAAAAAGTAATTCCACTACTTTACTGATTACTTATTTTCAAAAGTAATAGTTAATTTATTACTTAACTACTTTTCAAAAACATGAAACAACATGATTATGCTATAAGTATATTCCAACATATAAAATTCAATCATATGAAACAGTTTATTCTTAATTTCTTTTATTGGTTTACATTTTTTCCTTTATGAACCTTGCACCAAGAAAAAACTGTAAATAAATAAATGCAACAGCCACTATATAGCCAACAACAAGCTTTTTTAGTTTGGTGGCACCAAGTCCAGTGGATCTTAATTATATTTTCACCTGTTTAGAGGCAGTAGGGCCGTCTGAAGTAGAATTCACTTCAGCAGCTGCAGCTGTGATGTCAGTCGGCGCTCTCGGTAAGCTTCACATTCCCCCAGTTAGCCAGGTGCTTGCTCAGGTTGTAAGTTTAATTTTTTCGCCGTGGATAAAAGTTTCCTTCCAACGCAGATTGTGCAGCGGACATTGATATTTTTGTTGTTTTTACAGAATCAAACTGAAAGTAGTGCAGATACTTTCAACCATCGGACACTGAATGCGCGCGCTCTATCCTGCGTTCCATTGTTGTCTGTTGTTTTATATCGCGGACGTCGCAAGCTTATATGTCCATACTTGCAAACCATAAGAGTTCAAAAATAGGAAGACATTTGAAAAGGGCGGCCTTAAAAGGAGAAAAATGAACTACTTGAATTTTACATTATTTATTGTGTTTGCATACACATCTCAGAAGAACAGTAGTGGATAAGGACATAGGCAGGCTTAGTTTAGCTAAAACTCCAGCTAAAAGCAGTCACAAAGTCATGACAACACAGATCCTCTCAAAAGCTAAAAGAGTTTTTACTCAGCTCACATCTCTCAGACATCGATCTGTTCATGCCTCCAGCTCCTGATCAGTGTTCTTCATGCCAATACTGACCTAGCCAGCGATCATCCAGTCTGTTGAGACCCCGATTCTGCCGCCTTGCAGCCGATCCAGCTCTGATCACCGCTGAGACATCCTGCTTCTCTCCTGCTATACCAGCTTCTCCCTCCTCGACACCGAGGACTTGCTGCCGGCTTCTCCCCGCTATCACACACCGACTTTGCCTCCTACCACTACGTCTACCCGACGTAAGCCTGCTCCAACTCGCGTGTAGAAGCAGATAACAGCACCGGTGTTCCTCCAGCTCTCTGATCACCTCTTGCTTCTCTGCTGCTACAACCGGCTACCAGCCTTCTTCCTCCCCTCACTGCAGACTGACGGTGGTTTATCTGTTCTTTCACACACCAACTTTGCTCCTCCAACCAGCATGTGGAAGGCGATAACAGCCCCGATCGCAGCTCCATTCCTCTTGGTTACCTGACAAAAATCTGCCATCACTCGCAGTCTTCTGATGTCCTAGATGTTTAAGCTGCAGCTGATAACAGGCCATTTTCTCCATTCATGCAAGCTGTAGCCCATATCAATGTTGAGTCTCCCCATCAACTTTTGGCTTCAGCTTTATCAAAACCTCAACCCTTCCTAAACGCTATAAAACAGTTTATAAAGCACTCTTTGTTTTTAAATGGAGCTACTTAATGCAAAGAAAAATAAAACCTTCTCCGAGACTCTTCATATTTCCAATCTTATGGAGAACAGTTCTGATTTTGGTGCAGTTACTGTTATTATATTCTGAGACATCACTTCAAATTAACAACTCAAGGCTGATCATCAGCTACCGCTGCTAGGTAGGAGTGAGAGGGATATCATATTACCGAACCAATCAGTCCACAGGCGGGTGTGTTGGATCGCTTCGCCACCCTTCGGACCAAGGCAGAGGCAGTCCAAAAAAAGGGGTTGGACACAGGTAATGGAAACACACCAAAAGCTACCTGTTCTATACCGTACAGGCCCTAGTGGAAAAAGGACATTAGAGTCTTAAGGTCCACCAAAGTTATCAGCAGTTTAATTTTGTACCATAGACTAAACTGCTCACAGTTGTTCTGTATTAGTTAAGTCAGCGGTAAAAAAGAAACAAAGTAAAGATTTGGGGCATCTCTATTCTAAACGACTTGAATAAGAGTTGACCTTGTTTTGCTCGAAGAACAGAATCTGATCTTCACAACACAATCCCCACAAAAAGGGAAGGAAGATGTTATAAGGAAGGAAGGGAAATAAAGAAGCTTAAATCCTGCCTATTTTTTTAACCCTATCGTTCCAGCCTCTAGCTGTATGACATAGATGTCAATTTTCTACAGTTAAACATAGTCACATGTAAGTTTACACCTGTACCATTTCATCTTGGGAAGAGTTCAAGGAAGATTTTTAAGCAATGAGCAACTTGTCTTTGCAGCCTGAAGACTCATTAGACACCCTCCTCCTTATGCTTTCTCCCAGCATCTGTTTATCTGGACTCTCAAGAAGACAAAAGGAAAAGAAGTGTCGGCACATCATGGACACAGTCCTGTTATTTCTAGGAGAGTGGACACTGCACACTGACCTGAAAGTGACCCCATTACCATCTACCCCCTCCCAAACAACTTCAGTTGCACTTGGCTGTTCCATCTTACAACATATTGTTGACCTGGTCATCTGATTATTTCCTCTTTGAGTGTCAGTGTTGAATAAGTTAATATGTTTTCACTCAGCCGAAAAGAAACGTGTTGAGCCAAAGGCACTAAACTTAAAAAAAAACAAAAAACAGCCACACTTTTCCTCAAACCATCCATCCATCCTCAGCAAGAGACACTCCCACACCAGCCCAGCTTGTCCACTTCAGCCACCCCATCCTCCACCACCCACTCAGACTCAAGACCTACCACATGGTCATTGATGAAAGAGGCCCTCCTCCAGGAATCAAATGAGCTGGAAGGACATCAAGCAGCCGGGTTGCCCCATGCTCGCCTCTCCTCAGCCGGGCCGGCGCTTGGGTCTCGCCCACCCTCCTCAGCTACCATCATCCAAGCCTCCACAACTACATTCTGTGGGCCCATGAAGGGGGAGGTTAATGAAGCATGGGCAGGGAATTACACTAACGTTAACCGGCAGATGTCCTGTATTGTCCTATACTACAATAAACAATATGGCTGCCACTGGTATATTAGCATCAGAAAAGGAGGGGAACTGAGAAAGCGATGTTTTCACTGATTCTTGCAGTGGGCTGACTTTTTTTTAAATGCTATTCCTTTTTCTTTATTCTTTTTTTTTACCAGGGTGAGTTGTTGCCTTTATTTGTTTCTCACAGGCCTGAGATCAATCTTTTTGCTTCATCTTAAGTTGATTTTACGTGACAGACCAAAGTAAAGTACACAAAATGGTGAAGTTAAAGGAAATTTATAGATTTTCACGAGCTTACAAAGAAAACTTGTGAAATGTTGAACTAATTTGTACTCAGCCTTGGCACTCTTATACTCCCATATAACATGTAACCAACTGACTTTAAACGTCAACCAATTTGTAAATTCTATATCTGTGTATTTTAATATGAGTATAGCTATAGCTGCTCTGTGATGGCATTAGAGATATGTTAGGTAGCATAAGTAAACAACTACCATTATGATCATAAAGAAGAAAAACACCTGACAGCTAAGAGTCACCTGATTTTTAAGGAGGAACCACATAAAAGCCACAGTTCAGGTGGAAGAATCTGTCCTCAGAACATGTATTAGTTGTACAATCAACAGATATGTCTTTTATGGATGATGCTGAATAAGAAATACATTGCCAGATAAAAAAATGCCCATTTGCAGTTTACCACTAGCAAACATAAATAAATGGCAATAAAGGCAAACCTTTAGCCTCTTGACCTACTTTAACATTGCTTTGGTTGAGGGCAAATTAACACTTCACATCATTATGAACACACCATCCCCACTGTAAAACATGGCGGTGGTGGCATCTTCATGATATAGTGATTCTATAGCAGGGAAAGAGAGGCTCATCACAGTTGACAGGAAAATAAATGGAGTCATCCTTGAGGAAAACCCTTAGAGGCTACAAAATACTTTAGACTGTGCCTATCGTTTCAGCGAATTATGCACACCTTTGTCCATCACAAAAAAAAATCTAAAATGAAATGCATAGAAGTTTTTGATTGTATTGTACTGCAATGATATAAATACTTTTGCAAGGCAGTGTAAGTGATTCTGCAGAGAAGGCCAGGAAAACTTGGATTGTTAACGTTTAAGAGTCACACTCATGAGATAATTTGTGTTTACGAGGAAATGCTGTTGAAAGGAAGCATGGCGAAATGACTATTTAAAGGAGAGAGGAACTGATGGGTGGGGGGATGCTATTGTGTCAGCCCCCCATGACACACATACACAAAAACCCGTGCACACAAAATGACCAACTGCCTGCCTCCGTCCTATGGCCCTGTCTGTCTGCTGCCCTTCTCTGTGGGTCATGGCTGGATGGAGATGCAGAAAGGAAGGTCTGTTTTTGCATCCTGTTCTTGGTCAGGGGGCACGCACATACACACACATACATGCACATTTGATACACAGATATTACATTTTCACCAACAACAGGGGGGCATTTTGTTTTTTTTGTGTAGCAGCCCACCACTCATCACATCCAGAGTTTTGTAGTTTGACTAAAACAGCAGCCAGCCCAGTACCATATGCTGATCATTTCTGCTTGAGCGCCCAGACCCCTTTCCTTTTACTCTCACACCAGCTGGTGGGCTACTGAATAGAGTTGCGGGCTCAGGTCCATGTCACTTGTGGGGTCTTGGTGGAGAGATTTGAGGTGGTTTACGGGGTGTACATCTGGAGTAAGAATCTGTTTCTTGACAACTGGAAGATAAATAAATACAGAGACTGGGAGAGAGATCAGTTGCACTCTCAGGTTTTGCTTTGTCAAAACTACCTGTAATAACTTATTTGTTTATAGGTGTTGGACCTGTTTGAGAGTATTTCGGTTTGAAAAGGACGAGTCTGGGCTAGTTTCAACACTGTTCGTTCGTGTTCAAAACAATTAACTTTGAAAGTTTGTCATAGATGTGGTGCCTACGCTGCAGCCGTTGAAGGTCAGATTTTGGGCATATAAAGAAAGCAAGCACCAATTAACTAAAGGACAGCTGCTAAGTAACAGAGATCTGTGCTTGCACAAAGCAGGGGCCTCTTTCTGAAGCTGGTGTATGTGTGTGTGTCAGTTATCAAACATCTGCCACAGTCGATGAGAAAAGACACAGGCCTCTTCATGTTAACTCTCTCACTACCAAAATGTGTCAGCTTTTATTTTGAAGCTCATACTGTAGGTTGTTTTTGTTGCTTTCTAGAAATCATATTGTTTCAGAGAGTTTTTTTTAAATTATGTCTTAGTAATCACAATGAACAGCTCACGTTGAATCACACCAAACTGTACATAAAAACAATTATATGTGCTGTGCACCGTAAACTTACTTTACCATGGTGATTTTAAAAACTTGCAATTACCAGTCCAGTACATAGTAACTTTTTTGAAGTAACATAAAGTTGTCGTGCCATGAATAAGGAAAATGCTCTGATCCTTTGGCATTGCATAATTATATGAAATATGCACGAATCCAAGTGGGAAAGATTAAGTTTTCACTAACTATAACTTAAGATTCAATATGGCTGCCATGCGTATTAAACTGAGAGAGGGCCAGAGTAAAAAAAACAGTTTATGAGCCTACTCATTAAATCTTTCTCATGGTACTGTACAAAATGAATATTTCATAAATGTAATTGCATTGTGTATAAAATGCAAAGAAATACTTATAGTAGTTAGTTTGGAATTTCCCAAGCACAGACTGGGTCTCTGAATTAGCAGGTGTCCAAGCCTATATATAGAGTAATTGTTCCTTTGAATGTGTGATACCCTTAACCAAATAAACTGAAATGGTTAATCAGCTGATTAGTTGGTTGATCTCAGCCGTTTGTATTTAAGAGATTTTTTGAGGGCTATAGTACATGGTATAAAGTAACATGCATTTTTGCTTGCAATGACCTTCTTCTTCTTCTAAATGTCTTATTGAGATTCATACCAATCTTCTCTCTTTGCTCCTCCCATTTTGTTGACTTCTAGGATATGATGTACCAACTGCTTCAGGGGCTGGACTTCCTGCACTCGCATCGAGTGGTTCACCGTGACCTGAAACCCCAGAATATTCTGGTGACCAGTGGAGGTCAGATCAAACTAGCAGATTTTGGTTTAGCCCGTATCTACAGCTTCCAGATGGCACTCACATCAGTGGTGAGTTTCTTCGTTTGTACGTCTAAACAGAAACGTTATCAAACCAAATATTCCATGAGTAACAACTTTGTGGTTTCTCTGAATGTAAGAATACTCATAGATATAGAGTATGCTGCCATTCTGACCCCGTCTGTGCAATCACTTTTTAATGGAAAGGAAACTTGGCATAAGTCTCTTACGTCACATGACTTTTAAATAATCAATATTTACTCATTTGACTAACAAACACCTACTGTTTTGATCCTCTCCCGCTGAGTAAAGAAACAACAACTGTGAAATGTCTTGAGCCTGCCACTTCCATGGAATCAGAGGATAGCTTGGAAGAACTCAAATGAGTGGGTTTCTCTGTGTAAAGTGAGAGTGAAGCAGCCGTACGCCCTCCCTTTGTGGCCTGTTTCAGCGATCCCTTGGTGGTTGTTGCAAAGAGGGATGGGACTGACGAGGAGAGACAAACCCCCCTCCCTTCCCGCTGTCGGTACTTTGATGTCTAACTGTTGCACTTGAGGCTCCGATGACCAGATAAAGTAGAGAGCGACACTGAAAAGAGTCATTGGAAGAACTTGGAATGATGCAAGTTGTGACTTTGAAGATCAGTGCCAGCAGCCGCCAAAGTTCCTGACCTATAAAACTATTTGGGTGACAAATTATTCCACTCATTTTCATTCTAATATCAACAAACAACCAATATCTTCTGGTCCTAACCACAACTCTTAGTTAAAAAGTTGAACATATTCAGATTATGTAGGTTCTTTTCATCCAGTATGTGAAACAATTAATGCTAATCATCTTGCAAAAATATTTATACCCATTTACCCTTTCACATTCCATCATGTTTCAAAGAGAAACTTTAATGGTGGTTTCAGACTGCTAGCGTCTGCGTTGCTAGCGTTATGAGCTTTGAAGCTTGAAATGCAGGAAAATCTTGAAAAGCTGACGGAGCCAACGCTAACAAAGCGCCGTGAAGACCATGGCACTCCTCCAACGGCCTCAACCGTAGACTTAACATGTAATCTTGACGTTGCTGACACTGACAAAGCCTGCGGTCTGAACGCACCATATTGCATATTATCTACTACATGAAAACATTGCTACTAACACAAAGTAGTGCTTAGTTGTGAACTGAAAGTAAATGGACAAATGACTCACATTTGCATTTTATTATTACAAATACACAAGGGCGTAACAGACGTGGGGTACGTGTGGGACATGTCCCTCACACATTTTGTATCTGTGCCCTCTGTCCCCCACACTTTTTACAGCCGTTACAACTAGAGCTGAACGTTTAATTGCATTTGCAATTAGATCGCGATTTGCTAAAATGCGATTTCCTAATCGCAAAGGCTGCGATTTGACTTGATGTAAACATATCTGCTAAAGTCACGTGACTTGCAAACAATGAAGGAAGAGAAGGAAACGCTGCACTTTAACCAGTTATAAAATTACCAAAAGCTTAACAGAATTCAACACTACACAATAGTTGGTACCAAAGAGGAACAGTACATTAGTTGTGCGAAATTATATCTGCTATGAAAACATTGATGCTGCGCAACGCCAGGTATTATGCAGAACCCGTCTTGGTATTGTTGCTACCTCACGAGGTAGGCAACAGTACGAACCTTTATCAACACCTAAAAACATCACAACACCATATATGAGAGTTGCACGGCTAAACTGACAGCCACCAGTGTTTAAATTTCCAGTAAACAAACTTCGAGGCGACAGGGATCGCTGACCGAGCTGTTTGAAAGAATCGCTCCTTACGAACAAAAAAAAACGGCACACGGAAATAATTCGTGCTATAGCGGGTTTTATAGCCAAAAGTATGCTTTGTTAACCATGATGAATGATCTAGGATTCAATCTCACACACATTTTAACTGCGCTGTATAAAAAATGCCCACAGAAAGTTAAAGCCGCACCGAAAACAGCGGAGTATTTTGCAACAACTGACCTGAGATCAAACCGCTCTACGGAGCCATACCAGAGTCTGAAAATACATTAGATCGATGGAGAATTAAAAATCAGAGCTTGTTCCTTCAAGCATCCTACTTCCTGGATAACCACACGGAGGAAAACATTGCAGACGAAGGGAGTTATTAGCTGGGATCAAAAGGAAGAAAACCTTGATTGCAGAAACGACTCTGATGACCATCGAGTGTGATGATTAAAAGTAGATAAAGTTGTTGAAATAGAATAAATTATGTATAAAAATCAGTTTATAATGCACAATATTTTTGATTGCACTAATTAAAAAATGCGCAACAAAAGCCCCACAAAAATAATTGCACATTAAATCGCAATTGCAATATTGATGGAAAAAAATCCCAATTACATTCTTTTCCAAAATCGTTCAGCCCTAGTTACAACCAATTTATATTTTATCAACATGCAGTAACGTGTTTTTTTGAGCGGTCTCAAATGCACCATGAGCGTACTCATGCTAAACCAGGCATTCGGTTGATCATCACCGGGAGACGTGCTGCTAAGTGAGCAGTTCTGGGTAGTGTGTCAGAACCATGTTCAGCAAACCAGCCAGAGCCAGCAAAAGGCAAATAACTTTGCAGTTTTTTTCCAAACAAACCATTCTGTCGGGGCTTTCACTGGGGTATTTTTTTAGGGTTGCTCTTCAGCTGGATGGCAAAACTTCACCCAAGACTTTACAACTTCCAACTGATTTTTCCACAAATTTACTCTGTTTTAGCTCCATCTATTTTCTTATTAAATCCAGATTCCCTCTCCTTGTTGAAGACTGCTTTACCCACAGCATGATGCTGTCACAATCACGTTTCAAAGTGTGGATGGTGCATTCAGGCTTATCTGTAATGTTAGCCTTCTCCCACATATGGCATTTTGTATCCTCAGGAAAAATCTTGGATCTTACTTAAAGTAAAGAATTGTGAAGTGCAATGTTTTCTCAACTTGAGGTGTGAAACTCTGCAGCTCCTCTAAAGTTTCCAGGAAGCTCTTGGCTGCTTCTCTCTTCTTTTTATTAAAGCTTTTGTTTGCCCATCTTGTTGGTTTAGTCAAAACAGCGGTCAACGTCAGAAATCTTTTGGAGAGTAGGCCAAAATCATCAACTGAAAAGTGTTCAGAGGTCTAAAAAAAATTTATAATTTTTTTTTTTAACCATAAGCATTTTAATGTGATTTAAATAATAACATGTTATTTCATCTTACTCAACGATAAACTGAACAAACAATATCATAATAAAAAAATAGGAAAAAAAATAGAAAACGGATCTGGAACTGACTAGTTCTAGAAACATGACATTTTTTTAAATTTTTGATGGTGATTGCTTTTTATTATCAACATTTCTTTAGACCATCCTCAGCAACATAAACACGACACAGCTCATTCTTTGTTTGAAAACCCCTAATGTAGAAAAATTAAGCTTTGGGTGATAGAAGATAAATACTTAGGGGCACAGCATTGCAAAAACAGGCTCTGGGTGATCTATGAACACACCGCAGAGCGCATTGCGCCTGTTAAACCCACAGCAAGACGCACGCAATCCATTTAGCACTTTTGCCCTTGATATATGGTACTATATGCAATCTGGGTGTTTCTCCAAGAAGACGCAAAATATTATGAGGAGAACAGGCAAAGAAGTAGGCCTTCCAGACGCACTGTGATTTACTAAGCATAAAAATGTTTGTACCGGCTATTTTACCGTCTATGTTTAGCACTTTTGAAAAGCATGTCTTAATTTTGCGCTACCACATTCAACATGATATTATTATTGACAAACAAAAAATCTAAACACTCTAATGGCCATAAACTTGAAAGTTATTTAAATATTTACCGGTTTTTCCCCCAAAGACGCATCATAACTCACTGCGCACTCATTACATCCGCACATGATCCTAGTGGATCCTCATTAGTTTCTCACGTAGTGGTTAACCGTCCTGGAGTCCAATTAATAATATGTAGTAATCATATACAATACCACAATGATAATTGGCATTATATATGACATTTTAAAAACAAAATGCAGACATGCTGCTTTTTTAATCAGTCTAACCCTGCAATACGATGTGTGCATCCAACAGAGAGCCGCGCATGTACACTGCATGAATTATATTTATTACTTACAAACAAAAAAACGAAATCACAGCATTTTAGCCTAATTTTTGTGCCAAAGACGCATGATGGATCCATGCACATTATTCATCCTCTCTCTAGCTGTGGTGCAGCTCTAATTAGCCGCCATAAACTCCTCTTTAGAATACTGCTGCTTGCGCCTGCTGAGAATTGCTCACGCTATCTTAGTAAATCACCCACAAATTAAGGACAACACACTCAGGCAAACTTTTAGCACCACACGCAATATTGTGGTCATTATCAGGAATCTTGACTGACTTAAATGAGCCCCTTAATGTTTCACCTAATCATCTCCCACTTCAGCAACCAAACCAGCACTTGCTTTGAGGTATTCGGAAATAGCTCAGTAGAATTACTGGGTGGGACTTATAGTCAATTCAGACTGATTGGTTTTGAAATACATTGCCAAACAACTGGCATTTGTAAAATTGGAAGAACTGCTAGCAGTGTATAACAACATAGCAAACTGGAACAATGCAACCATCCCCACTTCTTTCATTGTCAATCCCTTTTTTTTCTCTCTGCTGCTTCAGTTGTCTTTTGGCGCTGATCACTGACGTCACTCACTGCTGAAATGGTCGCGATATGCTTGGCACATCCCGTAGAAAAACAATTTTGTCTGGAGACACAACAGCTGAGAAGGCCAAGCCATGAATTTAGCCCTGTCACCGTCCACCCTTCCAGAAATTTCCTAGGACTCGTCTAGTGGAATTAGTCGTATGCTTCATAACCTACTGCTTCAAACTTCTCAATAACTTTCTCCTTGACCTTTCTGCTGTGTGCCTTGGTCTTCATGAGGATGTTTGTTGACTGAGGTTATCAAAAAAATTTCTGGATTAAGGGGACAAGTGCATGTGCATCCTACACTGGAACCAAGAAAAATTATCTTCTTTGATTATATATATATATATATATATATATATACACTACCGTTCAAAAGTTTGGGGTCACCCAAACAATTTTATGTTTTCCATGAAAAGTCACACTTATTCACCACCATACGTTGTGAAATGAATAAAAAATAGAGTCAAGACATTGACAAGGTTAGAAATAATGATTTTTATTTGAAATAAGATTGTTTTTACATCAAACTTTGCTTTCATCAAAGAATCCTCCATTTGCAGCAATTACAGCATTGCAGACCTTTGGCATTCTAGCTGTTAATTTGTTGAGGTAATCTGGAGAAATTGCACCCCACGCTTCTAGAAGCAGCTCCCACAATTTGGATTGGTTGGATGGGCACTTCTTGCGTACCATACGGTCAAGCTGCTCCCACAACAGCTCAACGGGGTTCAAATCTGGTGACTGCGCTGGCCACTCCATTACCGATAGAATACCAGCTGCCTGCTTCTTCTCTAAATAGTTCTTGCACAATTTCGAGGTGTGTTTTGGGTCATTGTCCTGTTGTAGGATGAAATTGGCTCCAATCAAGCGCTGTCCACTGGGTATGGCATGGCGTTGCAAAATGGAGTGATAGCCTTCCTTATTCAGAATCCCTTTTACCCTGTACAAATCTCCCACCTTACCAGCACCAAAGCAACCCCAGACCATCACATTACCTCCACCATGCTTAACAGATGGCGTCAGGCATTCTTCCAGCATCTTTTCAGTTGTTCTGCGTCTCACAAACGTTCTTCTTTGTGATCCAAACACCTCAAACTTGGATTCATCCGTCCACAGCACTTTTTTCCAGTCTTCCTCTGTCCAATGTCTGTGTTCTTTTGCCCATCTTAATCTTTTTCTTTTATTGGCCAGTCTCAGATATGGCTTTTTCTTTGCCACTCTGCCCTGAAGCCCAGAATCCCGCAGCCGCCTCTTCACTGTAGATGTTGACACTGGTGTTTTGCGGGTACTATTTAATGAAGATGCCAGTTGGGGACCTGTGAGGCGTCTGTTTCTCAAACTAGAGACTCTAATGTACTTATCTTCTTGCTCAGTTGTGCAACGCGGCCTCCCACTTCTTTTTCTACTCTGGTTAGAGCCTGTTTGTGCTGTCCTCTGAAGGGAGTAGTACACACCGTTGTACGAAATCTTCAATTTCTTAGCAATTTCACACAGGAATAGCCTTCATTTCTAAGAACAAGAATAGACTGTCGAGTTTCAGATGAAAGTTCTCTTTTTCTGGCCATTTTGAGCGTTTAATTGACCCCACAAATGTGATGCTCCAGAAACTCAATCTGCTCAAAGGAAGGTCAGTTTTGTAGCTTCTGTACCGAGCTAAACTGTTTTCAGATGTGTGAACATGATTGCACAAGGGTTTTCTAATCATCAATTAGCCTTCTGAGCCAATGAGCAAACACATTGTACCATTAGAACACTGGAGTGATAGTTGCTGGAAATGGGCCTCTATACACCTATGTAGATATTGCACCAAAAACCAGACATTTGCAGCTAGAATAGTCATTTACCACATTAGCAATGTATAGCGTGTGTTTCTTTAAAGTTAAGACTAGTTTAAAGTTATCTTCATTGAAAAGTACAGTGCTTTTCCTTCAAAAATAAGGACATTTCAATGTGACCCCAAACTTTTGAACGGTAGTGTATATATATATATAGATATAGATATGTCATACAGATAAATATGCATTTTTCAAGGAAAAGCTGAGTTCTGTTTTTAGTAATAGAAGCTTTATCATTATCATCTTGTTAGTTGAGCAACCCAAGTTTTCTTACTCAAGGTCTATTTGTGCTAATATAAAACAAGAGGACTAGCATTAGACAATCAATCAGAATTGAAACCAAGAAGTAAAAACGGGAAAGTTAACATGCTGTAGCTTCCACCTGTTACTAAGATATCAAAAAAAGTTTCTATTCTACTTTTTCCCAATAAAGCACTAAAGAAGCCTTCAGCCATAAGTTTAGTAGCTAAAGTCCCTACGTTGTCACATGGCCCACATCACTGGGGGCCATCTGATGGGGGGTATGGTAACTTGTCCAGGGTCTGACTGAGGGGGCAAAATCTGTGGGCAAAATGTGAAGTTGAGTGACAAAAATTGAAGTTCCCCTCATATCCACTTAGGTCTGGTTCCAGAAAGAAGCAAGTTCCCATTGACTCCAGTGTTAAAAATGCCAAATTCCCAACAGAAATAAACATCTTTACAGCCTGGTTAAAAAAAAAAAACATTTTAGATTTATTGGGTCAAGTTTACGGTCATGAATACTCTTAGAGGGTTTATTTTTTTTATAACTCATACTTTAGTTTAATTTAAGCTTGAAATTATGAATAATTAGTGCTGGTGGCTAATGGCTGGCTCCGGGGTAGGCCGCAGCTTTTACCTAATGTTTTTATTGAATCAGCCCAGAAGGCTGAGAGGTAGAAGAGTAACTCAACCATGATTTTCTGGCAACCTTCGTTAGCTTTAGTTAGCTTGTAGGTACATTGGCTCAGATTGTCAGTCATCCACACCCATGCTCACAGCCCCACTCTCAGCTCTACCTCTTTGCCCTTTTTTTGTATTTTCTGTGGTGTGCTCATTACACAGTTAAGATGGCGGTGGTGGTAACTCAGTTGGCTTCAATTCAGCTCTTCAGAAGTCACGGAGGCTTCATCCATCTTTTCATACAGTCTATGGGTGTGACCTCCCACCTGACCCCTACATCCTAGTAGGATAAATGGATGGATGGATGGATGGCATATTTTATCACACAAACTTAGAAGGTTGCATGCACGATACTGTGAAAGATTAAACTGCTGGACCTGTTCTTAATGTCACTGGACTGACTTAGTTTTTTTTATGTTAGGTTATAATTTTATGAAGATTAAATTTGCTGATTTGTCTAAAAACGTGGATAGTTTTAAGGAAACAGTGTTCTAAAAACGTTTTTAGTAATGACTTCCTTCAGTTATGCAAATCAAAATTTCTTTGTATTGTGGAGGGTTTTTTGATTGAGTTATGTATTTCGTCAAGTATTTCTATAATTTGTCACCATACTTGATGATTCACTGCTAAGGGGCAGGAGAGGATACGGTTCACCATTGAATTTACATATGTGTTACACAATAATCATTCTATCTGTGGTTTCACCAAAGGGTTTGTCTTCTTCGGCTTTTTTTATGACTAGATGGGGACACTTTTTGTTGCTGGTTAAACACCTCGCCGGGAATTCACCATCAGATCGAAGTAATAAGATATCGAGTCCCTAAAACTACTCTGAAACACCGCATTGCACTTTTGCATGTGCTTTCACACTCATTCACATACTCATTTCCTTCCTCGGTTTTATAGATTGGGCCCACAAAAATTAGATGTGTGTGTGTACGCGCGTGCGTGTGAAAGCAATTATGCATGTGTGCATTCAGTGCGTGCTTTCGCAGAGCACTGCAACATGAGCATGGGATCTTTGGTTCCAGATGAATGCTCCTGCGTCTGGAATCCCCCTGTCAACCGGACACACACACTCACACACAAATCTCCATTTACCCGTTCTTTGTTTCCTTTTGCTAATAAAAGCACCTAATCTACACTGCACGCTGTGCATATGTACACAAATACACACAACGTTTAAGAGGATCTTCCCCTTTGCCCAACAGACCAGCAGTTACTTATTTAGTCACCTAAAGTCAACGTTACTGGCAGACAGATGGGCTTTGGAGAACTGCTGTTGCTTAAGCGAACAGGGCGATTTTTCTCACTTTCAAAGTGATTCATTTAGAGCTTTTAGAATGACAAGATGGCTGAAGGAAACATTTGCATAAAGGTATCAAAGAGTCCCTCACTCACTCTTTTAAAAAAAAAAATTCCAGAGTCGCTGACTGAAAGTAGCACCGTTATACTTTCTGCTGATGAGATGGCAACACCAACACTTCTCTTTTTGCAGTGCATTAGCTTTCTCACCCAGCCACATGCCTGCTTGTTGACATGTCATTGACACAGTATGAGGTCAGTGTTTGCATGTACGTTTTAAAAATGTATGAGTGGAGTTTTGGGTGCCTCCAGAGCTTCGGGTGACCTATGGCTCCTTCTGCATCAGTCACCGATCATGTCGTGTTTCCCCCCCTGACCTGGAGATGAGGAAAGGAAGACCACCCATTGGCTGGTATGAGGTCGAGATTAGGCTGCCCCGACAGTCCCTGAGGGATCATTGCTTTGTTACTGTTTTTGTGACCCTTTTCTGGCTACAGGCTCTTTGTAGAGCTTTGAGTGACAGACAGAGAAGGAAGACTGGATTAGTTAATTGATGCTGGGGTGTTTCTGTGGTGGAATTGTTTTCTTATCGGTACACTAATATTTAGTTTCTGTTTAAACTGAGGAAAATTTTAATCTTCTTACAATCTAATTAAGAAAACAAGTTGTTATGTTTTAGCTTTGTGCATTTGATCAAGGTATAAGCTAAACAACAACTATGCAGTTGTCTAAGGATTCTATCTCATTGGCTGTAGTATGATTTATTACGATTTGGACCTTTTGACATGTCTCCTATTCAAGTTGTGACTGAAGCAGTCCAGTTAAATCCTTGCTTGATTGTTTATCTTTCATGTGAGTTTGATTTACTTATTTCTATCAAAATTTTAAACCTAAACACAATCATGACAAGTATATCTTAACATGATCTTTTTCTATGTATTTAGTTAAAACATTATTCATGTAAATATCCTCCTAGTGTACATTCTGTAATAATAGAATTATACGCTCTTGTCGATTTATTGCTGTGGGTGCCATACAGGTGTTCCTGTTGGGAAAATGTCGCCTCCTTGTCTGCATAGAAGACATGATCTATGCTTTTGCTACAGGTTTTTAGGATTTAATCGTATTGGTTGGTTTTGTTTTTATGATGGAAGTGCCTTTCAAATGTTTTCCGGACCTTAAAGTTTTCACATCAAAAGCAAACATTTTTTATTTGAATTGTATGTAATGTATATAAACACAAAGTTGCAGGTAAATGTTAAGTGAAAGAATTATGTATGAAATTTTTAATTTAAATTGACTGCCACATCTTTTTAGCCAAAGAAATTTGAGTTTCTGTCTTGTCGGCTGTCAATCAACGTCCATGTGCGTTGCACAAACCAGTGAAGATGGGCCCTAACACACAAGCCACTCCATGGCTTCCCGTTTACAGTCGCCATAACGGAAAACATGGAGAAGTCACTGACCTCTGAAGTGTCATAACAAAAATACCATCAGTAGATGCTTGATAGCGCTTGGGGCGTTCCTCTTTGGAAGTGTAATAGTTTCTGACCCAGCCACATGCATGCTTCTTGACATGTCATTGACAAAGTGTGTGGACAGTGTTTGCATTTACATATTAAAAATGTCAACACAGGTGAAGAGTGCACAATTGTTGAGGTGGGGCTATAGGAGCCAAAGAAGGGATGTTGGGAGAGGCCTTGATGCATAGAATTGAAAAAGTCTTTCTATATAAATAATCCTGACAGTATCTTTAATTCTGATAACCCTAAAGTTAAAGTTGTAAAAAATTTTAAAGGAAGATTAGATTTAAAATTAACATCCCAATGTGTGAAAACCGTATGGACATGACAAAGAGAGCATTAACCTGATATTTCTCAACAATATTGCGATTTCTTGACTGGCCTGATATTGTAAAGCGTCCTTTTTAATCAAAACATCTTCAAGTTTTAAAATTACCCAGCCAAACTTTCCTCCTAAGTATCTGTAGTAAGACTTAAAAGAAGTAATGCAGATAAAACAACATGCAGATTGTGTACAACTCATTAAGAAAATAGCTCATTTGGATTTTGAGAGTTGAAAATATAATAATGCAAGCAGGGTATGTTTGTCATTCATAGCAAAGTCACCAATGTTCCCTACCAGATAAATAATCAGTTCATTTGTATCTATATTTCATGGAAAATTTTATGAAAAGTAGCTCTGTTCAATTTAGGAAAGCTGTTAGGGTAAGCTCAGTAAAAAAAACAACCTTATCTTAAAGTGACAGGATTAGAGGTCAGTTGGAATGCTGTGTTCAAAAGATAATCTCCATTAGATTGCCCATGGGGGGTCCATCCACACCATATTAACTCTTGAAACGATTGTAATGGAAGTGGAGGGTCCCATGAATCTCATTAGTTAACACTCCCATGCATATCATGTGCATGTGGTCACTTGTCAAATTAGATTCAGGGAATCTCAAGGGGAATACCATCAGATTTTTGTGTTGGCTATTTTTTTCACTCGTTTTTTTTATGTATTCAAAAATAAAAAGAAATAAAGCAGTTATGATTTCCAAACTAGATGAGTGAGATGAGTGTTTTTTCTCTTTACTTTAATCATCTAAAGTCTTAAGTGAATCAGAAACCAAAGGGAATTTCAACACTTTTCGAGCTAAAGCTTTTTGAGCTTTGACTAAAATGATGCTTACTTCAATGTGATCAAATGAACCATTAATCATCACTGCTATTGTAAGTACCTCTTAGATCTTTACTATCCCACTGCTTGTTTCCTGTAATCTTCGGCTGCATGAGTCTTATGCAGAGGAGTGACACTGTTACCTTACTAAAGGTATTTTCCCAAAGCTTCCCCTCTTTGGTTCCTTCTACTCATAGCCCTCCCACTGCTCTTACAAGAATAAGACACCCATATCTCAGACGACATTAAACAAATTGAAACCAGATTTCCTGCCTGCGCTCAAACAGCACACAGGCTTTTACAACCCAAGAGAGGCAGTCTCACTCTGTGCAGTATAGATTGTTAATTTTACTCTCACAATATTGACTTGTTTGACTTTGATTTGCACTTGCATTATGTTGGGGTGCAACTGCGGTGCAGATTGATGTCTTCTCACCTGTGCGAAGCCAAGTTCAGCTTAACCATTATGTTGATTAAGCATATTGCTCTGTTTTGAATGTTTTGAAGGCTCTCCTCTTTTGCAATACATTAATCTGCTGTCCCTTTAATGATCAGAGGTTCTGACAGGTGAAAGTGAAGCAACTCTGCCATGATGAGCTTGGATAAACCTATTAGTTGTCCTGATGCTCAGGACAGGGAGAAAGAAAAGAAAGCAGGCAGCAGCAGGGAAAGGGAGGTGGGGAAAACCCTTGCACGGCACGCAGAAGAGCACGTGCAGCTCACTTTGGGAATGTTTAGATATCTCCTCCGAACGGCTCCACATGGGAGAAAAAAGAAAAAGTCAATCCTTGCTTCTTTGACTGCAGTCGGCTGGAGCAAAGAGGGTGGCCCCAGCTTGACATTAGCAAACATGCACAAAGTTCACGCGCATATGATCACATATACTTTCCCATGCAAAACTTATCAAATGCTTTAACTTTATTCTACACTTTCATATCATTTTCAATGTTTATTTTACACATAAAAGTGCATATGGTCTAGTGCACATTTGTATTAACCCCCCCATTTACTTTGATAGCACTAAATAAAATCCAATTCAGTCAATTGCCTTCAGAATTAAATAGTTAATGATCCACTTGGGTTTAATTTAATCTCAAGACAGTTTGAGGATATGTGAGAGGGTTAGGTAACCAAACTAAGTCCCAGTCTTAGACAGCATGCTTAGTCCATCATCCAAAAATGAACAGAAAGGCACAACTGTAAATCTATCCCAGACATTACTGTCAACCTAAACTTAGGGGATGGACAAGATCCTTAATCAGATCAGCAACCATTTTTTTGAGCAGCAGGAGAGATTCGCTTGTCAGAGAATGTGTTTAAATATTTGACATACACTTTACAAATCTGGCCTCATTGGGAGAATTGCAGGAGGAAAATCTCTATTATAAGATTGCCAGAAGAGGTGCTATTTGCAGTTTACTGCAGACGATATACGAGACACGGCAAACGTGTTGAAGAAAGTGCTATCAATTTAACTTTTTGGCCTATGTGCGAGACGGTGTTGGCTAAAAACTACCATTGCATTTCAAACTGAATACATCATTTACACTAGGCATTATGATTGTGAAAATGGCTTTGCAGCTAAAAGCTGTTATAGGCTTGAGACTAGGGAGAAATTTCACCTTCCAGTGGGACAGTATCCTTAAAAATACATCCTCTAATGGGTACATTTGTCTGTGTTTTTACTCCCTGTAAATGACTTTATGCTTCACTAGACTGTAATTAAAGTAATGGAAAGTTTGATTGATTCTGTTTAGCTGGGATCACACTGTGTGATTTGTGCCATCCTAAACCTTTTTCTTTCATCGTGAAAGAATCGTGATGAAAAACAACGCATGTGATTCACAGCTCTTTGGCCGTGTAGTGTGACGTCCTGCCTGACAGCTTAGTTAATGCTCATATGACCAAAAAAAGTCCTCGTTAGTCTTCAGACAGTGACAGAAATTCTATGACCCCGGTATGTCATTGACCACTAACAACGCACCCTGGGACTGAGAGCGAGATGCCGTGCAATTTGATCTAGTTAAATCTCGGGCTGTTCATTGTGACACCTCTATACCTTAGTGGAGCTCTCACAGTGTGGCATGAAGTGGTCCTTTGAGATGGCTGAAAAACCCACAGTGTGAACTGGCCTTCAGGCGGACCCAGTTAAGATCCAGACCTAGTTTGAAGCTCTGTCCAATCTGACTGAGCTTGAGTTATTTTGTGATTGAAGGCTGGCATAGATTTTAGTCTCTAGGTGTGCAAAGCTGATAGAGACATTTGTAAGTTTGTCACTTTAGAGTTTAATAAAATGCAATACTTCTGATTGAGATGGGGAAACATTCAAATCAAATTCAACTTTATTTATCAAGCGCTTTTCAAACACATTTTCTCAAAGTGCTTTACAGATTTAAAATGACCCCCCAACCCCCCCTTCAAAAACCAAAAATAAAATCATCATCTCAACTACACCCCCTCCGAACCCAACCCATCAGCCATACACAGACACATACTTAAAAGCTACAAAAACAGCAGGCTTAGTACAGATGAGCCAGGAAATGCCATCATGGGAGCCATTTGCGTCGGCAGCTGCACATCAGAAGCAGCAGCCAAGGCACCGACCCAGGGCGCCCAGAGGAGGGAGGGCTGGTACCCCCACCTCCACCCAAGCACTACCTGGGGGGCACCCAGGCAGCCACAGCCGACCACCGCCCCCGATGCAGGGGGCCCCCAGAGAGGAAACACTAGGAGGAAATAAATAAAATATATAAAATAAGTTAAAATATAAAGTGTATAAAAATATGTGTAAAAAAATAAGTGTAAAAGATCAAACTTAAGATAAAAATGCAAACCAGATTAATAAATAAACAGTTAAAAGCTAAGCTAAAACTTAAATCAGGTAAAACATGCTGACCATTTAGACATATATTAATCAATAATAATTAGTTAAAAGCTCAGTTAAAAAAGTGAGTCTTGAGCCTGCTCTTTAAAACATGAACGTTCTCTGCAGCCCTGAGGTCCTATGGCAGCCTGTTGCAGAGGTGAGGGCCATAATAATGGAAGGACGCCTCACCATGAGTTCGGGTCCTGACTTTGGGAATGATAAGGAGACGGCTGCAGGGGGAGCGCAGAGACCGCGAGGGTTCATATAGTAAAAGCATTTCTTAAAGATAAGAAGGCCCAAGACCATTAAGACACTTGAAAACCATAAAAAGAACCTTAAAATCGATCCTAAAACAAACGGGGAGCCATGCAGTTATTTTAAGACCGGTGTAATGTGCTCCCACCTCCTGGTCTTCATCAGGACACGAGCTGCTGTATTCTGACAGGTCAATACTTTTGAAGTATTGACTTCAGTTCTTTTCAAAAGTATTGACACTTTTGAAGGGAACTGAAGTAAAATAATCTTGAACTTTGCAGATACACACATAGATAATTATGCTATGCACTGCCTGCTGTTGGGCAGCACACCCTCATACACTCACAACTTTATAATTCCCTCTCACGTATTCATAGGTAGCAATGTCTTGGATGTCCGAAAGACAATCGTGGGGACTTCCTAATGTGAATGCGCTACATGTGACCATGGTCACCTGGATATTACAGCCCAGGCTGTAGCAGCATCAGAAAGGGGAATAGGAGGAGAAACAGACAAAAAAAATTACAGCATATATCAGGAATTTTTCAGTTAATGATGTGCGGATGTAGTAGCACTGGGGAGAGAGAGCCACTTACTGTGCTGTCTTTGTTTCATTCGCTGAGGGCCCCGTGCTGCATTCCTGTAAGCTGTGCATACTTTGGCAACAGTTGCAGTAACCCCACATCCCCACCACCACCACCTTTTTTTCCTGTTTTACTGTATACAGTCTGTGTGCTGCTCTTGCACTTTCCCTCTCATGCTCCCCCCAGCAGCCCCTGGTCTCAGTCCGCATGACCCCCACCAGCACCCAACATCGTATCGGTTTTTTTTCCTGACCTGGGGAGGAGACATTAGTAGAGCTGTTGATTGTCTTTTTTTGTGCAGAACAAGTAAAGGAAAATGAGTGAGGGGATGAAATAATGGTGTTTACAACATGGCTGACTGCTGGAGCTTCGGGCCTCTGTGGAGACACAACATCACAGCCTCTGTTCTGCTGTGCTCTGAATTCAGTTTTATGCTTATTATTAGAACATCCGCTTTCCCTCTATGTATTGCCTGCATTCATTCTTTGTATCCTTGTGAGACTCAGAGAGGAAGACTTTAATTAGTGATGGATTGATTTCAGGAATGTCATCGTGAACCAGCTGAGTGGGTAAAGAAAGAATTAGGTTTCCTAAACTTAATTTTCCTTTTAGGTAAGAATTAAACCTGATCATCATGTGCTTTGGTCTTTCTGACTTCAAGGGCATATAAAGCACTTGTTTCTGAGAGTGTGTCTGTGTCCAGTTGTGTTCTTTCATCCTTGGTTTCCTCAGAGGGAATGTAAACATGGGCCCCTTGCCAAACGCCACCAGACCCAGCGCTGTGGCCCTAAGCCCCAGTCATCCTAATCACCTCAGGTCACTTAGAACGTCCTTCTTAATAGCTCTGAGCTTTATGGGAGATAACGTCATGGGGGCCAAAGTGTGTTGCCCCGTGCAGCTAAAAAGGTTTCCCTATGGGTTAAATGGTAGCAGTGATTCAATGCAACAAAAATATCTCTTCTGTTAAATTTGAATTATTTATACATATTTTTAGCAAACAAAAACACATTTTGTTGCCTTCAAAAGAATTATACAGTATATAAATAGTATTTTATTAGATAAAAGAGCCTTTTTAATCCAGTGCGCACATTATGGTTGACCATGGTATCTGCTGTACGATGACTTGTGAAAAAAAAAAAAACAATCAAAATAGATATGTGAGACAATAACTTTTCTTCAACTTTTTCTTCTACGATTAAAAAAACACAAAACAGAGTATTCACTTATTAATTTAAGCACTTTTGCATTGCCAGTCCTCAATGTCTGCTGATCCTCATCTGACACTCTGTAATGACCTCCGAGAGTCTTTCTTATTTTCATCCTTCTTTTGCATTTTTTCATGCAGAAGAAAATATTGACAAATCCAGAAAATATCAAAGACAGAAACAAATAGTTGAAATGCTGCTGCAATCCCAGATCCAAGGGGTGTGGAGAATGCATCGATTGCTGGAAAAGCAAAAACCATGCCAGACTTTATGAGAAAAAAGGAAGTACAGATTGTTATGAGCTAACGTTAATCTTCAAACACATGGTACAAATAACTTTCATACACTTGTAGATACCACTTGGCAGTGAAACACATTTATCCAGACAAAAGCAGGTGCTCTCCAAGTCACGTGCAAGCGCTCGCCTGTAACGCCAGAGAAACGCCCCTTGCACTCACACTCCTGTGTCCTGTTGTCATACCAGCCTATTGTGCATGCACAGGCCTCTGGTAGCTCAGTCCCGGATGTTGCAAGGCAGGCAAACTTGGAGGTCTGGCCCAAGAGGTCTAGGGGTCCCCTGGGGCAGGAGAAGCCATTTCCTCCATCATGGGGTGCAGGAATGAGAGAACAGCGGTGCAGGCTGTGGAGGATCGTCCTGGTGGTGAGCCGGAGGATGCTCTCAGCAGAAAGGAATTCACAGAATGTTGTCCTTTAATCTGGAGTCAGCCCTCACACACTCCGTCTCTCGGCCTAACCTCTTCGCTTTTCTTCTCTCATTTGCTTTCATTTGACCTCTCCTCAGTTTTTGGTTACCATGCAAAAAGGACAAGGTACTCTGACAGACAGACAGGGAGATTAAAAATTTAAAACAATTTAACATCTTTAGTGGCGGTGCCCCTCTCTCTGTCTGACTCATCCCGTGTGCTCTGTATGCAGGAGCCTGTATCCGCTTTCAGTACAAGGGGGGGAGAATGGGAGTGAGTAACGAAGGGATATGTGAAGCGAAACAGAGAACAAGAAGGGTGAGAATGGGAGACTAAGGAAGTAGGAATGCAAGCGTGGTCGGAAGAAGAGGAGGGGAAAGGACACAGCGAAAAAGGGAACATTGCAATTGGGGAATGTCCTTTTCACTGTACCACAGATGTGTTGTTATAATCATCTCAATGAAAACAGTTGTTGAGCTATTTAGACTATGACTCAGATTTTGCACCTCTTATAAGAATAATAGTTTGAGATATTTATGTGGACAGAGTTAAGATTCTGGTATCCTATAGAGAGTATAGAACTGTGTGTGTGATCAAAATCCATTCATGGATGTTATAAACTAAACAGCTGTTCAGTGCTAGCTTTTTGTGCATTTTGGTTTCACAGTGTATTTAAAGGGATATCTACAGACACAGCTAGAGATGTGAATGTGTGTTGAGGACTGAGGATTACACTATGGAAAAAACAAATTATTAAAGGTATCCCAAAGTTTTAGTGGTCAGTTTTAGTCATTCCTATTTTTTATTAAGTTTGAACATCTCCACAGAATTTGTATCAGCAAATTTGCATAATTTCATTTGTTTTGTCTGTGAGTGTGAAATGACACATTTGCCGAGAGTACATATCTTCTGTACATATCCTCAGTAAATGAAAATAAAAAAACTAGACCCTAAAGGGCTAAAAGCATGAATGGAAAAATATTTTGCTTTAGAAACCACAGCTGCTGATCATCTCAGTTCCTCTGAGAGCTGTGGTGATGCAACACAGTCAACACAGTGGTGAACTTGCTTCTGTCGAAACTTTTCTTAAAATTGCTGTTTTGCGTACACAAACATTTATAAACATGCATATATATCCAAAGAGGTACAATATGTAACTGTTCACATCATCAGAATCAGAATCAGAATCAGAATCAGTTTATTGGCCAAGTATGTCACATACAAGGAATTTGACTCCGGCAAACTTTTTTCTCCAGTACAGAACTTGAATAAGTGAAATAAAAAAAGAAAAAAAAGAAAAATAAGAACAAAAATAAGTAAAAATACAAATAAATATCAGATCGTAAATAATAAAGGATAATATATACACCAAGCCGGGGTTATTTTACAGTGAGTATGTACAGAAGTGCAGAGTTATAGTTTATTGTTATGTGAGTGCACTCACACACTGTGACTAGACAGAGTTCGTCAGAGCGACAGCCTGGGGGAAAAAACTGTTTTTGTGTCGGGTGGTTTTGGCGTACAACGCTCTGTAACGCCGACCTGAGGGGAGGAGCCTAAACAGATTGTGGCCAGGGTGTGAGGGGTCAGAGGTGATTTTCCTGGCCCGCTTCCTGACCCTGGCCCGGAATAGGTCCTGAATGGAGGGAAGATCGGTTCCTATGATCCTCTCTGCAGTCCTGACTGTTCTCTGCAGTCTGTCCTTGTCTTGCCTGGTGACGGATCCGAACCAGACAGAGATGGATGAGGTCAGGACAGACTGGACTATTGCTGTGTAGAAGATGATCAGCAGCTCCTGGGGCAGGTTGAAATTCCTGAGCTGACGCAGAAAGTACAGCCTTTGCTGGGCCTTTTTCCTTATTATGTTGATGTGTGAGGTCCACTTCAGGTCCCGTGTGATGGTGGATCCTAGGAACCTGAAAGACTCCACTGTGGGGACTGGCTTGTTGAGGATCATGAGAGGAGATGTTGATGGTGGTCTCTTCCTGAAGTCCACTGTCATCTCCACAGTTTTGAGCGGGTTTAGCTCCAGGTGGTTCTGACTGCACCAGAGAACCAGCTGTTCCACTTCCTTTCTGTACACAGACTCGTCGCCGTCGCGGATGAGTCCAATGACGGTGGTGTCATCTGCAAACTTCAGGAGTTTCACAGAAGGGTCCCTCGACGTGCAGTCAGTGGTGTAAAGGGAGAAGAGCAGTGGGGAGAGAACACATCCCTGGGGGGCGCCGATGCTGAGGGAACGGGAGCTGGATGTGAACTTACCCAGTTTCACCTGCTGCCTCCTGTCAGTCAGGAAACTGGTAATCCACTGACAGGTGGATGGAGGCACGGTGAGCTGGGACAGTTTTTGGTGGAGGAGCTCTGGGACAATGGTGTTAAACGCAGAGCTGAAGTCCACAAACAGGACCCGAGCGTAGGTACCTGCAGAGTCTAGATGGTGCAGGATGTAGTGTAGAGCCATGTTGACGGCATCATCCACTGACCTGTTTGATCTGTAGGCGAACTGCAGGGGGTCTAGCAGGGGATCTGTGATGTCCTTCAGGTGGATCAGTACCAGACGCTCAAAGGATTTCATGACCACAGATGTTAGGGCAACTGGTCTGTAGTCATTTAACACTAGAACTACCAGAGAGCAGCCATTTGGCTTTTCTACCTATAAAGCCCACAGGTAAGCCGAAAGGCTGGATGGCCCCCTGTGAACCTTCCTTTTGTTATGTAAACGGGGCAATCACTGGGACACCACAGGGGGGGGGGATATGCTGAGCCACTTCACTCAAAACACCTTGACATAAAATGGGGGAGGGGGAGAATCAGGTAGGAGCAGGATTGCTAACTGACTGTCTGAGCAGAATATATGAGCTGAATCAAAATGTAATATATGTAGAAGGATGTAGACGTTATCAGAACCCTACAACACTGGGCTTCCAACATCCCCACCAGACACATAAGAAAAGTAATAGAATAGAACCACATCAAATAAAGCACTCAAAATCTGGGGTTATCCCAACTGGGCCTTCATGATATTTACTAATAATAATAATAATAAAAAAGTATTATCAGGATACAGTGTTAGAGAGTGGAAGTGAGTGAGACTTAGAACTTAGGCTTAAAACTTTATTGATCCCTTTGGGGTGACTCCCTCAGGGAAATTTGAGTTTTCAAGCACACAGAGAAAACTAAACAGTATGTAACAATGAGTGAGGTGAGTACATTTCAATAATCACTCACAATCCATGCACTGCCAAGCCGTCTCCTTTCTGCATTTGCCACATGTGTATTTGTAACAGCCTATACATCGCAGAGTGGCATGATTGCTTTTACACTGATTTTTAACCTGACACATTGCTCTTTTCCCAGGGCTAGGTGTTGAAGGTTGTAGCCGAAGCAATTGTTCCCTTTGTGCCTGCTTTGCACCCACATGAGAATGAGCCAACTCTCTTGCAAGCTCCACCAGGAAGTCCACCCGTCTCTCCTGCCTCCCGGTGCATGCTTGATAGAGCACATGTGCATTCAGTGCTGCCATATCAATCATGTTATAGAACACAGCGACTGGCCAGCGCCGTGTTCCTCTGCGGACAGTGTACTCCCGCACCATCTGGTCCATCACATCAACGCCGCACTTTGTGGTGTTGTAAAGGGTGACAGTGTTTGGCTTCCGTTTGGTGGTATTCTCAGTCTGAATGACGCGGTGCATGCTGCTGAGAATGTATACTGTCTTCTTCCGTTTGGGCGCATACACCGTTAGCGTGGCACCAGTGGTTGAAAATACCTGAGTGGTGAATTCATCACGGTCCCTCTGTCTTGTTGATTGTGGAATTTCTCGCCGAATCCTGTTGACTGTGCCGAGGATGGTGGTTTTCCGGCTAAGCAGTCGTTGTGCCAGTGACAGCGATGTAAAGAAATTGTCCGTGGTAACATTTCTGCCCTTGTCCAGGAATGGTTCCATCAGCCTCATCACTACATTTTCGGACAGTCTCTCTCCACTGGAACGACTGGGGTCCTTGCCAAGATATGGGAGGACATTGCAGATGTATTTGGATTTCAAGTCACAAGCCACCCAAAACTTGATCCCAAACTTGTCAGGTTTTGTTGAAATGTATTGCAGGAAACAGCAGCGAGTCTTTGACGGGAAAAGCTGTTCATCAATGGTGATGTGTCGACCAGGGTTGTAGGATGTGATGCAGTTGGTGACAAACGAACCCCACACACCGGAAATTGCAGCAAACTTATCCGTCTTTGCTCGCTCACTGCGGGTGTCCTTGTCGTCAAAGCGTAGGTGTTGCATGATTTCTTGGAAGCGATTTCGGGACATAGTTGCCATGATCTGGGGGTTTCCCAGGTTTGCTGACCAGCAGTCATGCAGTGATGGAACCTTGGTCAGCCCCCGCAAGATAACAATAGCAATAAATGCCATTAGTTCAGGGAGGGCCATGAACCAGTCCACATGCTCCATTTGCCGTGCATGTTCAACAGTACAGTGTCGAATGGAACTTAGCATTTCCAGAGTGATAAAACACAGGAAGCTCTGAAGACGACTCAAGATGGACCTCCTGGCCTTAGCCGTTGGCTCTCCATCTGCGCCGTATGGAGATGGAGGGGTGAAATGGAGACTTTTCCCCACCTGTTCTTCACACCACACTGTGCCATCTTTCGCCGTCTCTGTCTGGTCAGTCCCCACCCGAGCTCTCTTTTTTGGCTGAGGAGCAGTCTCCTCATCTGCAATGGGAACAAATTCAAATTATGAATTAATAATAATAATAATAATAATAATCATTCCAGTACATCTCAAATAGGTTGGCTAATGTGCTAAGGTGCAAGGACCTCAGGATAAGAACCAAAAGAAACAAACGGAGGCCTGCACTCAGAAACAAAATGGAGGCTGTCTGATGAAAGAAGCCCCAAAACTCTATTCACATGGTGATATGTGCACCACTATTTCCACCTTCCTGCCTGAAATGAAATATAAAATAACAAATAATATGAAATTGAATCTTACCTGAAGACAGCTCAGAGTCCGAATGGTGAAGTTTATTTCATAAATATGATTCTTGTGGTACCACAGATTTTGAGTGCTTTATTTGATGTGGTTCTGTTCTATTACTTTTCTTATGTGTCTGGTGGGGATGTTGGAAGCCCAGTGTTGTAGGGTTCTGATAACGTCTACATCCTTCTACATATATTACATTTTGATTCAGCTCATATGTTCTGCTCAGACAGTCAGTTAGCAATCCTGCTCCTACCTGATTGTCCCCCTCCCCCATTTTATGTCAAGGTGTTTTGAGTGAAGTGGCTCTGCATATCCCCCCTCCTGTGGTGTCCCAGTGATTGCCCCGTTTACATAACAAAAGGAGGGTTCACAGGGGGCCATCCAGCCTTTCGGCTTACCTGTGGGCTTTATAGGTAGAGCAAAAAATCCTGGGTCTTCTAGTGTTAATCCAGTGACTGGGGACTTCTTGGGAACCGGTATGATGGTGGAGCGTTTGAGGCAGGAGGGGACCTCACACAGCTCCAGGGAGTTATTGAAGATCTGGGTGAAGATGGGAGCCAGCTGGTCAGCACAGAATTTCAGAGAGGCTGGGGACACTCCGTCTGGTCCCTGAGCCTTTTTAATTTTCTGTCTCTGAAATAGCTGGCGCACGTCCTGTTCGCAGATCGTCAAGGCAGGTACGTGGGTGGTTTGGGGTGAAGCTGGGTCTTTTGTGATGGAGATGGTGGGGGAGGTGGGAGGTGTGAAAGTCCTTTCAAACCTGGAAAAGAAGTCGTTGAGGTCCTCAGCCAGGCGGGGGCTCTCCACAGGGTGGGGGGATGGTCTCCTACAGTTAGTAATGGTCTGCAGGTAGCTCCAAACTGCAGAGGGGTCGTTAGCAGAAAAACGGTCCTTAAGCTTAGCACTGTAGTTCCTCTTTGCTGCTTTGATCCCTCTTGTCAGCTGGTTCCTGGCCTGTTTGTACAGGTCCCGATCCCCACTCCTGTAGGCCTCCTCCTTGTCCTGGCGTAGCCGTCTCAGTTCTGCAGTGAACCACGGTTTATTGTTTTTGAATGAGCAGAAGGTTTTGGTCTGCACACACATGTCCTCACAAAAGCTGATGTAGGATGTCACAGTGTCGGTCAGTTCATCCAGGGATGAAGCCGCTGCTTCAAAGACGCTCCAATCAGTGCAGTCAAAGCAGGCCTGTAGCTGCATCTTTGACTCATCAGTCCATCTCCTCACAGTTCTTACTACAGGCTTAGCAGATTTCAGCTTCTGCCTGTAAGATGGGATGAGGTGGACCAGGCAGTGGTCGGAAAGTCCCAAAGCAGCACGGGGGACAGAGCGATATGCATTTTTTATTGTGGTGTAGCAGTGATCTAAAGTGTTCATGTCCCTGGTGGGACACGTCACATGTTGTTTATATTTAGGCAGTTCAAGTTTGAGATTTGCTCTATTAAAATCCCCGAGAATGATTAGCAGAGAGTCCGGGTGATTTTTCTCCACGTCTGTGATCTGATCGGCGAGGTGATGTAATGCCTCCGTCACACACGCCTGCGGTGGAATGTATACAGCGACCAGCACAAACGAGGCGAACTCCCGCGGTGAATAAAATGGTCTACAGTTTATGAAGAACGACTCAAGGTGAGGGCTGCATGTCTTCTTTAACACTGTGACATCTGTGCACCAACCTTCGTTAATGTAGAAGCACGTTCCACCTCCCTTTGATTTCCCAGTCAGCTCCGCGCAGCGGTCCGCTCTGAACAGCTGGAAGCCTGGCAGCTTTAGAGCGCTGTCCGGGATGAGTTCACTGGACCAGGTTTCAGTGAAGCAAAAGGCGGCAGAACGACTAAAGTCTGAGTTCTTGGATAGGAGAAGGAGCAATTCATCCATTTTGTTAGGCAGAGAGCGGACGTTCCCCAGGTGTATGGATGGGAGAGCGGTGCGTAATCCCCGCTGTCGCAGCTTGACGAGCACACCAGCTCGTTTCCCGCGTCGTCGTCTCCGTCTAAATCCACAGAACGCTGCTGCTCCTCCGATCAGAATCTCCATAAAGCAGTCAGGTTGTGTAAAGACCGGTGAAAAAAGTCCGGCACTGGATAGCCCAATTTTTAAAAGTTCCTCTCTGCTAATTTTAATAGCAGAGGGAGTGCAGAAAACTACGCAAAAGAGTAAAACAGTAACTAGTACCAGAGAGCGAAGTGCCGAGGCGTCCATACGCGGCGCCATCTTGCATCATGAGGCAGAGTGTATTTATCATTTGCGCGATATTGCATGGTTGTATTATGTAACTGAAACAAGGTTCCTTCCAGAAGATTAAAATATTGTTTGGCTTTAGAAATTTTATTTTCTTAAACTCCAGCTGAAACATTTAGTTCACCACTGGCAGCCATTTAGGCAATGATAAATTAGAAATTGGAGACATATGTATATATATATATATATATATATATATAATGTCAATTCATAATTCATTATGAATTATTTAACAATCATCCAATGTGATATTCTCTACATTTTTGTTTTAGATTCTGTCCCTCACAGTTGAAGAGTACATTTTGTTACAAATTACAGACCCCTACAGGCTTTGTAAGTGGGAAAACTTCAAAAATCAGCAGTGTATAAAATACTTGTTCTCTTCAATATATATATATATATATATATATATATCTTAATCTGCATTTGTGGCCATGTTTTCTAGTAACTGCAAGGCGGATATACTCTGAGCTCTAGGTCTGTGGTTCTTCCTAGAATGCTTTGTGTGCTCATATCAGAGCTGTCTTTTGACTATGCTGGGTGTGAAATTAATGCAGTGTGCTCAAGTCGAATGTATTTGAACTGCAGCTGCAACAGTTTGCAGGAAGAAACTTATTTTTAAAAATACCAACCTATGTTTGATACCACAGTAAGGTATTGCTTTGTTTTGGCTGGGAATTATTATGTTATTACATGCAATAACGAACTGCTACAAAATGTAAATTCTGTAAAAAACAAATACACAAAAAAGAAACAGGAACGAATCCAAGCCAAAACGGTAAACAATAAAATGTAAATGAGACTGTGTAGCTTGAACTGTGTTGTGCTTCATTCATACTTTTCTTTGAGGTTTCGTTGTTAAAAGATGTGTCAATGACCCCTAGTATCAGTCTGTTCATTCTAAGCTCGTGTCTTGTTTCTGGTCACATGGCCTATCCCCCCACACGCTACATCTCAGCCTACTAGCCTCAACTTCCGCCCCATTTCTAGAGAAGCAGGAAGCAGAGATGAAAGTATCACCATCTGCAAAATGCACCTTCTGGCTCTATTAATAGTGTCATCCAATTTAAAGGAAAAGTGACTTAATTTTACTCCTATTGGTCTCTGTTGACCATTGGCTGCTCAATTTGGAGTGTTCCTTATTGGTGCATCTCAGATGTTAAACACTTAATCTGTTCAATAGCTTTTTTTAACAATTCAAATTTCCAAGAAAATTATATTTCAAGGAAACTGCTTGGTGCTTTCTAGTTTATGTGCCACATGTAGATCATATAGATGATAGGATCTATATGTGGCATTTGAATTTATTATGGTAAATGGTAAATGGCCTGCATTTGTATAGCGCTTTACTCAGTCCCTACAGACCCCAAAGCTCTTTACACTACATTCAGTCATCCACCCATTCACGCACACATTCACACACTGATGATGGCAAGCTACGTTGTAGCCACAGCTGCCCTGGGGCACACTGATGACTGATGAGCACACATTATGGCTATTTAAACAATTTTTTAGCCATTCCTGTTTAGAAATATTGCACAGTATTTAAACTGTCACACAAAAAATGTCTTAAAAAAGTTTTTGAATTTGTTTGCCTTTTCATCAAATCAATCCCCAAACTGTTTTTGAGAAGATGAGAAAACTGTTTTCAGATGATCTCCTGATGTTCATTGCAGCACCTCTCACAAGCCAAGAAATGAAATACTTTCCTTTGCTGCACTTGCATCATGCATAGTCATGCAGTAATCAATCAGACAGTTTTCGTTATAAAGGCTGTAATTAGCATTGGCAGGGTACATACTGAAATATTTGACCTTTTATTTTAAATCCTCACTTCATAGTTAGTAAATATATAAAAAATGTGTTTCAAGTAAAATCAGATGAATATCATACATAAATAGAGATAGTATTGTAGTTTCCTCATATCCAGTTACATGTAAAACTACTTTCTCTATCAAGAAACTTGCTGAAAAATTTAAATAAGTCAATATTTGATCAAAGTTTTTGCTGTCAGTTACCTCCTCCGAGGATGTTATGTTATCACCAGGGTTAATTTGTTAGTTAGCAACATAACTCCAATGTTATTGGTGTATTTTTGTTGAATTTTCAGGAATGTCTGCAGTGAATTCAGGAAAAAGTGATTAAAATTTGGGGATTATCTGAAAATCGGCATTACTGAAAAAGCGATTGTTGTGAACAGCCGCTGAATTAATAATATTGGTGTGAATCCAGCTGCTAAAGGTACTTTTTCATGGTCAAGGACGAGTGACTGAGGGTTGTAGGTTTGTGCTCTCAACTAGTTGTTGGGGAAAAAAATAGCAATTAACTAAATCAGACTTTGGTTACTTAAATATTTTGAGGCAATGTATCGAGACATATGCCTCTTTTATTAGCATAGCAACCAATGTTGTAGGTGTGTTGCCATTGGTAATAGGTACACCATCAGTGTTGGGCAAGTTACAATGAAATTGTAATATATTTTACATTACTAGTTACAGTGTCAAAAATGTAATATGTTTGCATTACATATTACTGTCTTAAAAATGTAACTAAGTTACACTACTTTAAGTTACTTTTGGCAAAATATCTTAAATATCTTAACACGACTTCTAACCACTGTAACTTATCAATTGACATTTTACATAAGTGTCACACCAAAAATACAATATTTTTAACACTATTTTATTAAAATGAAGTCTCAAGTTCCTTTGCATGCCTTCTATTTCATGGCAATGTTTGTTAAACTAATCAAAAGAAGGTGCTGAAAGTGCTCATCACAAAGATTATTGGCAAAGATGAGACTCCGATGTATGAAGTCTTACAACAGATGGTTAGGAAAACAGTGTGAATAATGCCGCTGTTTAAATGTACAGTCGATCTTTTCCTCAGTTGTCCTGATTCTCTGATGTTTTAGTCTTGAGCAACAGGAAGTGGATAGTGGATCTTGGTCTACCATATCCAACTTGATTTGGTCTGTTGCATTGGTTGGCCAGAAAAATAATTGAAAATGCATTTGTAACTTGTGAAATTTTAACTAGTAATATATTGCTGTATATTTTGTAAGTAATGCATTACATTACTCTGTTACTAAAAACAGTAATCTATTCCTGTTACTCATTACTTTTGTAATGCATTACTCCCAACACTGTACACAATGTTGCGCTTTTTTGGGTATCTATCACACATAACCTTTGAAAAAAATCTTCATGGCTGAAGTCTATTTACCAGTTATGTCTCAGTGCACTTTAGTATGACCCATCAATTAGCATCTTTTAACATGCGGTTCTGATCTGGCAAAGAAGGCAGTTTCACTACTTTTTACCTTCAATCTTGTCGTAGATAGTTTCGTTGACGGATCCCTCCATCACACTCTTAAACCACAAAGCTAACTCACACTTTCAAAAGTTGACTATTATGGTATTGCCACTATCCTTGCAGCAATGGGTTATCTTCATTCCATCTTGCAGCCTAATTATGTTTTTGTACACGAGATTTATTAAGAGAATTTGGACATAAAGGATGTCAATTTGAGCTTGATTGATCACTTGCAGGACATTCAGTGCGGTTTTCAGCTTTAACTGTGGGTGTCACTTTATAAGCAAGATCAATATGTTCATCAGTGCACTGTGCTTTTCATGTTACTCAGCTTGATGCAGGACAATCTCATTTTGCCACTAGGAAGCACATACACAATAATGGGTCATGTATAGCTCCCACCTCTCCCAATGTGAATGCCTTTCAGAGATCACACACAAAGACAGGAGGACTGCCGACATAAGGTTTTCATTAAAGTTACTGCACAAAAGAGGAACAATTACTGATTTCATAAAGTGATCATGAAAGATATGAATGCAGTGTATTTTCAGGTGGGATATTTAAAAACGCTTTACCTCATGCTATGTGTTACATGCTACAGGAATCAGAGCATGTGTGGTGATCTAACACGGCGTAGAGTTTCACTACCGTTAAACAAAATCAGTCAGGTAAAAAAGTATCCGGGTGACATTGCCCTCTTTTTGCTTACAAGCGTTTGGCTCAGAGTCTAAAATCCCGATAAGCGCTCTTCAGTGCTTGAAGAAGGAAACTGCAGCCAAAAGCTGTTGGAAAAAAACCACTACAGTTTAGGAAAGCACCTGGAACCAGTCCACTCTTACCAGGGGTCATTGAGTTTTTGTCTGGAGGCTTTCCCTACTGTAGCTGTTAACAGAGGCAGGCTGCACATACAATAACTCTGAGAGGTCCCAGGAGGTTCAGGGACAAATTTGGAAACCACACTTGGTGCAAAATGGCACAAAATGGCTGCCGTTAAACCTCAGGTGGGTGCAGGAGATATGGTGAAAGATAGGAAGAGCTTTTTTTATATTTTACATGTTTTCTGCATTCTGTCTGCATGTCATTTTTCCATGTATATAGATTAGTGTACTGTATCGCGTTACGTAGCTGGTGGACTGCTGTGAAAAAAAAGAAGAAAAAAACGAGTCTTGGAAATTAGACCTGAAGGCATGTCCTGCCAGATATGATTTCATGTGTTGCGTAAAGCCAAGATGAAGGCAGAAGCTTTTAAGTGCACTGCTTGTGTGTATGTGTGTGAGTCAACATCAACGACGACATTTAGCTAATGCTGCTGGCAGTCCGACAGCGTTTAAGTCTTTGTGCTCTTACAATGAAGGCTCAGTAGTTGTTTTTGTTTTTTTCTGCTGTTTGTGGTGCAGGTGGTGACGCTGTGGTACAGAGCTCCTGAAGTGCTGCTCCAGTCCAGTTACGCTACGCCTGTGGACCTGTGGAGCGTCGGCTGCATCTTTGCTGAAATGTTCAGGAGAAGGTGAGGTCTGCACAGAACCAAACACAGCCAACAAATATCACTTTTAAAAGTTTCTTTAGAATACAGCCACGCTAAGTAGTGCTGATGTCTTTGTTTCAACGGAGGGAATGAAGGCAGCAGACTCTGAATTTCACAATCAGTACAAAACTGCATTGTAATGATAGCTGCTACTGATTATTCCCAAACAGTTACGTGCTCCACAGAAACTTCGTCAATCGCCGTTTTGGTTTTATGTGCTCAACCTACCCCCCTGATGAGTAATTTTAAGATGTGCAGGGTCGTCCAACCTGACCCAAACATCATGAGAACCATCCCCATGAGGATACTTTCTGCAAAAAAATATAAATTTTGATGTCCAAACACAACATTTTCTCAACCTCAGCTCTGTTGATGTACAAAAGAAAACTAAAACTAGGCTTCTAAAAAATAAAAAAATAAACAAAAAAGTCCCATGGGTGGTTTGAATTCCCATGCCTGGGAGTGGAGATGCTGTCCTCCTATATCTCCTCTCGCCTTTTAGTTTTCCTTCTGTTATATCGGTAAGCACTGTCGATGGATTATCGCTGTTTACTGCTAGAATAGGTTGAGCATTACATTGTTGAGTAATTAAAATGTAATTTATTCATAGGAGTAAAAAAACAATTCTACATTAAAAAATAATTGTTTGACAAAATAATAATAATAAACTCATCTTAAACCTTTTTTTCCATGTATTTTCGTCAGTATTTTACTAGACTAGAGTTTCTAGAAATGTTTACTTAGTAATCCATGTCTTAGAGGTTTCCCAGAAATATAAATACATAATTACACAAAGGCCCATTTCTTTCAGCCACTGGTCACAAGACTAGATGAGGACCCATATTAATCTTGTCACCGCACACTGAGCAAGATTGTAACAGAAGTTTAAAAAAAAACATAGGTCACTGTTAGAGACTTACAACAAAGAAATCCATCTTGCAGTCACTAAATCTTCATAAGAATCATTAGATGCAATCTACATGCCTTTTGCTTTTAGTGCGATGACTGGGAAAATCTGTCTATCCTGTCATCACAAATCTACGGAGTTTTCTAAACTCTACTGAGACTTTAAAGTGATACTTTCCATTTTTAGACATGAAGTTATAGCCCATCCTTATCAGCAGCATAGTGCATACACATCGATCCAACTCTGTGATCACCCCCTGTTCAAAGCTTTTCAAGAAAGTAGTTCCAGCAAGACAAAAGCTCAATTGTATTTCAAATAGGTTTCTGAGCAGACTGTACCTATATCCCCATATACTGTTTCACATAATGTCCCTTGATGACGTTTGCCAATTTGCTGAACATATCACCAGCTGATTGTCGATTGTTAACTCCATGCTATCTTTACCCCGGTTCTCAGTGTAAGCACGTTAGCTTCAAAATAATGCGGTTGTAGGCGGCATCAAATTAGTTAGTAGGTAGAACTTACCTGGGGTACTGGTACAGCATCACTCTTCAAAATAAGTGTTTTCCTTTTTCCTGTTTGTTTAGGATGTAATCATCCTCACTAAAGTGTGCACGACACACACTAAAGTCCTTGATTCTCAACACTTTCGCTCCCACAGATTAGCAGATGGCAATAGGCCAAAGTTGCCTAATAGCAAGGTCCATCAAGGGAAAACGATGGAACATGATAGGTGATCCAGACACATTCTTGCAAGTGCGCACCATTGTATTATATATTTTACATGCTCTTGTTTTAGCTGTCTTTCGACGTTGTCATTGAAGTGTATGAGCCTCTATGAAACAGCTGATCAGTTTGCAGCAGTTGACCCTGGCTGCAGCACAGAATGATTTGAATGGAAAGAAAATAGTGCAGAGTGATCATAAGGTGTGAATTTTGGCTGGTGGTTTTTTTGTGTGATGCAAATTATTCAGGTTTTCAAACACATATCATTTTCTGAAGCAAAATGGCACAGTTTGATGCCCCCAGAAACTAGCCGGGACTACTTTCTTGAAAAACTTTAAACGGCAAGAACTCTGACCAGGAGGTGATCACAGAGTAGACGCAATATGCAGCACTACTAGGGAAAATGTCTTCCAACAGCATAATGATTGAAACATTTAGCAGCCATTACCAATAGTTTGTGGGACAAACTGAATCTTTCTCTATAGTCATAATAAATGTAGCCGGCATTGACATTTTGTGTTTAAAACAGACATTAATGCTGCATTCAGACCGCAGGTTTTGTCAGCGTCAGCAACGTCAAGATTACATGTTATGTCTATGGTAGAGGCCGTTGGAGGAGTGTCACGGTGTCTGCGGCGCTTTGTGAGCTTTGGCTCCATCAACTTTTAAAGCTTTTCCTGCTTTTCAAGCTTCAAAGCTCATAAAGCCAGCAACGCAGAAGTTCAGCTAGTTGAACCTTTGACGGTGCTGACGGCCCTGAAGTGGCGCGTTAACCCATCAGAGCTTATAATTGTAGCGATGTCACTACACATATTTTGAATGTAGCGGGAGAAGGAAAACCTACATTTTAAGTCTAGAAAACGCAGATTTAAAAAAATCATAAATAACACTTACCGAAGACTGATGGACCGGCACTCTTTGGGAGGAATAGAGCGCCTGTAGTTGGTGTCCTGGTAGGCGATTCGAGCTCCGATGCAGCCCAGGAGGTCGTCAAACTGGGCGCGGGACAGACTGAAGTACCGCTGAAAGCTAACCTCATCCATACGTAGCTCCTGGAGCAAATGTTTAAACTCCCCAAACTCAGAAAGCATCCGTAGAATAGGGTGTATCCACAAACGGCGCTGATGTTGCCGAAGTCGACGTTGTCTAGCTTTATTTAGCAATTAAAGCCAAGCCACTCTCTCAATACTATCCGCCATAGTTCAGAACGTACAGCAACAGAAGAAGCCCCGCCCATGCGCTCTTTTTTGCTCAGAAGTGGCAGGCTTTGCAAGCTTCAACATAGGAGCGTCAAACTAGATGCTTTGTGAGCTTTGCCTGACGCTGACAAAGTCCTTGGTCTGAATGCACCTTAAGGCTTGCTTGGATGATGACCTCTGCGATAAGCTGTCTAGAAATGTCTACAGATGGTGTATTCTGTTTTGTTGCAATTTAGCCATTTTTTCCGACATTATTTGTTAAAGAGGAGTTAAAAATAATTTTCAGCAAATACAAGTTCTACGACTTTTTTTATTCCACCCCCCCAAATAAAAAATGAAATGTAGACACTAACTTTAAGCAATCCCTTGGACAACATAGAAGGCCTGTGAATAATGGCCTTAATAAATCATCACTAAAGCTGATCTTTTTAATCTAAATGTAGGTTATCTATATGGCCACTAATTGCACAGAGTTTATGCGTTAAATCCTTCTCTTTTTGAAAAGTACCTCTTCTGAACCCAGAGGGCACAGAGTTTCCCTTAAAATCACTGACACGTGATTACTTGACATTTAATTTCACGCCTTGGTGGTTCTCTGTTTCCTTTTATTTAAAAAGTTTACTTAACTTTTTTCTCTTAAAAAAAATCATACATAAAACAAATTACCAAAACTATACTATATAACTATACTATAATTATTATCAATGGGCTAGTTTAAGTTTCCTTTCATAGAGTTCAATGTTAAAGTACACATTTTAAGTTGGTGTTAACGGGGAACTTTGGGAATCCCCTCCACAATACCACTTGTTAAGTTTTGATGTCCCAGAACTATAGATATTGTTGTTAAAAACCTGGTGAATTAAAGCTTTACTGATATTAATATGAAATATTGTTATGTTTTTTTGGCTGCTTTTAGGACCGAATTTCCCCTTCTATTAAATGATTATTCTATTCGGTTCTGTTCTAAAAAGGAATCCTTAAGAATTTAGTCGTCCAGGTTGTTTTAGATATAAGTCCTAGCCATTCATTTCCCAGAATAAAACTGAACAAAGTGAAGACTGTTTGAAATCTCTGCAGGTTTTATTCACTTTGGGTTTTTAGTTTTAGATAGCCAAAACATTTTTCCACTCCAGCTTACACATTGAGTCATTTGGGAATTTGTTAAACCATTCATCATCACCTCAGATGACACCTGACAGATGTTTTTGAGCAATAGGCAATCACATTTCAGTTGGCTTATCAAACCATTACAGTAACACAGACTGCCTGTTGTGGTTGAAGCCTGCAAGTCAAGATTCTGGTTCTTGGTTTAGGTATTTCAGTTTGTGGTTTAACGAACTTCACACACTGGAGGGGCACACTAATAACGGATTTCTTTTCTGCAGCAGAAAAATGCACAACCTTTAGGTTTGGGAAAAACTATTTATTATATTACATCAGCATATAATAAAGATAAATTTTACCAGCATGTATAAAGAAAAGCTTGTAATCCAAAGTAAAAGGAGTCGGTCTGTCTGTACTTGTGTGTGTGCAATAGTAGATAAGAACTGTCCTTCTGGGGCAGGGTTTATTGCCAGGAGGGGCAGCCCTGCTTCTTTCCCCAACTGTCCTCTCACCCCATCATGCAAGCATGTAAAAGTTCATAAACTCAACAGGTTACACAGGGTTAAAACATTTTAATTATCATTTTGTTTTTATTTCTAATCATCCTTTTTTCCAACTCTTCAAACTGAACTTGACATTTTAAGAGTGGAGGTGTAATGCTATTTGCCAACCCAATTGCATCCACCCCATCGCCTTTCTTCATTTACTTTTTCATTGCCATTTTTTGTAATTCTAACACCAAGACAGTGAACAAGCACAATATTGTTAAGGAGAGTACCACTTAGATTTAAATGTAGGATATAAAAAAGCTTTGTCGTATCTAAATCGTTTTCAGAATTCCATTATGATCAATATAAACATGCGTATTTGCTCAAATAATAAAAATCCCATTTAGAGTTGCTCCCTTCTTTAAATTTGTTGCCATTTGGAAAAAAAATGTCAGTCTACTGGATGGTACCATTTTGAAAAATTTAAGAATTGTGTGAGGTTTGGATCTTCGGCTGAATACTAGTCCTACAGTTGCTGTGTCTCACTTATCAAGCAGTTCTGTATATATGGTAACAGAAATTGTTATGGAATATGTTGTATCTGTGATACATATTTATGCATGGTTTTGATGACATTACCCAAAGGGATACATGAAAGATAGTTACACAGACACATTTCTGTCAGATTTTGTTTAATTGGCATCACAACAGAAGATTATTGGGCTCCCTAAAATGTACAAAATAAGTTATAAAAATGGTTTCTTACACAGATTCCGTCTGCAGATGTTTCATACTTGCCAAACGTAAGTATTGAAAAATGCGGAATAAGATCTAAACTCCATCTTAGAAAACTGTATTAGTTCATTACGCTGCAGAGCACCAAAACAAATCCACCTGTCCAGTGCAATGTTGGACAGAACTACACAGGCTGAAATTATGTCACGCGCTGTCTTGGGTGTTTCCAGCAGTTTCTCCAGTTGATCTAAGGTAGATTCTTATCTTCTTCAAAATAGAGCTCCACACAATGGCCTGTCTTCAAATGCTTGCAAAGATCTGCTGCTAAAAGGTCCTGCAATGCCTCCCAAAACATCCAAACATCACAGAGAGAGAACTTCCTTTAAACGTGGTTCTTGATCTTGGGATACAGTGAATCCATCATTAATTGTCTTGGAAGATGAAATCAACTAGTAAATTAGAGTTATTCCATAGGAAAAAATCTCATCAATTCACAATACATGTTTAAATCTCTCCACATTCTAGTTGTGATGATTTTAATGTAATTAAATGGTCTATAGTTATTTAATATACACCAATTGTTGCGCTCTGCATCATTTGTAAATAAGGGGAAATGGGTGTATTGTTGTACTTGCAGACTTCGAATCATCAAAAAATGTAAACTTGAATTAAATAAGTTGTATTTTGAATATACATTGGTCCATACTGGGAAAGGTGCAGATTAAAGGCATTAAAGGAGGGTTTGTATACGACAGATGTGGTCCCAAAGTGTGTTTTTTAGAGATGTGCATTAAAAAAACCATCTATAAACTTGGGCTGCACAATTAATCGGATTTTGATCGTGATCATGACTTTGGTGGCCACAATTAAATGAACCTGATTGTGAACGATATTTACATTCAAAATGCGAGCTTCACTGCGTGCCTCTGCAATAACATATTTAGCTTGTACTTTTAAATATATATATACGTATTTATACATTATATATATATATATATATATATATATATATATATATATATATATATATATATATATATATATATATATATATTTTGTATATGAGTTTCTTTTTGTTAGTTTTTTGCATTATTAATCATCTATTCTAATCTAAAGTTTTATTTTTCACAATTTTTTTTTAAAAGTTTATAATTAGTGCAATAGAAATAGATTTTTTACAGGACTGGATGAATGAGCTTGATTAATAATCGTGATTACAATATTGATCAAAATAATCGTGATTATTTTTTGGGACATAATCGTTAAGCCCTACTATAAACTTATTTTCCTGTATGTTTAAACTGTTTCTATATGGAGCTCTTTTAGAAACAAAAAAGGCATTGTCTGAACCTGCTGGAATTTCTTCCTTGACAGCAGGTAGTAGACTCTGTGTGTTGTTTTTTTCCTGTCTTCCAGTTTGACAGAGAAAGCTGTTAAAAGCTTTGCTCTGTGTTTGTAAAAGTAAGTGTCTTCATATTTTGGCACCTGACCAGGTTTCCTTTGTGGTGGAAGGTGAGGCAGAGCCCTTTGATTTCCATAAATGCAAATATCACTGTCTTTTGGTAATAAAGATTGCTTTTTAAAGGACACCTGTCAGAGATTAAAGGACACCTGGGAGAAGTGGTAAAAGAAAGCCGAAAGAATGATTTAGGGGAAAGTATAGAAATAGAGGATGAGAAAAAAACTTGTATAAATTTGCACCTTAACAGTTTTTTTGTAAGTGTTGATGTCTCAGAAACTATTCAGCCACACTTTTTATAGACACCATGTTCTTTTGAAATTTAGTATGGGTTGTAATCTTACACCAGAGCATTTCCTGTTATCTCATGTAACATTTTAGAAAAGTCAAACATTTAACCCATACGCTTTTACTAGGACTCAATTAATTAAAATGTTCCTTATGACTCATTTTCCTCTTTCTTTTCAAACATATCTTTTTTTTTAATTAAACAGAAAAAAAAAAGCAAAACAGCATGCAGCATAATTAGAATAAAGTCTGTGAGAATTTAAGCAAACAATATACAAGTCTGCATCTGCATGGCAAGGATGGTTTCTGACTCATAGTTCAAGAGAATAGGGGAAAGAACGTCTGCTTGTTGACATTCCTCAAATCGAATAGCCTGAACGTGGTGTGTTAATGGTCTGGGAGAGGCCCTACATCCTTGTTGACTTTCTCACAGCTCAACACTCGATTGATAAATCCTCTGCAGAGCACAGTGGTGTGCACATGCCTGCACAGATTGACATGTAAGAAGTGCCCAAAGTTTTGCACGGGACTTGCTTGTCCATGCGGTCTAAACGGACGGTGTATTTCCTCTGAAACACACACTGCATTTCTGTATAATTTCCACTCAGACAGATTGACGCTCTCACGTGCAAACATGTGCACACATTCCAGAGGTTGTCTTAGTGGAATGTGGGACACTGGCACTAAAGGAAGCGTGACTCAGCTGCCTGTCCCAAACTCGTGTCAGCTCCTCAACTACCACTGCTCATGCATCTGTGTGTGAAAGTGATATGCACTGGCAAACTTTTGTGAGGGACCCATACCCAAAGCCTTAATGTACATTTGTACAGTCTGTGCATTTGTATTTTATTGAAAATATGCAGTTGTACTGCTGTGCCAAGCTGTTAACCGTGCACATGCCAGTGGTCAACCTTAGGTGAGTTATTCCCAGTTATCCTCCACCACAAACCAACAAAGCACTCCAGGTTTAAAAATGGACCTCTTGGAATTATCAGCCCTACTTGTTTTGGCTTGATAACTTGCTGTAGGTGATTTTTCTTTCTGTTGCAACTGTCAGAAACTGGTTTGGTCTGATCTTAAAACACTGATCGAAAGCTTCTCTTCAAAGAGTAAAGCTTTCGATCAGTGCATATGCAACGTTTTAAACATCTACTCAAATTCTTAAAACTTAATCTAGTGTTAAATTTTAACTTCTAAGCTAGAGCCTATGACAGAGAGGCTGCTTTCATTGTACAGTCTTATCCCAGACTTTGATTGTGTAGGAAAGTGTGGGTGTTCAGCTATGCAACGCTTCCTGCAAGTGGGAAAACACAGGGAAGCAAAAGTGCATGGTGTGTTACTGCTGACTTTGCTCAAGTTGGGTGCACTTGAACAGTCATCAGGTCAGTAAGCAAAATATGCATCCAGGACCTTGAATAAATATTCATACCTCATAACATTTTCAGAATTTCTCACCATACAGTCACAAAATTTTAATGGATTTCTATGTAACAGACCAACACAAAGTAGCAAATAATTATAAAGCAAAATGCATGTTTCTTTATACAAGTATCTTAAAACTGTGGTATGCATTTTGCCTTCTTTACCCTGACGTACCTAGATGAAAGTCAGTGCAATTAATGGTGTTCAGACCTCACCTAATTAGCAAAAGGATTATAATTTTAAAGTCATTTAATCTTAGTATATTAACCGTATCTCTGTAAAGACCCCACAGCTTTGTTGGAGAACAATAATAATCAAATAGCATGTTGAACAAGGAACGGAAGGAAGTTTAGAGCCGGGTGAAGTTGTTAAACAATACCCGAAAGAATTAAACATCTCAAGGAGCTCTGTTCAACCAACTATTTGAAAATGGAAATACTATGAAACCTGCCAAAATGTGTATTTATCTACCTAAACTGTTAGGCCAGGGAAGTAGACCATTTACAAGAGGCCTATGGTAAATCCAGAGGATCTGCAGAGATTTACAGGTCAGATAGGTTATTATCTGGATAGGGAAACTACTAGTTGTTCACAAATAAAAAAATTTTTTTATCAAAGAGCGGCAAAACGAATGCTATTGTTGAATGAGGACAATGAGAAGTGCTACGTGCCAAAAGCTATGTAGGAAACACAGCGAACATGTGAAGGAAAGTTTTCATGGTGTATTCAGACAAAATTAAAAGTTTTCCGCGCACAGGAAAAACACCATCTCTTGCAGAAAACTGAAACTTGCACATCTCCCATACTAAACATGGTGGTGGGAGCATCATGCTACAGGGATGCTTTTTCCTCAGCAGAGAGAGGGAAGCTGGTCAGAGTTGATGGGAAGATATTAAGGGTGCAACGGTTCATAAATGATCCGCAATCTGCACGGATTTCTCTCCACGCTTCGGCACGCACATGATCCACGGATTGGTTGATGAAAAAGAGTTGTGTTCACGTGGAGGGCCGAGGCGTAACTTATTCGGTTACAAAAAAGAGAACTGTACGCCGGTAGGCATGGCTAGCGGAGGAGAGGAGCTTGAAAAACCACCTGTGTCGTTCAATTCGCATGTATGGGAGCATTTTGGCTTCCCTGTAAAATACAGTGAAGATGGAAAAAGGGTGGTGGACAAAACCATTACAGTATGTCGGCTTTGCGGCACGAGAAAACCATATGAGAGTGGAAATACTTCTAGTATAGCTACCCATTTGAAGCGACATCATCCTGGGATATAAGTAACAGGGTTCCAGAAAAATGCTGCGCAACAACCACTAATCAACGCGGCATTTAAACAACCTTTAGCGGCACAGTCCGACTTTGCTAAAGCAATAACAATCGCTATCGGTGTGTTTATAGCTGCAGACATGAGACCATACGCAGCTGTGCAAAACAAGGGTTTTAAACATATGCTGAAAGTCTTTGAGCCACGATATGAAATTCCGTCACGCACCCACTTCAGTGAGAAGATCGTGCCAAGTCTGTATGAGCAAGAAAAGACAACGTTGGTCGCCGAACTGTCCCAGACATCTTCCATAGCCCTCACCACAGACGGATGGACCTCCAGGGTGACAGAAAGCTATGTAACTGTGACTGCTCACTACATCACAGCAGAGTGGGAGATGAGAAGTCCTGTGCTGCAGACACGCCCCTTCTATGAGAGCCAAACAAGTTAAAATCTGGCGCAAGTACTGACAGAAGCAGTGGCAGAGTGGAAGCTAGAGAGACCAAATACAAATATCCCAGTCACAACAGATAATGCTAAAAATTAGATAAATGCATTGAATGAGGCAGGACTGGGCCCACAAATAGGGTGCTTTGCACATGTAATAAATTTAGCATCCCAAAATGGAATCATGCTGATGGACTGCCTCCTTGGGAGGATCAGGAAAGTAGTTTCCTACTTTCACAGAAGCACAACAGCAGCAAATGTGCTAAAGACCAAGCAAGAAATCCAATCCAAGTGTTCTACATAATAAATAGAGAGAAAAGTTATTTCTTCGTTTTCTTTTCTTTCTGTTGATCCGAAAAGTGGTCCGATCCGTGAAACAAAACCGTGATACGATCCGAGCCATGAGTTTTTTGATCCGTTGCACCACTAGAAGATATGGAGCTGAACACAGGGCAATTGTGGAATTGGGAGAAAACCTGTTGGTGGTTGCAGAAGACTTGATACTGGGTAGCAGTATTTTCATTGGTAAAAATTAAAAATCATTCCATTTCTCAACCATGCACTACTTTGTGCTTTTTCTTTAATTCAATATATTTCTTGAAAATACAGAACCTTATAGCTGTAGCATAAAAAACTTTGGGAAATTTGATCTTGTGCAAAATTTTTGCAAGGTACCACCTGTGCATTACTCTGGGGCTTGGTGCAGACTTCTTATTGCTGTGTAGAAGACGTTTTCACTTTGATGTCTTTCTACTTTAAGGTAATTAAGAAATATCTTGTTTTGCCAGCTCAAGTCTCAAGATTGGAGGTGAAAAGCTTAATTGAAAGCCTGTCACCCTCCTTTCCTTCCAGAGAAACTTGAACAGGAAAATCTCCTTTCCATACCCCTTTTCGGATTTACAATAATCCAACTTTTCTTTCACAAGCGTTTCAGTCCCAATTGCCTACTCACGTTGACGAAGTCAGGAGCCAAAGGTGACGCACATAGGAGTTAAACAGGGTTTTTCTATCCTGCGAGGCGACTGGTAGGCTTGTGCTAATGATGACTACTGGAATTTGTGCGAGTGCCAGCCCCGAGCCATGACCGCCCACGGCTATACGAAGACTGCCCAAAGCCACAGGAACCATCAGCAGTGCTGCTACTGCTCCCCTCCCTCTTTTCATCCTAGTTCCCTCCTTCCTGTCTTTAGTGGTCTTACCAATACTACTCCAAAATCCTGACAACATGTGGACTTCAAACGTTCACATCAGGCTCACACATTCCTATTGCCTTGAGTCAAAAGCCTGTATATGAGGTCTATTCACCTACAGCAGAAGTTTTGGAATTAAAGCTCGGATCTGCAGATAGTTGGTAAGAATGTCATACAGACAGCAATGAAAATGATTTGTTTTTCGTTTCTTTCCTAGACCCCTTTTTCGAGGAAACTCTGATGTGGATCAGCTGGGAAAGATCTTTGAGTTAGTATGAATATAATTTGCTTTTAGGACAATTTACTCTGCATTAAAGTCTGCTACCGACACAAATCCAAAAAGAGTGTACACTATTCTTCTTCACCTTGGATATTTTACTGAATGAGTAAACAATGCTTGCTGCTGTTTATCATTTAACAGTGTTGTTGGGGTACCTTCTCCAGACGACTGGCCTCAAGAAGTGGCCTTACCACAGAGTGCTTTCACACCCCGACCCCCAAAACCAATAGAAGACTTGGTGCCAGATATGGATGAGGAAGGACGAGCCCTATTAATGGTAGGAAGAATAAGCTTCCCTTGAAATTCATACATATGAATGTTTCTGACGACTAATTATTTCTTTCTTGTCTCCTTTTTGTTTTTGTTGTCTTCTTCTTCAACCTCCGTAGCAATTTCTCACCTTCAACCCCTCCAGGAGAATATCAGCCTTCTCTGCATTGAGTCACCCCTACTTTCAAAGTGTGGGCAGTCACAGCAGGAGTCTGTATGCTACCCACTCAATCCCCAGCAACAAGCCCACTATTGAGGAGAGGACTGCCTGATAGTCCTCCTTCGCCTACAGCTATCTTAAAATGTCTATAAGAAGTATTTCTGTACCCACTTTGTTTTTCTGGGTCTAAGAAAACTCAAAACTCATTAATTAATTAAGCCTTTTGACACTTTACATCAGCAGAAGTCAACTGATTCTTCAAGATGCCTGTTGCATAGATGTTAGCTTGTTATGCTTACAGACTTATAATTTAATTTGGACTCAGCATTTTATTTTATTTTTTTAGCTTTCTAGTTTATGGCTTGTAAAAACTCCTGTTGCCTTAGGTTTTAATGTTCCTTCTGGATTTGTACAAAATTGGTTCCATTCTTGATCCTGACAAATCCTACGTATCCTGTTACAGATAAGTCATCTCAACATGCTGTTTGCAGCACCTGGGTATGCATCAATTAGCATACCATAAAGAGGACTTTTGTGCTGTCCCTCACTGTCTTTACCTTATTTCTTAATCTCCATTAAGTACGCTAAAGTTTTTTAGTTAGCAAAAGCTGCCTTCAAATGCAAGTGCATGTAGTTTAAGAAGCATCAACCTGATTCCCACAACCAACAATGATGTCTTCAATCAGAAAATGAATTACCTTACTCAGAGGCATTTCAGTTCTGATTTGTACACCTTTTTCTTGTGCAAATCAATGGGGAAAAAAAAAACTATTGGATGGTAACAAATAATACCAAAAAGTTGCAGTAACTCTGTTACACAAGTGTTCAAACTCCTAAATTAATCTAACTTCATTAATGCACCCCTTGAATAAATTTCAGCACCCATTTTTCTGTAGTAGGAGTGTATCAGCATTCCACAAATTAACTTGGCAGTATCTGCCCTTTTAACCTTATAAAATTTCTTCAAATCCTTCAACATTAAGAGGACACCGAGAAGACAGAAATCATTATTTTATTTGAATGTATCCTTGGACACACTGCGATGCTGAAAAATATCCCTAACTGCTGACATTGAATCTAAATTGGGCTTCCACAAAGCCTTAGTCAAAGACTGTGGACATTTGTGCAACAAGATTATTGCAGCTTTTTTTATTTTTAGTATGTTTTCCTCTGATGTATTTCACTTTGAATTATGCAAGATAAATTTCACATTTTACATTACAAAACAACATTTTGTCACAGGGCTTTGAGAGCCACTCTGTGTTTTTTGGTTGTTTTTTTTTTCTTTTTGACTTTTTTTCCTGATTTTTAGTGTCAAAAGCTTATTTAATTGCAGTTTTTTGTGTTATATAAATTTAAAATGTAATGAAATTATGGGAGAGAAATACTTTTTATGATCAACACTCCTGAAAGTACTCAAAGAAATGAGGTAGTACAGATGGGGTGAAGACAGATCGTGCCCTTGAACCATGCACAAAAGCTGAGCTCCCAAGAACCAATGGATCTGAATTGCTGCTTTTCAGTTGTGAGATGTTATCTAACAATGCAAATATAGGCCTGCATCTTAGATCGACTCCTGTCGACAGGCCAAAAAAATTACAGAGACTGAAGCTTCTTTATGACCAGTGTTTAGACTTTTCAGACTGCCACCAATTGTCTTGAGGACCGGAGAGGGTCCGAAGCGGACAGCGTGGATGTTTCCTACCTTCGTGCTCACTGTGGAAGTGTGCTGTAAGAGGTTGAACAATGGGAATGCAATTGCAAATACCCAAAACAAGCATGCTCATGTACCTATAAAGTCACAAGGAATCACAAGCCAGCCTCTCACTGCCGTGCGTCTCATCGTTCTAATGTTAACTATAATATTGCTGCCATCTTGTGGACATCTAGAGTAACTGCAGATAAACCAGTAGCGGGATTCTAATGGTTGCTGCGCTCTTCAAGAACTCAATGGGCTGATCATAACGGTGCTGACACAAAGAAAACTGATCCTGCCACTAACTTTAAGACTTTTTAATGACTATTTCTCTGCCATTGTGGGATTTTATCTTTATGATAATTCACTTATTTACAATCTTAATGATAGCGTAATGCACAGTCTTGCTTTCTGTGGATAAAGTCCCACCAGCACTATTCATCATAAAAACATTTGGCAAAGTGTTATCAGAAATATTCTGTATTTAATTTTAATTTTATTGATAAGTCTTATATGCTTTTTACTGGATTTTATGTATTTCTTTTTTTAGATTTTCTTTCAAAGCTGGGCATACGATATTCTTACACCAAGTGCACCAACCCTGCGCATGATCAGAGTTTCTGCATCTAAGAAATCTATAGAGGCTAGGTATTGGTACTGTACAGTGTATTCAGCTAGGTGCAACGACAGAAAGTGTTAACGCACATAGATATGTCATAAAAGTGGCTATGTAGAGTTAGTTGAAGGTCTGTTGAAAGTTGTATGATGAGAGCATTTTGTTTCTTGAAATTGTTGGGTGGAATTAATGGAATTCCTTCGCTTTGGAGGGATCACGGCTATGGAATTTACAGTAGTTTTAATGAGATGATACAAACATTTTAATTTACAGTTTTTGCTTTTACATTAGTGCCGTTTTATTGCAGTTCCGTTCGTTTTTCTTTTTTTTTCTTCCTTTTTTGCAAATGATTAAGAAAAAGTCAACTTATGCAGAGCTGTATTTTTGTATTTTGTAGTTCTTGCAGAACAGTAACAATTTAACACTGGTTGGTTTATGTTTTTTAACAGGTAGTGCTACTAGAGCACACACAAACACACACTCAATTTTCAACTCTCTCAGGTTTTTTTCTGGATGTCGAAACTTCTCGGATACAGTTTGCACATCTCTTGGCTTACAAAGTGACCACATAACAACTTCTTCAGGTTTCCTATCAAGCTGTCTAATAATGGTGTCTTTGATTATAGTCTACTGTTAATACTATTTATCAGTTATGTTACTGTAGTCATATCTGTTTGAAATAGACTGTTATCACCAGCAACATTTATATGCTCAAATGTAAGCATAATAGATCAGCTTAACTGAACACTGTGTGCATTTTCTATTTGATTGCAAGATTTCTGGTGTAAGTGCTTCATTATAAAGCTGCATAATTATAAAGCTATAATTACTTTAGAAATAGTGTTTTATAATTTAACTGACAGTTTTAGTCGTTAAAGTTAATGCAATCATTTCTAAGACTTACTATGTAACACATTTCAGCCTCATGTCAGCCGCTCATTCAGTTTTACAGCTTAATACTAAGATATTAGGCATAAATAAATACATAATATCAGTGAGATTGACTTAATGTATGGATGCACTGGTGTCATAATATTGTGTTGCACCAGCTGAATAAAATGCAGGATTTTGCTAATCGTTTTGAATTTGTCTGTGATTGTGGTTGAACAAAGCACCAATATACACTATTTTATTATTGCTTTTTAGGTGCAAACTTTTTTTATTAAAGGTGATTTTTTGAAGATTTGAGATCTACATGAGGTTTTAGGGCTGTTGGAGAGCATCTTGCTATGCAGGTAATCTATGACAGCGTCTGAGTTTGCCTTAAGCCAGCAGTAAATATCCTTTACCATTAAATGCTTCATTTAATGACTGTCCAGTTATTGTTTTATATGTGCTTTTTCTGCCGACATGTATTATTGTTCATTAGTTACATCCATGGATAATTGTTCATAATTACATGTATAAATACATCTTTCTGTACATCTCACGTGTGAACGATCTATAGTTTGTGGAAAACCGTATAACCTCCAGAAGGTGGCGGTAATGCGTCGCGGTCGCCACTGATTATTGTAGTTGTCGTACATTCGAAAAAGAGTAAACGTAGCTGTTAGCTTCATGCTATGCAGTGGTTAGCCCAATGCTAGTAAAGTAACGCTAATGTTTGTTCTCATTACTGAGTGGATATGGGCAAAAGAGACAACCGAGTGGTGAGTTCACTTTAGGTTAACATAAATATAATGCATAAAGCATATCCTCTTATATTTTTCAGACGACTTGGTGAGAATAAAAAGGCATTAGAGTTAGCATTATTTGCTACATGTATTCGCCCGCAGGGTTTTAGGATACGAAGCATTTATTTTTCAGTGAATATGTCAAGTTAAACTCCCAACACTCGCAAACGGAGAGTCTAATTGCTCTAAAATATGGTATATTTACCTAACTCAAGACATTGTTTTAATGAAATAAATAGCTTGATCCTATGCAGAAAATGCTAGCTTTAGCTTGTCTTCAGCTGTGCATTCCGTAAACACGGATGCAAATAGATCAGCTACTGTCACCTTTACCTTCAGACCATTACCTGTCTCTTGATGTTCATTTTTCCCCTTTTGTTTTGTATTTTATTTTAACATTGTTCTGTTGTTCATAGATATTTGCGTGACCACGATTCGTGGAGCTCTTATTGTGCATTACTGTGAAAGAAGCTGCCATAGTTTAAGATTGCAGCTCTGTTCTACTGTTGAGGGCCAAAAGTGCCAGTGTCAAGTAATGACACAGTAAAGGAAATGCATTCACGTTATTTCCATATAACCTGGTCTATGTCATGGATTACAAAAGCAAGGAAGAAAAAAATCCAAACCATGCATGTGTTTCGTGATAACACATCCATGTATATAAATACAATTGGAAATCCAGGCTGTAAAGTGTTTATAAGTATTTAAATGTGCTTACAGTGCATTATGATTTTTTTTAAAAATAATGACTTTAATTATCAAATTGCCCCTAATACTTTGGGTTAGGGAAAACTCCAAGTTTAAGTCTAACTAGATCAGGGTTTGCCCAAAGTGGGGTCCACGAGCCAAAGTTGGCCCAATTAACGTGGCCCCCCCCATGGGGATGTCTTGGATCCTACATAAAAATCCCCTTTGTTTAGTCAGCTGAATGTGCATTATGATTATTCTTGTGCTGCTCATACTGCTTGTGGTAACTGGTAAATGGGTCCAATGAATATTTATTTGGTGGCACATAGTTCACACATTTGCACACCTTATAAGACCAAATAGTCATATTCTATCAATTTACAAATTGTCCAAGAAGCCTTTGCGTCCGCACCGGAAAAGGATAAAACCACCTTCAAGTTCGTTGGTCACCATATTGGCTGCTAGCTTAAGCTGCTATTATCATCAGTCAGTGGTGCACAGACAAAAGACATTTAAAAAAAGGAAAAATAGTTTGTGTTCTAAATGCCTATATATTGACATATTTGTCATATTATGTTTAACATTATTAACACATAAATGAAGGTTAAATAACTACATAATAAATATGAATACTTTAATTTATTATTAGTATTTCCCCAAAGTTTAGATTGATATGCTTTATTTTTAGAGCAGAGTTGGGCGATATTGTGTCTCTTGAGATGCCGTCAGGCTAAAGCGGTTAAAAAGTACACATATAATTGGGGGAAAATGTACTTTACACGACAGTTTTCACTTTATTTTACTAGATAAACAGAAGTGGAATGATCAGGTTTAATTTTGGGCTAGAAAAAAAGGTTAATAGCTCTACTGGCAGATACCCCCTATGTAGACGTTTTTTTTACTTTTCAGTGGCCTACAGATTCTTAGCTAAAATGCTGTTTTTCTCAATGTTACAGAGCGTTTCAATTTTCATATCCCTTTCCAATATGAATATAACCATGTTCCTGTGTTGTGTTTCAGGCTTACATAAACCCCATTGCTGCAGCTCGAGCCAAGGGGCCTGTTCAGAACTCCGGACCAACTATACAGGATTACTTAAGCAGACCTCGACCAACATGGTTAGTAGCTCATTAAATATGTGTTTACATGTGTTTACGTGTGTGAGATTTGGGCATCTACAGCAAAGCCACCCTATCCAACAGAGTGAATATATTTTGCCATGCACGCTGTGGATTACGGACACTCTGGATGTTGTAGTTAACATGTTGGGATTTCTAACAGTATGGCTGCTGTCGCTGACATTGTTATGCCGTTATACTTTCATAAAACTGTTTAATCATGCTTTTGTCTCGCTTATTTTAATAAGCAAGCTACTATCACGACATCATCCCAGGACAGTGTAATAATGCCGAATAAAACATTTTTTAAAAACAAGAAGAAAGAGATCTTTTGATGTTTAAACACTACTTGTGACTACGTTTTATTGTTCCTCTTTTTGAATTGTAAATTAAACTCTAAACACAGTTATCTAGGCCCTTTGTGTATGCATTTCAACTTTGAGATCTGCCAAACTTTCATTCTGCCAGTATAAATGTCAATAAAAGGCAGAAGGTGTAAAATGATTTTGCTTTCTGTCAGCAGAAAGCTTCGGTGCTGTCAAGAGATTATACCAGGACACGACCTCTTATAAAAAATCTGAATTTAGAGACAATGCAAAGCATTTCTTATCCGTTTCCTATGACTGAAGTGTACCTTTTACAAAACAGTAAAGTCTAGGCATTGTTTGAAATTAACTCAACTTTTGGTCACACTTCATCAATCATTACATGTCGTGTTTTTATTCGGTTGTTAAAAATGAACTGCCGATCAGGTTTCTTTTTTCCCCCAAAAAAACTTTCAGTTGTGTTGAAAGTTTGGAGTCGTCACATTCTGACCGGGCAACGGTAATGTGGCTGCCTTGGTAATTCAGTTTGCAAACTGATTCATTTTGTGTTTAACAGGGAGGAGCTAAAGGAGCAGCTGGAGAAGAAGAAAAAGGGATCTCGGGCCCTGGCTGACTTTGAAGACAAAATGAATGAGGTGATAACCGCTACTGATTTTACAGAACTGAATGTGCTGCAGCAGTTAAGCTTGGTTTATGCTTGACGTATGTACATTCCACGCTGAAATGAGATGGCCGAGACGCCTTCTAGCAGCATTTATACCTTTTGTGGCTTGTCCCTGCTGAGTGCCAATATTCTTGAAGACTGTAGGGGGCGGTGTAGGGCTCTACGGCATGAATACAACACTACACCATAGCAGAAGTAGAAATCACTTGTTTACAACATGACGACGCCCATGAGCTTAAACAAACAGGAATAACTTTTATGCTGTTTACTGCTGTTAGGAAAGAAGACGAAAAAGGAGATTGTCCACTCATCAAACCATATTTTGATCATAGTGATCTCTATAAGGGGAATAATAAAGATGTCTTTATTTACGAACTTCCGCCAGTAGGAGCTCTTGCCGGTCGGCCATGTTTTTCGGTGCGGAACCGTCCGCGGGGTTAGAAAATTTCCTAGGTGCACGGTGCGGAAAATTTGGGCTTCTCAGATGCCGCGCAGAGGGGCGTGGTTGCTGAAATGACGTAATTTAGCCGCGTGAAGCCGTGCGGACCTTGCGGATGCGTCAAGCATAAACCAAGCTTTAATGGTTTAAACCTGTCACCCTGTTGGTTCGAATAATCATGACCAAATTTCTTTTTGGTTTCTCTTATTAACAACCTTAAACAATGAAAGTAGCTCCCTTGATTTTAACGCATCAAATCCTATTTGATGACTAATATTTAACTTTGATTATGTGGCTTGCAGAGATGGAGGAAAGAACTGGCTAAAAACAGAGAAAAAAGGCTCGGGGATAAAGAGCGCGACAAAAGATCAATAGACCGAGAGGACAAGAAGGAGAAAAAAGAGGTGTGTAATAAGTGAATTTTTTGAGTGATGATTCTATATAATCGTGCATTTACTCACTTCAGCTCTCCTTTGTTTCTGCACTTGTTATCAGAAAAAGAAGAAGGAGAAGAAGAAGTCCAGCAGGGTGAGGAGAGACTTCCAGTATTTGCATGGATAACTTTACCTTGCTAATCTTTTTTCCCCACACACACAGTCAGAAATACAGTTTTTCAGATTATTTAAAAATCTGCTTTTAAAACGTTTAATTCCACAACACTGAATTGGCTCAAGTCTCATGAACCCTGCTTTTAATGTGTTTTGCTCAAGCATTCTTCATCTTCCTCCTCATCATCGAGTTCTGATTCCTCCAGCAGCTCTTCTTCAGAGTCCGACAGCGAGGTAAGCCAAGCCTGAGTGATTTGGGGAAACCGAACTGTTCATTTTTAAATCAAATCCAGATCTAGGTCAGTGGGATTGTAACTGCACCTTGACAATGGTTGGGATATCTTTCAAACAAAAAGAAAACACATGTTACACATCCCACAGTAGGATTTTGTGTATACATAGTAAAACACATTCTTCAACAATCTATTTATGGTAAAATGTTTGCCATATAGAAGTTTTGGACAGGGAAAGTTTTCCTTTTAGGAGTTGTCAACAACCCCCTAAACCCACCATCACTGAAGTCTTTTATGAAAGTCAAATGTTTTTCCAGCAGTCCTTAAAAATACTCTAAAATGATTCAAACCAAAAAGCATAGAAATGTATGTAAAGAAGAATTTATTAAATTCCCTCATTAAAAATTTATCTTTGTCAGATTGCCTTATAATAATTTCAATACTTTTAAGTTTGGGTCTGCTGAGCAGAAATAAGGCTCCCATTAGACTAGACTGATTATCATATTTCTCATTTTGAGCCCTACAAACCAGTCTGTCAGCTATTTTGTGACCATGCATGTTTAATAATTTTTTTTTATTGATTATAGGGCTGAGCATCCAGTCAAATTTAAAGAATCGATTTGATTCTGATTTTCAAGAGTTAGAATCGATCTGATTCAGTATGATCCAGTTGTAGATAGATATGGGTCAGTGCTATTTAAAACGTTTTTTCTTAGCTGTTATCTTAATTATTTGCCTTTAATTCAAAGACCTAAAACTGGGTAAGTAAAAGTTAACCAGGAAAAAACTGCATTAACAAAGCGATTCGATTAGTAGAAATTTTATAAGAGTTGATTTCACAATTTATTTAAAATTATTATTATTATTTATTATTATTATTAATTTATTTATTTTTTAATACAGCCTTAATTGATCTATATGTTTTTTTAACATAGGATGAAAAGAAGAGTATGAAGAAAAAGCGGAAGCGTAAGAGATCTTCAGCCAGAAGGCCGTCAGACAGCTCAGATGAAGGCTCGGATGTTGAAAGCAAGGTTTTTCTTTTTCTATGATTGATTCTGGTTTCTCTGTAATTGAGTTCAAACAATTCATTAAGTTCCTAAAACTTTGTTTTTTTGTCTCTTAAGAAAAGAAAACGAGTCAGGGAAGATGGAGAGAAAGATAAGGTAATTTACACCTGCATCAACCACCACCAGTAACAAAAAAAGACCTAGTTGATGTGAAGTTTTAGAACCATCATAAAAAAATTATTAAATCTTGTCTTCCGCAGGATGAAAAGGAGCGTAAAAGGAAAAGGAAGGCAGAGAGAAGTCACAAAGACTTGTCATCAGAATCAACTGTTGACTCAGATTGGGACGAGGTATTCATTGTTTTGTTTTTTTTACGTGTCCTGTCTAGCAGTTGGCTACTCAGAATATATTATATTCATTGTTACATGTGTTATTGGGAAAATTGGCTGCTGAAACTAAAATTATTTATTACCTTCTGCTGTCATCAGTCATATTACATATAGGCCTTTATTTGCCAGTATTTCCACTTCTTTAACCAAATAATCATTTAGTTTGTATTTGACTATAGCCTGCCTGTAAAATTTCTGTGAAAGCACTTATATAGATTATTATGAGAGACGGTCGAATTTAGTCAATGTGTAGGAAAAGCACATTTCATGAGTGAGATCAATTAATCCTTTTTTAAAGGCCTAAAGTATTTTCTAAAGCACACGTGTCAAAGTCAAGGCCCGGGGACCAAATCCTGCCCGCCATAGCAATTTATGTGGCCCTCTAAACTCCAGAGGAACCTATAAATAGAACCTTTAAGTTTGATTTTTGTGCACCTAAAAAACTAATTTATCACTCAAATCAGTGTTTATTTGAATAGTACTAAATCACATCATTGTGAAAATATGTCCGGTATCATTTAATTTTAAGAAGTACTTGTCAAACTTAAAGACGTACTCATTGAGACAGATATTAATTAATATTTTATCGGTTTGTCAAAAATATTTTAATCAATGCTTTCTACCACAACTGGCCCTTTAAGGACATTTGTTATTTTAATGAATTCCCAAATTGGAAATGAGTTTGACACCCCTGTTCTAAAGGATTAGACCAGACACGGTCCTTTTAGTATAGTTAGTTAAAGTGATTTTCTTTGCTTCTTTTCCTTATCAAATCCCAGTTTATGGCACTAGTTAGATGCACATGCTTTTCCAGATGTGCGTTGCTGTAAAGCTGCCTCAGCAAAACTGCTTCAAAGCAAAAAAAGTTGTATTTTTTTGTCTTTATGAAACTAAATTGGATGAAAATAACTTTACTTCTGACGGTAAAGTAAACAGTATTTTTAAAGTATTTTTTTCAAAAGCATAATATCTAAGCATATCTAAGTGGGTACTGTGTGGTCTGGAACTTTTTTTTAACACAAATCTGCTAAAGTTCTCTTCATTGTAAATCAGGAAACATGTCTGGCAAGTGTTTTAGGTGGTTTTGTCAACACTCATCAACTTTTATCACTTTAACAGACTGAATCCAAGAAGAAAAAGAGAAGTAGCGAGGAGAGGGATAAGTTCACTGTGAGCAATCTGTTTACTTTGCCAGTTAACCGTTGGCGAGCAAAATAAAAAGTTTTCTCATGTCATTTACTTCTTTTAAATGCATTTATTTATTCATCATTAATTTGTTTCTGGTTTTAGGGGAAGTCCAAGAAGAAGAGGAAAAAGAAGCACAAGAAACATGGCAGAAAAAAGAAAAAGAAGGCAACATCTCAGTCGGACTCTGAGCTTGAATAAAAGCCCCATCAATACAGTGCTCCTTGTTTTTCTCACAGTTCACCAGGGTCGTTTTGCCTTTAATCGTGAAAAATGTTTCTCATCCAACTGCAGTCGTCAGGATTTGAATAATCAGGCATAAGATGTAATGCTGAGGTTCCGTATTGAAGTCAAGACGAAGAAACTACTGCAACATCTTTTTTTTCCTAAGCAATGTTTTATTTTATTTTATAGATTTTGGAGACTGAGATGATTTTACCTTTATTTTTTTGTCCCATATACCTTAAACTAAATCGGGATGCTTTCCCCACCTACTTCATACCTCACATCTTCCACCGCTACACACGGCTGCTCTGCCAGTGTCTGTGTCATGCATGTAGACCCTGATGTCTTGCCAGCCTCATATTGAAGTTGGATCTGTTTATAGGATGGTAGCCACACAGGTAATAGTGTACTCAAGAGATTCTTGTTTTGTTTAACGAGATGTTACATTGCAGTGTAAATGTATAAATTACAAGAATTCAATAATAAAGTGTTGTTTTAGCTTTTTTTTTTTTTTTTTTTACTTTACGTAGATGGAACTTCAAGTCTGATGCTGGAGTTTATTCTTTTTGTAAGGGTGTGATTGTGTAACATGAAGGTTTATGCTTAAAATAAGCTCCTAAATGTTTCAGATATATAAAGGTACAGCTAAAAAGATTAGAATATTAGAAAAGTTCAGTGTGTTTCCCTCATTCAGAAAGTGTATATAGATCTGTTCCACATAGTGAAATATTCCAAGCCTGCATTATAATTTTAATAATTATGGCTTGCAAATAAGTGAAACCCATACATCGGAATTTAGAGAAGTAAATAAAGGTGTTCAATAAGGATAACTGCAGACTAGAGGGTTATCGAGCTAAATCCATTAATGAATGTGGTGAAGATTCACAAGGACTGGCCTGACGCGCTTCAAGAGCCATCTCTACACACAAACGAATCCCAAATATGGGGCACAATTTTTGAATTCATTCTATCAAGCCACTCCTGAATCAGATATTTCAAAAACAGAAAAAGAAGATTCTACAGGTCAAGGGACAAACAACTATGAACACATGGATATTATTTGTATCCATTCAGGTTAAAATTCACCCAGGCCTGCAGATTGATCAAGGTCAGTTCGTCTATTGCCTACATCCGCTTATCCTCACAAGGGCCTAGTATTGTGAGGCTATGTACAGCTGGGAAAACCCTGCCCCTTCAGGTGAAAAGAAGGGCCTGCTCACTCCTCAGGCAAGAAGGAGGCTTGAGCTCAGTGCTGGGCCCTCTTAGGGTTGGCAGAGGGAGAGCAATGCCCAGGTCTGCACTTAGGTAGTGAAACTGGGTGATAAATAATGGGGGAAAAACAGTGGAACAAAAATATATAATAAAAAAAGCCTGGGGCCTATATCCAGCAGCCATTGGGCGAGACGTGGGGTACAGGTTGCCAATCCATCTCTGGGGAACACAAGAAATAAAACTAAGAACAACTTTAGAGACCAAACCCTTTACAGTTAAAAGTACATGAGAAAATTGTCCTTAAAGAAAAATCTGTGCATGAAAAGCTAAAAACAGTCAGGTTACACTGCATTTAAAAACAAGCCTGATACTGTAGTTAAAATTGTTGCACTGGTTTTGGAGCATTTAGGGTCTGTTTGCATTGAGTGTAATAATCCGCTTTTAATGCTCTTGCTCAACATGTTTTATAGCATCATTGTATTTGAGTCTTGTGACTGGGAACAATGTGATGTACCAAAGGTCAATGCTTCCTCATAAAACATGTCATGTTCCTCGAGATAGTATACTGTTGGAGTTTTTTTTCCTTTGACGTTGAAAATATTACCAATAAACGGAATACTTTTTTTTTTCTGTCATGCTTAAATGGGCGTGTCCAGTGTTAGATATAAAGGGGAAGGTGCAAACCTTGTGACAAGAAGCTGTTGGCTATCTTCATTTGCACAAGGTAAGAAAAATACGAATCGCTTTTTGACCTTTTGTTTTACTCTGATGCAATCTGGTTACTGTGCCCTGTCTCGTAGGCGTTAAACTAAACCTTGATGAAACGAGTAAAGGCTCCAGATTTATGCCAGAAAATCTGATTTAAGAATTACAAAATACCTGCTGCTGGGCATGCCTGAAAGATAACACTGACCCTCTCTTCGACAGATGTTGAGGATCACTTTGTGCCTGTGTGTAGTAGTGCTTTTGTGTGGTTCTGCTTTTTGTGACATCAGATGTCCTGATGGGACCACCTGTGCAGATTTGTCAACATGCTGCCTGACTGATCGTGGATATGGCTGCTGTCCATATCAAAAAGTAAGCTGCATACCTTCAACCAATAAGACCTTTAAACTTCTGCTGCCAGTCATTCTGATTCCGTGCTTTTTATTGTATTTGTCTGAAGGCTGTGTGCTGCACTGACCTGGCCCACTGCTGTCCCTCGGGATACCGCTGTAACCTTGTCACACAGACGTGCGACAAACAAGACCAGCCATGGATCAGCATCCCGATGGACAAGAAAGTGGCTACAGAGGTGCCAAGCACCCCTGATCTGTCTCTAACCCCCTATGAGGAGTTTGAAAACAACAATGTCCCTGACCAGATAAAGAGTACAGTTGTCCACTGTGACAATTATTACTATTGTCCTGATGGTACTACTTGCTGTAGACATCCAAAAGGTGCCTGGTTCTGCTGTCCATACTCTCCTGTGAGTATGTAAGCTGAAGTGTTTTCTGTCAGATAGGAAGAAATTTCTCAACTCCATCTTTTTTTTCTGCCTAGCAGTTAGCCAAAACAAAAAAAAGTTTTTCTTATTCTTTAAGTGCGAGAAAGTTGCGAAAAAGTTCTGTTTTTTTTTTTACCACATGGATTTGTTTTTTGCACTTTGCAAAAATGCTACCTTTCTCAACATTACTGTATTTGCTGCCTTGTAGGGAAGATGTTGCCTGGATGGCTACCACTGTTGTCCATACGGTTATGACTGTGATCTCACATACACTCACTGCATCAGGCAAGGCCTGAAATTTCCGTTCAACAACAAACAAGCTCTAACTTCAGTCCCTGCTTCTCATCGTGCAGCATCTGAGGACCAAAGCAACATGCAGAAGGTAAGATCTACTCCACTTACTTTACATAGAGTCCGTTGCAAAAGTATTCACAAGCGTGGAACTTTGCCACATTTTCTTAGTCACAGCTAGAGAGTATCACTTATCACTCCATCCCTATTTTGAAGCATGGTAGTGGCAGCATCATGCAGAGAGGATGCTACCTTGTGAAAGGTGGTTGGTGAATATACGCCAGACATTTCCAAACAGAACTATATTTATTTATTTCATTTAGCTACTTCAGAACTCTAGTGTTTTGTGTTGGCCCAGTACATAAAATACACAGAACTTTGTGATTGTAAAGGTGACAAAAAAAAAACTGAGATGTGAATGAAAACTTTTACAAGGCACTGTAGCGTATATTTATGGGAGAAATTTAGGCATATACCGATATTAGAATCAGGTTTTATACCTTTTTTTTCACCTTAAACCCCCCCCCCCAAAAAACCCACCTTTTGGAAAAAAATAATTAAAAATAGGGCTGATACCTTACTAATGTACATGTATTGGTTAGTTAACCAATACCATGAACAGATAGTTGAAATATGGGAACTCTGCAACAGGTTCACAGAAAACTGTTATTTTTCACATAAAATGTTATTTTGTAGTCATTTTTATTAAGATTTTATTTTTTATGCAATTCATCATCATTTGTTGTAACAAGCTGAGAAGAAGAAAAAAAACCTTCCAATTCATTGAACAATTTTTTTGTTGTTGTGATAGAAGTAATGGCATTGATACTGTGTATCTGCAAGTACTCAGAGCCAAGTATTGGTATCGTAACAGTTTGAAAAAAGTGGTATTGTTGCATCTCTAAAAAGATTTTTTTTTTTTTAATAAGTATAAAAAACTGAAAAAGGAAGTGCGTAGTTGGTAGCACTGTTGCCCTGCAGCAAGAAGACCCGGATTTATGATGGAGTTTGCATGTTCTCCCTGTGCATGCATGGGTTCACTCTGGGTTCCACAGTCCAAAAAAATGACTGTTAGTTTCATTGGACTCTCTAAATTGTCCATAAATATGATTGTGTTTGTGCATGGTTTTTTTTTATTGTTTTTTTTTTGTCTTGTGTTTTATGGCGGACACTTTGTGTGTCTGTACTGAATCACTGGTCTTTTCTCATGGTCCTGTTAACCACTCTCTTTTTCTTTCTTCCCTTTGTTACTCCTCCCCCTATTGATCAATATATGCATAGTTGTTTTGTTTTTTACTTTATTATATCATATGTTTTGACACAAAAAAATACATTTTAGAGAGTATTGAAAAATGCTGATGCTACAAATAGGTAGTTAAGAGCCAAAAATGATTGTGTTCTTATTTCACAGGCAGTATTTGCAGCTCTAACAGAAACCATTGGCAGCACCTATGTGGAGGGAATTATTCGCTGCGATGATAAATTTTACTGCCCAAAAGGTTCACGTTGCTGTAAGGAACCTAGCGCCCAGTGGAACTGCTGTCCTAACTAACTGGTATGGTCCATTCATCTGTTCGGTTGTTTTAAAGTTATAGAAATTTGAATGTAGTTTTCTCTCATTCTGCAGATTTCAAAATGCAGTGGCACAATAGTTTGGTAGCAGTTCTTTGCGAAAGTTGAAAATCCATCAATCCTTACCAAAAACATAGAAACTATTGTGTAAAAGATTTGTTACTATTGTAATGCCTTGTATGATTTCAGGGACTGTGTTGTCCTGGGTCAGCGTTTGAGCACAAAGCCTCCTTTTCCACCAAATGTAGAAAACACCAGATGATGATAACAGGAACACACGAAAAATACTCAAATCACATTATTCATTTTTTACTTGAAGAGTTGTTTGGTGATTTTTTTTTTCTTTTTCAATAAATCATCATTGTGTTTCACCGTCTCACTTGTATTTGTATTTATGTTGTATACTAATTATCATGGCTGTAATTCTACAATTGTTACTTCAGGTTTGGCTAAAAGGAACAATAAAGAATCAATGTGACTTAGCAAAAAAAAATTACATTTCTCCAATATTATGATACTCTAGGAATATAAATGTGTACAGACCATTAAATAAGTCATGGCTTTAAACCCCAATATGGAAAGCTCTGTTAATAAGCCTTCAGTTGGATGTATCTTTGATTGAGTTTTGACCCATATGCTCAATGCACAGGCACCTCAGCTTTACCATTTCTCTAAACTCTCTCTTAACTAACATCACATTAAAACTTAATTTAAGGATAATAAAACTGAACATCCCCAAAATTATTTGTAAAAAATGCGTCCATTTTCTTTTGGCAGTGTATCACAAATCACAGTGTCTGGCTAGCACTGTCCTCAAATCTAGCTTCAATGCGATTTCTATACTGTTTATTAGCAGTCTGAATGCCTCTCCTTGGAGCAGTCCTAGCGTTGCTGTACTCCCTCTTATCGCCAGAAAGAAAGGCTCTATTCCTAGCTGGGTTGAGATTTTGCACTCCCGGAGGCATCCAAGGTGGCGTATTAGGAAACACATTAAATTTTCTCCATAAAATGACATTATCCACACAGAAGCAGATGTAGTCCAAAATAGTAGAGACCCCAGTCTGTGTGGTGGAAACAAACATGTAGTATTGGATCAGGGTCCTCTGGCCATAGCCTGACTTTATACAAGACACAAGGTTTTACATTTATTTTATATTTTCTTGACTTGGATTGGATTTCAGCGAAAGAACAGGTGAGATTGAGATAAGCATCAAGCGAGAGGCATGCGGATTAGTTCTTTCAAGCATCAACGTGTAGAACATTATGATTACCCATTAAGGTATGAAAACAATCCTGTTGTTTGCTTTTGGTACTCATGCTGGTCCTGAAGCTTTTCCACAGAAGTGCAGTTTTTTTGACTCAGTCTGCCCAGGTTTGCACCTCCAAGTAGCCTACACATGCAGCATGTAAAACCATCTGTGCTGTTTTGTTTGTTTGTTTTTGTTTCTTGCCCATCTCCATTGAAGCCTTTCTGATCCAACTGGTCTAATAAAAGGGTTAATAACAAACATCCTTTGGTCCAGATGAAAAGTGGTGAGTCTTCTGTCAGATATCCTGATTCTGTGGTGATTGTCAGATTTCAAACCCGGTGCATCGTGAAAGCAGCGAAAACTAGGACAACCAGTATATCATTGGTAGCCCTATAAATGAACTGATTGACGCTGGTCACTGATAGGCAATTTGAAACCGTGAACTCCATTAAGTTTGGAACTTACATTGACAATCAGTTTAGATGGAGTGACCGTGTGGAGCATCTCTGTGTGAAATTGGCCCAGAGTATCTACTTTTTAAGAAGATCAAGCATGTTCGGAATCAGTTCAGTGGTATTGACCACATTCTTAAATGCGGTTCTGTTGAGATACAGGATCGCTGCCTGTTTTGGAGCCTCAACTGTGAAGGATAAAAATAAACTACAAAAGCTGATCAATCAATGTAGCAATTAGAATAATTGGTAGCAAGGACATGACTTGACAGCTTTGAAAGTCATCTTTGAAGACACTACACTTAGACTGGCATGGTCAAGTTCTAGTGACCCAGAACATTCTCTTTTTACAGAATTTGAGCTACTACCTTCTGGAAGACATTTTAGGGCAGATACATTTCAGCTTAATCGCTTTAGGCTCTCCTTCCTTCCCACAGAAGTAGCACTTCTAAACAAATTCTCTTAACAGACCTTATTCATTTGTCAGACCTAGATCATCTGTTTATTATATTGAATCATAGCATTTTCTGAATTGTTTTTTCGAATGTTTTTTGTTAATGTGGTTACATAATGACTATGAATTGGAACTGCTAAACATTGTTGGTCACCAGTAACTGTAGTCGTAAACATCCATCCATTAATCTATACTGCTTATCCTGGAAGGGTCGCGGGGCACGGCTGGTGCCTATCTCCAGCGGTCATTGGGCGCGGTACACCATAGAGAGGTCCCCAGACGTCATAAGCAATAGTGAATGGAATATTTTAATTCTGTGTCTTCATCGTTTTATGCAATGCAGCCTTTTTATGTGGCACTTTTGCCCAAAACAAATTTCCTTAAGAGGACAACAAAGTTTACCTTTACCTCTGCCTTTATGATTATATCCTGCCTTTTATTTTAACTGCCCAGTCTGACCAAAAAATGCCCTTTCAAAGTGTTTTGCTCGTTTAGCAGTTGAGAACAAATCTCTACAGTTTAAAAATGTATACGTGGTAATTGCTAATAATAACTTATGAGACCCGAATGCAAAGAAGAACAAAAAAAAACCTCCATTATTGTAAAAGACTGAAACATTCCAAGCACTCGTGCTTTTGGGGAAGGGGGGGTGTGAACCAAGACTTCCTCTTCTAACTTAAAAGAAAAGGAGAAGTAGCGACGAGAAGGAGAAATTTATTGTGAACAATTTGTTTGGGTTTGCAACCATACAATACCAGGTCTTTACCCTCACCAGGGGTGAATGCCAGGATGTGTTTTGAAGGGAAACTAGAATACAATCCTTACACATTTCTTTGGTTTTTCCTCCCTTCCATCTGATTTCAAAACCCTTTTTTTTTCTCTGAGCTTCATACCTTATGTCTTCTCGCTCTACCCGAGGCTGTCCTGCTACTGCCTGTGTCTTTGCATCCAGACTTCTATGACCCTATGAGGTCTGATAAGCCTCAAATTAAATTCTAACGCACATGATGTTGTCTACACCGTTAATAATGAATTCAAGGAAGAATTTAGATTTTTCCTTAAAACGTAAATAAGAAGAATTCAATAGTACACTCTTGTTTTAACTGTTTCTTCCAGTGGACATTGAAATTTGTAGGTCTAGAGTTTTTACTTTTCTCAATGAAGGACTCAGAATAAAAAAAGAATCAAATATGAAACTTGAAACTTAAAATAAAATATTCTATCTTAAATTAAGCAATTTAATGTTTCAGACATAGACTATTTGCATTTGTTTTGCATGTAACCATTTCAGACATGCCACAAACCAAACGGTTTCATTTTCCCAGAAATGATTAATGCTTTAGTGCAATAATAAAGTGGTCTGTGTTTTAGAAGGATGAAAAAATGAAACTGACAACATCTAATGGGAAAAGTAACAAAAGAAGAGCTGGATTTTTTAAAGCAGTTTTGTGACCCATCTCATCTCCCCTTTTGTGTTCTGGTCCAGATCGACAGTTGAAATCATAGACTGTATTTATAAGCTGGAAATTTAGGAGTGGCAGAGATGGTGTCAGGGCACGTCAAACTTATACAAACAGTCTATGGTTCAAAGAATATTTTAAATATGTGTTACTATATGCAGCCTTTTATGGGTCTGGTTGCAGCAATCTACCATCCACCTAAGCATAATAGAAATTTTAGTTCTGAATTTGCAGATTTTCTGTCAATCTTGTAATTGCATTATGACAGATTTTGAATTGTGGAAGATTCTGATATTCACATTTATTGTGAAGACAAGCCCTTGTTTAAGCATTTTATTAATGTTCCTTATTGTTTTCCTCTTCAGCAAGTTGTGCACAGGTCAAACATTAAAAGGAGACATATTCTGGATTTTGTTTTAGCCGACAAATTGCCTGTTTCAGTGGATGATATATTGTGTGCTGCTGAGTCTAGATCCAGTTGGTTTTTTATTCCTAATTTGTTGTCATCAAGTATGAGACAAGGGACATGAGACTATCTAGGCATGTCCGTCCCAATGCATTAGAAAGTTAGCCTATCAGGGGCTAAAAAAATCTGTCTTTACACACACTTGTTGTAAGTTAACAGAAAATTGTAATTTCAAGCTTAGGGATTTATTCGATTAAGGAGTCCTGCTTAAGGTGAGTAGATTGTCTAAGAAATGCAGTATATAAGGATTTTTATAGTTGATATTTGTGATTGTAGGCTGTAGCCTTTAGGTGGTATTTCATTGAGGTCTGAAACATGTGTCTACATGTCTAGAAGCTACAGTGTTTGACCCGGGCTTTTAGAATCAGTCTTGTTACCGAAACAAATGTGTCTGTGTGTGTGTATATGTGTCTGTAGCACTGTACAGTAAGTACACCCAAACTAAAAAAAAAAGAAGTGTCTTGACTTCTTGAAGAGGGAGGGTCTTATTTCTGCAATAAAGAGAGAAGAGTGTAGTGTTCAGTTTTGCAGAAGTACAAACCTTGTGACAGGAAGCTTTTCAATCATTTTACTGGCAGAAGGTAAAAAAATCAACAAACCTCTTTGACATTTTCCATTCTGAATTTTTATTAATCATTCTTTTTTTATATCAAGCTGACCTGAAACAAGACATACAATGTTATGAACAGCAAGATGGTGTACATGTATGAATTTATTGGTCATTTTCTCCATACAGGCTCAACTATATGCCTACACTCCTCCATATATTAGGGCAGATTTCTCTTAGCACGTTTAGCTTTAACTACTATTTTGTTGTAGCTAATAGTAAGCTTCAAGCATAATTCTGCCTGGATATTTAACAACTTATCTTAGTAAAGGGTTCTTTTGATTTGATTGCCACAGACCTGGCTTTTATGGCTTTAAAGCATATTTTAATATTAACTGGCATTAAGTCAGCACTGCTCCAGGAGCTTTATGTCATCCTGCATTTATTTCTTTTAAGACCATTTTGAAAATTCTACTTAAGATAATTTTCCTGTTCATTTGTGCAATAATCCATCACCACTAGCGGCTAAATAGAACCTAAGTATGTTGCTTTCATGTGAAGTCGAGCTGGAAGTTATCAATTCTGGTGCAGGTGCTTCTTTCTTGTCTCACATCCCCTCAGTCTATAGTAAATAGAGACTAGCTTCAGAGTTGACCATGACACCTGTTTTTCAGCAGTTTCGTTGCATTCTAGACAGTGGTTTATTCTTGATGATTGAACCTTGGACACAACCGGAGATTCTGACAGAAAATGATCCCAAACACAAAAGAAAACTATTTTCTTAAAGCTCTGATGTAAACCCTACTGAAGATTTAAGTTCTTTCCTTAAATACAGTGTTTCTTCACCTGGAAACAAGGCTGACGAGTAACTCATACGTTCCTTAGCAGGTTTTGTGCCATTACTTTGTAATACGCCTTTAAAAGGGGATTGTAAGGGTCTCTGACTTGTTTAGGAATGGAAAGTAATTTAAATCCATTGAGCCATAATGAGCTGAACATTGCACACCAGAGGTCAACAGACCCCCTTCTATGTTTGTTCTGCTTTGTTTGTATGTATTGTTCGAACTTAGAGACTGTATCTTTCAACCAGCAATGGTGGCCGCTACTGGCTGGTAGATGTAAACATAACATAATTGTCATACCTATTAAAATTTTTTATTTTATTATATATTATTTCAAGTATAATTTTTAAAGTAAATGTTGTACTTTCTTTCTGGACCCCTCTAAATACCCCATTAATGTTTTATTTATTTTTTATATTGCTTTTTATGAAAATGTTCCATATTTTAACTTTAAGAAAGTACGAATGAATGAGTTACCCCACAATTCATATAATTCTCTTCAAAAATTGTTTGATATGAGCGTCCCAGATTTAACCTAATGGAATTATTGCTTCATACCGTCACTCGCTTGATGTTCGCGGGAGATAGGCACCCCACGACCCTAGATGGATGGATGGAATATTGCTTGATATGATATAAATAGTTATATTGAAGGTCTGGAATGGATTCCCATTTTGCAAACCTTACATCGTATCTATCCCAAATGTTTGAGTTGGATATAAATGAGGAGAAGATGCAAGATGGTACAAAAGATTTACATTAATCTTCTCTTTGTAAGCCAGGTGTTTTGTGAACTGAAGCATTGTCCTGTTGAAAAAGATAATCAAATGTCTAAAAAAAAAACATGCATCAGAATATGCATGCTTAAAAGTTCATAGTGACTCTCTTTCTCTTTCATTAGATGTTGAGGATCCCTGTGTGGCCGTGTGTATTAGTGCTTCTAGGGGGCTCTGCCTTTTGCTCTATCAGATGTCCTGATGGGACTTCCTGCTCTGATTTAGAAACATGCTGCCAGACTGATCATGGCTATAGTTGCTGTCCATATCCACAGGTGCGTCACAATCTATTTAACACTGACACATTTAAACCATTTAATTATGTTGATGTAAATGGACTAAAGAACTGATATCAGTTTACTGATTCTCTCTCCTTGGATTTGTCTGGGTGAAGGCTGTGTGCTGCCCTGACCTGGCCCACTGCTGTCCTTCAGGGTATCGGTGTGACCTTGCCGTAGAGATGTGCGTGAAGCCATTTCAGCCATGGATCACCATACCAATTGTGAAGAAAGTGGCTGCCAAGGTGTCAGGCAGCCCAGATCGGTCTCTAACACCCTTCGGGGAAGTGAAGCACAACAACGTCCCAGAACAATCAAAAAGTTCAGTTGTGCATTGTGACAACTTATATGTGTGTCCTGATGGCACTACTTGCTGTAAACACCCAAAAAGAGGCTGGTTCTGTTGCCACTACTCTCCTGTAAGTAGACCTACAAAGTGATGAGCAGTTAATCACAATTACTGGTAGAAATTACTTATTTTCAACACGATTTTTGCAAACCATTTTAATGATCCGTAACTTATCTCTATTTGTGTACATCATTTTTTTGCCTTGTAGGGAAAATGTTGCCTGAATGGCTTCCACTGTTGTCCATACGGTTACGACTGTGACCACTCTTACACTCAGTGTGTCAGGGACGGCCTGGAGTATCTGCTCACTAACAAACAATCTCTGACTTCAGTCCCGGCTTCTCTTATTTCAGTGCTTGAGTACAGAGGCAGCAGGAAGGAGGTAGGACATATACAATGTGTGCTTAATGAGGTCGTTTTCTTAATGGCAATGTTTCTACTCCCCCCGGTGGCCTCAAATGCATGTAACATCTATGAGAGAAAAAAAAAATCTTTTGACATAAATTCATACTTAAAATAAACGTAACCACATAAAGAAGTCTCACTGTTTAATCTTTTTATTTAGAAACCACTGACAGCGCTAACAGAAGCCAGTGTCAACAACTCCTTTAATCAAGGGGTCATTCGCTGTGATGATAAGTTTTACTGCCCAAATGGCTCGAGTTGCTGCAAGGGACCCAAAGACAATTGGAACTGCTGCCCCTTCTCATTGGTATGCCTTGTGCATTTGTTCATTAGTTTAGGAATCATTGGCTGTACTTTGCTAGACATGTGCAGCAGAACAGCAGATGCAATAGTACCAGTAGATGCGCAGTATAACATTATTTGGGGTACAGAAATCCTACCCGGCCTGTATAGAAGTATAGAAACAAAATGTTTTTATTTTATTTTAAAACGTTTGCCACTATCTTTTTTTAATACTGTAAATAATTTTTTAGGGCGCATGCTGTGCAGATGGTCGGCACTGCTGTGAGTATGGATACAAATGTGACCCTTCTTCCTCAAAATGCATATAATAGACCACCGGAGGACAACTTGGACACATCAAAACACTAAAACTGCATGGTTTGACTGTTTTAAATTCACTTTGCTCAGCATATCCTTTAAAATAATTCTGCATCTTATCTCATATCATGTGGGTTGTAAACTATATGAAACTGGTCTTTAAATAGGTTAATAGGTAAATGTTTTGTTTACAAGATTATTGAGACTAATAAATGGCCTATCTGTTATAAAGTTTGTTTGGGTTAAGGCTTTTACCAGCTTTTTATTTTCTATTAAATATTACTACTATAAAAGGCTAGAATATTGTATGGCACATCATGGTGACATGACTGAGTGTTAAATTGTTCCTTTTCCAATAAATTTGGAATACTTTTTCAAAATTCTGTGTTTCACTTGCCAAAAGTTTATTAGGGTTTTCATTTCTAATTTTTTTACAATTAATGTTTCTGCCGTTTTTGTTTATATATGTATTTTTCACTGAATGATAAAAAGATTTGGGAGGAACAAATATGGAAAAAAACGCATAAACACCCGGACAGTTGTACATGTAATGGTGATTTGCAGGAATTCATGTAAGAAAATCATACAGAGACAAATATGATACACATACACATGAAATGGATATTAAATAATTACATTATAAAGAATAACTGACAATAAAATTATCAAAATAAAGGATACCATTGTTGGATAAAAAAACAATACAAACTGTTGGCTACTTTGCCTTCATCGAAATAGGAACTTTATAACATCATATTTATAAAAAAGAGGCTTTAAAACATGTTGTTGGTTTAGTTGTTAGAGCTACAACAGCTTTAACTCTTCTGAGAAGGTAGAGCAGCATTTGCAAGGTCAGCCACTAATGTTGGACAAAAAGGCTCAAAGTCTCTGCTTTATTTCATTCAGATTGTGTTCAGTTTAGGCTGGGGGTCTGCAACTCCAGTCCTTGAGGTCCTGTGTCCTGCAGCTTTTAGGTGTGTCAGGACTCTGGAGAACCTGGCTGCATACTGAGGAGATGAATAAACAATTTGATTCAGGTGTGTTGAACCTGGGACACTTCTAAAAGTTCCCGGAGGACTGGAGTTGCAGACCCCTGAGCTAGGCTGACATCAACACTCTTTAACGGACAAGGTTTTCTGCGTCAAACTCACTCATTAATGTATTTATGGACTTCGCGCTCTTGTGCACAGTTTGGTCAGAACAATAAGAAGGAGCTTCTTTTCTCTGGACTGCAATCCCCCCTCCAAAAAAAAAAACAAAAAAAAAAAACATACACACACAAAATTTTACATATAAAACAATGTGGTCTTGTTTGTAACATTAGATAGATTTCCAACATAACACTTTTAAAAAGATTGTTAGTAAAGGCTGTTTTATTTGGGGTAAGAATGGATTCAGCTGCTTGATGATTAATTCAAGACTCTAAAACACAATCAAAGAATAAATTAAGCTTATACAGTCATGGTGCAACAAACAGATTTTAGTTTGTAGACCTGATGGCTTAAGTTGGAGAATCTGACTTTAAAGGGGAAGTTCCTTCTTTTTCAACCTGGACTTATTTTGGGCCCTTTGGTGACAGAGTACAAGTTGTGGCATTGGGGTCATAAGAGCGCTTGACTTGCCTGAACTTGATTGACAGAGACCATGCTAACAGGCTGCAGCTCATTAATATTTGGCACACCTGCTTTAAGTTGGAGGGACACATTTTTTAAAAGTTAAGTGTGGAGCTTTCTGCAGAAAGGTGGACACTTCACTGACAGAAGGTAGGACAAGAGATTCTACCCTATGTTCTACCTTATACTTCCATTTCTGTGGCAGCTGAGCAAGCTTGGTTTATTTCTTTACTTTTTTTCCTTAGATGTTGAGGGTCACCCAATGGTTGTGTGTAGGAACCTTTCTTTGGGACTTAGCATTTTGCTCCATCAAATGTCCTGATTGGACTTCCTGCTCTGATTCAGCCACATGTTGCCCAACAGCTCATGGCTATGGCTGCTGTCCATACTCTAAGGTAAGTTGTGTACCTTCAGTCTTTAAACGAGGATTCTTAAACCTCTGGTCCTCAAGGGGTCGTTTCCTGGAACTCTCTAGCTCTATGCCTGAATGAAATGACTAGAGTGTGCCTTTCCAGAATACACAATTTGAATAACTTATTCAGGCATGTCGATGCAAAGCCGTTTAACAGCTGCAGCAAGCTGGCACTTGAGGGATGGAGTTCTAGACTTGTGCTTTGAGCCATAACTATGATTTAACGTACAAAGATTAGTTCTTGTGCTAATTCTGTTTTCACTCTGTTTTTGTCTTCAGGCTGTGTGCTGTGCTGGCCTAGTCCACTGCTGTCCATCAGGGTTTCACTGTAATCTGGCCGCTAAAACGTGCATGAAAAGCCAGCCGTGGGTGAACATATCAGTTGGGGAGGAGGCTGGAGAGACTCCACATACCTCAAAGCTGTCTCTGACATCATCTGAGGGCGTCAAAAACGATTTACCCGACCACATAGGTAGTGTCTACTGTGACCAGAAGACTGTCTGTCCTGAGCGTACAAAATGTTGCAGACACCCTAAAGGTGCTTGGTTCTGTTGCCTCTACTATCCTGTGAGTAGACTTTCAAAACGACAGTTGTAGCAGTTTTGTTTTTTTTTCACCTCTAAATTCCTTTGTGGCTTCTAATAATTAATGCTTGTACCTTCTACTCTACAGGGAAACTGTTGCCTTGATGGCTACCATTGTTGTCCCTATGGTTATGACTGCGATTTCACCTACACTCGCTGTATCAGAGAAGGCCTCAAGTATCCATTTTCCTACAAACCAGCTCTGTCAGTCCCTGCCTCTCTCCTTTTAATGAGCGAGAATAAAGGGAAGATACAAGAGGTGGGACATCCTGTTTAATACAACTATATGCTGTGACTAAAAGGCTAACTCTGATTTACAGTAAGTCACTGAAGGTCAAACCATAACTTTTTTTCCAGGGAGAGGTCAAACTGAGTTTAACATGTTTACCCATTTTAATCAGGGAAACTATGCAAACATGGCGGCTTCCGGAATGGAAGTAAAATGTGTTGTGCTAGCCATGGAACATTTCACACTCTTCCAACTAACTGCACAAACAATTGTATAGCATTCAGTTCTGTGATGTACTGTAGTAACTGATGGCTAAGTGTATATTATCGAAACTTGTCTTTTGCAGACACAATTGGCCATGCTGACGGACACCAGTAGCAAATCTGAGAGGTGAATCTCCTCTTGCTGGATCACCAAGATATTTCAAATAATACAGCCGACAGTTTCAATTATTGCTCAACTCTTCCAATAAACTTTTATAATGCTCAATTGTGTCATCCTGGTTTGTAGAAAATGATTTAAAACTGTAAACATTTTCAGTGTTTTTGTTTTTGGAGCACTTAAAAGCCAAGGGACCACAGTGAGCTTTAGAAAGTTTAAGGTTACAGAAATCCTCAAGTACGTATTAAATTAAAAATGGAGCTGACTCAAACAACTAGCTTTGGAGAGAATGTTGAATATGTGTTTAGTTACTGAATATCTGCTTGAAATTTTTTTTTTTTTTTACATTCTGTTACTTTGCTGAATTCTGGTACTGTATTCAAAATACTTTTCCCTTTTAAAAAAACAGTATAAAAGACTAACTTCGTCACTACTCCCGCAGGAAAACCGGGGCATATTAATGATCAACCTTATGAACTGACTGGGAAAATTAAACAATTAAACCAATTTTTGGCACAGCATTGCTACCTGTCAGTGACTGTTTTAGCATGATCTTTAGATTTTATATTTGGTAATTTGTGTGTAAAATGTTTTGCAGCCAATTAGGCTATTTGCATCTTTTGTTATAAATGTGCAAAGTATTGTTAACTGATGTATATTGCACTCCAAGTGGAAAGCTTTTATCCTTAGCCATAATTTGCTGGAAACCCATCACAACATATAATCAAGCTAATATTTCAGACAAAACCATAACCTAACACGATACAGCTGCTGTCAAATATGCACAAAAAAAGCAAAACTAGTCTGTCTATAAAAATAACTTTTAGGTGTTTCTTCAGATTAAATGAGTCTTTTGAATAAGTTTATAGGTAAAATGGCAGATTGCCCTGCACTGTCAGATTTTGCTACAACTCCCCTCCTTTTTTAGAGTGAAACATTGCTTGAATTTCCAGGATGTGAATGCATTACTTCACTGCTAGTTGGTTGATTCAGCTGCGGTTGACTCCAACCACTCCAGCTCCTGGTCTGAATATACCTGGCCATGTTAATGCTGGTGCTTGCTAGTCGGAACCGTTTTGGTAATAGGATATCTATGGTTTGGGGGTATTATTGGATAGTCTACACAATGTTCCCAAAATGTATATATTCATCTTCCAGGTTGAAAATGGACAACACACAAGTATTCGAATAGTATTATGAAAGTAATTGTATTCTGAGATATATTATCCTAAATAATACTTTACCAAGTACCTTTTTGGCTTTTTACTTTTGTCTGAAATATTAAACTGAAGCTGACCTTTATTTCTCTGACATTTAGATTTCATGGAATTTACAACTCACAGCTTGTTAATGAAATTAGTCTTGTTAAATTAAGTAGATTTACTTGCTAAAAATATATTTAAGTTTTATACATTTCAATACTAAAGGCAAAAGATGTTGATCGGGACATCCCTTGTTTTAATTTAGCAGCCAAACCAAGTGACAGGTTAGTATTTATATTCTGATGTCCATAAAGAAATCCAGTATTGTCTGTTCATTTTTTATGTATTTAAATACTTTTTTTTATTGTGTGAAATTGTCCTGACTTTCTGAAATAGAGGGTTCTTTTGTATTTTTCACATTTTGAAGATTAAGAAAAGTAGGCAACTATGCCTTGTCATATTTCAATCCCAGCAATGATCGAACAATTTAAGGCTTGTTCTAGAGAAATGTATTATATTAGGGTTATCGGGATGCCAATATCCTTGAATAAACTGACTCAATGTTGGAGATGTCATGTTAGTTTTACTGGAAAATCTGAAAATGTGGTCAAAAAAGCTTTAACTTAAGTTACAGGGGAAATGTCGTTCCAACAAACTAATAAGAAAAGACAATAATCAAGAATATTTAAACATATCTTTTGTCAATTTCAAAAGTGGAAAAAAATCAGGTTATTAAATTAGTTAATTTTTCTGCCCAGAAAAAGAAAAATCTTTACAACGTATTAATTCATGTGTATTTTGAAGATGTTTAACAATAAAATATTAATTGAAAATATTGAAAAATCTATTTGGACACTCTACAAAAGTGCAGCAGGCTGAATTCTCTGTTAACCACCATATTGTGTAATTGTTCACTTTGTTTCTGTTTTCTAGGGGCTAAAATATGTTACTGCTGCTAATAATAATCTAGCTTTATTTGACACTAAAATAAAACTGCATAAAGACCTGTTTTTGGATCAAATTAACAATGCTGCAATATTTCTGACTCTACGGAAGCATCGTCTGTCTTTCACAGTCTCATTTAAAGAAGAAGCTTCAGATCTTGAACACTGGGATCAGAAAGAGCTCAGCAGTCTGGAACTGCAGCAGGAAACTGCTTCACTACTGCTTACAATGAAAGAACAAGCACCAACAAGTATCAAACTAGAGCCACGCCATTTAAAAGGCTAAGCTGCATGAATGGCCCACCTAATACCTTTTTCTGTTCTATTTTTTCAGGAAAACGTCAAATGTTGGAGAATACCCAATATATTGGTAGCAGTCAACCAGATAAATACAATTTCTACCTAAATAAAGCTCAGGACTCTGACATGGACAGCTGTTTGGATGATATAAAGGAAGTTATTATAGAAAATGGTGGCTCTCAGGGTATAGAAACTCTTCAGAATAGTGGTTTTAGTAAGGTGCTGGATTCAGCTGGCGAAATGAAGCACCCAAATGTATCTGGTGTTGTGACAAAGGACGAAGACAATACTGAGGAATCTATTACAAACCAAGCACCATCCTCATGTTCAGATGGTTTTAGTCCACCAAACAAAAAAATAATGCAAACAGAGTTATCTGCCAGTGAGAACCGCATTGCAACTTATTGCTGTAAGGCATGTGGAAAGATTTTCAATGACATACACAAACTGAAGAGGCACATGCAAAAAAAATAAATAAATAGCACACGGGGGACAAAATCTGCATTTTTTGGATTTGTGGAAAAAGTCTGGAAAACAGCAAAAGTCTACATGAAAACATTTAAACAATGCCAAGACTGTAGGATATCAGCAATAACCAGCACCAACAAAAAAATAATACAAAATAAGCGATATTTGATCATTTAACAGTTGGAAATGTGTTTCTCTGCAGTGCGAACTTATTCCACTACTGACACGGGTGGTTTGAATTTGGGGGGTGGACCGGATCCTGGCCCTTGTCCTGAAGCAACCCAGTCTCACAGAAAAACGTATCCTGCATACGTTGGTCCAATTGGCAAAACGTAGAAGGGTTACAATAATCACCCTTAAATTGTATTACTGTTACGTTTTTTTTGCCTATTCCTTTTCTATGGTTTTGCGTCAAAGTCACGTGACTTTCACGATTCCGGCCGTGAGAACGAAAAACATGGCGGACATTTTTCTAATTTTAGAGAAACAAAATCTATATTTTGAGTCAGTTTCTGCATAAAAATGTGTTTTGATTGTATTTTTAGCGAAAACTGTATATTTTATTGTTATAATATTGAATCAGTGAATGTACACAATCCCTCGTTGCTTGTTTTTGCGAAGATTTTTCAGATCTTGCCAGAATAATGTGAAACTGATACGTTTTGGTTGCTATGGACGCTGCTATCGCATAGCATAGCTGTGGGTTCCCAGTTTCCACATAGGACTCCCTTATGATTCCACTCCGTCTGACGGATCAAACCCTCGCCCACTACATATCGGAGGTTGATTTGCTGAACAACACATTATTGCGCGGCAGCGGGACAAATTAATGCTGACAAAGTGACGCGTTACGATCGGATGTTTGTCCACTGTGTTTAATTTTGAAATCTACCTGATTCTCTGCATTTAACTTCCGGTCTGGTGCGAGCTCATTGATCCCGAAGAATTTTGACTTGCTTGATGGAATCATTGTTAGCTGTTTAAATATTTTAACTTTGTAAGAATGTGCACTGACATGTTATTTGTGGTATTAGGCTTTTTTTTTTATCTATCCTGATATTACACTAAATAGCCAGGCAGTCTTGGACTGATAACATTTCTTATGACATACACAGTGCTGTCACCAAGTGTCTAGTCTTAGTAATAACTTATCAAGTTTTTCTCTGCATGGTGGTTAATTAATTGTATTTATATTATTATAAGTATGCAATATCTATCTATCTATCTATCTATCTATCTATCTATCTGTGAAGGAGATGATCTGTCAAGCTTTTGCAAATATTGAATTGCATGACACATCACTCTGTATTCAGCTTCTTCACCATCTCTGACAATTGCAGAGTCGTCTGAGTATTTCTGCAGATGACAGGTCTCTGTCTTATACTGGAAGTCTGAGGTGTACAGAGTGCTGGTGAGGAAATGAAACTTTGTGGTCATGGTGTCTGCATATCATTTCCATCTTACATAATCTTTTTGTGAACAAATATGTTCTAATAATTGTAAGATTTCAGAAGAAAAGATCCCGAGGAGTTTCTGATAACTAGTCAAGTGAGAACTGTCAGTTATAAAAAGCAGACCTCGGAGTTCACCTGGACAATAGACTGGACTGGAGAATCAACAGTGAAGCCGTCTACAAAAAGGGACAGAGCAGACTACTATTTGCTGCAAATCTTCTACAAGTCTGTGGTGGAGTGTCATTTCTTCATCCATCATCTGTTGGGGTAGCAGCATCAGAGCCAGGGATTTAAAACGGCTCAATAACCTGATACAGAAGGCTGGTTCTGTTATGGGGACGACTGTGGAACAACTGGAGATAATGATGCAAAGAAGGATTCTTCATAAAATGAAAAGGTTTAGGCCCACAGGCGCGTTTATGCCCGCTGTAGGACTGTCTCCATCAGACTATCCTACAGCTACAGAGTATCTTCAGTTGGAGGCTTATTTAGTTTCGCTGCAACACAGACCGCTACAGGAAATATTTTCTCCCCACAGCCATCATGGTCTACAACAACTCCTTGAAAATGAATTAATGAGCTACAACAACACTTAATTTCCCTCTGGGATGAATAAAGTATTTTTGAATTTAATGTGTTCTGTTGTTTGTCACAAAATGAGAGTCTTTCAAGTTTTTGAATTTGTTTTATTAAACTGTATAACAAACATAGCTTATGGAACAAAACAATAGGATTGAACATTTCTTTAGTTTATGGTGTTCTCCTCTGTCACCCACTGTGGTGGCCAGGTTTTCCCACTGCAATAAAAAGAGATTGTTATTCATTTAGGTCTTTACATCAGCCATGAATTAAATTCAAAACATGACAACGTTAAAGGGCAAAGAGGAAGAGCAAGCCACCCCTTCATTCAGTAGATTTTTGTATACCTGATAACAGTAAATTGTTTGCCTATGGTCATATTTTGATTAAGGTTTGTATATGCATTACCTATGGTGTTGCCATTTGTTTGAAATCACATACCTCTGTTCTGAAGGTATCCATTGTAAAAGATCTCCGCAATGTGTTGCACAATAGTCTTGAAAATTTGGTCATGTTAGACCTCCTAACTCTTTGGACTTTTGTAAATGTCTTTAACCAATGTGTGTTATTTTAGCACCCCAATGTCATCATCTAATCAAAATTCAATAAAGAAAAAGGAAATCCTTGCTCAGAATAAATAGGTGAATATGTCTAACATATGTTTCTTCATTACGGCACTCAAGTTTATCAGCCTTAAGCACCAAGTATTTTATCAGCATAACTGATAAAATGTATAAATACTGTAAAAAAAATTTCTAAAAGCTCAGTGCCCAAAAATGTCCACCCTCTTTCGTGCCTGATGCGGTACCACATTGTGATAAATTAAACTCAGTTTCAGTTAGTTGCTTTGCATAGTAGATCTCTGTTCCCTTGTGCTGCTTAGCATGTATGTAGGGTAGGCGATACGGCCAAAAAAAAAAAAACTAGATATATTATTCTTATTTCCCGATAACGATAATGTGACAATACCTTTAAAAATGGGATTTTGTTATTTTCCTTTACACAAATGATGCAAAACTTCTCGGTTTGCCAGGGTTTCTATGGATAGAGAAGGCGCAGATCCGAACAGCAGCTCTTTTTATTTTTTAAAGTGCTTCACACATTTTTAGCAAAGCATGGTCAAACATATAATAATGTTACATTAATGACCAACTGCAAGTAATTACCAGGCTGCACATAAAACACTGGAGAAGAACACATCGAAATAGATTTGCTTAAAAGTATCAGAATTGTGTACAAAAATAAATAAAATTTAGTAAACAAAGATATTCATCAGAGAAGAAAGCATAAAGATGTGGGCTTAAGCCTACACCTATACTCAATATTGAGCTTCAAGTTCTGTCCAGGTTGTAGATAAAACATGGGAGAACAAGTCAAAACAGATTCACAGAGTTTACAAGAACAATGCAGAGACAAAGTAGCCAAGTGTTAACAAGTAGGCTATTTATTTACTTCAGGTTATGAGCCAAAAACACCAGTCTTTAGGAGACAGTATAAATATTCTATAATCTAAAAATGCATCTCTACAAAGTTACTTTGACGATATTATCGATGACAATTTATATCACCCACCTCTACATGTATGTTTAAACTTTAGGCAGCATGCGACATATCATTTAGTTTGGGTTATAAACAATTATTCCATCCAGTTAATCTCATGGTACCCACATACACCAAATTATAATCTATTTAGATTTGAGCAAGAGTTTTGCACAAAATAAATTAAAGGTAAGCTACATGTAGATAACTATCCCAAATACAACCCGTTCATTTAAATGGCTGAGGCAATTGTGGATGTTAAATTGACTTGCACTTATATTGTGCTTTATAGTCTATGTGGCCACTCAAAGCACTTTTACAATGTTCATCACTACCAATCTTTTACACACATTCATATATGACTGTTTGCAGACAGGCTCTGGAGATTGGATTCCCATGCATTCACACGGCTAAAAACAGACACACCCAAGACACACGGTGGTGGCTGGGGGGGCACTGTGGCACAGTGATCCACAGCTGCCCACAAATACAAGCCAAGGCTATTACTTGAAGTTTTGTACTAAGAATTAGGCTATTCCAATCAAAACTATGATAAATTGTACATACCAGAGAGAACAGGGCTCCCACTCCACCAATTTCATTTGGATCCCCTGAAAAAACATCAAAGTTGGGGGGTCACTTTTAAGAGGTTTCCAGATGTGGTGCTAGCAATTCCACTGAGTACATCGAAGACTTTTAATTATTGTAAAGCTAACCTTCTGCTTTTTGCATCGAATCACCTTCTTCACAGGGTAGTAATGATCCCCTTCTTGGATCCCATGGTTACATTCTGAAAGAGCAAAAAAAGTACTTGAGTTTGAGCTCATACATCTTTATCAATGTATTAATGATTTTGAAAGACAATACATGATAGATTTATGACTTAAGTATATCTGGCTAAGGCAAAAGAATCACTGTATTCGAAGTCTGATTTGAAATGGTAACATGTAAATTTAGGAAAGCTTAATAACCTTTGGGTGATTTTTTCCCCCTCAGTTTTTTCTTTTTGGAGATGTCTAAGGCTGAAGAATTCTTTTTATTGTTTGCAGACATATCTGTTGAAATTAAGGAAATGAATCAGTAAAGAGCTGTTATTACACTGAATACTGGAAAATACCTCAATTCTAATAACAACTATACAATGTTACATTACAATTGGAAAGATATATAATAAATAATAATAACAATAGTTTAATCTTTTACAGAGCAATCTTTGAAATACATGGAAATTGTTTAATCATATGCTGTTTGGTCACTTATTTGCTCTATCAAGGGTTAGTCTACAAGATGTACAAACAGGTGACCAATTGAAGGAAAAGCCTGGAATATGAGGGGAACAACAATTAATGCAGTTCCTTCCAGACAGATTACCTATATCTTAGAATCTGAATATTGATTGGAGTTTGTCTCTTCCAGACTGATAATGCTTCAATTCACATGGCTCAGGGTATAAACATATAAATACATATAAACAAACTGATAAATACACAAAACGACTACCAATTCAATCACGATTTATTTGAATATATCCGCAGAAAGTACCGCGTTTCTGTTGAGGTGGTTCTGTGGTGGGCTGGATGGCGGACTGGATGGTGGGCTGGATGGGAGGACTGGTGGTGGGCAGGATGGCTGACTGGATGGTGGGCTGGATGGCGGACTGGATGGTGGGCTGGATGGAAGGACTGGTGGTGGGCAGGATGGCTGACTGGATGGTGGGCTGGGTGGGAGGAATGGTGGTGGGCTGGATGGCGGACTGGATGGGAGGAATGGTGGTGGGCTGGATGGGAGGAATGGTGGTGGGCAGGATGGCGGACTGGATGGTGGGCTGCATGGCGGACTGGATGGTGGGCTGGATGGCGGACTGGATGGGAGGAATGGTGGTGGGCTGGATGGGAGGAATGGTGGTGGGCCGGATGGGGGGCTGGATGGTGGGCTGAATGGCG